>CAKLNU010000601.1:600000-1200000 GCA_922788865.1 Poeciliopsis turneri
TCACTGCTATGCTAAAAATACTCTGTTATTTTTAGCCATAAATCCCATCAGTGGAGATGCTGATTTTAATTATCTGCTTGTGTACTGGATAATCTACTATTTAGATTAACGAGCTATAATCCAAGAAATCATTTTAGTAAATTTGCTGCAATCTTTAAACCCTGACACAAAAAAATCTTTCAGTGGCTATTGAGTGATAAAAATATATAAAGTAATATGACAAGTAATATGTATGTTGACACATATGTACATTCAATGCAATAAGACACTTGCTTTGAAGACATAAACAAGTAAAATTAAGCAAATAAAAGTGCAATGTGAGGTAATATTTTTTTTTATAATGTCAAACCTTTATGTTGCCTTTAGCCATGTGCTGCAGTACCCAGATGCGGTGGGACCAGGCGTTATAATTACTAGGATAGCGACAAGCAGCGTCAGAGCACACCTTCATCTCCTGGTGTATTAATCTGTCCAGATGACGACCCAAAAACTGGGTCCTCTCTGCATCAGGCTGCTCTGCTTCAACCTGCTGCTGAGTCTTGTGGGCCATAGCAGAAAACTGACGCAGGATGTGCTGCAACACCCAGCGTCTACAGGGAAACACGGAACGTTCAAGAATCAGGTGTATAATTTTATCAGTGGAGATCTGCAAATACCTTCACCTTCACGATGCTTTATTGGGCAGCCTAGAGCGCCCCCCATTTGATTGACACTACCTTCGACCAATAATGCCTGTGCTTGTTTTTTAAATGTTTTATTAGATGTGTTATGTTGATGCATTTTGACGTGTTTCACTCCTGAGGTATTTGTCCATCGCAACACGCAAACGTCCCCATTCACTCTCAGAGCGTTACAGTTTCACACCTCCTGGCTTAGGATTTGTTACAAAGGAATTAGGAGATGAGCTGTACAAACAGGCTCCAAATTGAGATACAGGTGATCGGTTTTGGTGATCGGCAACAAGAGACAGTGATCGATAATCACCGATCATACACTTTTTCACGGAAAAGTGTATTTTCACGGAAATACACTTTTTCACAAAAATGTGATCGGTGGCCAATTGATTGGCCCACCTCTACTATGTACTGTTCAATTCAGGTTTCTTACAGTCTTGCAGTGCAATTTGTTTGTTTGTATTTTTTAAATAGAGCATGGAGAAATATTTGTATTTTCAGTCTCATCACAAAAGGTTTTGTTTCTGTTTAGTTTGGTTTCCATATGCAATTTTTGTAGGTTTCACTTTCAAAATGTGAGTGCAACAAAAATATTTGGAATAATAGAGAACATTTGTTCTGTACTTTAAAAAGGGAAATCTGAGTCTTAAAACCTTACCTATGTATCCATGTCTCAGGGCTTTTGGGGAATTTGGTGAGGGCCAGCTTGCTCAAGTAAAGATCTCTTTCTGGATTCAGAGCACCACACTCAAGCAGCTCCTTCCTGTAACAACACACATTATTATAGTCCTCTGAAAGAGCCATGTTTAAAATGCAGAAAAAGATTTGCATTACATTAATCAATGAAACAGTAGTTTTGTCAAAGATGATTTAAAAACGAACAGTTTCCAATTGGAACAAAATGTTGCCAGTCCATTGCAGGGCAACACAGAGACAGACAGGATCAATAACCACACGCACACACGAACGCTCACACACACGCACACAGACACGCACACACACACACACACACACACACACACACACCCACATGAACGCACACACACCCACATGAACGCACACGTACACACACCTAAGGATATGGCCATTTGCCAAGTCCTGCTGGAAAATAAAATAAAATCAGCATCTCCATCCAGTTTGTCAGCAGAGGGAAGCATGAAGTGCTCTAGGACTTCCTGGTAGACACCTGGACTGATTATGGACTTCAGAAAACACAGTGGACCAACACCAGCAGATGACATGGGACCCCAAACCACTGACTGGAACCTTCACACTGGACTTTAAGTAATGTGGACTCTGTGCCTCTCCTTGGTGGCAGATAAGGTGGGAGCCCTCTCCTGGGGCTTTATGCCCCTTGTAGGGCCACCCACTGGGAGACAGGTTCTAGGTGAGGGACCAGACAAAGAGCAGCCCGAAGACCCTGATGATGAGCAGGTACTTTGGATTCCATGTTCCCTCGCCCAGACGCGGGTCACTGGAGCCCCACTCTGGAGCAAGGCCCGGAGGGGAGGCACGAATGCGAGCGCCTGGTGGCCGGGCTTTTACCCAAGGAGCCCGGCCGGGCTCAGCCCGAAGAGGAAACATGGGCCCCCCTCCCTTATGCCCACCACCTATGAGAGGGGCCAAAGGGGTCGGGTGCAGTGTGGGATGGGTGGTGGCCAAAAATGAAAACAATAATGATAATCAAGATAATACAGATCTTTGGGCACTTAAATAACTTAGAAACAACATAATATGTAGGAGAAAACATAAAATACATAAAGGAGGAGGCCCTGGCAGTCCGCTCCTCGGTTTCAGAAGGTGGCTCTTGGGAAGTGGAATGTCACCTCTCCGGTGGGTAAGAAGCCTGAGTTAGAGCGTGAGTTTGAGACGTTCTGGCTAGAAATAGTCGGTCTCACCTCGATGATTGGCTCTGGTTCTGGAACTAGTCTCCTTGAGAGGGGCTGGACATACTTCCACTCTGGAGTTGCCCACGGTCAGAGGCATTGGCGCCTGTATGTTGGGGTTTACCCCGGTGAATGAGAGGGCAGCCTCCCTCCACCTACTGGTGGGGGAACGGGTTCTGACTGTCGTTTGTGCTCACAAGGACTCCAAGAAGTCTAAGGACGGGGTACTGGAGAGTACCCCTCCTGGGGACTCCTTTGTTCTGCTGGGGGACTTCAATGCTCACGTGGGCAATGACAGTGAGACCTGGAGGGGAGGAGTGCTCCCCCTGATTTGAACTCGAGTGGTGTTCTGTTGTTGGACTTCTGTGCTCGTCACGGATTGTCCATAACAAAGACCATGTTCAGGCATAAGGGTGTCCATATGTGGCACCAGGACACCCAAGGCCGCAGTTCGTTGATCGACTTTGTCATCATTTCATTGGATTTGTGGCCATATGTCTTGGACACTTGGGTGAAGAGAGGTGCGAAGCTGTCCACCGACCACTACCTGGTGGTGAGTTGGCTCCAGTGGTGGGGGAGGATGCCGGTCAGACCTGGCAGGCCCAAATGTGTTGTGACGGTCTGCTGGGAACGTCTGACAGAATCCCCTATGGGACAGAGCTTTAACTCCCATCTCCGGCAGAACTTTGAACACGTCCCGGGGGATGGGGGACATTGAGTCTGAGTGGACTATGACCATTGTCGAGGCGGCTTATCAGAGCTGTGGCCGCAAAGTTGTCTGTGCCTGTCGCGGCGGCAACCCTTGAACCCGTTGGTGGACATTTTCGGTGAGGGATGCTGTCAGATTGAAGAGGGAGTCCTATTGGGCCTTTTTGGCCTGTGGGACTCCAGAAGCAGCTGATAGGTACCAGCGGGCGAACTGGCATGTGGCTCGGGTGGTTGCTGACACAAAAACTAGGGCTTGGGAAGAGTTTGGAGAGGCCATGGAGAAAGACTTCTGCACGGTTTCGAGGCAATTCTGGTCCACCATCCGGCGTCTCAGGAGGGGGAAGCGGTGCAGCACCAACAGTTTGTAGAGGAGGATGGTGTACTGCTGACCTCGACTTGGGACATTGTGGGTCAGTGGGCAGAATACTTTGAAGACTTCCTCAATCCCACCAACATCAATTCCATTGAGGAAGCTGAGCCTGGGGACTTTGGGTCGGGCTCTCCAATCTCTGGGGACAAGGTAGCCGAGGTGGTAGGGCCCCAGGGATGGATAAGATTCTCCCAGAGTTCCTTATGGCTCTGGATGTTGTAGGGTTGTCGAGACTCTGCAATATCTCATGGACATCGGCGGCAGTTCCCCTGAATTGGCAGACTGGGGTGGTGGTCCCCCTATTCAAAAAGGGGGACCCGTGGGTGTGGTCCAATTATTGAGGGGTCACACTCTTAAGCCTCCCTGGCAAGGACTATTTAGGGGTCTTGGAGAGGAGGATCCGTTGGATAGTCGAACCTCGGATTCTGGAAGAGCAGTGTGGCTCTCATCCTGGTCATTGGAACACTGGACCAGCTCTACACCCTCAGCAGGGTTCTGGAGGGTGCATGGGAGTTTGCCCAACCGGTCTGCATGTATTTGTGGACTTGGAGAAGGTGTTCGACCGTGTCCCTCGGGGAGCCCTTAGAATTTCTAAGCCCAGCCAGGTTGTTGAGGGGATTCGTTTTGGTGGTCTAACCATCAGCAGAAATGCTTCTTGCATCTCTGCTTTTTGCGGATGATTTGGTCCTTTTGGCTCCATCAGGACATGATCTGCAGCTGGAGCGGTTCGCAGCTGAGTGTGAAGCGACCGGGTGAGGATCAGTGCCTCCAAGTCCAAGGCCATACTCTTGAGCCAGAAAAGGGTAGAGTGCCTTCTCCGGGTCGAGCGGGGTGTCCTGTCCCAAGTGGAGGAGTTCAAGTATCTTGGGATGTTGTTCACGAATGAGTGAAAAAGGGAGCGGGAGATCAACAGGCGGATTGGCGCAGCGTCTGCCGTAAAGCGGGCTCTGTACTGGTCTGTCATGGTGAAGAGAGAGCCGAGTCAAAAAGCGAAGCTCTCGATTTACCAGTCGATCTACATTCCAACCCTCATTTATGGTCATGAGCGAAAGAACGAGATCGCGGATACAAGCGGCCGAAATGGGTTCCCTCAGTAGGGTGACTGGGCTCTCCCTTAGAGATAGGGTGAGAAGCTCAGTCAGCCGGGAGGGACTCAGAGTAGAGCCGCTGCTCCTCCACATCGAGAGTAGCCAGTTAAGGTGGCTCGGGCATCTGGTTAGGATGTCTCCTGGACGCCTCCCTGGTGAGATGTTTCGGGCACGTCCAACTAGGAGGAGGCCCCGGGGAAGACCCTGGACACGCAGGAGGGACTATGTCTCCAAGCTGGCCTGGGAATACCTTGGGATTCCCCAAGAGGAGCTGGAAGAAGTGGCTAGGGAGAGGGAAATCTGGGCCTCTCTACTTAAGCTGCTACCCCTGCGACCCAACCCCGGATAAGCGGCAGACAATGAATGAATGGATGGATGGATGGACAAATGGATGGATGGACTGACTCTGTGCCTCTCAAAACTTCCTCCAGACCCTGGGGCAATGATTTTGAAATGAAATGCAGAAATTATTTTAATTTGAAACATTTTTAATTTAAGGACTCTGGGCCAAGTGTCCAGTTTCATTTCTCATCAGCAAAGACAACTCAGACATCGTCTTGATTTCAGGAGTGGCTTGACTCGGGGATTACGACGTCTGCACCTCATGTCTAGTATTTGTTGGTGTATGGTTCCTCTGGAATGGATTTCGCTTAGCAATCCGAGAAGGCAGAGCATTTCCCTGTTGCTGGTGCATTTGTTGTGCTTTTCCTACCACACTCAAGCAGCTTTTTCAGCAATGACCTTTGTGGCTTCCTTTCATTGTGACAGGTGTCAATGACTGTCTTCAATCTGGACATCTGTCCAGCCGGCCATCTTCTTCATGATTGTGTTGTCCTACTGTCCCAGAGTGTGAGTCCATTTGAAGGCTCAGAAAACCTTTGCATGCGTTTTGAGTGAATTAGGTGCTTAGGGTATGACACCATAAGTTGCCATTAATTTACTTTCACAGTATTCTAACTTTCTGAGACTCTGAATTTTGGGTATTCATTTCCTGTCCGCCATAATCAACATTACAAGAAACAACGGTTGATGATTCTAATATTTAATAAATAATAAATAAGTTTCACTTTTTGAGATAACTGGCCTGAAATGGTACACTTTTACACAATATTAAATTTTTTTGAGATATTCTAGTAGTGTTTCTCAGGATTTACTTTGTTTTGTAAAACCCGAAAGACAACTATACAATCATTAAGATGCAATATTTCTTTTACCTGACATTCCAGGCAGTGGTGAAGTCCGGATTGAGCAGCAAAAGAGTGCAAGTAATATCCACCAGAGCTGTTGGACACAAAAACACACGTTTGTCTCAATGCTGTGACAACAATCAGGACATGTATAATCTGGAGAGTTATTTAAAGTTTAACTGATTTTTGAATATTATAACTACAGTAGCCTTAAAAGTGTGATGTAATGACTAGTTTACAAGAAACTCGATACATTCAAATTTGAAAAAAATACTGTAAAAGGATGAAGAAACATCACGGTAGATATTATTTTACCTTTTAATGCCGGCTAACATAGACCATGGGCCTTGTATCCACCTTATTCCTGGAAGGGTTACTGTGGAAACGATTATGGGTCTTATTTCCGGCGCCTTCGGAAGTGGCACTTTTTCATTGTAATAGATTTTTGTTTATGTTATGTTTTGTTTCCGTTTGTGATGGAAGTTACAGCTCTCTTTTCGGTTATAATACAATACTTGTTTACGGACACACAGTCTGCAATCAGAGAGCTGCTCAGTACAGAGGATCGCAATTGTGAATTTAATCACGGGGAGCGACAGGAACACGATCATTACGTTTTACTACTGAATGACCGTGAGTTAGCACCGCTGCTAGCAGCTCGTTTCTCTGAAGAGCTGACAGTAATAAAGAGAAAAGCAGAGAAGCTGGTCAGAGTTCTGAGCTGCCGTTCTGCGCCGACAATGTAAAACATCAGAACTACATCGTATTAGCTTGGTGTAATGTGAATTTGATTTTTCGTTTGTATTTAAAAAATAATAAAATTCATGATCTGAGTCTTTATCATTATGTGTGGACCAGGTACATTTTTCATAAGACAAAATAAAATATCTGTGTTTATTTAGTCCATCACAACCAGAACCTCGAGGTTCTCCGTTGCTGAGTGTCGCTGCAAATGAGCGGAGAAATGTCTGCAGGTGCTGAGCTTCAGACCATAATATGGATAATCTCCCCAGTGGACTAGAACCAAACCGAATCACACCTTAACATGTTACAGAGAGAAACTTGCCACTGGAAAGTGTGTGGCCTTGCGGAGCCCGGGTAACTGTTGTGCTGTTCGTAGCTAAACTTTAATAATCAGACCAAGTTTAATTTGTGGCAGTGTAACCCCGCTATATTTGGGTAGTGTGTGGAATTTGTTATTTGTGTGTGTTATTTGTTTTGTTTTTTTTTTTGTATTGCTTTTACTTTATGGGTAGTGCCCCTTTAAAAGCGGAGTACGGCAGTACTTTACGGCAGCATTCTGACTGCAGTAGCTAGGGCAACTCCCGGGCTTAGAAGTTTCAGAGCTGCTGCAGAACTGAGACATGCCAGTCTCTGCCCAGCTTCTGCACATCGCTTGACTTCTTTATGCCTCATGTTTTTCTGCTAGAGCATTATTGTGGCCGATATTGGTGGGAGGAACATTAGAAAGGTGTTCGTGTTCCTGTGGAGGAAGAGAGGGAGGCCGCGAAGTTCCTGTGTCTGCGGACGCCGACTGCCATCTTCATCCTGGGTCGCCATCCCAGTCAGGACCACCTCTGGCATCCATCTTGGCGTATGCATCACACACATATAGAGCTCTATATGAACATTTTTTTTGTTCATATAGAGCTGGCCAGCTTCTTTTTTCTTTTTTTTTTTTACCAAGAACCATGAGAGTGTTTCACTCATGTTTGGAGTGAATGTTTGTTTTGCTTGTTTGTGAGGTAGACTCAGAATGAGTTAAGACGAGGTTGAATGTGTTTCAGTCCAGTAATTTGTAATAAATCTAACTAGTTGATAGTAAATTGCTATCTGAACCCGAGTGAATTCTATTCCTTGGTTACAGCAGCAGCAGGTGTGTCTTGAATGGCTCCCAAAACAAAAGCGGTAGTTTTCATCGCCTACTGACAGATGAGGAAACAAAATTAATTTGACTAAAAATTCTAAGTATTGCTCATTTCATTGTGTGGATATAAATCCATTTTTTTTTTGGAAAAATCCAAACCAACTCAGTCAGTGAAGCAGCTAACTATACTAGTATAGGTTATTTGCGGCCATCTCTTCAAGTCGCCATCCCTCCCCACAATAGTTCTAGGTAGCGGTAAAACAATATGTAAGCTGTAATAGCTGGAGTTCCTACACATCTTATAATTTAAAACCTCTGTGGAAAGCCGGTTAATCGAGTTGCTAACATGTAAACAAATGGCTGTTCCGGTTAGCAGCGGAAGTTGTGCCAATAAATAACGCAAAGCCTCGCGGGAGCTAGGAATAAGGTGGATAGAAAAGGCCCCAAAGTCAGTAGTTTATAGTTTTCAGTTATGGTTTAAGTGCATTGAATTATTGTTCCCCAGTGTTTCTGTAAGTGTAAATCTTGTGACTGGCTTAGTAGTCTATAGTATTATGAGAGACATCATCAGAAAGTAGCGAGTGTGTTACTGTTTTGTGCTGGGTTGCAGAATGCAATAAGGATGTTGTACCCTGTTCGTTACAGGAAGTGTTACGTTAATACTGACGGTAAATTGACATGCAAGATAAATATGTATGATTATAATATTTGATTTGGCAACCATATTTATATTTATTTATAAACAGGCAACAGTTGAATGATGAGCTTATGCATAGATGTCAAAAATTAGTTATATGTTATTATTTCTTATAGGAAATCACACACCATATATATATATGTGCAAGTAGAATAAAGTACAGAAGAAATCCAGCATCAGCCCCTCAGTCCTTTCTCCACACATAACGATAACCATGAAATCTGGCCAGTACTCTTAGTATGAATTTGGTGACACCGCCCTGAATTAGTTCTTCTCAGTTGGCGTGTTAGACACAAAAATCATAATAAGTCATATTATTCAAAATAAATACCTTCTCTGTCTAGCCAGAGTTTTCTCTGGCGGTAGAGGAGCAGCTTATTGTGGACATACGGTAACAGAAACTTGACACACCAGCTCTCAACACCAAGCTTGTTCTCCACCAACACAATGGGACTGCGGTTGTAGCGGGCCTCTGGACACTGGATTAGACCGATCTCGTCTCTGAAAAACACGGAGACGAGAACAATCAGGGGGACTGGGGAAGAGTTACATAGTTTGACAGCAGCAACAACAAAATGCTTCACTGCTATTATGGCGCGCATCACCATGTGTAAGTGTGCATTCACTGGTACAGGTACATTTTTCATAAGGCAAAAATGTGTTTATGAATTAAATTGAATCATTGAGCATGGATCGAACTCTCATATGTTGTGGTGTTTTTAGAATGACATTGTACAGCCTTGATCGAATTTGCGGCGAATCCGCCGGTACTCTGTCTACAAAGAGAATAAGACTCAATTAGCGATGTAATCCGTCTGTCCATCTCTATATCTATACGTTGTTTGTATAAATCGGAATGTTTCAAAACCCAATGCTATTGTCTGAAGAAAAATTAGCCAAACAGGCTTGCAAAACACAAAAGTTTCTGTACATTCTATGCAATACTCCGAGCCGCAGGTAAACATCAGATTCCGGATGTTGTTTAAATCAAGGTTCACTAGGTCCCAAACACAACCTCCCACCGTGTTTAAACTCAACAACTTACATGTTGGGGTGTCTTTTGAATGCGATACTAATGTCTTTGACAACTCTTTGGACCAAGACGTCAACCTCCTCCTTTGACTCCGCCATTTTTTCGTCGCCAAGCCGCTGGATCTACTTCCGGTGTTAAACAGAAAAACACTACGGAAACACAGTAGGGGCAAGTTTATTTATTAAAATGTTTAGCGAAGACAGGAACCAGGCTATATGGTTTTTTTGTTGTTTTTTTTAAGCCATATAGCCTGGGCAAAAGTAGTGCTTTACCAATAATATGACTGTATTAATTGAAAGAAACATTTAGTCATCTTTTTAACAAATAAACCACATAAAATGTCAAAATAGACAACAGACAATTCAAGTTAAGATTTAATTCACTTTTCCAAAATGTTTGAGTGGTGACATCAAAAGAAAATGTATACACTAATTTAGTTTATAACTATAGGATGAACATTGATTATTTACATCATGAATAACCCCTTGAGATCTGTTGTCTCGTTTTTGAGGGGGTACTTAAAAAACCAACCAAAAAAAAAAAAACAAACAATAATAGAATTTGAAATAAGTAAATTAAGGAAAAAAAACCTAAACAGTCAGACAAAATAAAAAAATAAGACAAAACATATGTACATATAAATTCATGACAACTTCATGCTACATACACTCATACCAAATAAGAAGATGCATATTCACATGCAAATGGATATTCATATGTACAGAGTACAGGGACACTGTGGCTGTATAGTAGCGTAATCGTCTTGCGATCGGATGATTGTAGGTTTGATTCCAGCTTCCTCCATGTCGACTAAACCCCTGCGTATTGGTGTATAAATGTATGTGCAAATGGGTGAGTGTGAATGGGTGAAGGTGACTCTAGTGTAAAGTGTTTTGAGAGGTCAAAATGACTGGAAAAGTGCTATATAAGTTCAGTCCATTTACCATGTCAGAGAAGAGAAGAAGGGCTAGAATAAATGAGTCTTTGCTCTTCTGGAAAGCAGGAGTGAGATGTTTGAAAATATTTAAAGTTGAAAGTTAAAAATATGAAAAGAGGTCATACATGTAAATGAGGGAAATTACTCCAATCTGATGGAGCTTTAAATTACATAATATCCAATTCAATTTCTTTTCTAACCCTTGGAATGAAAAACAACTGATCAGTATTCATCAGGCTACACAATTAAATAAATGGTATTAAGGTTTTTTTTGTTTTGTTTTGTTTTAATATAGAGGAAAATTAAAATAGATATATTTAAAAGTAATAAACAACCAATTAAATTTTCTGTTGGCCATAAGGTAGAGATGGGTCCATTTATTCTAAAAATACTAAAAATAGTATCTTGCATGGATGGCATTTATTAATTTGAAATTATTTTCTTTACATTTAGGTGATGCAGGATGTTGCAAATATGTAGGTAAGTGTAAATATACTCTTTTACACTATGTTAGTATAAATTATTTGTATTTATCCAACAGGTATGACCTGTTGGTGATCATTGACATGCAATTGGAATCAGGTTTGTGGATAAATACTCCTTTAGATACGCAAGAAGGACTAAGACAGGATTGATATACTGTAGCTGTATAACACTGATTGCCAAAAATAATCTAATTTAGTATAGAAATTGTCATATGATAGTATTTTCCCATGTATGTGTAAGAGATCAAAACCTTTGTTTTATAAAAACAGATGAAAAGCGAGCCGAGTGGAGCCGAGCCGGTGGTAAAGGGGCGTCAATAATTTCAAAACTGGTCATTGTATCCTGCATGTGTTCCTTCGGTAAACCTCAAAATGTGAAAAAATAAAATAAGATTATTTTTCAGTATAACCAAGTAGCAAGGCAGTTTTTAATCAATTTTACTTTGATTTCACTTTCTGTAAAAACCCAGCAAGATTGAAGATAGAATTCCTGACTTGTCATAATTGGTGGCAGTAATGAAGGTGTGACAGAGACAATTGATTTTGAAGCAATTAAATTATAACCAGCAGTTTGGCTCAGTGGGATTTTCACTGACAAGCTCAACATCGTCATGGTCAATAATTTCTTATATTGATGATGTTGAAAATGTTTCTCCACAGCATTCTGTCAAATATATTCAAATTATTCCAAGTCATTTACCTAATGAGTAAATATAAAATCTCTGATATAAAGATAATGGAGAGTACCAGGGAGTGTTTAATTCACCAAAAATATTAAGGCCAGGAGCTACATGATGACATAATGCATCTGTATGCACCTGTACAATCTAGTAGTTTATAATCAGTTGCCACAAGCTTTTTGTTTTACTTCCATTGACGATATTCACCCTGAATACTATAAATTATTTTTAAAATGGTTTTGTCCCCTACGAGAAAAATTAGAGGGCAAAATGTCATTAGATAGCATTCTGCATGACCACTAGATGGAGCTGGCTTATTGTCTTCTCTAGTGCTTTCAGGTCAAATTGAATGAAAACAAACTGACTGCATTTACCACTAAATTAACATCGTTTCAAGTACAGTTTCTCTTTTCTTCCCTGCAACATATAAAAGGAAAACAACTGTTGTACCTCAACCTTAACTTTTATAATTACAAAAAAGCCTGAGAGTAATTTGCAGGATTTAATTAGTTATTTGCAGAAATAACTGCAAATAACTACATTATTTGCTACATTATACAGTAATTACATGGTTACAATTAATTGATTATTATTAAGCTCAGTTTATTATTCAAATATGTTTAGAAACTGTCTGTCTAAGGAAACCTATAGATTTCATAGAGTCATTAATTTGCAGCATTCACTCCTTCTGGACAAGCACATGGCAACAGTTTGAGTTATGTAAATGACTTTACAGCAACAACTTCATACCAAGTGTGCACACTGGCAGTGACAGTGGAGAGAAAAATCTTCCTTTTATAGAAAACTCCAGCAGAATCAGACCCTGGGTCAGTTCGAGTGTTCATCTGCCATGACAGACCAGGGATCAGAAAAAGATGAAGCATATCCTGGTCCTGTATTTCTGAGGATAAATACATTATTAGTGAAGCAAGGGTTTTAAAGCTATTTCACATTAAAAAGGACTTAGTGAAGCACTATCTTGTTCTGATTAGTTTGGGTTATTTGCACCACTCTCTCAGAACCAAGACAACATATCACACACATGTAAATGTGTGTGATATGTGATATGATGAATTCAGATTAAAACCGCTAACTTACATCCTCTGCATGCTATGACATTTGGACTCAGATGATACATATTAAATAAAACTTAGCAACTACACTTTAAAGACCAAATATTAAATTGTCTATGCATTAAATTCAGGTCAGCTTATTTGCATTGCACTGATTCACAACAAATCTTGTCTTGAGATACCTTACAAAACAAACAACCCAGTTTTTACACACAAACAACAAGTCAAATTAATACAACAATTAAGCTTTAATTACACAAGTTTCAATTAGATTATTTGTTCTTAGGGGTTTATGCAAAGCTAATGCAAGTTTTATTAATGCATTATGAATATTTTTTAAAATCTTAAGTAAGCTACTATAAGTTCTGTCATATATATGTTAAAAACAGGTAAATGGCCCAACAATTACTGTAAAGAAAATATTCATAGGTTGAATGATGATGGTATTTAAAGAAACATCGTTTTCTAAAGTCTTAATAAATCATGTGTGAACATTTCATTAGAGTGACCCACAAATAGATTATCTATCACCAAACAGTGGTTGTAGATGAGTAGAAACTTCTGTGCTCACAATCAGATTCGTCCACTAGAATCTGATTGTGAACGAAATAGAATTTTACCCAAAGATTTGTAAAAAAGAAACAACTTTAAGACCTGTTAGTAGACATTTATCAATATTTTCACGTCATCCTGTGTAAAATGTGCAAATTCTATTCTGAAAATCTGACAGCAGAAAAACTGATAAAAATGCTTCATAACTGAGACCAATATCCTCAAATAAAGTTTACTGAGTGTCAGGAACATGATTTAGCCATTGCTCATTTACCACTCTGAGGTGTAGCCTCATCATGATGAAAGACGTGTCTCAGGATCAGAGGTATTAATGCGTTGGTAGGGCTGGTCTCTGGATTGATTGTAGTGAACAAGCACCACTTGTTGCCAAATTCAGCTCAGGTCTCCCACATTCAACACGTATCTTTAGTCAATCAAATATTTAAATCTTGTATTCTTGGATTGAAAGTCAACTTTGAATAACTCCTGGAAAAAGATGGCAAGCAAACCCATGGTAAGTATCTTTCAGCTTTACTTTGTCAGTGTGTCGATAACTTGAGCTGATGTTACTTAAGTTATTGGGTATTTTACTTTTTGTTTTAAAAGACATTTTCATATTTTAAGTTACCCAAATTATTTCTGAATCAATTAGACTCGTCACTGCGAAAGCTTTTAGCTGAAAATGCAAGTAATCAAGGGGTAAAAAGATTAATTTATGGTCTCTTGACAGCCTGACTCCCGCAGCCTTCCTCTTCAGGCGGCATCTGAACCCTGCTGCAGCGGCTTCCACCATGCCGTCAGCGGGGGCGGCGGGACCAGGCTGGAGGCGGTAATGGAAAATCTACAGCGCCAGCAGGCAGCTCGTTTTACCGTAGAGGAGAAGCTCCAGCAGCAGGGAAAAAACGGAGCTTTCCGTAGTGTGGTACAGTCCCAGATCCACCAGCAAGCTGTGGCTTTTAGCCACTATGACGGCGCGCTGGGCAACACTCTGCCAGCTGGAGCTGGTTCCTCCCCCGGGATGACGCGTCTGCACCGGGAGGACAAGGAAGGGAATTTAAGACCTTGCACTGGTGAGGAAATGTGGGTCACAGATGAGCAGGAGATCACTGATGAAGAGGAGAGTCACAAAGACATGTCAAACTCTTTCCAACTCCATGAAGCTTGCCTATCAAAGGGCGCCACCGTGCGCTTCCTTACCACTGATCAAGTTTCACGCATAGAGTCTCCGTCCGCGCTTTCCCATTCCCACCAAGAGTGGACCTACGAGGAGCAATTTAAACAGGTAAGGGAACGCTGAGTCATCGCTGGAAGACCCTGTTTAAAAATGGAGTTCACGACTAATCTGAAAAGTAAGAGGGCAATAAATGCCTCCATTAAATTTTTATCATCACCTCTGAACCCATAATTTAATGTAATAGTTTGCTTTTCGTCATTTATAAATCTTGCTCAATACTTACAAAGATTGAACAATTGGCGAAATCCTGAAAGGAACCAAAATCAGGAGGAATATTTTTAAGCAGTCGGAATACTCTGCGCAAATCTAAGCATCAATTTTTATTTTTTATTTATTTTTTATTTTTAAAGGATAAATACTCATCCATCACTAAAAATAACTTGTAACAATAATAGATCACTTTTTTGATAATTCTGGACAAATAGTATACAACAATGTTAAATTATGTTCAGTGTAATAATAGAACTAAAACAGCAGTCTCACAAAGACACTTTAAAAATATGCATGCTCAGGGTGTGCACAGATTGAAGCAAGGTGGCACTAGAGCCTTTGACCTTTTCCCTTTTTGGGAGAAAAAAAAATGCCCTTTTGATTTTTTTCTACAGTGTATAGTGTGAGGCCCATTTCTAGATTTAAAAACCTATATTTCCAGTAGCCCACATTTTTGTAATTTTGTCCAATAAACTTCCTCACCCTAAACAAACACCTAGAGAGCAAACCTTGGTGGACAGCTAACACCAAGTCTTCTCCACTGTAGGACGTCCAATAGTGATGGACAGCAAACCATCCAGGTCACTAACAATGGCCTTTCCCACTACATGCTGGCTTCCAATGTCTATCTGCCAGAAGAATGTTTAAAATATAGCTTTTAGATTAAATTAGTAAAATAAATAAATAAACATGCTGTTACATAAGCTTGATAATACCTAATGGCTCCTTTTTGATTTATGTTTTCTGTTAGAAATATAGTTATCTCTGTCTGTTAAACATTCAATATAAATACAAAAAGAAGGTCATAGTTACTGGGCTATATTACAATTCATATGCTATTACAGATACCTTTAAAAAAGTGATCTTCAGTAAAAGTGGGGAGGTAGATTGAAAGACATACAGTATTAGAGAATAGAAATTAATATTAGTAAAAATCTATTAATTTTTTGAGTGTAAAATAGGTGATGTGAAGATCAAAGTATGTTCAGTTACATATATATATATATATATATACTGCTCAAAAAAATAAAGGGAAACACTCAAACAACACAATATAAGTCCAAGTACATCAAACTTCTGTGAAATCAAACTGTCCACTTAGGAAGCAACACTGATTGACAATCAACAATGATTTTGTTATCAGCACATTCAACTTTGTACAGGACAAAGTATTCAATGAGAATATTTCATTCATTCAGATCTAGGATGTGTTATTTGAGTGTTCCCTTTATTTTTTTGAGCAGTGTATATTCAAACAATGTTTGCAGTATGTTTAAACATGTTTAGAGTATGTTCAACATGTAAATAATATATTTCACAATGTCTACCTGCAGAAGTATATACACTAAATACATTAAATAATTTTAAATTGTTTAATATTTAAATTTAAGATTTAAAGTTGCTGTAAAGTTTACTTTGTATAAGTGCAAAAACAATCTTCAAAGTTAGATTGATGTGTTAGCATAGCTAATGTCTTATCTTAAGTATTTGGTTTATTCACAAATACATCTGGGCAAATTACAATGATCACAGAGATTAGTGATTGGTTTTAAGCTCATCCAACTATCCTTGGCCTGAGGGTCCCATGGAAGACATTAGCGACCTTTCAAATCTATTAAAAGAGTCCTTTGGGTCTGTTTGAAAATATTGTTGTTTTGTTTTACAATAGTTATATTAAAATAAATACTTTACATGGGTAAAGTGGAAATTGTCATCCTTTTCAAACTTTCAAATTACCCACAATTATTCACATGCACTACCTGTAAATGAATCCAGTGGGTTTGTCAGGACCTGACCAACTGAGGGTTGCAATTTGCCCCAAAATAAACACCTCTTTCCTGGAGAGACTGATCCTCTGAGAAAGTGTTGGGATTTATAACCACAGATGAGCTGCAGTCACAGAGATTAGGTGACAAATAATTAGAGAAAAATGTTGTACATGGGGAACATGCACTCAAGGCATGTTTTAAGTGCATGTCCAGACTTTTCCAGGAAAAGTCTGGAAAAATGTAAAAGATAGATAAATTCCTGTGATCAACCTCATGAGCAGCTCAATACAGATTAATGGTTTAACTACCACCACTGCATGAAGGTTTTTTGTCATTGTTATATTGTATATTCAATGGTTAAATCAAAGATTAAATTGCCAAATGGGTGCAATATATTTGTAAAGCAACTTTTCAAAAAGCTGGCAGGGAGAGAGAAAGGTGAAAGAAAGTGGAGAGAGCCTGAAAGAAACCTATAAACATAAAATATATCAGTAAACAGAAAGAAACACTGGTCAAAAGAAACAAGTCCAAACCACAAATGATAATAATAAACTAATTTAACATAAGGAATTAGCTAAAATGGCAAGATCTAAGCAATAAAGAAATTATCAAAACAGTTCTGCCAAAAAATTATATCACACAATATTTTCTAAATACGTCAATTATGATCTCACAGACAATATTTCACATTTTCTGCTTTTTTGTGGGTTACTGGGTGGTGTAATTTAAATTATTTTTTTTTTTACTTTCCATTATAAAGTAATTTTGCAGTCATACTACATAATGAAATATACAGACATACAATATCACACATATATGTTTAATGCATCAAAGAAAATATACAATTGATAAATAAAAATGTAAAATAATGTGACTAACAAAAAACAGCCTGAAATCAGCTACCAGATGGAAACAACAATACTTAACCAAAGTTAAACAAACTCTTGTGGTTAAACAGAACATTAGTTTTACAAGATGTTAAAAAGTATTTCCCCCTCATGTTTTTTTTTTTTTTTTTTTTTGAACGCAAGCATTATGTGGACAACTAAGAATCTATATTTTTTAAATGCTCTACAGCAAAATATGCAGTAGGGACAAAAAGTATGCAGACCTCTAAGTTTTTCACTCTGTTTCATTGCATCTGCAGACATGGCAAGCTGCATCTGACTAGCTTCTTCTGTATGTTTGTGTGTAGCAGCTCCCCCAGCTCTTGAATTACTCAGCCAGTCTCAAAGGGTGAATTTAGCAATTTATTTTCTTTGATGAAGATCCACCATGATCATCACAGTCACCACAGTCACCATGAAAACTAAAACAAAGTCAAATATTAGAATACAAAACATAAACTGACAATACAGGCAACAAAACAAAACACACCTCGCTGCTTTCACTGGGGAATGCTAAGTGATGATCTCTTTGTGCCAAACATCTTGACAGTTCAAATCACTCATTGATACAATGATTCTACCCGCTGCAAAAACCCCCCAAGACATTACAAAGTGAAAATATCATTAAACAAAACAAAATATAAACCACCAATAATCCTAATCAAAACAAACATCCATAAACAATCTGCAACATTCTTAATTTAGAAAATTAACTTTGAATAATTTACTTTAAATAGACTACAAATTTAAAGAATTTAGACAATTTCTTTGAAATAGCTCACTGTCCATTACAGCCAGATATCTTTGCAACTCCAGCCAACCGAGTGCTGACAAAACGCTCAGGAAATATGAATCCTCTTTCATATATCTCGGTGGCCCTGAGCTTTGAGGTAAACTTCCCGTTTTTTGGGGAAACGTTGGCATTTTAGAGAGTTTTTTCACTGTTGCTGGTCAGACTGTAAACCATCTGACCAGTTTCTTCTTTGTTTTTATAGTGGTTCAGTCATGTTTGCTTTCACCTTTACAACTTTAATATTGCCGCAAGTGCGATAGTGGGGTGACATATTTACACCATGAAATTAGTAAATCATAATAAAATGTATTTTCTGGTGTTGTTGTAAACAATTTGATATGGCCCAGCCTTAAAACCAATGGACCAACACGTACAGAACACAGACAAACAAACATTATACTTCTAATCCATGAGTTCCATTCTTGGTTCATGTTCTTTTGACCTTCCAATCAGCTGAAACGTGTTCAAATGATGAAAATGATGAAATCCTTGACTGTCTGTTGCCAGAGAAAGTAACATGGGACCTGGCACTGGTGATGTCATGTTGCAATGGGTCACACTGCATGTATTTATTTGAAAGTGTTTTGCAGATTCCCTTGACAATAAATTTTTGTTTATAATCAACAAAAATGTATTGTTTCAGCCATGAGGTTATTTTATGTTTTTAAATGAACATCGGTTTAAAGTTCAGGGTCCTCAGGTATGAAGCAGCGAACGCACAAGGTATTTTTCTTTGATGAAAAACTTTTATTTCCAGTGATTTCTCTGTTTTTCAGTTGTATGACCTTGATGAAGATGAAAAGCGTAAAGACTTTCTTGATGACCTTTTCAATTTCATGCAAAAACGAGGTAAGGTATTTCACAAATAATGTGTCTATTTTCATATATCCATCTATCCATCTATATATATGTGTGTGTGTGTGTGTGTGTGTGTGTGTGTATATATACATAAAATTGCTTAAAACATGACCTCCAACGATTATCAGGCCAACTTTAGGTTCAGTTAGAGCAGTGGTGCCCAAAATCGATCCTGGAGGGCTGGCATCCTGCATGTTTTAGTTCTCTCCCTGGTTTAACGCACCTGGATCCAATGATGGCTCATCAGAGGCCTAAGAAGAACATTGACATCCTGAAAAGGTTGTGACCACCAGGCAGAGAATAAAACATGCAGGATGCCGGCCCCCAAGAACCCACTTTGGCCACCACTGAGTTAGGAGTTTTCAATATTTTTCCCCTGGTGGATCATCATCAATGGTGATGAAGTAGTTAGTAGATAGTGACGTACAACTCAATTCAGTGACATCAGTGACTGAGTCATTAAACTATGGAAAATAATAATCAATTGTTAGTGACAGATTTTACTGTCACTAACAATTTTGTCAATAGTGACAATAAAAACAGTTTTTAAACTGAAAGCATGATGAAAATAGACCATGTTCAAAAAATGTAAATAGTATTGAAATTGTTGAATGATATATATATATATATATATAATAATTGAGAGAGGGAGAGAAAGAAAAAATTATGATGACTACATGCAACTCATATTGCATTGGCATTTTTATAATATACAATTATACTGTCACAATTCTGAAGTTATTGGGGGAAACTGGTCACTTTAAAATTGTTCAGAAGATATGGTTTGTCTTCTCACCATATCCAAGTTTAATCCGGCCCACATCATTTCAAACATATCTCTGTGGAATAATGGAAGTGTTTCTGATTTGAAAGCAAAGGCAGACACCCCTCTTTTTAAAGATTCTGGAAAAAAACAGGAGAAACAATGGTTGTAATGGCTTCCTTTGTGTTTTGATAAATTCTCTAATGATTTAGCGTTGCACCCAGATAGGGTCATTGATTGATTAAAGTACCATTAGCAGTTTTTTTCCCAAATAAGTCAATTTTAGTTTAAATGAAGAAGAATAGAATATTCAAGGGTAAGCCAAAAAGTTTTATGAAAGTATTATTTTTTTATTCTTAAACATTCATTAATTTACCAAATATTTATTTTGAAATTCACTTATTAACATCTTTCTTGGAGGTAATTAACACTCACGCACTGACAGCCAGTAATTACAACAAGCCGGTAAAGAACTTTAACCCAGGAAAAGAAGACACATGGGTGCCAAACTTCAGTCTTCAAGGGCCACCGCCCTACAGTTTTTAGATGTGCTACAGGTACAAAACACTGGAATGAAATGGCTCAATTACCTCCTTGTGTAGATCAGATCTCCAGAGCTTTGCTAATGATCTAATTATTCTATTCAGGTGTGGTGCAGCAGAGGAACATCTAAAAGTTGCAGGGCAGTGGCCCTCCAGGACTGGAGTTTGACACCTGAGCCCTAGATGGTAGAATTAGATGTGTTGATGTGTCACAGCATCCTGCAGGTCCAACTTCACTCATCTATTGGTTTTTGGTATTATGTGAGTTTGAACTTTGTGATTAACTAAATGGAAACATCACTTTTCTAATGGAATAATTTTAGAGACTTTGGAAAAGAAGTCAATTGTGGTTTCTCTGAACAAAGTCATTACCATTGGGCTACGACTTTGTACAGAGAATCCACAGTGTGTGAAAAACCATGAGGATGAGCAATGGTGTGGACAGAGATAGCACTTTTAGGTAATAAAGTTGTCATATGTTGCTATAAGAAAGCAATATTAGATACACAGTACAGATCAAAAGTTTGGACACAACCTTCTCATTCAATGGGTTTCCTTTATTTTCATGACTATTTATAAGGTAAGAAAGCCACTTATTAACCTGACAGGGCACACCTGTGAAGTGAAAACCATTTCAGGTGACGACCTCTTGAAGCTCATCAAGAGAATGCAGAGTGTGTGTAAAGCAAAAGGTTGCTACTTTGAAAAAACTACAATATGAGGCGTATTTTGAGTTGTTTTACACTTTTTTATGTAGTACATATTTCCACATGTGTTAATTCATAGTTTGATGCCTTCAGTGTGAATCTACAATGTCAATAGTCTCAGTGGAGCGCTCTGCTTATTGTCTCACTATTATTATTATTATTATTGTTGTTGTCAATGTAAATATTATTAGAAAATTGAAACAAAATTTGTGAAACAAGTAAAATTGTTTCTTTGATTGCTTTGCACATCAGCATTGTGATGCCTATGTGCATGATAAATGGCATCTTTAATTCCCAGAACTTATTCCTGTTCTCACCCTGCCTTACCTGGAGATCACAAAATGTAACATGCATAGAAACATGGTGCAAGAATGTTATTTTCTCACACCCAGTGATGTGTAATAATAAAATATTTTATATTGCTATTTTCACCCTGTGGTTTGAACTATAAAGTACCTATTTTTCATTTAGCTTAACCAAAGATGATGATTTTTTCTTCAAAATCTCTGAATTTTGAATGTTTAGAAGCAAAGCAGGTGAGGCAGCAGCAAGCTGAGCCTCACCTGGGATTGATCAACCTCTCACTGACTGCACTGGCTGCCATTCTATGGGAGCATGCTCCTGTCTGTACGTCGCCAATACAAGGGCTAAAAACATTTAATACATGAACCGATTTTCCATAATTTAGCTTATGTATACAACGTACAGTGTTTTTTGTGACCAACTGGAAAACATTATTCATGTGCTGAGGAGCGATCAGAAACTGCAGAGAACAGATTTGAGGTGAGACCAGCAGTTTTCTTGCCTCATGGCAGCAGCCCCGCCTCCACAAGAGTCTATCAGGGGGGGCATTTTGTTGATTTTTGGGGGGCAGATTATATCAAAGTAAAACAAGTTTTTACTTTGATAAATACATAAACAAACCTTCATGTAACATTTCAAATAAAATAACCATGTTTATTAATGCAAAATAAACAGTAAGGACATAAACAGTGACATGTATAAAATGCTGAGTAATTTTCTCAAATCTTCATAAACATTTGCTCATATGTTGCAGAAATATGTTTCCCATCTCTGAAATCCATTTCTTTATGCAAAATCAATCTAATCAAGAAAGAATAGAAATAATATTAGTCAAGTAAGAGAAAAAAGTGCAGTGCATTAAAAACTGTGTGAAGTTCTTTGCGTTGAAAAATCATGGTTTGCTCCCATGATTCTAACACACCTGAGTAGGCAGAGGGCTCTAAAACGGGAAGTGCAGCAGCCTCTGCTGCGTTAAATTGAGATAGGACTATCAGAAAGAGGGCCGCTCTGAGGAAAAAATGAAAAAATTGCTTCCAGTCCAGGGGGCTGACTCTGTGGGCGGGCGCGCTGTGAATGACAGAGTAAAGACACTCCTCCTGGCTCTGATTGGTGAGAGCCAGGAGGAGTCCACTCTTTAACTCTTGATTAAAGAGCGGACTATTTTTCTTAATGCTATTGCTCAGTTTCAGATGAGTTACACTGACCCAATGCAGATGGAGGGGAGGAAATAAATGCAGCCCCTTTATTTCTGTTGATCCAGCATCAAAATGTTTAAAGTCTGTATCCTGTATGGTTGTTCCAACCGTTCTAGTAGAGAGCAACAACCCAAGTCGCACGCCGCTTTGCCTGCCGGTACCCATCAGCTGCTTCCGAAGTCCCACAGGCCAAAAAGGCCTGATAGGACACCTTCTTCAGCCTGACAGGATCCCTCACCGAAGGTGTCCACCAACGAGTTCGAGGGTTGCCGCCACGACCGGCACCGACAACCTTGCGACCACAGCTCTGATTAGCCGCCTCGACAATGGAGGTACGAAACATGGTCCACTCAGACTCAATGTCCCCCACCTCCCCCGGACGTGTTTGAAGCTCTGCCGGAGATGGGAGTTACAGCTAAGTCTCACGGGGGATTCTGTCAGACGTTCCCAGCAGACCCTCACAACACATTTGGGTCTGCCAGATCTGGCCGGCATCCTCCCCCATCATCGGAGCCAACTCACCACCAGATAGTGGTCGGTGGACAACTCCACGCCTCTCTTCACCCGAGTGTCCAAGACATACGGCCACAGATCCAATGAAACGATGACAAAGTCGATCATCAAACTGTGGCCTTGCGTGTCCTGGTGCCAAGTGCACATATGGACACCCTTATGGTGTTCGTTATGGACAATCCATGACGAGCACAGAAGTCCAGCAACAGAACAACACTCAAGTTCAGATTAGTTCCTCCCAACCACACCCCTTCAGGTCTCACTGTCATTGCCCATGTGAGTGTTGAAGTCCCCCAGCAGAACGAGGGAGTCCCCAGGAGGGGCACTCTCCAGTACCCCCTCTAAGGACTCCAAGAAGGGTGGGTAAGCTGAACTGTCATTCAGCCCGTAAGCACAAACGACAGTCAGAGCCCCCCCCCCCCCCCCCTGTAGGTGAAGGGAGGCTACCCTCTCATTCACCGCGTTAAACCCCAACATACAGGCACCGATGGGGAGCAACAAGTATGCCCACTCCTGCCCGATGCCTCTCGCCATGGGCAACTCCAGAGTGGAAGTACATCCAGCCCCTCTCAAGAAGACTGGTTATAGAACCAGAGTCATGCGTCGAGGCAAGACCGACTATTTCTAGCAGGAACCTCTCAGCCTCACACACTCGCTCTGGCTTCCTCCCCACCAGAGAGGTGACATTCCACGTCCCAAGAGCCAGCTTCTGCAACTGAGGATCAGACTGCCAGAGCCCCCTCCCTTGGCCACCACCCATCACACACTGCACCCGACCCCTTTGGCTCCTCTCATGGGAGGAGGGACCCATGTTTCCTCTTTGGGGTGGGCCCAGCCGGGCTCCATGGGCAAAAGCCCGGCCACCAGGCGCTCGCCAATGTGCCCCACCTCCAGGCCTGGCTCCAGGGTGGGGCCCCGGTGACCCGTGTCTGGGCGAGGGAACAAGAAATCCAAAGTTTCCATTCTTCATTAGGGTCTTCGGGCTGCACTTTGTCTAGTCACCTCACCTTGGATGACCCTACCAGGGCCATGAAGCCCCAGACAGCGTAGCTCTTAGAATCATTGGGACACTCAAACCCTTCCACCATGATAAGGTGGCAGCCTGAGGAGGAGTTATTTAAAGTCAGCCTATATACATTCATGAGATGGATACAAATTCAAGGTAACACTGACCTTAAGACCTCTGATCACCTCCTTAAAGCCAGGAAAAAAATCATAAGGATGCATTTTGTCTTCCTGTTAACATGAGATTATACACAGCATCACAGCATGCAATCAAATTGTTCACTCTTCTTTCAAAATGACAACAATAACAAACTGACAATTAGCAGTCAGTCGTTTATGGGTTGATCAACACTGATGGTTTTGTGCTTCTTGAATATGGAAGAATTTCTGGGGAGATTGCAGAGACTGCTCTTTTCCCAATAAAGCCACTGACCTGCCAGAAAAAATTAATTCAACAAAACACCACCTAATAAAAAGAAATAGACATATCAGTGCGGAACCAGGAAACCCCCATGTAACTTATTACAAAATAAATATGGTAAATCTTGTGGACAAAGGTAAAACTATCTGGCTTGCTTACAAGTTATTTCGCAAGTGTTCTGCAAGCACCAACTCTTATGGAAGAATTTCGCCTCTGAAAAGAGATGAAAATCCCAGTTCCATTTTTTTCATCATGTTAGATTTCAGTTAGTCTTTGTAAGTTGTTTTGTATCTTATTTTTATTTTATTTTTCAGTTTTTGCTCACTGAGTTTTTTGTTTTGTTTTTGTAATTGGGATGTCATATTTTTCCCATGTTCTTTCACATGTTGTTTGTTTGTTGGTTGTCCTGTTAAAAAAACAATAAAAAAGAAAGTTGCAAAAAAGAAAAATCTCACAGCATTCCTGTTCAGATTAAACAAACGATTTTAATGTTATTGCATTCTTTTCATACATTTTGCTGCTCAATGTTTTCAAGCCAGGGGTAATGGTTTACTTTTTGATGGTGACAATAATTCAACTACTGTCAGAAATGTATTATATGTTTCCTGATTGTGTGAAGTATGGTCAGATTTAAGTAAAATATTTTCCTAAAATACAAATTGTTAGTTAGTTGAAACATTGTCCATCTATTGACCAGTATGAATTTGCAGTATTTGCATCCTATTACAAAGATTAAAATAGTGTCGCCTAAATTGTGTAGCAACACAGAACCAAGATCTTTGAACATCTTACGGTTTTGGAAGAAGTCATTGCACTTGAAGAAAACTTGTACAGGCAGAAGGACATTGGAAAAGCAGAAATGTTCCTTTACTGGGTAAGTGCAGTGGCTTTGACATTATTGCTGTGAGGCATCACTACCAATGCTATAACATTTTGATCTATGAGACAGATTGTCTGTACTGGAATTTTAATTATTTGTTCTGCTGCTATTATAATACATTTTTTATTCTTAAGGAAATAATGATGTATACATCTTTGCACCTTTTGTGTATTTGCATTGAAAGCACAGGAGGACTTCGGTCTTGGTTAATAAAATCTTTTTCTTTAACTTCCCATCACAGTGAAACGAAGCTACAATTATTGGGTGTAATTGATGCAATTTTACCACAATAGACAATTCTTCAGTGCTTTCTTCTCCTCTCTGTAAAGAGCCATGCTGTCGTTTGCATATTTTCCTGCCCCCATTGATTGCTATTATGGTAAATCCAATGGGCACAATGGAATTCTGTCAGCAACTGCAGGTTAATTATCTCAGGGTCAGCTACTATAGAATTGTCACAAAAACCTTGTACTTCTCCTTATGTGTGGCACTAAACTACAAATTCAATATATTAGACCATCTTTATTTGACAAATAGTCTTTTGTATCTGTAAAGTTTCAAGCATATTCTTTAACTTTTTGCACTCTAATTTGTAAATTCTTTAAAACATTTCCAACAGCCACAATAACATAAAGTTTGTCTCACATTTGAAATGTTTTGTGCATCAAATATGAACAGTAGACAAAGTGATAACAAAAAAAGACAAACGCTGATAAAATGCTAAAACTTTTCAAAGGTATATCCTTTTCATTTAACACAATGGTCAGATATTTGACTGGCTTAAGATAAATTGGCCTTATAAGAAGATGCAGAAGCCTATTGATGAGAGGAACCAAGGTAATAGAATTGATCCTGGATATTGTGTTTACTTTCTGCAGGGACTCCAGTGAATCGAATTCCTATCATGGCAAAGCAGGTGCTGGATCTCTACATGCTCTACAAGCTCGTCACAGAAAAAGGCGGCTTAGTGGAAGTCATCAATAAAAAGATATGGCGTGAGATTACCAAAGGCCTCCATCTCCCAACCTCTATTACTAGTGCAGCATTTACTCTCCGAACACAGTAAGTATGACTGTTATAAGAAAGGAGTTTTAGATAAGCTTCAACAAGAATATTTTTAAGACTAGATGTGTTATTAATATGGGAAACATCCTTTTTATTTACACTCTCTGAAGAAAGAAAGAACATTCCTTTCAAATACTACAATTTTACATAATGCTGTATTTTGTGTTGCAATATAGCAGCTAATGGCAACTGGAATCTGTCAGACATTCCTCAGTGTTTTCTTGTTTGTGTTTAAATCTAAATTAATTTACAATCAGGACAGATCATTGCATTTCTATTTTACAGCATCTTTAGAAAGTATTCACACCCATCAAGGTTAAAGTGAAAACAAATTTCTACAAAGTACAGACTGTTAAATAAACACCACAGTGTTTCTGGCTCAGTGTCAATCAGGTTTGCACATCTGGATGGTGCAATTTTACCTCTTCTTTGCAAGATTGTTCCAGTTTTTTCAGTTTGTGTGGTGAACTTTTCAAGTTCAGCCATAAATTCTATTTCAGATTTAGGTCTCGGTTTTGACTCGAGACCTAAATCTATAAGAAAGGAGTTTTAGATAAGCTTCAACAAGAATATTTATTCCAATAAAGAATCCACTTTATTGGATTGTTTTTGGCTACAAGCAATTTCTGTGTAGGTCTAGCTGGATGCTTTGGGTCATTGTCTTGCCAGAAAATAATTCTCTGACAACATAGTTCTCTTGCAGATAGAAACAAATTGTCCTCCAGAATCTTCCTACATTTTGCTACATTCATTTTACCTTCTGCCTTTACAAGCCTTCCAGAGCCATCTGCTAAGAAGCATCCTTATAGCATGATGCTGCCACCACCATACTTCACAATGAGATGATGTGTTTGTGGTGATGGGAGGCTTTTGATGTCCTCCAAATGCATTGACTTGTCTGATGGTGAAAAGTTAACTTATGGTCTAATTAGACCAAAGAACTTTCTTCCACGTGCCTTTTGGCAAACTACAGTAGAGTTTGTCAAGGCATGCTTCAGTAGTTGCGGCTGTCCCATAAAGCTTTTGACTAGTGAAGAACCAGGGTGACAGTTGCATGTAAGGTATCTCACATTTCAGCTGCTGAAGCTTGTTAATAGTCCTGGGTGTTGTTGCAGTGCAGCCAATTTCCCTTCTGTGCAACAGCCAGGTCTGTTTATCTGTACTGACTAAAACCCCTAAACTACCTAACTATCCGAACCCATTCTTCTAGTACCTCCACAACCAATTCAGTAAGGGGAGTGGGAGAATCCTTTTTTATATTACAAGTACATTTTAACACTCAGATAGTATTTTGACACTACAAACTCATATTGAAAGATGCCTCGTTGTTCAAAGAAAATTGTGTGCTGTGTGATGCAGGTATATGAAGTACCTCTATCCATATGAATGTGAAAAGCAGGGACTGAGCTCTCCTGGTGAACTTCAAGCAGCAATAGACAGCAACCGTCGGGAGAGCCGTAGGCAGAACTTCAGTTCTACCATCTTCAGCTATTCTGTCGCAGGCCCACAGAATACAACAAAAATACAGCCACATGTACCAATTCTTTCTCACCAAAGCAACTATATCACCCAGGCCCCTTCTGTCAAAAGAGGTAAGATACTTGTTACCAACATGAGACCAGATTAAGACACATACTTGTGCTAAAACATTTAAACTAATTAAGTTTTAAAGAGCCAGTATTATCCAGGCACCTATTGGCAATTCATAGCACAATAAGTGACTGAAGGCTTGATCCTATAAATTGGTCTTGCGGCTTAGTTGCCCTGGAGTTATAGCACTAGCAGCTTACCAGGCTTATCTCCAAGCTTAAAAATTCTTTGCAAAACTACTATTATTGGTTAAAGTAATGCAACGTTCTGGCCAAAAACAACCAATCAGAACTAGGAGGAGGATCTTATTGCTGTCAATCAACTCATTCACTCACTGCTAAATATGCTAATGGGGGAAAAACACCTTATTACAGGAAAGATATTTATCTGCTGTCATTACCTGACTATAGAATGTTAAAAAATTTATAATAATTGCTTAAGTATTTGATGTATTGGTGCTAGCTACAGCATAGGATTGAGCAGCCACATGAGATTGTGACTGACAGCATTAAAACTCTTCTGCCACTGACTGGTTGTTTCTAGATAGCATTGGGATAAGGCAGAGGAATTAGATTTTTCACAGATTATCTCTCATGCCATACTGTGAAAACATAATGAGAGTTTTAACAAATATGTATAAGAAAAACTATAAAAGTTATATACTCCAGCTTTAAATTCACTGAGGGGAGGATGGGACAGGAGGGACGAGGATTAGAGCTGCTACTGACTGACTCATCTGTTAAGTGGAAAAGGTGCAGGTACATGTTCAGTATATGAATGTGTTGGTAATTTCTTTCCTTAATTCATTAAATGCTTGTGAAAAGGAAGCAAACAGTCTGTAGCTAAGCTAACTATGCTGAATGGTTGATAATCTCACACAGTCTATCCAGCTCTCAGAGAAAAACTGGGTTACAAATGGACACTTTTACCTTCTTCTCTCTTTCTTTCTACTTTTTGAACACATAACTTTATTATTTTTCTTAGCAGCATAGTAACAGTCACAATCGTTCTTGTCTGCCACTGCTGAACACCGTCACTGTCAAGCACTCCAAGCAGGAATGAACCATTTCATGCAGATTCAGGGTGTTCAGGGCAAATGTCTGCTTTTTGGTCTGGGAGGGGTAAAATTCATTTTTTACGGCTAAAAACAATTTTAGAAAACACAGTATAATTAATTTTGTAATTGACAGGGCCGCATTTTTAATTTCTATTTAAAAAAAATAAAATGTGGAGGGCCCCCTGTTGGTCAGGGACCCTTGGAATTGTCATAACTTTTCCCCTGCATTCATATCTAAGTTGAAGTATTTCATGAAAAGTATTGTTTATGGGAGAGAGGGAGCTTTGAAGTAACTAATACAGGGAATGATGATGGTTTACATGCATTCACTTCTAATTGGCACCAGCCAGCATCTGGTTGTTGAAGCAAAAAACTACTTTGTGAAAGTTTTCTGCCCCGTAATAATGCATTAGGTTGGGTAGAGCCAGAGACACTTTTTCTAGCTCAGATGGAACCTCATACAGATTCTGGGGTGTACATTACCCCAGATGAATGAAGATTGGAATACTCTGAAAGAGATATATAAATCTTGGCAATATATTCATTTTAATATGCTATTTTGTATTGAACTTTAAATTCTGTTCTAAGAAAGGGAAGGGAAAATCATTTTCTGTCATTTGGAGTGCTGAGTTATTAATAAGAAAACATTCACTCTTTCGGAAGTTCTACTTAATTCTTGAAAATTTACTAAAATTGTGAGAATTTGGTTTTCTGTGTGTCAATTTAGTTCTTGTGTTGTCTCATCTGCGCCTTATTGATCAGCTGTGTCCTGTTTTCCCTGATTATCTATTATTCCCCTGTGTATGTAATCCCACCTGTTTCTGTGTTGGTCTGCTGGGGGACTTCCAATGCTCACGTGGGCAATGTTAGTGAGACCTGGAGGGGTGTGGCTGGGCAGAATGGGCCCCCCTTATCTGAATCCGAGTGGGGGGGCCCATTCTGTTGTTGGACTTCTGTGCTCTTTATGCTTTGTCCATAACAAAACCATGTTCAGGCATAAAGGTCTTCATATGTGCTCTTGGCACCAGGACACCCAAGCCTGCAGTTTGATGATCGAGTTTGTAGTCGTTTCATCGGCTCTGGGGCTGCATGTCTTGGACACTCGGGTGAAGAGAGGTGCGGAGCTGTCCACTAACTACTACCTGGTGGTGAGTTGGCTCTGGTGGATGCTGGTCAGACCTGGCAGACCCAAACGTGTTGGGTCTGCCAGATACGGAGGTTTAACTCCCATCTCCGAGAGAACTTAGAACATGTTCTGGGGGATGTGGGGAACATTGAGTCTGAGTGGATGGACAATTATTCCATGAAGTTGTTGTCGAAGCTGCCTATCGGAGCTGCTGGTTGCCACCTGTTAGAATGGCCCTTAGCGGCAGGCTTAAAAGAGGAGTCTTGAGGCGGAGAGATATAGTGCAGACCAACCAGGTGTTTAATTCCCAACATTTAACAAACAAACAATCCTGCTTCCCGCAGCAGCCACACCCACACTGATGTGGGCAACTTGTAGGCTTTTATAGTCCCGGGCTGCACCAATCCACAACCCCCAAAAGCAAGATAAACAAAATACATATACACAAACAAGACAATACATCTTCAACATCATATTAAACACACCTCATTTCATAACAATCATTTCATTTCTAAAATATCCCTATAAATATAACTCCCATTATCAAATTCTAAAAAGTCACAGTGCTTTGCTCCCCCTCTCTATTTGGTCTTTCCCAGAACCTGAGGTCAGCCAATCTAAGTAAATAATTCAATACATTTAAAATGTTTTCTTGCATGTAATGAAAACCTTCCTTACACCGCCTTTCGCAGCGGCAATCTTTGAATCCGCTGGTGGGCACCACCGGTGAAGGATGCTGTCAGGCTAAAGCAGTCCTATCACTCCTCTATATATATATATATATATATATATATATATATATATATATATATATATATATATATATATATATATATATATATATATATATGAGCCTGTGTGTGTGTGTGGGTATATCTCTTATCCTGTCACTCTATGTGTCAGCATAACATAAATCCTGTCTGATCAGGTTGTATGATTTGGATGATAAATTCAAGTTGTCTTGAATTTATCATGCTATGAGTACGCATAGATCTCAGCAGTGATACAGGTCTGGCAGTCAGTGGGATCCTTACCCTCTTTGTGAATTACTACTCTGGTGGCTTCTGACCAAGATGGTGCCATAGTTTTGGATTCTAAAGGTCCCAATATACTCTGGCATGCTTCATTTCAAAGCGGTCCGTGTGTAGATGAAATGGACTCAACTCGGACATCAGCGCAAGGGCTAATTATTATGACACTGTACGAGTGCTCTGTGTCACACAGTAAACTTCTCAACGGGAAACGGTGTTTACAAGCCCATAACTCTTCACTACACATAACAATATGTATCAAAATATGATGCTAACTTATAACAACTATACATAACAGCATAAACTCCGTAAAGGACTAAAACACCGAATCATTACATTTTGTATGGAAAAGCAATTTCTGGTGAGCTAAGCTCTTGAATCCTAAAAATTCCCCCTTTAGTTTTTTTGGGGGGTCTTTTTGGGGGGTCTTTGGAGAAAATATTAACCATTTGTAACTGTATTTGTAATAGTTCCCAGGTTGTGTGCTATGATAAGAGGTCCTCCATAACACATCTTTTTACACCTGTGTCTCCAGAACAGTGAATAAATCTCTTATTCTGTCACTCTCCAAATTTTTGCAATACTGCTCTTGCTTTTTCCATTTCTTTTCTAAATGTTCATATTGAGTTTTCCTCTCTGCCTCTGTGCTTTCTCTCTTGACAGATGATAGACAAGAGTCCATATTGAACCTGTCTACCAACGGCATTAACAGCATCAACATGTCAATAGAAATAAATGGAGTTGTCTACACAGGTAAATAGACGGGTCTTTTGCTGGTGTAATTGCAGCGAGGAAACTCGATAAGTTATAGCAATGCCCTAGTGTTGAGTCCTTTACACAATTTGATGTCTTTTCTATAAAATCCAACCTGATGAAGCAGCAGCACTACAGAGTTTAAAAAGTTAGAAATCTTAAAACGGGACCTTTGGTCAATAACCATGGTCAGGTCGAGTCGATGGAGCTTGGTGTGTGTGTGTGGAAGAGAGAGCATTTGGCAGCCTTCACATCCAATGTATGTCTTCTTTTTAATCCATCTATCTATACACACATATATATATATATATATTTTTTTTTTTGTTGTTGTTGTTTGTTTGTTTGTTTGTTTTTGTTTTGGTTTGGGGTTTTTTGTCCCCCTCCAGGGTGTCTTTTGTGGGCTCTAGTGTCCCTTATATAAAAGTAGGCTGACAGGAAAGGGGCAAGTAGAGAGGGAAAAGCATGCAGCAAATATTGTCATAACATTAACCTATAGTAATGATGCAAAGTATTTTTATAGAAATGATCTCAAACAAAAGTCCTGGAGGGTCAGATTCCTGAAATTTTGAGATATTTCCTCTCCTACACATTTGAATTAAATGACTAAACTGCCTCATTAGCATGCAGTCAGGCTCTGCAGAGCTCTGCTCATGAGCTAATATGGAACCAGGTGTGCTGAAGCAGAGAAACAGCTAAACATTGGATGAGACCAGCCCTGTGTTTGGCATCTTTTTCAGCTTTATGCTGAAAAAGATGCCAAACACAGAGTAAAATTCTAGAACTTCATTATAGATTTCACAAATACAGAAAAGATTTAACTTATCACAAACTGGGTTTAATACACTATATTATTAGGTATAATCATCTTCCACTGTTTGTAATTTACAAATGTAAAAATTCTCAAGGTAGAGAAAAACAAGATAATTGCCCTTAAACAGGACTTTTTTTTACTCACTTAACAAATCATATTTCAAAGTGACCAATTTGGGTGTCAACAACTGATCATAATAAATTCCGTAGTTATCAAGCAATTAACAGTGTGTGACTGGATAAATAACTGAATTCAGTGTGAAATGCGTTGTGGACTTTATTAAGAGCTAAACAAGTACAAACCTTTTACCATGACAGTTTGCAACAAAGTATAAAAATATTAGCTTTGTCCAGTTGGAAAACAATGGCACAAAAAATTAGATGCAAACAATATGAGAAAAACAATATACCTGGTCCTGCATCATGTGGTCAATTTTCTTAGACAGTGTTTCAATGTGTTGTAAACCACAATCAATCAGGTTTAGTTGTATTGAACATTTCAGCAACAAGGCATTTCAAAGTGCTTTACACAAAAAAATACAAAGCTGTAGAATACAGTCAATAATTGTTAAGTGACATCATTACACATCAGATCATTGATTAATCTGTCATGGTTATGTTTCAAAAGCAACTCTAAACAGGTGGGTTTTAGTCTAGATTTGAAGGCACTCAGTGTTTCCGCTGTCTTGCAGTTTTCTGGAAGTTTGCTCCAGATTTGTGGTGCATAGAAGCTGGATGCTGCTTCTCCATGCTTGGTTTTGGTTCTGGATGCAGAGCAGAAAACGAACCAGAAGACCTGAGATGTCCGAAAGGTTGATACAACAACAGATCTTTAATGTATTGTGGTACTAAACTGTTCACTGATTTATAAACTAACAGTATTTTATAGTTTATTCTCTGAGCTACTGGGAGCCAGTGTAAGGACGTTGAAACTGGGTGATGTGCTCCATCTTCCTGGTTTTAGTCAAAACGGCAGCCGCAGCGTTCTGGATCAGCTACAGCTGGATGATTGATATTTTTAGGCAGACCTGTAAAGATGCTGCTGCAATGCGACTAAAGATAAACACATGGATGAGTTTCTCTATATATTGCATAGGTCTGTGCGGCCTGTAGTTCATAAGGAAAGAAGTTACAGTCACCTTTTCTAAACTTCAGTCCCTCTGTGTATTTCTGTGCTTCATCCCTTCTATTGACAAGTGAAGGAATTAACCCCAAAGACAAGACCTACTTCAGCCCTGGAAGAAATATTTCCTGTGTTTTCTGACTACGGTCAGAAGACAGGAACGATAGAAGAACAGAACAGAGAAGACAAATGTGTTTTTTCTTCTCTAATCTCTGCATCTTGGACATATCAAGAGTCCTAATGGAAGCCAGATAAACATATGGGGGAATTTTTCTGCCATAATTCGAAAGCACACATTTTCAGCAGGATTTTGTCTTTTGTTCTCAAAACTTTTAATACTTGTGCTTACATTTTCAGTTTGAAAGCAGGATTTCATGTATTTCTTCTCAGAACTTGTAATGCTTGTACTCCAAACTTCTGCTATCTTTGAAATATTCACTGTGTTTTATCAAACCTTTCTCCTCACGCTCAAAACTTATCTGTTTGGATCAAATCTCTGCTTGCAAATCTCTCTGCTTGCTTGTGAATCATTTTCTGATTGCGCTTGGAACAAAAGAGCACCATCACCTGGCAACCTCTCAGCCAATAGGATGAATGTGTTATACTGGGTGTGTTTGTTTCCTTCTAGTGGATGTGCCTGTGTGGCTACCATACAAACACTGATTGCAGAGCATGGGAAGGATCTTTTAAATCTTACTGGCAGCTTTTATCTGATGATTCCAGAAGATCATCATCGGTTCGCCCTTGTTGTTTGTGTTCCTGAGCATTTTGCCTGCTGTTGTTGGTCAGAAGGGCCAGTTACAGTCTCTCTTTGGTTAACCTATCCCAGAGCAGCTGAAGCTGCAATCTGGTAGCTTGCCATCATTATGTGAATGTGCCCTTTGAGGTTTCAATGTGGGATATAAAGAGCATTTACAATGCTCTAATTTTTATTTTTTGTTCTAAAATAGCAATTAGGTCACTTTCTTGGGCTAAAAACTGTTGTAAGGTGAATTAGCCTTTTTTGTTTTCAAGCTACAGTTGTTTAATAGAAAATCTTGACTGTAATGATTGTAAGTTGGAGTTCAATAAAGTAAACAGATTCTTACATCAGAAGCGTATGGCATATACAAGTAACACGTTTCACTTTTTTCTTTTTAGGTGTTCTCTTTGCCCAGCAGTCAACAGTGGCAGGAATTATGGAACAACGCAGGAAGCAGAGTAACACTCAGGGAAAGCCCAGGGCAACATTTTCCCAGCCCTCTTGTTTCTCTTACTCTACTGTTTCACTTCATGGACAAAGAAACTCTTGCAACTGACCTGAATGAACCAAATTAGGATTTGCTCCTTTGTTCTTCAAGACAGCAAGACTGCCATCTGAGCAGGAACATTTCAACACCATGATGTTGTTAAGCTTTTTGGCCATCTACCCCTGATTCCAGAAGGATCTTAGGAATACAATGTACACCAATGAAACTTTTACAATCCTTTTGATCAATTTCCTTACTATCCTTTGAAGAAAGAAACACAAACATAAAGTTAGCACATCAAACACAGCTACACTGCAAACATCTTACAAAATGACTTTTGTAACCATTTAGTTTCATGTGCTCATTAGAAACGTTGCTCAAATTGAACTGATTACAAAAATTTCTGTCAACCATAGCTTTTGCTTCAATGTTGAGAAATTTATACAACACAAGAGAGTATTGTATTAAAGACACATTATTCTTTGAAGAAAGATTTGCTGTACCTGCTACTATCTCACTATAAATACATACCATCTCATTATATTTAGATTATTATTTCATTATTAAATTATTATTAAAGCTAAGTCATCATATCAAGTCTTCATAAAGACATTTTTTTATCACAGTGGCAGAAATGGGCTTACATACTTTACCTTCGTTTTTTTACTTTTCCTTATGTAACCAAGCCATCCTCATTTGGATAGTCTTCCTCATTATGCAAATGAGGAAGAGCAGCGTTTTAAGTCTTCTTAAGAAGATAAGGCTCAATATCTTCTTCAACAAAGACAGCAAGCAGTTCATCAATGAGCTGCAACTTAGCAACTTTGAATAATAGTAAGCTGAAGTAAGGTAATTTTATTTATATAGCACATTTTCAGCAACAAGGCAATTCCAAGTATGCTTTACATGAGTAAATACAGTACAAACAAAATAAAAGAAAAGGAAGAGAGAAGCAAAGGTATTCCACAATTTATAAAGTAGTAGGAGTTTCTCTGAATAAACTAATAGAAAAGAAAAATAGTTTCTCTGGATTCTAAGTTTATTCTGATTCCTGGTTTGGGTTGAGTGAAGTATAAAACTGAACGTCCCTGTTCTAGGTTGCTAAGCAGAATAAGAATAGGAACACCAGGAGTTTCTCTGTATAAACTAATAGGAGTTTCTCAGGGTCTTTTTGTTCTAACCCTGTTTTGGGTTGAGTGAAGGATATAAAGTAGATGCTCCTATTACTTTCATTCAGACAGAACATGTTTCGGTTAGCGACTCTCATGGACTCACAGATCCACCGTTGGCTTTTTCATGGTTTGAACGAAACGGCTGCTGAAGTTGGCTTCCAGTTGAAGCTTCAGGCATCCTTCGGTTACCCAGACGTTGCAAGGCAAACTAACACTAATGTTAGTTTGCCTAACAAACTAAGATTTGTTAGGCAAACTAACATTTGCCTAATATTAGGCAAATATATATATATATATATATATATATATATATATATATAAAAAAATAAAAAAAATTCCCTTCTCACCAAAGCGGGTGGTTCTTATCCTCTGAGCTCGGGTCCTCTACCAGAGGCCTGGGAGCTTGAGGGTCCTGCAGTATCTTGGCTGTGCCAAGGACTGCACATTTCTGGACTGAGATGTCTGATGTTGTTCCTGGGATCTGTTGTAGCCATTGATCCAGTTTGGGGAGTGACTGCCCCGAGGGGCCCCGATGACCACAGGCACCACTGTGGTCTTCACCTTCCAGGCCCTCTCCAGTTCCTCCCTGAGGCCCTGGTATTTCTCCAGTTTCTCATGCTCCTTTTTCCTGATGTTGCAATCGCTTGGTATTGCTACATCTATCACAACAGCTTTCCTCTGTTGTTTATCCACTATGACAATGTCTGGTTGGTTCGCCATTACCATTCTGTCTGTCTGGATCTGGAAGTCCCACAGGATCTTAGCTCTGGCATTCTCCACCACCTTTGGGGGGTGTTTCCCACTGATCTCGGGGTTTCCAGTCCATATTCTGCACAGATGTTTCTGTACACTATGCCTGCCACTTGGTTATGTCGTTCCATGTATGCTTTCCCTGCCAGTATCTTGCACCCTGCTGTTATGTGCTGGACTGTCTCAGGGGCCTCCTTGCACAACCTACACCTTGGGTCTTGTCTGGTGTGGTAGATCTGGGCCTCTATTGCTCTGGTGTTTAGGGCCTGTTCCTGGGCGGCCATGATGAGGGCCTCTGTGCTGTCCTTGAGCCCAGCTTTTTCCAGCCATTGGTAGGATTTACTGATATCAGCCACTTGGGTTATTTGCTGGTGGTACATCCCATGTAGGGACTTGTCCTCCCATGATGGTATCTCTGGCACTTCAACCTCCGTTCCCTGTTGTCTGAGACATTCACTGAGCACATTGTCTGTTGAGGCTTTGTCCCTGATGTATTTATGGATCTTAGTTGTTTCGTCCTGGACAGTGGTTCTCACACTCACTAGTCCTCTGCCTCCTTCCTTGCGGCTCGTGTACAGTCTCAGGGTGCTGGATTTGGGATGGAACCCTCCATGCATTGTTAGTAGCTTTCTAGTCTTAATATCTGTGGCTTTTTTTATTAAAAAAAATAAATATATATATATATATATATATATATATATATATATATATATATATATATATATATATTATGAATGTTAAATCAAATTGATTGAATATGCATATTCAATCAATTTGAATATTAATAGGATTACAAAAATTAATGATTTTTAGTTCCATCATGGCATTTAAGATTAGAATATTACATCAACAGTGAAGAAATGAGTAATACCTGCTTAAAGGTTATTTTAAAAATATATTTTTAATCTAACATACAAGACTCATTGGCACTCATTCTAATTTATTAAATATCACGTACTATGAAACTTGTACATTTTGTCAGTTTTGGTCCTACAAAGAATCTAACTTTGTACCACAGGACAAACAAAAACACTTTACTGTGTCTTTGAGTAGCATGTAATTTTGTCGAGGACTGACAGAAATCTATGGCTTTTTAACACAGTGTTCATTTTAAGCATGACTTACCAGCAGAATGACAATCAATAGGGAAGAAATAAAACATGGCAAGGACTCAATCTGAGGAAAGAAGTAGATGAAGTTGTTAACAGATGGGAAAAAAGCTAGTAAGTGTTTTCTGAGACAATCAAGCATGTCTTGTCAGTCTTTTTTTACATACACTGATGAATATAGAAAGCTGTCTAGCTTCACAGTTTTTTTTTAATTAGTTTATTTTGTAAACTTAATGAGTTTCTTAATAATTTTAAAATACCCGGCCCGGGGTCTTTCTGCACGGAGTTTGCATGTTCTCCCTGTGCATGCGTGGGTTCTCTCCGGGTTCTCCGGCTTCCTCCCACAGTCCAAAAACATGACTGTCAGGTTAATTGGTCTTTCCAAATTCTCCCTAGGTGTGAGTGTGTGTGTGCGTGGTTGTTTGTCCTGTTTGTCTCTGTGTTGCCCTGCGACAGACTGGCGACCTGTCCAGGGTGTACCCCGCCTCTCGCCCGGAACGCAGCTGGAGAGGCACCAGCAACTCCCGACCCCGTTAGGGAGAAGGGTGGTCAGAAAATGGATGGATGGATGATTTTAAAATAGAGAAAGTATAATGAAGCCTAGGCGCAAATTCAAACTGGAAGAGTCTTCCTAGCCCCGCCTGAATCCTCCAATTGGTGCATCCTGCTCATCACCGTCGACCAATCAACGCTGGTCCAAGACACGTCACATCCAATCACCTCCATCCATGGCATCTTCTGCTTTCCAGCAGAGCTCAACCCACCACCACCACCCCCCTCCACTCGCGCAGCCAACCTCCTCCACTAGTGCCGGGTCCCTGGGGGATGACGTTCCTATCAGCATCAGGAATGCATCAGGATTATCGCTAAAAGTTTTGCGATAATCAATGTCCTCAGCCAGGGCCTGAGCACCAAAGACTTTAATTTTGTATGTCAATAAACTCTTCTAATTGTCTTCCTCTCTCTCAGTCTGAGTCTCTCCAGATTGAAATACAGTGATATATTGTCTGGTTGGAAAATTGATAACACCTTGCAATAAAAAATCCTCAGCATCAAGTTTACTTGGAAAAGCGCAATATATAATCATCTTCACATGGTATATATGGATACATGTACACATACATGCATATTCCAAGTTCTAAGATTGTCGCTTGCAATCATTATAATCAATCATCCTTCGGTGTGGTTATTAAACAGAATGTTGGACCGCTCTGATCTAAAATCGGGGTTACTCAAAATGTTAGATTGTCTTGAACAGGTGTTTTGTTTATCTATGCTATCCAAAAATCCGTCCTTTCTTGTGGTGCATGCACACATTGATGCTACGTGACACTGCTTACTCAGCAGATTTCTTATAAATACATCCTACCCGTGGAAGCTTTGTTCCATGTGCTTTATTTAATCAAAGATCATGGTAAGCTTTATGTAACCAGGTGAAAACTGGGTACATGTTAAATGTATTTTGTAAACCATGGTTTGTATTTCACCGACTGGTTGTAATTCTTGTTTTTGCCAGCATGTGGTGCTGTTGTTGTATAGAAGTCTAAAGTGACAGGAAATGGGAAAAAAACTCTAGTTTATGTACCGTGGCTAGCCAACAGACATTTTGTGCGCCGAGACCTGCTGGAAAACCTGAGCAGAGGATCCGAGTGCTCGGTAATTAATGTCGAAACTGAATTATCTTTCGTGAACAAAGCTAAGGAGAGGATGTTACTGTTTTTCGTTGTTTGTTCTCCTATAGAAGTGCCACTGCCGTTTATTACACCCTTTGTTAGAATGTAGCTTTTCTGTGAAGCTACGTAGCCACATTGGCAGCCCGCCATTTTCACTGAACCTGAGGCTTTATTGATAGAATACATTTCTTTCAGTATATATTGATCCTTATTCTTTCATTTGTGTCTTTGCAACTCAGAGAGAGAAAAGTGTTCTTTTTCATCTAAAAATAAAGGACCCCCTTTTTTTAAAGCTCTGTATGCTGCATTACTCCCAGCTTCATTTATTTAATTTATTTTATACAGAGCTTTCATTAAGCTGCAATATTACTTCATGATTTTAGTTTACATGACAGGCAGCTTGTAATATAAATGGCGATAGTTTGCCGTCTGTAAAGTCGTTACTACTGTAAACAAGTCATTGTTTGGTGGTTAATGAGGATAAAATATGTTTTATGGGCAATTTTGTCCCGATATTTTAAAATATTTTAGTTTAACTACACTCTTTTTTTTTATTAAGTTTTGCTAAATAGATGTTGGTAGTAAGATGTGGGATTGAAGCTGTAATATCTGTGTAATATTAGTCATATCCTATCATTTTCAGGAGCACAGTGACCTGTGCAGTTCGGTGGACACATTGTGGCTGCGCTGCATTTGATAAAGAATGTTATACAATGGATTAAAACGCAAAAAAGAGTTGCGGTGATCGGTATTTGTAGATGTTTGTATTTAATTTAATTCCAATAAAAACCTGTTTTCCCTGTATTTCATTCTTACAGACACTTTTCTGATTAAAATATTTTTAAAAAGGTAGGATATTCTAATAAAAGGATTAGTGCATACATCTGCGATAGCTTTTGATTTTAATCGGGTAAAATATTCAGATAAAGGAAGTGATCTTCTTGTGGTTTTGTCATGTATATAAATTGTTCCAATGCTAAGCATAACTCTTTAGCTTCCACTTCAATCCTGTCACTCAAATAATGTCATCCAATGTATTTAACATTAACACAACCCGCTGTAGTTTTTCATTTGTAAATATGACAGTAGCAGTTTTGGACACATAGCACCAACAGATACTTTGCTATCTATCCGTGCTACGGTAGGAAAATCTGATGAGGCAGCATTGACAGTCAGAACAGCCCCTCCCCAATGTTGGAGAAGTCTAGAATTAAGCTAGCTGTTAGCTGTGACTCTGCAGGATAAACAAGCAAACAAAAAACCCTCCAGTAAGTAAATACTGTTGAGAATATAAGTCTAGTTAGCATAACTATAGAGACAGTTAACCTTTAGACATATGAAATATTAAATGTAGCATGAATATTGTGGAGTAGACTTTACGACAAGGTAAACTTAGATAAAGATCCAAAACTAAAACAACTGGTGACTCGCTGAACTTACATAAATTTCTAAGGAGGGTTTTTAGAAAGGCAGTCTTGTACTCCTGTAAGGAGTCTGCCAACAGGATCAATAAATTCTTTGGTGTTGGTTCAACAGTTCAGTGAAACATTAAAACTTTTAAGTCTTCTCCAAAGTATAATCAAACATATTAAGAGATTTCCTTAAGCATTAAACAGCATGTTTTGAATCAGTTAGTTTTAACCATATTATTTGCATGCAATTTATATTACTGAAATACAATAGGATTAAGAAACTATTTTTACTTTTAAAATATTTCAGGTATTTTAAAGAGCTTTTCCAAAAATAACACAACCCTGCAGTTTTAAATTCAAACGTATAGTTACTATTTTTTAGCATTAGATTTTGCTTCTGTTTGTATAAAATAGAAACCTCTCTAATTGAAGCACTGAGGCAGAAAACTAACAGGTCATAAATTCTCTTTTGGAATGTGAAAGGAGGCGGCTGGTACGGCAAGACCCAGTTTCAGGATCACCCTTGTTTCTCTCCATCTATTTGCTTTTGGGTTTTGTAGCAGGTCTCAGAGGAGGTAATAAAATTAACATTGGAACAGCCCTGCAAGGGCAAGACATACCTTCTAAGGAATATATTTAAATGAGGGGAATACACATTCTTATAAAAAGGGCTGTTTTACAGCAGAACAATTGAATCGCTTTGTGCCCGAGTGAGTGATTCCCAAGAATGCATTTTTGTCTTTTTTTCAACTCGTAGCAGGTAATTCTATGTTTTGTCATGTGTTGGACTTTTTGATAATCTGGGTGTAATGCTGATGTAACATTCTGTATGCATTGAATTCTTTGGATAAAACTCTGGAAATATCTGAAGTCTGTGTAGTATGATTGTTCTCTGTGATTCCACTGTACACGCAGAGTTCCTGCAACCCGGAAGACCAGAGGAAAAGTAACAAGCAAGTAAATATAAGTAAATATATTCCAGAGCAGAGGGGCTATTGCAGAGCAGCTGACATAAAAAAAAATAAAGTCTTTATTTCTTACCATCTTCAACTGTGGAGCCTTTAAAACCACAACATAAAATTTGAATATTCTTCTAGAAAACTCTGGTGCTGACCTTTAAGTTTAAGTTAGGATACGCCCAGATATTCAATTTCTACATATTTATAGGTTCTCATCCATCCAGGACATGGAAAAATAAAAAAAGTAAAGCAACTTGAGTTATAATTTAAATAACATATAACTTGTATTAAGAGCAACTGCAATAAATCAATATTTATGAGGAATTTTATTAAGTGGAGTCACCCATGAAAACTTGTTTTTAGTCAGAACCTTAAATTTTTGTCAAGCTGTAGCAGAGACAAGATCAGTGACACTGAACCAAACTCATTTAATCGACATTTGCATCTTAATTTGACTTTAGGTTGTTTACTGAGAAAAACATGTTTAATATGCATTGCTACATACTAGTCATTTTTCGTGGTGCATCTTGAACACAATAAAAAAAACAATTAAACCACATTTTACGTTACATTTGACAGTAACTGTCAGAACCAAAAACGTCAGTGAATATATGTAAAAAAGTGCTGTATTTTTTTGTTAGAGCAGAAAGAAGTTGGAATATGTTGTGTTTCACAGCTCTACACAGTTTTTTGACCGTTACGTTATATGTGGAATGCTGTGCAAGATTAAGGAATACTTTGTATCATCCTCTCAAAGAGAAGTAAAGTTCGTCATTCATCAGACTTTGTGTGGATTTTTGTAAGTGATTCTTTAATTCACAAAGAGATGCACAAGAGCATACTGGAAGAGAAACGCGTCAAGCTAAGACCTAAGCTAATGAACCTCAACAAAGGAAAGAAAACCGAAGCTTGTTGAACAATATAGTGGCTTTATGATGACCGAACTAGCAGCCACTACAGTAACTTTGGCAACCCTCCCCAAAATCACTCTTGAAAGATTTTCCTGTTGACAGGCCCCTCTCCAATAATGAGAAGGGAGAAGACTGATTCATAGATCAAAAAAACTCAAAGGGGTTTACTCTACATAATTTTTTGATATTAGCACCTCTGAGATCTAAAATTACCGGGATATCAAGCCAAAGAAAACTCAGTAGCTGCTGCTAGGGCCCCCCAGACATTCAGGGGCCCCTAGAAATGATTGAATTGTAACACAGACCATAGATCTAAACAGGTAGCATCATTTATAGAGAATGACAATGTCACAAAATTTTATTTAGTGCATTCAGCTGAGGGAAAAAAAAAAAAACATTTAGGATTTAATTAGGAAGTTTACTTTGTGAACATTTAAAGAATCATCTTGATAATTTGAATTGGTGTGTTAACATGGCTACAATATGGTGTAATCTTTGTGTTTGAATTGAGTTTTTTTCACAAATACATCACAGCAAGTAACCAATAATCAGTGATTGATTTTAAACTTGGCCAATAAACCTGGTCTCCCTGTCACAGGTTTCACCTTATCGATATTCATATTTTCTCTGATGTTTATTTATGAACTCCAAAGCTCTGGACCGAATTTTCCTTTAACACTTGAGGTTCTGCAGTAACTTCTATTTATAATCGCTCACCTCCATCCCAGATCCTGTCAACAGTTTCTACCAGGTGGCTTTAATCCACCTGGTAGAAACGTTGAGGAGAAGCAGAGTGAACAGTCACCACCTGGTACCATCTGGTGACTCGTACCAGATGGTACCAGAGTTTTGAGCTGCGTCGCGACTCGTGGTGACAGACGTAGTACCGTGTCTTATGTCAGGATGTCTGATATAAAGACAGACATTCTTATATCTGTCGGTTTGACTGACCCAGACGGCCTGTAGAACCGGGCATTTAGCAGAGTGATTAAGTTAAAGTCAGAAGTTTCTCTGCAGGCAAAGCATTTCTGTGTTTAGAGGCATTTCTGTATCATATTGCGAGGACAATTATGAAAATATAAATAGAAACAGTTTTTCTAAGTCAACATCAGACCTACATTTTTATTTACAAACCAGTGTATAAAAAATATTCTTGCCCATAATTTGACAGAGGCACAGATCAGCGCCCCTCCTCCTCACCATGGACCCGGAGTCTGAACAACATGGAGGCAGAAACTGAGTTATTGTTAGACTCAGCAAAATAGTTTATTTTGCTAAATTATTATATTTAGCAAAGTATTATTGCTGAGGCCTCCTGACACACAGATTTTAAAAAATAATAAAAAGTTGGAAAAAAAGTTTTTGAAAAAATAAAACAAGACAAAACTGAAAAAGGGCACTAGGGGCATCAAAGATAAAAGGGGCAGGGGCTAAAGCACATGCCTGTCCAGCTCATTAAGTCCACAAAGCAGGAATTCAAAAAATTAGAATACTCTGAAGAAACCAGCCCAAATTTTACAGGGCATTAATGTTGCAAATTGACTATTATCACTATTAATCTACTAAACACAAAGCACCACCAGGTGTTATTAAACTGCTTGAGTTTGGTTCAATTGTCTCAGTTCCATTCATTATGAAGACTTGATACCCTCCATAGGATGGGTAAGCCACAAAAGTTCATAGCTAAGGATGCTGGCTGTTCACAGGGAGCTGTGTCCAGGCATATCAATGGAAATCTAATGAAAGGGCAACATTTGGCAGGAAAAGATGCACCAGCCAAAGAGATGATGGTGGACTAAATTGATCAAATCTAGAAGATTCAAGAACTTGGCACAACTTCAAAAACCACTGCAGTATGACAGGAGGAGGGAGAAGAGATTGATGATTTTTTTAATGATTATCTTATGTTAGATCATAGCAAATGTTTTAATACATGTAAAATCTTTTTTTTTGTTAACTACATGCTGCAGCTTTAAGCAGACATTTGGTGAGAATTGGTCCAGGTGCGCTGCTTTTTGCTGTCTGAATGCTCCAGGTGTTTTTTTTTCTGTTTGCCTTTCTTTCTACTGTTACTAAGTAAACTTGGTGGTGGTACTCACTGTATTTTATTGCAAAGTATTAAAAATCTCTATTTTAAAATCATTAAGAAAATCACTAAGTTTACAAAGGAAACTGATGGATACACTAAATTCAAAAATATATATTTTATAAAATTGCCTACCCTGTGTTGTTGGGCAATTTTGTTTGTCCCCCCAACTGACACCACTACCTCTTAGATATGCAAGTCAAGCCACATATCTTGACTCTCAATGTGTTGAGCACTGATGACGCACTAAAAATCCGATTCAGATTGGTTGATGTATTAAGGAGGTATAGCTGTTGAAATAATCTACTGGGAGTCAAATTACAGTTTAAGGCAACGGGGCTCATTAGAAGTTAAAGGTAAATCATATGATGTTTAGTGCAAATCAGATGATGCATATGTGATTTAGAGTCAAATGTATGCGAACGGCGACAGACGTATTTACCAACATGTTTTTCTTTTTTATTAAGTACATGTTTCAATCTGTATTAATCATAGAGTAAAAGGGGGGAAAAAGTAGCCAACTTTCTGCGACGTTAAGAGGGGATGAGTTGATGTTACCAATCGATCATGTATATGTGATAAGCTTGTCATAAGTTATGACAAAGAAAGTTGAATTCAGATGGGAGCTACCTTTTCAATGCTTCCATCATAAAAAAGGAAGCATTAAAAATAATTGTAGAACCTGACCTTTTAGACTGTATTCATCTAGTTTAACTTCCTAAGTTATCTTTTCCTTTACATATTTAAAAGTAATTAGATTTTGTCCAAACAAAATTAAGAAATTCCCTCTGGTTACCCGAGCTATTTTAGCAAACAAACTCTTCCACATCGTACGGGATTTGAAGTTCTTGTAATTAAACTTTATCCACAAGTGTAAAACTGTACTATTCCATGACAACAATTGTCAAAGGTCTCTAAAACCACAGAGTTGAACTCCCTCCTGGCAGTAAAGCTCCAGGACAGATGGGCTTCTGAGCATATTGAGCTCATGTTCTCTTTCAGCAGACTGGGAGAAGTCATCTGGGCCCTCCCCACAGCCACCTTCATCAGGATGACTTGGGTAACCTGGATGAACCATGAGCTCCGCTGTGATGACTGGTTGATGAAGGCCAGGTGCTCTTCTGGAGATGGTGTTAGAAGTTCTAGTTCCCAAAGCTTGCTTGAGAGCCCTCTGCAGGCTTGAAACTGACATGTTCTGACCCATAGTGGAGAGTCCCAAGTACACGTCTGGCCACCTGCAAACATTATAAAATATCACAATATTATAACAAAAGGAGGACTAAGCTCTAGAAGCAGTCAAATTAAATCAATGCACAGCATTAAACATTATACAATGCACATTATACAGTGTACCCATAAAGTATTCCCATAACTATGTATATATATATATATATATATATATATATATATATATATATATATAAAAATAAATAAAATTCCCTTCTCACCCACCGCGGGTGGTTCTTATCCTCTGAGCTCGGGTCCTCTACCAGAGGCCTGGGAGCTTGAGGGTCCTGCAGTATCCTGGCTGTGCCAAGGACTGCACATTTCTGGACTGAGATGTCTGATGTTGTTCCTGGGATCTGTTGTAGCCATTGATCCAGTTTGGGGGTGACTGCCCCGAGGGCCCTGATGACCACAGGCACCACTGTGGTCTTCACCTTCCAGGCCCTCTCCAGTTCCTCCCTGAGGCCCTGGTATTTCTCCAGTTTCTCGTGCTCCTTTTTCCTGATGTTGCAATCGCTTGGTATAGCTACATCTACCACAACGGCTTTCCTCTGTTGTTTATCCACTATGACAATGTCTGGTTGGTTCGCCATTACCATTCTGTCTGTCTGGATCTGGAAGTCCCACAGGATCTTAGCTCTGGCATTCTCCACCACCTTTGGGGGTGTTTCCCACTTTGATCTCGGGGTTTCCAGTCCATATTCTGCACAGATGTTTCTGTACACTATGCCTGCCACTTGGTTATGTCGTTCCATGTATGCTTTCCCTGCCAGTATCTTGCACCCTGCTGTTATGTGCTGGACTGTCTCAGGGGCCTCCTTACACAACATACACCTTGGGTCTTGTCTGGTGTGGTAGATCTGGGCCTCTATTGCTCTGGTGTTTAGGACCTGTTCCTGGGCGGCCATGATGAGGGCCGCCCAGGAACATATATATATATATATATATATATATATATATTTATTCGGACTAGAGAAGTGTGGTCGGCTGGTCACAAAGAGGGGGAAGGTGATCCGCACAGAAGGGGTCTCACTCCCAGAAGGAACAATAGCAGACATAGAGGACAGTTACAAGTACCTAGGTATACCACAAGCAAATGGCAACCTCGATGAGGCCACAAGGAGAGGAGCCACAGCTAAATACCTCCAACGAATAAGACAAGTCCTGAGAAGCCAGCTCAATGGCAAGAACAAAATCCATGCGATAAACAGCTACGCCTTGCCAGTAATCAGATACCCTGCTGGAATAATTAGCTGGCCAAAGGAGGAGATAAAAGCCACAGATATTAAGACTAGAAAACTACTAACAATGCATGGAGGGTTCCATCCCAAATCCAGCACCCTGAGACTGTACACGAGCCGCAAGGAAGGAGGCAGAGGACTAGTGAGTGTGAGAACCACTGTCCAGGACGAAACAACTAAGATCCATAAATACATCAGGGTGTGAAGAAGTTTTATTCATATTAAATGATGTTCCTTTATGTGTCATATAAATGTAATGTTTTTTGTATCACAGTCAAGGTGTTTTTCTGTGCAGCTGGGAGAGGGGTACAAACTAATGAAACAAGATGTCTACTGTAGTAAGTTTCCCAGGTTGTTGAACTTCCCCAGACAGTTATTTGGGAACTTGATGTTTTTCCCGTGGCCTTCCCTGCATGGGGATGGAGTATTTAGTTTTCGCATTCCGTAGACATAGCAGTGAATGAGCGTACAAGGTTCCGTATGTTTTCCTTTGTTTCTCTTGTTTGGTCTTAGAAGATTGAGTCTCCGCCTCGGTAGTAGAGAGAGATGAATAAAGTAAGCTCTGAGTTGGTCAGAGCGAATCTAATTTGTGCCTAACGCAGTGGATCTTTGCTCTCCATCTGCAGATGTATTAAAGATTGTTTTTGCTCCCTGACTTTTGTCTGGACCTCAGTCTCTGAATTTTGTACACTTCACAAGGGACAAAGCCTCAACAGACAATGTGCTCAGTGAATGTCTCAGACAACAGGGAACGGAGGTTGAGGTGCCAGAGATACCATCATGGGAGGACAAGCCCCTACATGGGATGTACCACCAGCAAATAACCCAAGTGGCTGATATCAGTAAATCCTACCAATGGCTGGAAAAAGCTGGATTCAAGGACAGCACAGAGGCCCTCATCATGGCCGCCCAGGAACAGGCCCTAAACACCAGAGCAATAGAGGCCCAGATCTACCGCACCAGACAAGACCCAAGGTGTAGGTTGTGCAAGGAGGCCCCTGAGACAGTCCAGCACATAACAGCAGGGTGCAAGATACTGGCAGGGAAAGCGTACATGGAACGACATAACCAAGTGGCAGGCATAGTGTACAGAAACATCTGTGCAGAATATGGACTGGAAACCCCGAGATCAAAGTGGGAAACACCCCCAAAGGTGGTGGAGAATGCCAGAGCTAAGATCCTGTGGGACTTCCAGATCCAGACAGACAGAATGGTAATGGTGAACCAACCAGACATTGTCATAGTGGATAAACAACAGAGGAAAGCCGTTGTGGTAGATGTAGCAATACCAAGCGATTGCAACATCAGGAAAAAGGAGCACGAGAAACTGGGGAAATACCAGGGCCTCAGGGAGGAACTGGAGAGGGCCTGGAAGGTGAAGACCACAGTGGTGCCTGTGGTCATCGGGGCCCTCGGGGCAGTCACCCCCAAACTGGAGCAGTGGCTACAACAGATCCCAGGAACAACATCAGACATCTCAGTCCAGAAATGTGCAGTCCTTGGCACAGCCAAGATACTGCAGGACCCTCAAGCTCCCAGGCCTCTGGTAGAGGACCCGAGCTCAGAGGATAAGAACCACCCGCTTTGGTGAGAAGGGAATTTTTATATATAACCAACATGTCCATCCAGGACAGGTTGGTTCTCATCCATCCATATCCTGGATGGATGAGAACCTATAAATATGTAGAAATTGAATATCTGGGCGTGTCATAACTTAAACTTAAGGCTCAGTACCAGAGTTCCCTAGAAAAGTGCATGGCTTGGATTGATTACAAGAAAGCCTATGACTCAATGCCGCATACTTGGATCATTGAATGCTTAGAGATGTATAACATCAACAGGACTCTGAGAGCCTTCATTGCAAGCTCGATGAGGCTGTGGAAAACCACCCTGGAAGCCAACTGCAAACCACTTGCACAAGTGTCCATCAAATGTGGCATATACCAAGGAGATGCTCTGTCCCCGCTACTGTTCTGCATAGGCCTGAACCCCCTCAGCCAAATTATCAACAAGACTGGCTACGGATACCGACTCAAAAATGGGGCCAACATCAGTCACCTTCTCTACATGGATGACATCAAGCTGTACGCCAAGAGTGAGCGAGACATCGACTCACTGATCCACACCACCAGGATCTACAGCACGGACATTGGGATGTCATTCGGACTAGAGAAGTGTGGTCGGCTGGTCACAAAGAGGGGGAAGGTGATCCGCACAGAAGGGGTCTCACTCCCAGAAGGAACAATAGCAGACATAGAGGACAGTTACAAGTACCTAGGTATACCACAAGCAAATGGCAACCTCGATGAGGCCACAAGGAGAGGAGCCACAGCTAAATACCTCTAACGAATAAGACAAGTCCTGAGAAGCCAGCTCAATGGCAAGAACAAAATCCGTGCGATAAACAGCTATGCCTTGCCAGTAATCAGATACCCTGCTGGAATAATTAGCTGGCCAAAGGAGGAGATATTAAGACTAGAAAACTACTAACAATGCATTGAGCATATGGGTATAGCTGACCCTTACAAAAGAGTCATCTCTCGTTTATTCAAGAGAAGGGCTGTGGAGCTGCGGAGGAGGTATCGAGGCTGCAAGACTGAGCCTCAGCTACAGATTAGGCTTGCTGACAACCAAAAAAGTTTTAAACCACCACTTCTCTCTGTGAATGTGGGGAACATCAGTTCACTGCTCAGTGAGATGGATGATGGGACAGTACAGTCTTCAATCCAGTCTGTTGTCTAGGTGAGGAGAGGAAAAGCTTCCAGAAAGAAGGTAGAGAGCGACCATGTCGTCTTCTTTTCTTATGATGGAAATAGTGTTAACACTCCTGTTTCTGTGAGACTCCCAGTTATGGAAAGTAGAGAGAGGACACAAGCAAGAGGACTCCCACTTAATCCTATAGTTCTTTCCTATTTCATTGACCCTTACTTTCCATTTTCAACTTAAGAGTTAACATTAGTTTGTGGTAAGACTATTCCATCCAAAATGAGCAACTCTAAATTCTAAATCAGCCACAGGTGCTTAATCTCCATCAACATGTGCTACAGGGAGGCTAAGCATGGTGTCTTACTACACCTGGTGAGCCTGTTGCTTTGCCTTAACTGTGGGTGATCCATGCAAAATATTTGAAATAATGTGTAGACTTATTAGCAGTACACGTATTAATGATTTCCTTGCTTCTTTGTATAGGTGTCCCTGATATTAGTCATTTGAAGGAAGGGGCCTCAGAGTGTTTTGGTAGATATATATATAAACAGGCCTGTTTATACATTTATAAACAGGCTAATGCCTGTTTAAACATATATTTACCAAAACATGATAACATTATTCTAAGAATCTTCTTAGAATAATTTCTAAGAAATTCTTTTGACACACCCACATTGTCCAGCCAGCAGACAGTGTTCAGTAAATATTTCAGCCTCATATATGTTGTATGTCAGACACAGGATTAAATTTACCTAAAGCAAAGAATAAAAGTAAGACATCCGGCAGCAAAACAAGTGGCATCCATTTCAAAGAGAGTGTGGCTAAGGTGGTGTCACAAGTTGACTAGTGCTGATCTGTTATGACACACAGAAAGTGTGATGCAGCTGGGAGATTGTCTGAGGAAGTTATTCCACCTTGATGTTTAATGGCAAATGGTCAGAGCTTGATGCTTGACTAGATGCTTTGATGCAGCCTAAAGCTTTTTATAACTTTTCCTCTTCAATGCCTCAAAAATGTGATGACTGATTCTGAAGTCTGCATGTCAAAAGATTTGGAATGAGTTCGCTCAGATACATATGTAAAAGAGACAAAATTATGTCTTTCATCCAAAATGGTCAACCACTTGTTCGAGACTTTTTTATGGATTCTGACATGTTACACATATTTTATATGTTTGTGTCGTGTGGTAACTCTCAACCACCTGATAAGAGAAAAAGTAGCCCTTGGTCTCAAAAATATTGGACACCCCTGCTCTAATGTGTGTGCTAGGCATCTTCTTTCTGATTAAATTTACTGTTTGATTCATGTCTTGAGTTTTTGGATTCCAGATTCTATTGATCAGTGGTCTCCATTTGTACCAGTCAAATCCAAATCAAAACAAGTTCTACTGTGTGCTCAACTCTGCATTAAATAGTTTTATAGGTGTACATGCAAGGCAAATAAATACTGACAATATTGTTTTCATGTCATATATTACTTGTTTATTAAATCAATGTTAGAGTAAATTAAATATCTTACTCCTTTTCACTTCTTTAAAACCCCTTGATCCTTGCCTCCTAAAACACCTGAAAAGGCATACCCAAATTAAATCAGCTGCTGTTCTTGAACAATTTGGAGTACATGCAAAAGCTTGGTCTCTTTATGAAAATGACAAGCGAAATTTTCTATTTTTGCAGTCAGAAATATTTTAACTGCAAGTAGTTTGTAGCTATGATAATTTTTTGTAACATAAAAAAATGTAAATTTAGCTTCAGATTTTTCATTTTTATTTCTTGTAAATGCACATTGAGTGTAATGTATGGACTTAAAAATACAATGAATCTGCAGAATAAAGTATTCTGCTTGTGGATTTCTAGACTGATCAAAATGTCATTTTGGACATGTTTATTTTTGAGGATGTACAGATGTTGTCCAAGTGTGCCATATGGAGTCTCCAAATGGAATCCCAAAATGGCACACTTGGACAGCATCTGATATACAAACCTGAAGTTTGTATATCAGATGCTGTTTGATATACAAACAAATGATGTTCATTGATACAAAGCATCAATGAACATCAGATGTTTCATTGATGTTGAAGCACTGATATACAAACCTGAAGTTTGTATATCAGTGCTTCAACATCAATGAGGCTTTAATGAAAGATAAAGACCAGAGGAGTTCTCTGTTAAACACATTACTCATAGTAATGTTGTGTCTTTGGATATATCAATCCAAAGACTTCATTTGTATAATCATATAACTTATGATTATAATAGCATAAAAACCTCATGATTATATAAATTAAATGGCATATCTGGGGGTTTGGGGAGTGTAGTGTACAGTGAGACTTCCTCCCCTTTCTTGCAGTAAGGGAGGGAGGGAGCGTCTGTCTGACCCCCCAGCACTCTAACAGGAGACCAAGACAGTACAACTCAAAAACGTGGACAACATATAAACATACATGCAAACAACTTGTGCGAACAGTGTCCCCACAAGCAAGGGTACACAAACCGAGTTAGGACATGGGTATTTAAAACTACACAGGTTGACAATCACTGTCAATGACCAGAACCACAGGGAGCCAACACGGCTGCCAGGCCTGGGGAGCACACACACAGCAGAGCCAGCTCCTGTGCAACCCTCAGGCTCGAGGGAGGGCATCCAGTCTCTCAAAGTAAAATAATAGAGGGGTCCAAATTTTATAAAATCTTTAGATCGAACCTCTAACTCAAAATTTAATCTTCTTTAACTTAAGGAACAGGGTCAAATCTTTCAACCAAAGAGAAGCCTTGGGTGGGTGTTCTGATTTTCATGCTAATAATATTCTTCTTCGGGCGAGGAGTGTTGAAAAAGCCAGTACATATTTAAAATCATGTGTTACTGATATACCCTCCCCTGGAACTCCAAATATTGTCAATTCAGCACTGGGTTGGATACCCATTTCAAAAGCTTCAGATAGGATCTGAAAAATTGTAGACCAGAAGTTGGACAGTTTGTTAAAGGACCAGAACATGCGAGTTAAGTTTTCCTTAGCTATATGGCAACGAGCACAGGTTTCACAGATTGTAGAATAAATCTTTGACAGTCTGCCTCTACTGTAATGAATCCTATGAAGGACCTTGAACTGAATTAGGCCAAGTTGAGTGCATGACCTTGATGCATTTACTCATCAAGGTAAATGCAGAGAAAAATGATGCGTGTGCTGAGGTCTGAAATTTTCCACAAAAGCATGAAAATGAATGGTGGAGAGCATCAGTTACCCTGGAACTTGATTTCGCTCTGAAGCACCTTGACAGAAAACCTTAAGCCCTAGGAAAATTTTGAAAACATTTTACCGGAGCAGGCATGCGTATCGATGTCATGACAGAGTTTGATACCGATAAGCCGATATTTGTGGGCGTAACGGTGATTTCAAAATTGATTTGGGGTCAAAATCGCACTGCTGCCCACACTCTAATGAAACGTCAGTTACACTCTAGGTTTTGGCAGTTATGCTCTGCACTCCCACTTCTAACGGAATGCTAAACACCCCAGTCCCCTCCCCTCTTCTGGCACCCCATTTCCTCGGCCCCCCATTCTCGCTCTTCAGTACGCTTTACCACCCCCCACCCGTTCCGGCTGTAGCAGTGGACGACTAAAAGTTTCCGGTATTCTCAAATCCAAAACTTATTACTCTTACAGCCATAATCATCCAGTCCCGTGAGTTATGAAGCTCTGCTGAAAAAAATACATCCAGTTTTGACACGTTCTGACAATGTGTCTCTCCGTGGCTCTCTGTTGGAGAGAAAAAGTCCTGTAAACATTGTTACGCATAGCGCACAGAGCCTGACGTAGACGCAGCATGGACGCACACAATACGCATGGTTACGCATGCAGCTGGTGGATTCATGTCAAAACAAACCCCAAAATGCCTTATATACTTATGACAGGACACATGTTGGCTGCACATCGATGGCTTTAGATTTAGTCTCCCAGTTGACCAGTCAGAAACATTCCAGAAAAAATACAGGCATGTCAAAAGGAGCTCAAGTCACTCTCTGGATATTATTGGCTTGGAAAAAGCCATTTCATAACATTACTGGTCGAATGTGGTGTCATTCACCACATTCGGCATGCGGGGGTTCTGGTGTGGGTTCAGGAGTTAATAATATATTTTGACGTGCCACATTTTTCCCCTCTTTTCTAGGATCTTTTTTCTCCAGCAATGTAAGCATGTGTGTTTTGAAACCAGGAGAACCCAAACTGAAAACAAAAAGCAAAAAAATAAATAAAAAAATAGCAAAGCAGAAGAGGCTTTATCTTTGGCTCATAAACACACAAATATACCTGATTCCATAGTGTTTGAAGACAGGAATTGAGTCCAGGGCATCCTTTTCAACTTCCATGTAAAAAGTGTGGAGGTGTGCTGGGATCCACGGACAGTTGTGCAAACCTGGCTCCATTGGAACACGAGTGAATGGAATCCTTACGTCAGAGAGGACCTGTGCAAACACTTCCCGAACATCTGGACAGTATAAACAATACAGCAGAACAAAATCCTCTTGCCATCAAGTTCATTTCAAACTAGTTTTGTGGCTCCTAATTACAAGTAGCAGCCCTAAGCACTTTACAAAATCTCCAGAAACCCAAATCATCCAAATAAAATCAAATAATCCTGTTTATTGCAATTCAATCCAATTGTGTAGGCACTTTCAGAAATAGTTACACACAGTCCAAAATGATCAATGTTATCACCATTAAAAATTTCCCACAAGGGACAATAAGCCAACTATTTACATCTTAATCGCACTTCTGCCAGGAAGCTAAGCAACATGGTTTTATGGCCCTGTGATGTCACCACCTTCACTTATGTATTTGTTTTGCCCTTTATTTTGTCTGAATGTTTCCATTTGTCCTAATGTCTCCTTTCCCTCTTTTTTATTTTATTTTGTTAGAAACTGTGGAGTACTCACTTTTAACCCAGAAAAGGAATTAGAACAAACTTGGAATCCAGAGACTGTTGCTCTAAAATATAAACTAAAATATAATTAGTTTATATTTTAGAAACTGTAGAGTACTCACTATTTAGATCCTGGGAGACTCCTATTGTTGCAACCCAGGAAAGGAATTAGAGTAAACTTAGATCAGGAAAAAGTTCTTCCCAAACAGGAACATTGAGTTTTTATTATTACTTAGAAACTGTGGAGTACTAATTACTTTCATAAATTTAGAGCACATTTAGAAAGTCCAGAGAATACTTATTATTATCTAGCAACCCAGAAGTCCAGAGGCTACTTACTTACTTACACTTATTTAGCAACCCAGAACAGAGATTAGAACTTGGAACCCAGAAAAACTACCTTAGCAACTGCTTTTCAGACTCATATTCTTCTAAACCAGAAAAGAAGTTAGACCAGAGGATATGTAAATAAACTATATACTAGCAAGCCTGAACAGGAATATCTAGTTTATTTACTTTGGATCAACATTATTAGCGTTTTCTTCTTTTGCTCTTTCCTTTGGTTTGTAATTTTTGTATTTCCTTTTAATTCCTGTAAAGCACTTTGTATTGCTTTGTTGCTGATAATGTGCTATATAAATAAAATTGCCTTTACCTTATTTACCACTCAGAAGTAATTGGTATTTTATTGCAATGCCATTTATATTAGTTCACACATAAAAAACCTGAGGTGCTAACCATTTTGCAATACCTGGCAGAACATGAACATGCTGGTGTCCATCCATGTGATGAGGCAGGTGACCTGTCAATTCTATAAAGCACCTGATTTGGGCCCTCAGCTCCAGCTCCACCTGGGGACAAAACCCAAAATAAAAGTGAGAAAAACTTCAAAAGAAATCAATTTTTTATGTATCACGTTAGTGACCCATGAACCTGAGTTACATTTGCTGGCATTTACATTTTCTTCACCACAGAAGCAAGTTTATATACGTTGGGATGAGAAAAACATGAAGAATTTGCATTCTCATTTTCCTTTGGTTGTTCTGAAACATTAAACATTTTCTGTATACAAGAAAGACACTTAGATTTTCTGAATGTGAATTCATTCAGAAAATGAATGAATTTTCTGAATGATGTAGATGTGTGAATACATCCACTGGTGCAGTGTTGTATAGTAACAAAGTAAAAATACTTCACTACTTTACTTAAGTATACTTTGGAGTACTTCATACTTTCCTCGAGTATGAAAATTTTTGATTACTTTCACTTTTACTTCACTATATTTCCGAACTGAATTGCATACTTTTACTCCGATACATTTTCTTTGTGTGGTTTAGTTACTCGTTACAAAAAAGCGAGAGAGAGAAACGTAAGTATTTTGATCCCACCTACTGATTGACTGCAACAAAGCCTGCTTACCTGGGCTTGTTCATTACCACCAATAGGATGCACAGGTTTTGCACCTCCCCAGCTACGTCAAAAAGTCCAGCAAGCAGTCTGATTGGTTAGTTAGTGCTCCGTTTGTGTAGGTTTGTGCCGTTAAAATTTTCGTTTGTGCAGCTTTGGTTTCCGAGATATTAAAAATTATTTTTTAGGCCATCCAGAGTTCACCATCCCCCCATTTTGCTCCAAAACAAACCAAAGTGGAGTGGTTCGTTAGTGCTCCGTTTGTGCAGGTTTGTGCCGTTAAAACAAACGCAGCAAAGTTGTTTTCAATTTGGATTTTGGCTATTCCGATATCCGGTGTGAGTGGCGCCTAGCTCGAGGTTGATCCGATTCATGAACGCTAATTTGGGCCAGCCGTTCTCTAGGTCTCCCCTTCCTCAAGCCCTCAGAGTTTCACTCAGGGAGAGTCAACAAATTTTACATCCAAACTCTCCTGAGAAACTAATGGAAATAGATTTCTTGCCTTGTGACCAACTGACACAAAATTCATGCTGTTACATGAGACACACTGTTCTCTAGTGAATTTTTAGTCATACTCAATATTTTCAGTAATTGTAATCTTAAAAAGTATATATTTTGGATGGCCTAAAAAATCATTTTTAATATCTCGGAAACCAAAGCTGCACAAACGGAGCTCTAACCAATCAGACTATTTGCTGGATTATTTGAGTAGGTGGGGTGTCAGCTTCACAGAGGTCTGTTTCGCTTCTCCCATTAAACACCAAGTTAACAAAAACGTTCTCCCTCTTCAGATATCAAATAAGCTGCATTTCCCTCCCAATTCTTTTTTTCTTTTGCATAATGACCAGTTGTGTGCACCTATAGTTTGTGAAGTAGAGTAATCGTAACGGCTTTTTTACTTCATGTTGGCACATTTTCTGTACTGATATTTATTTTTCTCATTTTCAGCACTGACCTTACTGAAAGGGAAAACTTAAGGCTTATATAAACTTTGTATTTTCTGTCCTGGAGGGTTTACTAAGAAGCTGGTTCAGTTGTAAAGCAGGTTAAGTTAACCTTGTGGTTTAGGTAAAGCTCCTAATTTTCTTAACTAAATGATGCTGCAGGTCTATCTATTAGCAGGTTTCATTTTGCCTGCACTTGCTTGTGTACATTATTTTAAGTGTCTTTGACAAGTTTACCAAAATATAAAAAATGTCATTCAAACTGCATTTGCCTTGTTTTACTTTTTACTTGTACTTTTCATTACATTACTTGAGTACATTCGTTTTTACAGTAATTTCCATACTTAAGTACAAGACGATTCCGATACTTTAAGACTTTAACTCAAGTAACATTTCAGTCAGTGACTTGGACTTTTACCAAAGTCATATTTTGGAGCGGTACCTATACTTTTACTTGACTTTGAGATTTCAGTACTTTATACAACACTGCACTGATGCATCTAGACACATTATCAGTGATGTTTCTAGAATCATTGGGTGTTTCGGGTCTTTCAACATCATACTCCCACTTTCAGGGATGATCAGTCCCCAGCTTGTTTCAAGAAGGCTAACTAGCTACATTCTCTCTACAGTTCTCCTCTCTTAAGCCACAACCATTTTAGAGCCATCTAAGGACGGCTCTCCTTCTGCATTGTTCCTTGATGCCAAGTCTACTCAAGGCTCTGGCAAAAGAGTGAGCTGCAACACCTTTGCAACTAAACTTAAGTGGTGAAGCACCTTACTCTCCAACCTGCCCTGTTGCAGTCACTGACCAACCCTGTATACTTAAGAGAGCATTTTCTTGGAGGCTTCTTCCAAGTGATATTCCCATGGGACTGTCAGTTCCAGCAGCACAACTTTTTACCTGCCATGAAAATGTGCAGCAGCCACGCAAACTTTCTTTGTGGACAATGACGAACAACAAAGCACCAAAACTCACCTAAATACACTGAAACCTCACTCCACACAAACACACACAATAAATTAAAAATTAAAGGATGTGAAAACCTCACTCCAATGTAATTAGTAATTTCTCTCAGTTTATGTCACACAAAGAAATAATGACTTGGTCTGTGCGCCAAAGCGCAAATCTCGGCTGAATGCTCTGCTGTTCAAACAAGCATTTGTACTTGGATTTCTTTCTTTTTTTCTATTTGGAATTTTTTCTTAAATTGTTTATTTTTTTAGGTGACTTTATGTGCCCTAAAAGCAAGCACCTTTTAAATAAAACATATAACTATTTTTACAATAGTAATAACTGTTCAGCTGTCAGAGATGCGCTCTGAGTTATTTTTAAAGTCAGTTTTTATAATGTCATGAAAACTGGTATGTGGAGGTGAGATCTTTCCAGGTTCACACAGAAAAAAGATCATAAAAGGCCTGAGAGATGGAAGTAATCTTGTTGATTTACTGTTGATTATGAAAAAGTGTATTATGTTGATGTATTAATGATTATAAAGTGAGTAAATTCTGAAGTTGATTATTGATGATTATACAAAACAGTTGAATGACGAATCATAAGTTGAAAGTACTATAATCTTATTTAATTAATAAAACTAATCAGTATTAAGCAGTTATGGTTGAAGAAATGAATTAAAAGATGATTGTGTTGATGATTTATAGTGATCATATAGCATATAAAGAACTGAAATCACATCATAAAAGAATAGGGACAGTCTGTGGGTGCAGAGGCAAGCCAGGACATGTCTTGAGGATGGGTTTGGACATGCCTGGTCTGTGTACCAAATAAGGAAATCCAGGAACTAAGCCAGGGACTTGAGATAAACAAGTAAAGCAGAAGTGGACAGTGCGTTGACCGAATATGGGAAGGCATGGGACCTTCCATGAGGTAATCAAATGCTTGAGAAGTCACGTACACCATCTCCCCATACACAACAATGGAGAGAGAAAAGTATAAAGGCCCGAAAGATAGGAGAAATAGCATTCTTCATCTCCGGTGGATCGAGCTGACAGCCGCAGGCTAGAGAACCAGCAGGAAGCCGCGCCCTGGAACCAGATGGAAGTCGAGCCTTCACACTGCTGAAAGAGAGATGGGACCTGATGCCCAACAGCTCTGGCTCCTGATTTGACTGTGGCTACTGCACTCAGCCCTAAAGATCTTGAGATTGCTGCAATGGAAGTGGGAATTGGACAAAGGTCACAAGAGTGATGAAGATTGGGATGTTTAGAAGACAACAACCAGCTTTATTTCGTTCCTATTCAAAGGAGGATTTGTCATACTGAGACAAAACTCTGTCCAAGGATATTCAAGCCCTCTGTTGCTGAGATCCTCTACCTCCTGGGTATGAATCTGCCTGCACCACAAAGCCTTTTTTAGTAAATTGATGGCACAGTCTAGGGAAAGAATTTAGGAACTGTTTATCTTAATTAAATTCATTTTTGTTCTCAAATACTGATAATCATTGATGATTAATCTGGTTGTCATTTACCCATCCTCAAAGCTTGCTTAATAAATATATATATTAAAATTCTAATGAGGTTCGTGGACATTGACATTAATTGGGTCATTTTATTGGTTAAGGTTCTTCTACTTGATGTAAAATCCATGTACATGATTCTCGAAATGTGGTGGTTTAGTCGTTACATAGATAATGACCCTGGGACTTACAAAGTTGCTGAAACTTATCTAGCTATTAACAAGTGCTCGTTATTATTAGAGAGAGGGCTACCGTTAACAGAAGTGGTTATTGAAGTTATGCAGTTTTGAGGGCTACTCAACTGATTGCTTCTTGACTGAAAAGGGCCATAACTTGTGGATTGTAGGTAGTTAGAGATAGACGAGTCTCTCTCGACACCAGCTTAGACAGATTGACTCTCTTAGTCCTTCCACACAGGGTAATGCCCAGGTTTTAGACACTTTCCGGACCCGTTAGACGGAGAACTGGTCAGTAGTAAGCCGAAAGGGATCGTGAGGAGTAGGGTGGGGCTGGCTATTGCGTAATAACAAACAATAGTTATATTTACATTTTCAACATCAGAACTGGATTACTTCAAACTTAAGGACTGTGGAATTATCTTACTTTTATTTTCATCTTACTTTTCTTCACCTCCAAGTTGAACCAGGGCAAAATGCCTCCAGCCAACCCCAGGAACATTAGCAGTATTATACAATGACTTCAGTCTATAGAAATGAACACTCACTGCACCAAGCAGTTCACCCAGGAACGCACAGGGTGCCAAGCCAAAAGTCTCACACTACAGATCCCATGAGACGACTAACAGTGAGAACCCCTCACTTGGACGAATCACCATGGCTGGCTCTGAGCCAAAACCCATCTTCATCTTCAACACCTTCTCTGCCAAAGAAAAATAAACAAGCAGCTGGAACCAAAACGGCTCCACCGACCCACTTCCAAGGACAAAGTGACACCACAAGCCTCAAAACATTTCGACTCCATGGGAATCCCACTGAAAAAAGATTTTCTGCACTTCAGCCTGAGCCTTGGAGTGAAACTTTGTCTTCAAACATGAACACTGAGGCAAGACAAACACATCCACCCCCCAAAGCTCCAAAGGACAAAGTGACCACCAGGAAAATGAAAGGTATCCCAAAAGTGCTTACTGTTGGAGATGAGGCAGTAAATGGTATCAGTTACGTTTGCAATCCAAAGAAAGTGAGAGTGATTTCTTTTCCTGATGACACTGTGTCTGATTTAACTCACAAAGTACTCTGTCTAACCACTGATCTGCCAAATATTGAGACTTTAGTTGTGCATGTTGGAACCAACAAATGGCTGATTAACTTGCTCTGCCAGCTCATGCCTTCTGCATGAAGGTCATGAAGTGACCTTCATCGATAAATTCTGGCTCTATTGGCAGCCCTTTCACCTCTTTGGAAGAGGCTGACGCAATCTTAAAAAACATGGGATAAAGATACTCACTGCAAACCTTTTTCATTTTATCAACAAGGACAATAATGTGATCATCACTTCAGAAGAACAGTCTACGCGGAGGGTTCCATCCTGCCTAGGATGGAACCCTTCATGTATCATTGCACGGGAGTTGCAATGGAAATTTCGTTGAAGTTTGTTCAATGACAATAAATGCAATCTAATCTAATCAGGAGCAAACTATTCCAAAACAAGCTGATGAAATTGACTGGAGACAGAGCAACTGTTGCCCTCCTCTTTCCCCCTCCCTCTCTACTCCCCCACTCATTCACTGCATTCACAAGATACCTATGAAGAAATTCCTTCTGGACCAGAGTTCTCAAATTTACAGATGGAATGAATCAATATATTTTCTCCTTAGCGCTCACGTAGCAGACCTCACTTCATTTAAGCCACCTACCTCTGACTTCCCTGAGGATCCACCACTCTGCGTTTCTGAGGTGTGAGACAGGGGTCCAGATATTATCTTTACACCGTCTTCTTCTAGACTGTGTCTGGCCCCCCTAACCCAGAACCAAGCATGGAGAAGCAGCATTCAACTTCTATGCACCACAAATCTGGAACAAACTTCCAGAAAATTGTAAAACAGTTGAAACACTGACTTCCTTTAAATCTTGACTAGAGTTTTATTTGAAATGTAATCAATTATGAATTTAACAATGGCACTTGACTTAATGTAATGTTTTGATTGTTGAGTCTATGTTGCATGACTTTGTGTTTTTGTGTTTGTTATGGTGTAAAGCACTTTGAAATGCCTTGTTGGTGAAATCTGCTATACAAATATAATTTGATTGATTGACTGATAATTACTTATACTGCTAAAAACAAGGACTGTTGCCATGATTATTGCTTTACGTGGTGGCAGCCTTCTGGGTATTTACTGTATATTAATTTATACATGCAGCTTTGGGTGGCAACAGGCTTTAAATAGGCTTTATGAAAGAAAGGTGCACAGGTATGAGGGTAAGCACAGCTTTATACATCAGAATTTTTTGTGTGCCTCACTTTTCTAAATTTACCTGTAGGCAAAGTTTTTATGAGATAGCGGCTCACTCTTTTATATATGAGGTCCCTGGTTTTTAAATGGGTTAACCGAAGTGACTGACGACAACACTGTCTCAGAGTCTAGACAGACCCTGACAGACAGCAAATACTGTGACAACTCCAGCAAGGAGAATAGAGTTTGATGTTTGGTGTTCTCGCTCTGTTGGTTGATACAATTTTTTCTTGTGGGAAGTCTAACAAATTAAAATGAAACAAACTGAATCCATGTCAATAGTTCTATTACATGGCATTGCATAAAGAAAACTTTAAATTAATAATTCAAATGGGGAAGTAAAAAAAAAAGAGAGAGAAGCTCTCGGCCTACAAAGAAACGAGGAAGCAGAAGTTGTAACTGTCGCTCTTCCTCAAGTTTCATAAGCTCATACACTGAATGAGTGTACAGTCATCCAGCCAGGATGTAAGGATGGATGGATAGATGGATGATCGTGAAAAAATAGAATGACTATGAAGCAATAAAATCTGATTTAAAAAAAAAAATATTGGTTAATTTTGCAAATCTCAGGTATCCAGCTGTGAGATGTGGCTCAGTCAAGGGCAGTCTAACATCCAAGAGTCAGCCAGCCTTTGGACTACACTGGAACTGTAAGTCTGACACCCTCACTTACAAACACAGACACACTGATTGCTCAGTGACTACTATGAGGAACATCTATAGAGTTGTAGCCAGTCAGTATGATCCTCTTGGCTACATAGTGCCTTATACCCCCTGAGCCAAAGTTATTGTACACTACCTGGAAGAGAAAATAAGGGATTTGGATGACCCACAACTCCCTGAGAAATTGTGGGTCATGCATGCCACTTCTGAGAAGCTGCTGCAGAAGTGGCATGCATTTGAAGTAGAGCTAGAACAGCTGCACAAGATCACACTCCCTAGATGCTACACCATTCCCAGCCAACCCAACTGTATCAGAGACATCCATGTGGTCTATGGTGCCTCCAAATAGGCATATGTATCAGGGGCTTATCTGAGGGAGAAGTTGAGGTTGCCTTCCTTGCAGCCCGATCTTGTGTTGCACCAAAGAAGCAGCAATCTGTTCATCAGAGTTGTGTTCTGCTCCAACAGGTGCTCAGCTCTACAAGGTCACTAGCTCTGAGTTAACAATTCCCACATGCAGTTGCATCTTGTGGTCTGATTCAGCCACAGTCCTAACCTGCTTGGGTTCAGACTCTTGCAGATACAAGGTCTTCCTGGGTGCTCATGTGGCAGAAATGCAAGACATAACAAAGGCTGCCACAAGGAGAAATGTGTCCTCACAAGACAACCTTGCAGACAACATCACTTGTGGCTTCATTATCCAAGACATCAGCAAAAGCAGTAGATGGATCCTGAAACTGGCTCGGAGTGACTGGCCTGATGTACCACCGTCACCCCTGAGTGATCCTGAAGCTGAGTTGAAATGACAAGCTATTTTTTCTAACTGCGTCCAGTTCTAGTGTACCAAACTAGGACTGGACAACATCCAAGAGCCTTGTCCTTGGGTGTACTTGTAACAACTGCCAGTACCACGATGGGTTACTGTGGCTGGTAGGTAGAGCAGTCGTCGTGCAATCAGAAAGTGGTAGGTTCGATTTCAGCTTCATTCTTCCACATGTCGATGTGCTTTTGGGCAAGGCACTTAACTCAAATTGCCATCCTGATCTGCGTATCAGTGTATAAATGTGAGTCATTTTCTGCAGGAGCATTGTTAAAATGATTTGAAGGCACAGAATCAGCCCAGTACAGGTTCACGTTCTCAGGTTAGAGGCTTGCCTAGTATAAAGCAAATGTTTCGATACTAGAATTACATTTATTAATTTAATCAAAGTATGTCATGAATATGTGTGTATGTACTCCATCTTAAGTCCAGAGCATACTAGTTTTTTTGTTGCTTTTGCCACCACTAGATGATATGCATATAAGATATAACAAACAGCACTATTCAGAGATGTAATGAGTTTATAACAGTTGTTCCACCATCTTTGTAATTCTGACATTCTGCCATCATTGTAGTTCTAAAGAGCAGCTCAGAGGGAGAGACTAAATTCTATGTCTATTTTGTAATTGACACTGTTTTGTGTCAGTTAGTCTTTTGTTTTGACTTGAATTTGGCTCGTTTTTTGTTAATTATGTCGTCACGAAATGCCAACAAAAGTAATCGCTCCCCTCACGGGATCGAGCCGCACATATATATTGTGAGGGGGCACACAGCGGTACCGGCCACATTAACGGTAGTAGGAAGCTGCAGTTATTTTGAGGTGAAGAACAATAGGTGCCTGCCATGCAATGCATGCTCTCCCTATGCATTGCTATGGGCAGGCCCCAACTACAACATCCTGGACCAGGAAGGGTGCTTGCAGAGATACTGGATGTGAAGCAGTACGCCACCGTCAGAGATATTGTATTGAGTGGAAGAGGTGGAAAGATCACCTTGTCCTACCCAGAACGGTGGCCCTCCCTCCAGCCATACTGTGTCTGTTCAAGCCAGTATTCTATTCCACGGGTATGGATTGTTTTGGGCTATACACCATCAAGATCCAAAGCAGTAAGAAAGTGGAGAATAGTTTTTAAATGCCTAGCTACAATAGCAGTCCACCTTGACTTGATCCCCAGTATGGACACAGATGCATTCTTAATGTTTCTGAGACAGGCATGGGAAACCCACAGAGATTTTCTGAGACCAGGGGACAAATATTAGAGGAGAACATGAGCTCAGGAAGCATTTCAAGCTCTTCATCCTGACTTTAAAGAGCAGCAAGCTTGCCAGCAAATCAAGTTTACCTTCAACCGTCCAGGTTCCCCACATTTTAAAGGTTGCTGCAAAAATTCCCTCACTAAAGACTGCTCTTCAAGGCATCATTTTAGCCCAAATCGTCACTGAAGAGGTCCCACACACTGTTCTGACCAAAATTGAAGGGATGCTCTATTCAAAACCCCTGATCAACAACTCATTTGAAGTAGAGGATACTGACCCTGTGACTCCCCCCAACTATCTTCCTCATGGGTTAACAGAATGCCTCGCTGCCACAAGTGATCTACTCCAGCCCATACTAGGCTGCATTACAGGGGTCCCCAAACTTTCTCCTGTGAGAGCCACATAACTTGTCCCTTCTCTGATAAAGTGCCAGGGCCAGTTTGTAACAGAAAAAGTGTGACGATTGCAAGAGTGCCTAAATGTAAAAATGTATTGTTTTTCAGAAAGCACAATCAAATAACCTTTTCTGGATTCTTCACAGAACAAAGCCAGAAAATAAATAACACTATTTATGAAATTAAATAATAACCAAATAACACTCTGGGTTCTCCACATAAAAAGGTCCATGGAAAATGGACTTTTCTGTTGACAACTTTCTGTTGTGCTGTGCACAATCTTAAAAGGTCCAAGTTCAGCTTAGTTGTCAGAGCAGAATCTCTTACTTAAATGGCTCATATGAGTAGGCTCTCAAAGTTCTTGTGTTCCTTCCTTATAATCTTTTTGTAGGTTCCAATAGCTTGTAGACATCGCTGTTTGCTGCTCTAGTTTCACCTCAAATGCTTTGATGTGGGACTACATTTCACAAATGAGTTTCCCCCGGCCTTGTAGCTGCAAGTTAAAGCTGTTCAGCATTTCTGTCATGTCCGTTAAAAATCCGAGATGCCATTTCCATTCTGGGTCTTTCAGCTCTGGCACAGTTTTGTTTTGTGAATGAAGAAATACGTTAATTTCAGGTAGCAGCTGGTAAAAACGCTTCAGAACTCTGCCCCGGCTCGACCATCGGACCTCTGTGTAGTACATCCCCGTGCGCTGATTCCAGTTCAGACAGGAATTCTTGGAACTGCCTGTGTTTAAGACCCTTTGCTCTGATGAAGTTTATGCATGACACCACAACCTTCATGACAGAATTCCACGTCAACACTTTGCAGCACAGTGCTTGCTGGTGAATTAGGCAGTGGACTTGTAGCGGTGCGGTGAGACCTCGTTCTTCAATCTCCCGGTTCATGCGTCCTATTAGACCCCGAGACATGCCCACCATATTGGGAGCCCCGTCAGTTGTGATGCTGGCCAGCTTTGACCAGTCCCGGTCCAACTCTTCCATGGTTTGGTACACTTTTCCGAAAATATCCTCCCCGGTTGTAGTTCCTTTGAGACTTTGGAGGGCTGCCAGCTCCTAGCACATCGCAAATTTTGCAGTAACTCCACGAATAAAAATGAGCAGCTGCGCGGTGACCTGCACGTCCCTGCTCTCATCCAGTGCTAACGAAAAAAATTCAAACTCTTTCGCCTTCTGCTGCAGCTGGGTATATACATTACCCCCGATTTCTTCAATGCGTCTGGTGATTGTACTGGCTGATAGACTCACGGCATTAAAGACGTCTTTCTTCTCAACACACCTCATCCGCTACAGCTTTCATGCATTTCTTGACAAATTCTCCGTCAGTGAAAGGTTTACCACTGCTTGCTATCAGTTGAGCAACCCGAAAGCTGGCCCGAACAGATGACTGGTTCAGCTGAGCTTGGCGTACAAATGTATTCTGCTGAGGTAACAATCCACTTTTCAGCTTTGAGAGTTTGTCTGCTCGCATTTGGCCTTGCAAGCTATCATACTTGTCTTTATGATGGGATTCATAATGTCTCCGCAGATTGTATTCTTTGAAAACCGCCACCGCCTCTTGACAGATGAGACAGACAGCCTTTTCTTTGCATTGGACAGAAAAATAATCGTTTGTCCACTGCAAGTTAAATGCCCTGCATTCTGAATCAATTTTTCTCTTACCTAATCTTTTCGCCATTATTCCATTCTCTTTGAGAGAGGCGGGTTTAAGATTTTTTGATGGGGGTTGCCAGTTAGGCAACCCCCATCATCCATGTCAATTACATGCATGTATAAAATAGTTACTAACTAATAGTTAATAATAAATAAAGTTCATCACTAAGAAACATTTTATTATAAAAATCCAACTTATCAAATTCAAATGCACATATAGGGGGCTGGACCAAATGTGGAGGCGGGCCGCATCCGGCCCTCAGGCCACAGTTTGGGGACCACTGCTGTAGTAGATCAGAGATGGAGGCACAGACAAATTCTTGCTGACCATTTCTGGCAAAATTTGCTGAAGTTTTACCTGCCAAGACTCCAAGCCTACCAGAAGTGGCAGACTGAATCAGCCAATCTACAAGTAGAAGATCAGTGACACTTAGGTGGACCTGTGGCAAGACTTGTCAGCCTGCCTGCCTTCCCCAAGGACAATTAATCACCCCTTTGTACTCAGTCTGTTTTGTTGTTTGGCTATCTAAAAAATAGTTTCATACTGGGTCCTTTAGGGCAGTGGTTCCCAAAGATTTTCTGGGCTTCCCTATGGATTACAATAAAATCCCCCCAAAAAGAAAAAAAAAAAACAATCAACGGGGCACACACATCGTTCAACCAGAAATAAACCAATACACATATTTTCTTTACAAACTCCACTGAAGTTTATTTCACACAAAGGTTTCAACAAAACAAACTACAAACCATATTTACAGTGAAACAGTTTTGTGTAACTTTTTTTTTCCATTCATCTATACCGCTTCCCGCACCCCTCCTGCAATGGCACTGAGCCCCCTGGGGGGCACGCCCCACACTTTGGGAACCATTGCTTTAGGGTTTGACACTGACATACAGCATCAGCAAGCAGCATGCAGACAAGGAAAAGGACAGATGAAAAAAGAGCTGCAGAATATTTTTTACCGTTCAGATTTTGTGCAACTTAACTCACTGTTTGGAGTTTGTTGTAATCAGCCATTAATTTGTGTGTGTGTTAATGCAAATAAGTGATGTTGCAAATTAAGAACATTGTTTACTTGGTCGAATATAGCAGTTTTTACTCTTATTTGATAGCATGCTTTGTTAACATGCACATTTAATAAGAGCTATAGTACATGGGCTGTCATGTGGTGTAATTACTAGAAACTGCATATTTAATATTGCAGTTACTTAATAATTGAGATATTATTTCAGTCATTTATTTATCGATTACTCAGACACTGGTGCTATATTATATTGTTTATCTGTTGTAGCACCACACAGTTAAATCAAATTAAGAAATACATAGCAAGGTCAAGTTAAACCCACTCTGTTTCTTTGGAGTCCTAACCAGACTCACCACAGTGATTTGAACATTAAAGCCAGCAAATTACAGTCCCTATCTTTTACTGCATTCATCCAAGTACAAAAGCTTTACTTGAGTGTCGTTTCTTTTCCAGATCTAGTATTACATACATATGTATATATTTTTTTGTATATATGTTATGTACTTCAAATATTTGCTGTAATTAGTCATTCTGTCCCCTCCATGATCTATCACCTTATTATGGTGGAGGGGTTTGAGTGTCAGAATGATCCTAGGAGCTATGCTGTCCGAGGCTACATGCCCCTGGTAGGGTCACCCAAGGCAGACAGGTCCTTGGTGAGGAACCAGATTAAGCGCAGCCTGAAGACCCCTTATGATGAGCTGTAATAATGGCCCAGCCAATAGGACCAGACCATCCGCAAAAAGCAGAGTTACGATCTTAAGGCCGCCAAAATGGATCCCCTGAACACCTTGAATGCACCTAGAAATTCTGTCCATAAAAGTAATGAACACAATCGGTGACAAAGGGCAGCCCTTTGTCAGCCACTTCCCACTTCCGGTGGGAGTCCAACTTCCACCGGAAATCAGCCAGACTTATTGCCAGCAATGCAGACTTATTGCCAGCAATGCAGACCAGACTCTGACACTGGTCGGTCAGGGACCTGAGAGCCCGTATCAAAAGGTGCGGTACCCCATACTCCCGGAGTACACCGACCGTGTCCCCCGAGGGACACAGTCGAATGCTTTCCCCAAGTCCACAAAACACATGTAGACCGGTTGGGTGAACTCCCACACACCCTCCAGGACCCTGCTGAGATTATAAAGCTGGTCCAGTGTTCCACGACCAGGACGAAAACCACACTGTTCTTCCAGAATCCGAGGTTCGACTATCCAACGGACCCTCCTCTCCAGGACTCCTGAATAGACCTTGCCAGGGAGGCTTAAGAGTGTGACCCTTCTATAATTTGGAGCACACCCTCCGGTACCCCTTTTTGAACAGGGGTACCACCACCCCAGTCTGCCAATCCAGGGGAACTGCCCCCAATGTCCATGCGATATTGCAGAGTCACATCAGCCAACACAACCCTACAACATCCAGAGCCTTAAGAAACTCAAGGCAAATCTCATCAACCCCCAGGGCCCTGCCACCAAAGAGCTTTTTAACCACCTCGGCGACCTCTTCTCCAGAGATTGGAGATCCCAACCCAGAGTCCCTGGGTTCAGCTTCCTCAATGGAAGGCATGTTGGTGGGGTTAAGAAAGTCTTCAAAGTATTTTGCCCACCGGTCCACAACGTCCCGAGTCGAGGTCAGCAGCACACCACCCCCACTGTAAACAGTGTTGGTGCTGCACTGCTTCCCCCACCCGAGATGTCGGATGGTGGACCAGAATTGACTTGTAGCACTACGTACTTCTCCATGTCCTCTCCGAACTCCTCCCACACCCGAGTTTTTGCCTCAGAAACCACCCGAGCTGCATCCGGCTTCGCCTGCCGGTACCCATCAGCAGCTTCTGGAGTTCCACAGGTCAAAAAGGCCCAATAGGACTCCTTCTTCAGCCTGACACCATCCTTCACTGAAGGTGTCCTCCAAAGGGCTCAAGGGTTGCCGCCACAAAAGCACCGACAACCTTGCAGCCACAGCTATGATAAGCTACCTCGACAATGGAGGCATAGAACATGGTCCACTCAGACTCAATGTCCCCACCTCCCCAGGGACGTGTTCAAAATTCAGCCGGAGATGGCAGTTAAAGCTCCGTCTCATCGGGGATTCTGCCAGAGGTTCCCAGCAGACCCTCACAACACGTTTGAGCCTGCCAGGTCTGGCCAGCGTCCTCCCCCACCACCGGAGTCAACTCACCACCATGTAGTGGTCAGTGGACAACTCTGCGCCTCTCTTCACCCGAGTGTCCAAGACGTACGGCCGCAGATCCAATGAAACAATGACAAAGTCAATCATCGAACTGCAGTCTTGGGTGTCCTGGTGCCAAGTGCACATATGGACACCCTTATGCCTGAACATGGTGTTCATTATGGACAATCCATGACGAGCACAGAAGTCCAACAGAACACCACTCGAGTTCAGATTGGGGGGAGCGTTCCTCCCAACCACGCCCCTCCAGGTCATTGCCCACCTGAGCCCCCAGCAGAATGAAGGAGTCCCCAGGAGGGGCACTACAAAAAGGATGGGTAAGCTGAACTGTTGTTCGGCCCATAAGCACAAACGACAGTCAGAACCCATAAACCACCTGAAGGCGAAGGGAGGCTTCCCTCTCGTTCACCGGGGTAAACCCCAACATACAGGCACTGAGATGGGGGGCAACAAGTATGCCCACTCCTGCCTGGCGCCTCACACCATAGGCAACTCCAGAGTGCCTATCCTCTTCGGGCAGAGCCCACCCGGACTCCATGGGTAAAAGTCCGGCCACCAGGCGCTCGCCAACATGCTCCACCTCCAGGCCTGGTTCCAGAGTGGGGCCCTGGTGACCCGCGTCTGGGCGAGGGAACACAAAATCCAAAGGTCTTCTTCATCATTGGAGTTTTCAGGTTGTACTTTGCCTGGTCCCTCACCTAGGACCTGTCTGCCTTGAGTCACCCTGCCAGGGTGACTCAAGATGTGACATGAAGCCCCAGACAGCATAGCTCCTACGATCATTGGAGGACTCAAAGCCCAATGAGAGGTGACAATACCAGTCATAAGGGAACTGATGGCAAGTATCAAAGGGCCTAGCAGGCCATACTCCCAAAGCACCCCCCACATGGATCACAAAGGGACATGGTCAAATGCCTTCTCCAGGTCCACAAAGCACAAGTAGACTGGTTGGGCGATCTCCTACACACCCTCTAGCAGGGTGTAGAGCAGGTCACAATCACAGGTTTAGAACTTTTGGAAATAAACAGATACACTTATTATGGGTTACTTTTGTTATATTTTGTCAACGTCCTAAGTAGCAGTACCATAATAGAATAATAGTGATAGAGTAGCACCATATTTTCCGGACTATAAGTCGCTCTAGAGTATAAGTCACATTTTTGAGGGAAATTTATTTAATAAAATCCAACACCAAGAACAGACATGTCATCTTGAAAGGCAATAAAAATAGAATAGAGGCAACAACAGGCTGAATAATTGTATGGTATGCTAACATTACGACACATGAACAACGAACTGAGAACGTGCCTGGTAAGTTAACACAACCTATTAAGAGTTATTCAGATAGCTATAGCATAAATAACATGCTGACAAGTTTACCAAACCATCCGTGTCTCTCCAAATCACTAAACGCAATGAAATCCTCGTCCTCTCTTGTGAACAACTCCAAAGGTAGAATAACACATGCCTAGAGAGCCCTCTTGCGTTTTAGTGTGAAAATAACATGTGATATGATATAATGATGTGTTAATTTCCACACATAAGTCGCTGCGGAGTATAAGTCGCACCTCTGGCCAAACTATAAAAAAAACTGGAAAATATGGTAATAGTAGATTATCCCTGAAAAAGGTATTCAGGTATCCAGACCCCCTCTCGAAATGACAATGTTGCTACGTTAATTCGTCTCACATCTTTTTAAGCATTGTAAACATCAACAAGTCATAAGCAAGCATAAAAATCTGCTATGTGGACAAAGTTAGAAAATGTTCTTCAGTTCAAGGTATTGAGCATTGTTCAATTTAAAAATCTGAAAATTAAAATCCCATTGTAAAACCTCCTGCACTTCTGAATTTTCTCTTTGTTTTCTTACTTTTAGATAAGCGATTGTTTGTTTTTTTAATTACTCATATATGGAAATATGCTGCTATTGTTTAGGAACATATTTGAACACCATGCACTTCATAAAGCCACTGTGCCTCAAAAAGCTCAGTGATCTATGAATCAGCTAAAAACAAAGAGAAGCAGGACCTGTGATACCATATGCAGATCTGACTTAATTAAATCAATCGTGCAAAGCTCTATTTCTCCATGGAACAACAAATAAATCACTTTTCTATTCTACTTGCAGTACTCCTTAAGATCACATGTATAATCCTATCCAAGCACTCCATTCTGAGGGCAAGAGAACCAATATTTCAGTGCAAGGAATAAATAAATATAATGTCAAATCATAAAACAAAAAAAATTAGACCTTTTCATTTGTACCTGGTTCATGCTGAGTTGGCCTTTCTCCAAGGCCTGGCGAAAACCCATCTTTCCATGGAAGAAGCCTTGAGGGTTAACGAGTGTGGAAATCTGTTGGAGCTGCTGATACACAGGGGTGCCCTCAGACAGGTTGGCATGGAGGCCAATTGGGATTTTGTGTCTAATTTAAGCGATCAAATAAAAAAAATAAGATGAGAAGAGCAGTTATTCATCTTATGTAAATAACATAAGGTGAAAATGCACAATTTGAATATAATTTGCATTTTCTTTAATATTTTAATGGTCTTCTGTAAGGTAAGGTTTCCTGAGACTTAATTTGGGGTTTCTACACGCTTTAAGTCACAATAATAAAAATGAACATAAATAAGCTTCTCTATCAAGATTAATACCAACTTTGCTAGTATATTATGTTTAAAACAATTCTGTTTTACTTAAGTACTTTTACAAGACAGACACATACCTTTAACAAGATACATCAAAGAAATATGAAGAAATGGCATAAAAATCCACAAATTAAGGACGGGAGAAAGCAGAGACTTAAATAAAAAGACCAAAATGTTGCTAAATAATAACCATTCAAATACATTTTGTGCTTTCACCCTTTTAAAATCTCCACTGGCTGACCAATGCATATCAGTAATTTCAAGAGAGCGTTAATTATTGACTGCCTTTGTTTTTAGCCTCCCTTTGGGAATATTTTGTAAAACCTTCCAAATTGAATGCAATAGCAGGGTTTCCTCCAGGAAACTTGCAAAGCCCAGTGGTCGGGGCAACAAGGCAGTCCACCGGGTTTTTGTATTAAAAGATGCAGTAACACTTTATTTGACAGTCTGTGAATAAAACTGCCATTACACCGTCATAAACATGACATAACACCTGTCATGAATATGAGTAAGTCTTCAAGAATGTTTATGCCCAGTGTCATAAAGTGCCATTTGGAAAATCATGACACTTTTAATACAAAGTTGACATTATTCAAAATGTCTTTGTTATGACGTGACATTAACCAAGAAATCATGATCTGACATAAATTTGTTATGAAAGTATTACTGATTAAACTTTAGCTTTAATAACATGAAGCTACATCTGTTCTGTAACCAAGTAGATTATCAAACTATGGGATCAGAATGAACCTCTCCCTATTAAACTGTAAGCTGTGTTCTGCTCAAGGCTCTTTCTCCTGACTGCATTCAATGAGCAAAGACTTTGAACGCTGTAAAGCCTTTCAATAAATACCAATTAAGAATATATTCTTTCTCTGGTTCTTGAAAAAGTTTTACCTCACTCTTTGTTAAAGGAAAGTTTCCACATCAACAGTAAAAGAATGCAGGTACTAGACTGGCTTTTCTGCAGTCCAGACCTGTCTCCTATTTAAAAGGTATGGCGCATTATGAAGCACAAAATATAGCAACTGTGACCCTAAATTGCTGAGCAACAAAAGTTGCACATCAAGCAAAAATGGGAAAGAAATCCACATACAAAGCTCCAACAATCATGCTTGAACTTGAAGCAAACAGAGTGTTTTTACAAGGAAAGGTAATGTAACAAGATGGTAAGCATGGCCCTGTCCCAACTTTTTTGGAATGTGTTGCCAAAAAGTTAATATTTACAAGCAAAAAAAAAAAAACACATTTGAAAATTAAATATCTTGTCTTTACAGTGAATTCAACTATGTATAGGTTGAAAATGATTCTGCTTTATGTTTTAGAATTAGAATTTGCTGTTGGCACAATGAGATTAAAGTCAGCTCCAACAGCACAAACAAATAGAAGTAAATGTGATGACATTATTTACTATATTAAACCTGTTAAATTTAGACATTCATTCATACCCACATAAAAAAAAACCTCATAAATAGTGCATGTGAGCATGAGGGTGTTAATTGCTTTTGGGAAGAAGATGTTCTTGAGTCTATTTTTCTTTTTACAAAACATCCCAAAATCATTAGGGATGATTTTGGGAAGCCGGTGTTTGCAGCACTGCAGTGAATTGTAGTCATACTAATTTAGGGTAGTCATACTAATTTAGGGGAAGCCGGTATTTTTTTCCCCCTGACTGCTAGGGAATATTTTAAGATGCCAATCCCAGGATTCCTCTCGGTTATACTTACTATTAAATGATTCAAGGAGTTTGTGAGATATCATCTTCACACATGAACTGGCCACCACAGACGCTGACATAAAGCCACTTCAAAGTTCATTGTGCATTTAATGAGAATTAAGAACATTAATTAATTAAAATATAAGTAATATTATATAAATACTCATTTAATTTGATGTTAAATGTTAAAAATTTTATTTAAATGAGCAAAATCGGGGGTAGAAGAAAACCCAAATTCCCATTCAATTGTAGATTTAAAACCTAACCTTGCCCGTGTTAGAATCTTTAAAAATATAGTGGAATAACTCTACCTGCGAGCCAGGCCAGCTGCCTCTTTGGCAGCCGAGGCATTAACAAGCAGGGAAACATTGGAAATGCCTCCGGCCAAAAAGCAATCCACAATTCCCTGGTTCCTTCTCGGGCAGTAGCCAAAATCGTCTCCTGTAACCACCATCAACAATCTTGGCAGAGGCATTTGTTGGAAGTTTCTGAGGTGGAAACACAGAATAGAGACTAAATGTAACATTCAGGTGACCATTATTCAGTAGAATTTGGTTGGCTCTTCCTATTGGTTTAGCTATATGCCTCGATCTTACTTGCTTGTCTTTAATGTTATTTTATTGTAAAGATATTAGCCTACTATTAACGAAATCAATGGTATGATTACTTTGGACTCGTCTGTCATATGTTTTCTTATTTCTGTTCACAAGTTTTGTGCTATAGTTCTTATGACATGCAAAAGTATATAAACTGATTTAAGCTCAACTGAAACTTCAACACTATACTCGTCCCGGAAGAATAATAATTGGAAAACCATTTATATTTGTTGACACGACTTTTGTTTGTAATACAACTGACGTAAAATCCTTTCGAAACGGAAACAAGGAAAACATTTTCAAACGGCATTGCAGGAAATGAGATATTTTCTTTATGAAAACAAAATACGCTGATACGAGAATTGGGAGTAGTGGAAAGAAATTCAACTTACCAATTAAATCCAAAACCGGTATTATGTTGCCACAGTAGCATGTGACTGCTACTCTGGTGAGATGAGAAAGTACAAGCTTACTTCCTACTAGCTTTCTTCGAAGACAGAGTTTGGTATATACAGAAAAACACTGCCACCTGCTGGAATAAGGACGCTTTCTCCTGAATAAACTAGGACAGAATTATTAAGTATTTAAAATCTTTCTAGTTGAAAGTCAGACACGGATTTGTTACGTGAACAATAAATCAATAAACTTAAACAACTTTTTTCCCTTAACCACCGCCTTTTTTTAAAACCGACGCGTTAATATAACTGCCATCTTTCAACGGGTTATCGCTATTTCTTGGAGCGATAACCCGCTATTGCAAAAATGTGTTTATATTCCTGTCGATAGGTTGACTTTGTTTTGAATTTCAAAGGATTTCATTATAAATATCAACTTGCATGTTGAATAAAAAGGCAAGTACTAAAATAAATTAAAATAAATTAAATAATTTAATCTTTCAAAACCAATGCTGTCAACTCAGTAGATTGGAAAAATTTAGCATTGGCAAACTAACCCAATTACATTATACTTTTCAGAGGAAGTCAAAGTCACTACTTCTAACAAAAACAGGCAAAGAAGACAGAAATGTTTTTCCACCCCAGGCATCCGGTCCCAATCATCATCAATTCTGATGATGTCACATATATAGCAAGTCCACAACGTCTTAAACTTGTAAGTCTTTTTTCCGTTTTTCTGTACTCATTAAAATACAAGTGCTTTATCTGTTTATTTGTTCTTTTGTTCTTTTTGTAGGTTTCTGTAAAGTGCACTGGTCCAGTGAATGGGAATGTTCTGCTGATCCTCATTGTTCTTAGGAAGGAGAAATGTCAGTTTTTCTGCAGTATTACTGGAATACTGTGACATTAAATTAAAACAATACTCCTTGGTGAAATATTTTTTACATTTTCTCTAATGTATACCTCTTGTTTTATTGTGCTAATTTTCATAAGCATGTTGTCTGTAAACTTTAACTATATTGACAATTTGTACAATTCTGGGATAGTGTATTGTCAATGTACTCTTGAAAAATGTGGCTAACACTTTATGTGATGTGAATAAGACGGACATGATACTGTCATAAACACGTCATAACACCTGTTAGGAACTGTGAAGTGCACAATTCAGACACTGAGGTCCAGACAAAAGTCAGGGAGCAAAAACAATCTTTAATACATCTACAGATGGAGAGCAAGAATACACTGCATTAGGCGAAAATCATTCTGCTCTAACAAACTCAGAGTTGCATAGTTGCTTTATTGACCTCTCTCTGCTAACAGAGGCGGAGACTCAATCTTCTAAGACCAAACAAAAGAAACAAAGGAAAACAGACGGAACAGTTCAACCTTACACTCTCATTTACTATCATGTCTACGGGATGCGAAAGCTAAACACTCTATCTCCATGCAGGGAAATCGACGGGAAAAACAGGAAGTTCCCAAATAACCCGTCTGGGAAACTTCAAAAGACACATCTTGTTCACTTAGTTTGTACATCAGCTGCATGAAAAAACATCTTGTACATCAGCTGCATGAAAAAACATCTTGACTATGTTACTGTATGATGCAAATAAAAGATTTTCTCTTTAAAGAAAAATTTGCTTCACAGAACATACTAACAGGTCAGTAAATAATGACACTTTTAATAAGAAGTTGCTTTAAAAGTTGGATGGCAGGTGTCATGTTAGTCTTATGCACACTCCATCAAATAAAGTGTTACCAAAATGGTAACACCGTATATTGAAAGCACAATGTTTCACCTGTAAAGTATGTTGTAATTGATCCTTCTGTGTTCTGGTAGCCTAATGTGTTTGCAGCACTGCAGTGTGTATGAAGCATATAATGTACAAAGTGGCAAAGCAGAATAAAATACATTAAGTAACTAAAAAGTGTACTTCATTAGCAATTATAATAAACCAAAAGTCTAATTGTAGCATACTGTAATCACACTACTAATACGTAAAATATGTAATGCCAATATACTGAAAATATATGTTAAATTCAATTCAATCACAAAAATAGTTGTTTCAAAAAGTCACACTTTAAGTTAAATATATTAACTTAAAAAAAAATATATATATATATATATATATATATATATATATATATATATATATTTTTTTTTTAACTAAATACTTATCAGAATGCCCAGTCATTCTGAACAGAGTGCGAATTACCGTCTGTAATTGGTGTATTACAGACGGTTCACCTTTACATTTTACATTTTGAACCAAATTTTCCAATAAAGACTAATTCAAATAATTATTTAGCAGTTCAGTTTGCAGTAAGTAACTAATTTTATCCTGTCAGTATGAGTGAACATAAGATATCTGTGTGCAGCTACCTGTGGGCAGTGGAGGAGGAAACAGCGTCTTTGCGTCACACGCTTCTGATCTTTTACTCGAGCTCAGTGGCAGCAGCAGAAGAAGAGTCAAGAGGATCAGATAGATCCACAACACAACAGACCAGCTCCGATCAGCTCCTGTTTCCTCAGCTCGACAGAGGACAGAGGGGATGGAGGGATGATCCAGACCGACTCCGTTCCGCAGGATCTTCCTTCTCTCTTTCCTTAGGTAGAGGATACCTCCGCCTATTCTGTTGTTCGATCCTCGCGCGCCGCGTCCGCCGGTGGAGCTGAGGCCTGGATGCGGACTCCGATGCTCGGCAGAACTGCGGTGTTTGCGGCCCTGCTGGCGCTCAGTACCTGCCTGTCAGGTAAGAAAGAGCCGTCGGGGCTGCTGGGTGGTGTCAGGAGCTAGGTGAGACATCTTGAGAGCTTTCTGAATGCTGCTATGCTGCTGTAGATTACTGAGGTCAGTGTGTCCGCTACACTGATATGGCTCCATCATATTTGGGTACTATCTTCAGTCTGGAGTTGGCTACACTTTATCTGCTGGCTTTCATTCCTGTCCAGCTGATCAGCGTTGAATACAGTCTATATTCTGTTGTTTTATTTTGTTTTCCTTGTCCTTTAGAGTAGCAGTTAACTGTTCCTCACCCATATCAAAGCAGGAATTCATCCACATATTGGTTTTTCATGTTCAGCCACTAAATTAAAGGAGTAGTCTGTAGCCAAATCGACCTAACACAGTTGATGACCATCAAATTATTCATAAATTGCTCTTGGTGTCTTAGTTTTAGGGGAAATAATTGAGCTTTGTGAGTTTAAATTGCACTCTGTGGAGAGCTGTGAAATTTGTTAGTGCAAGAAAAATATTAGTAGATAGTATCAGAACATTTAAAGCATACCTGAAGTTGAGAACAGAAATGTTTCAGTATAAGATTTTATGGTGGTATTCTTATTACTGCCCCATCATCAGAGGATGACTGGAGAGTTAAAGTACCATATTAAAAGTGGTCAAATGAGTCTATCAGAGAAATGTCAGTACGGAATCTTTTCAGTTGTGGAGCTTTTGGGCCTCTAACTACATGCTATCACAACCAATGGCTGTTCACAAGCTGGTGCCATTGTGGCCATCTCTCCTTGTGACGTGTCTTATATCTGCGAAGAAGAAAGTATGACAGAGTTCCTGCTAGGAATGAGAAGGGAAACAGAGCAGCTTAGGGAATGGCCAGGAGGACATGTTTTCATCATGCAGGACCTGTGTCAGGCTCTGTTATCAGCTGGGGGTGAGGGGTTTGACCATCATCTGGCTGCTCTCTGGAACACATTCCTGTGTCAACTGAAGAGCTTGAATGTGATGTCACCATGTCTTTGTAATGGAGACTCGGCATTTCTTTTCAAGGCCTCTTCAGTGGTAGGTTTGTGGGTTTTCCTTCAAGTATTTTGTGGTAGTATTGTGATAATAATAAAATTTTTTATAAAAATGTTTATTTCTTCTTTGTAGTCTTTTTTTTTTTTTAGGTAACTGAATAGCTATTATTGCTTTTTACGTGTCCTGTTCAACAGTGTGGACATTGATACCTGTTACGACCCGGCTCGTTGAGCCGTAACAAAAAAAGGGAGATACAAACTTCAACAATAATTACACTCTTTATTGAGCACCAAACATAAAAGAAAACTAAGACAAATAAGCAGGAGGCCTCTGTGGTGATGGCATTGCCCAAAGCAGATGGTCCAAACAGGGAATCCTGTAAAAGAAAAGCAAAGCAAAGTCAGGGTGGGCAGACAAGATAGGCAAGAGCCAGCCTGAAAAGCTGAGCCGGGCAGAGAAGTCAGCTCAGCCCCAAGCGAGCTCCACCAGACCCCCCTCACAAACAGGAGCATGGCTCTTATATAGCCAGAAAACACGGGGCCCAAGCACAACCTGGATGACATTACTTCCGATATGCCTTAAAAATAAAGAACAATTAATGTCAATGGACAAACCCGCTCATGCGAAGTGGAGGGGTCGTCACAATGCCTAATTCACGAGACAAGATAGAGACAAGATATTTATTCCAATTTCTGTCTCAATTTCCCCCTTCTGAGAATCTTAAGGAGGGGAAGGCTCTTAAGATAATTGTAAGAGATATTCTGCCATGTGTTGTTGTGTTGAGAGTGATCTACTCCACTCAAAGGGCTGTTGGAACCACTCCAGTCTAAAATCTGAATATTCAACATGTTGCATTGTCTTAGCAATGAGTGAGTGAAATGTATAGCCAATCACAAACTGAGCCTGGAAAATACATAACACCTCATAGCAAAGGAAAAAGAAAAACAATCATCAACTGTCTAAATATGTAGATGAGTATAATTTATCTCCACACCAATGGGGATTTAGGCCAATTTATTCAACTATCACTGCTCAGCCAGACGGGCTGCTGTGGTGGTACAGTAAAGTACAGCACATGCAATGAGCCCTTAGTTCTCGACATGGCTGTCATAAGTTCAAGACCCAACCTGATTACCTTTGCTGCATGTCTTCCCCCTCTTTCAATACCCATCTTCCTGTCGGACTACTCTGAAATAAATCTGCCAATAGCGCCAATAAACCCTTTAAAACAAATAATAATCACTGCTCTTCTGAAACATAACCACATCCAATCAACTTCTGATAGGATATTTGCGGTTTCAATGTTCATTGACCTGGCCAAAGCATTTGACATGGTTGGTTACTATCGACTGCGACACACTGGCGACCTCTCCAGGGTGAACCCCACCTCTCACCCGGAACGCAGCTGGAGATTGGCACCAGCAACTCCCGACCCCGTTTGGGAGAAGAGTAATCAGAAAATGGATGGGTGGTTACTATCTACCTTTAAATAAATTCTCTCAGTCTTTCTACGATTCTTTATTTTTGAACTGTTTTAGTCATTCTAGAAGTCAGTGTATTTCCTTCCAGGACAAGGGGTACCTCAAGTTTCATCACCATCTTCCATAGGTATTATGCATCATCCATCTTCTTCGATGATCTTTCACAAATCTGTTTTTGACTTATATGCAGATGATTTATGTCTCCATTTCTGACGTCTCACAATTTTATTAATTTTTTTTACAATCCAAATTTAATCTAGTCCAAAAGTGGTTTTCTCCAAATAAGCGTTTTCAGTATAAGAATAATTATATTCTATTTTATTTTGCATTCAACCAAATTAAAAGCTATGTTGTATTGTGTCACATTGTCGTTTGCTTCTGTTGTCTGCTCTGTTGCAGACTTCTTTGTTTTTTTTCCCTTTACTACTTTATAAATATATTCTTAACTAGACATGGTAGATATTCTCCATTCTAAATTTTCAGACATCATTGATTTCATTGCCCCCATCAAAGAAAAGGTTGAGTCTGGGAGGAGCTAGTCTCCATGGAGAAAAGCACAAACAGGTAGATCTGCTAGACAACTTTGCCATAGGGCCGAACGTAAATGGTGTAAAACTCAACTTCACATTTATTATGAAACCTACAAAGATAGACATCGTAGCTATCACTCAACACTAAGACATGTAAGGGAAACGTTCTTTGCATATATCATAAGTAAAAACATTAACAAAGCTTGCAACAACTGTTGCAAATGAGCTTCATTTGCAACAGTTGACAGGCTCACAAACCCTCCAGTGACGTTACCACTTGAATTTCAATCTAATGCAGCCTGCAACCAATTTGTCAGCTTTTTTGAAGAGAAGATACAAAAAAATCAGAAGTTTAATCTGAAAACCCACACTAAATCCAGCACCGATGCTAAGCCCAAACATAAAAACTGCCTCTCTTCCACCTGCTCTACTTCAGCAGCTTGGCTCGGCCCGGTTCTGCTCGAAGTGAACGCGTTTCCACAGACCCAGTGTTTTGACTATCAATGCTGCCTCATCAGATTTTCCTACCGTAGCACGGATAGATAGCAAAGTATCTGTTGGTGCTATGTGTCCAAAACTGCTACTGTCATATTTACAAATGAAAAACTACAGCGGGTTGTGTTAATGTTAAATACATTGGATGACATTATTTGAGTGACAGGATTGAAGTGGAAGCTAAAGAGTTATGCTTAGCATTGGAACAATTTATATACATGACAAAACCACAAGAAGATCACTTCCTTTATCTGAATATTTTACCCGATTAAAATCAAAAGCTATCGCAGATGTATGCACTAATCCTTTTATTAGAATATCCTACCTTTTTAAAAATATTTTAATCAGAAAAGTGTCTGTAAGAATGAAATACAGGGAAAACAGGTTTTTATTGGAATTAAATTAAATACAAACATCTACAAATACCGATCACCGCAACTCTTTTTTGCGTTTTAATCCATTGTATAACATTCTTTATGTTGCACACTTAATGATTAGTCAGTGTGATTTTCGCAGGTTCTTTTATTCATGAACACTGTTGACAAGAGCGTCAGTGAGTGCCTCGCTGACCAGCCCTTACTGCACTAAATTGCTGTTGGCTCGCTGAGTCAGGCGTGCTCACTGTGGTCAATGTGCCAACTGGTGGCGAACTGCTGTAACTGCAGTTTAATATATCTTAGTAGAAGTGCAACTTAGGAGTACAGTCTACAGTCCTTAAATAAAGTAAAAAGGTGAGGGGGTGTGATTATTTCTCAAGTCCATTCTGTCACATTTATCAGATGCAGCGCAGACACAATGTGTCCACCGAACTGCACAGGTCACTGTGTTCCTGAAAATGATAAGATATGATTAATATCATATTACATGGCTATTACAGCTTCAAAACTAAAATATTTTACAATATAGGGACAAAATTGCCCATAAAACTTATTTTGTCCCGATTAATCGGCAAACAATGACTTGTTTACAGTAGTAACAACTTTACAGACGGCAAACTATAGCCATTTATATTACAAGCTGCCTGTCATGTAAACTAAAAACATGAAGTAATATTGCAGCTGATGGAAACACTCGCAAAGCCAGCTGAGTAGAGCTGAGCCGGTGGAACAGGGGCAAACTTAAGTCTAAAAGCCTAGAAGAAATTATAAGTCAGTTAAGCTCAAGTTCCTGCTGTCTGGATATTCTACCTACACATTTCTTTAAGAAGTTCCTGTCTATGATTGCTAATGATCTGGTCCAAATAGTAAACTCGTCACTCTCATCAAGCGTTTTCCCTCAGGCTTTAAAACCGACAGGTGTCAAACCACGAGTAAAAAAGAACAATCTGGACAAATCACTACTGCAGAATTACAGGCTGACCTCCAACCTCTCATTCATCAGCAAAGTTATTAAAATGCTGTTTGAACAGTTAAATGGCTTCCTAATGATAACAAACTGCTTTGACGTCTTACAGTCTGGTTTCTGGTCTCACCACAGCACAGAGACTAGCCCAGTCAAAGTGTTTAATGATATCCATATAAACACAGACTGTGGAAGAACCACAGCGGTGGTTCTGTTAGACCTCAGTGCAGCTTTTGACCCTTTTGACCATGACTTACTACTGAAACCACTGGAGAGTTGGGTCGGACTGTCCGGTCCAGAACTCAACCCTATTGTTACATGAACAATAGGGATTTCTTTGTTTCTTTGTTTCTTTGTTTCAATAGGAAACTTCTCATTGAAGCGGACTTCTGGTGTACCCCAAGGTTCAATCCTTGGGGTACACCAAGGATTGAACCTTGGTGTACCCCAAGGTTCAATCCTAGGACCCTCAATATCTATATGATCCCATTTGCCCAAGTTATGACAGGAAGTAAGATTAGCTACCGTAACTAGTCGGCCTTCTGTCGCCTGAAGAAGTTTTCCAGATTAGAGGACTAATGTCTCAGCTAGATGTAGAGGAACTCGTCCATGTGTTTATCTTTAGTCGCATTGATTACTGCAGCAGCATCTTCAAGGGTCTGCCTAAAAAAATCATTCAGCTGTAGCTGATCCAGAACGCTGCTGCTGGCGTTCTGACTAAAACCAGGAAGATAGAGCACATCTCTCAGTTTTAAAGAGTAAAGATCTGCTGTTGTTGTATCAACCTTTCAGACATCTCAGGTCTTCTGGTTCTTTTTCTGCTCTGCATCCAGAACCAAAACCAAGCATGGAGAAGCAGCATCCAGCTTCTATGCACCACAAATCTGGAGCAAACTTCCAGAAAACTGCAAGACAGCGGAAACACTGAGTGCCTTCAAATCTAGACTAAAACCCACCTGTTTAGAGTTGCTTTTGAAACATAACCATGAAACATTAATCAATAATCTGACATGCAAAATGTAATGTTGACTGTGTCTTCTGACTTTGCATTTTTGTTTTTATGATGTAAAGCACTTTGAAATGCGTTGCTGCTGAAAGATGCTCTACAATTAAAATTTGATTTTAATCAGCTGGGACTTCATCTTCCTCTCTAACAAATAGGATCTTCTTGGTTAAGAGAAATAGGGCACTCGCAGGGTATTATCTTGTCTTCTACTCTGCAACATCCTGCAATAAAGCTTTGCATAGATCAGTGGGTTCAGTTCACTTTTCATCAAAAAGCTGTTGAGTCTCTGATGTTTCAAAGTTTGACATGTCTTGCATGTCTTTCGGCTGCAAGACATGCAGCAACTATTTTTTAAAGGCTTTTTTGGCTCAGGCTGTCTTCATTTGAGAGTGGTCAGAAATTAAAGTGGGTAATGAGAGGCAAAGTCGCCAGGCCAGAACTCGTACCTCTGACGTCTGGATTGAGGACTTCATACATGGGATGTGCTTTACCCCTGGGCCACCACAGCACCCCAACATGCAGCAATTCTAACATCTATTTCCCTGCAGTGTATTTGTGAGGAGCAGTTTCATGACAGTTTTTCTCATTCCTGCATTTTAATGTGATACTCCTGCTTGAGACAAACCATTCAAGATTTGTGTATTCTTGCAGTGAGTCAGCTCCCTGTGATGATGTCACTGCCCTCAGTTGCCATGGCAATTGTCATGGCAACCTATGTCCAGGTTTCCTGTGGAGCTGGGAGTGATCTTAATGAGGAAACTAAAGCAAAGGGGTTAATATTGATGGCAGACTGAAAATGATGTGGCTGCTGTATGATGAGCAGTCACATCATACAACATAGGATCGGTACCTAGACGGTACCTAGAAGGTACCGATCCTATGTACCTTGCCAAAAGTCTAGAAGTCAACCACAGTCTTTTATTGCTCTTCTGTGAGAGTCTGACTGGCAAACCCGCTTTCAGTTAACAACAGTCGCCTCGCTGTTGCCAACTCAGCAACTTTCTTGTTATATTTAGCAACATTACAAATAAAAAAATAAGTATCAGCCAAAATCAAAATCAGCAGGTGTTAAGACACAATACTTTAATGTTTTGAATTCTATTGTGTATAAAAGAACCTTTGTCCGTGTGAAATGTTTATCTTGCGCGTGTGTCCTTGTAGCTGCCATCTAAGGAACCTGCTGAGGAGGAGGCCTACCTCAAACCCAGCTCATCTCTTCACCTTATTGCGAAACCCCCATGAGGCTTTGAGTTATTTATCGGCGCAACTTCCACCACAAAACGCAATTTGTTTAATCAATCGATCAATCAAATTTTATTTGAAGAGCACGTTTCAGCAGCAAGGCATTTTAAAGTGTTTTACATGAGTCGTGCAACATGCGAACATTTTTAATATGTAACCTACAAAACTCAACCAAATGTAATATTTAACCTACAAAACTCAGCCAACAGAGATTGACCTACTGGGCCCTTCAAAAACTCTGTTAATAAGCATTAACCTACTTTATGCAGACATTGCAGTCAGTATCAGATACATTTAAAGCACTTTCAGCCAATAATCATTAAATTTGAAATTGATTACCTTTCAAATGCAATTCTAAACAGGTGTGTTTTTAGTCGAGATTTAAAGGAAGTCAGGGTTTCCGCTGTTTTACAGTTTTCTGGAAGTTTGTTCCAAATTTTTGGTGCATAGATGCTGAAAGCTGTTTCTCCTCTTTTGGTTCTGGTTCTGGGGATGCAGAACAGACCAGAACCAGAACCTGAGAGGTCTGGCAGGTTGATACAACAACAGCAGATCTTTAATGTATTGTGGTGCTAAACCGTTCAGTGATTTGTAAACTAACAACAGTATTTTAAAGTCTATTCTTTGAGCTACAGGAGGGACTGCTGTTATGTCTCTATCTTCCTGGTTCTAGTGAGAACGCAAGCAGCACCTTCTGGATCAGCTGCAGCTGTTGATTTGTTCAACAGCCCTGTGAAGACGCTGTTACAATAATCAATGCGACTAAAGATAAACGCATGAATGAGTTTCTCTAGATCTGGCTGAGACATTAGTCCTCTAATCCTGGAGATGTTCTTCAGGTGATAGAAGGCCGATTTTGTAACTGTCTTTATGTGGCTCTGGAGGTTCAGGTCTGTGTCCATCACTACTCCCAGATTTTGGGCTGATCGTTAGTTTTTAGTTGTAATAACTGAAGCTGTGCATTGACTCTAGATCTATAGCTGTAGATCGTTCTTCTTTAGGTCCAAAAATAATGACTTCAGTTTTGTTTCTGTTCAGCTGGAGAAAGTTTTGGCACATCCACACATTTATCTGTTTTAAGCATTTATTCAGTGATTGGATGGGGTCAAAGGTCACCTGGTGACATTGTAATGTAGAGCTGAGTATCATCTGCATAGTTATGGTAGCTGATATTATTTCCTGTTATAACCTGAGCTAGTGGGAGAATATAAATATTGAATAAGAGGGGTCCTAGGATTGAACCTTGAGGTACCCCACATGTGACCTTTGACCTCTTTGATGAGAAGTTTCTGATTGAAACAAAGAAATCCCTGTTCTTTATGTAAGATTCAAACCAGTTGCGCACCGAACCGGAGAGTCCAAGCCAACTCTCCAGTCGATTCAGTAATATGTCAAAGGTTGCACTGAGGTCCAACAGAACCAGCACCGTGGTTCTCCCACAGTCCGTATTCATATGGATATCATTGAACGCTTTTGCGAGGCCAGTCTCCGTGCTGTGGTGAGCATGAACTTAATCTAATTCTTAACAGGCTCCAACTAAAGCACAGTTGTTTAAGTTGTTACAATTTAAAACTTAAGCAGCTGAGACATTTGAGCATGTCCAACCTGTGCTGTGTCTTCCTCCTTAGGTTCTAACTTATGTCCACGCAGTTTGGACTGTGCCCGAGCAGGACGGCACTTCTGCCGACAAGGCAGCTCACACTGCGGGCCCTGCCTGTACCCTCTGGTGGAGGATCATCATGGCCGCTGTGTCGACACGAGAAGACATCTTCATCATTCTGCTCAGGCTGCTAAAGGTAGGTGATTGGAAAACTGCTGGCAACAAGTCAGACATAACTTCTTATTTTCCTAGCTGAATATTATGGCTTTAAAACTTGAAGTTGGTAGCACTGTTGCCTTGCAGCAAGAAGGTTCTGGGTTCGATTCCCGGCCCGGGGTCTTTCTGCATGGAGTCTGCATGTTCTCTCTGTGCATGCGTGGGTTCTCTCCAGATACTCCGGCTTCCTCCACAGTCCACAAACATGACTGTCAGGTTAATTGGTCTCTCTAAATTCTCCCTAGGTGTGTGTGTGCATGGTTGTTTGTCATGTCTGTCTTTCTGTTGCCCTGTGACAGACTGGCTACCTGTCCAGGGTGAACCCCACCTCTGTCCGGAATGTTCACTTGAGAGGCACCAGCATCTCCCGACCCCACTAGGGACAAGGGTGTAAGAAGATGGATGGATGGATGGATGGATGGATGGATGGAACGAACAAACTTGAAGTAAAATGTAACTAATAGCAACCCCAGGTTTTGCAATTCTTTTGTCTTTAATTGGTTGAATTAGTATTATTTCAGTTTTTGCTGAGTCAGATTGATTGATTTGACCTTCCCCTTAAAAGGTCTGCTATAGCCGGACCTTCCCATGGGGAAATCTCTAGGAGGTGGGGATTAGGAAGAGTCTCTAGGAGGCAGGGACTTGGAAGAGTGTCTAGGAGGCGGGGATTAGGAAGAGTGTCTAGGAGGCAGGGACTCGGAAGGGCAAAGGAGGGGGACTGGAGGAAACACTGGGGGGGAAAGGAACACTAGGGGGCAACGAGGGAGCTCTGGGAAGGCTAGGGGCGACAAAGGGTCACTGGGGAGGAAACTTGGGGGAGACACTAGGTCACTCAGAGGAGGCACTAGGAAAGGACTGTAGAGGGACAGAAAGAAGACACCCACTAACTGGGGCTGGAGACCCACTTACAGGAGCTGGGAAAGCCACTAGTCACACCACCTGTCGGCCAGGTGCCAGGCCGCCTGGAAACCCATCACAATGGGCAGGAACGGAGGCGGGAACGGAAGCGGGAACGGACTCTGGACGCGGAGAGGCTGCAGCGGGCTCTGGACGCGGAGAGTGGCACCGGTCCTGGAGTTGACGGAGCTGGGGTGGTGGAGCAGAAGAATTGTATGTCTGGCTTAGGAGACAGACATACAATTCTTCTGCATCTCATGATGGCTATAGCTGTCAGGCGCTCCCACTCTGCTTCCTGCTTCAACTCCACCAACCCCAGGTGCAGAAGGCATGAAATCCAGTATTCCAACATAAGGACCATGCGTGTGGCTAAACCCAGGCGTCAGCAGGCGGAATAAGGGCTTGCCACAGCCTCTACATAGTCCTCAATGGTTGACATTAACCCATCTGGGTCCATGATGTAGCGGGCCACACTGTATGGTCTGGTCGGGTCCTTCTGCCATGAAATGCAGTGACGGAGTGGTGAGGTAAACACGGTAGGCCTAGGTATAGATGAAAAGATTAAATGTTTTAATGATGAAGCACAATTCAAAAAAAGGTCCAACAACCAGGCAGCACGGCTAAGCGGAAGCCAGGGCTCAACGCCGGTAGCAACTGGAGGAAACAAATGGACTGAGAACACATAGACAAGGACCCAACGAGGAACAAGAAACACAGGTGGAGTGAAATACACAGAGGGTAATCACAGAACAAGACACACCTGGGAACAATCAAGGGGAAACAGGACAACACGGAGACTCAGAAGAAGACAGAAATTCAAAATAAACAGAAAAACAAAAAAAACAAAAAAACAGAGAAAACCCCAAATCCTTACAAGGAGGTCCAGACCCTGCAACTGGTTCTAGTCTTTGGTCTTCTTGAATCTCCCTTTGAATGTCCCAATAGATGGTCCCAACCACAAAAGACTGAGGGATAATGTTAGTGATGGTTTCTTCATGGTCTGGGGAGAATTGTCTAGAGAGAGCATCAGGTTTTGCATTTTTGGAACCAGGTCTATTCAAAATTATTAAGTTGAAACAATAGAAAAAGTGACCAACGTGACTGTATTGGGTTACAGCATTTGGCCTCATGCAGGTAGGCCAGATTCTTGTGGTCAGTCCCAACAATGAAGGGATGTTTTGCCCCCTCGAACCAATGTCGCCACTCTTCTAAAGCTAATTTGATAGCTAAGAGTTCCTTGTCCCCCACATCATAATTTCTCTTAGCTTGAGATCAACAACGGGAAAAAAAGGCACAAGGATGGAGCTTGGGTCTGGGAGGGAACTTTCAGAGAGGACAACCCCAACACCAGTATCTGAGGCATCAACCTCCAGAATGAATTGTCTGGATGGATTTGGCTGAGTGAGAATGGGAGCAGTGGAAAACCTCTTATCATTAAAGGCTTTGTCAGACTCAGAGGACTAGACAAATGGTTTCTTAATGGACGTTAGATTGGTAAGTGGTAGGGCAGTCTGCATAATTTCTTAGGAAACAGAAAACCCAAAAACCATTGCAACCGTTTATGGGACGAGGGAGTGGGATAGTCAAGAAGAGCTTGAATCTTCTCTGGGTCTGACTTCACCTGCCCGCTCTCAAGGACAAACCCAAGGAAGGTGAGGGAAGAGGCATGAAACTCGTATTTCTGTGCTTTGACATACAACTGATTTTCCAACAGGTGCTGAAGGACCAACCAGACATGCCTTCTGTGCTCATCGAGAGATCTGGAAAATAAGAGTATGTCGTCACGGTACACAAATACAAAATGGTTCAGGTAGTCTCTAAGTCTCTAAGGACATCATTCACAAGTGCCTGGAAAAACCGCTGGCGTGTTCATAAGCCCAAAGGGCATTACCAAATATTCAAAATGTCCTAGGAGGGTTTTGAATCCCATCTTCCACTCATCGCCTTCTCTTTTCCTGATGAGGTCATAAGCATTTCTTAAATCCAGTTTTATGAAAATGGTGGCCCCCTGTATTGGTTCAAAAGCTGCAGTGAGGAGTGGCAAAGGATACTTGTATTTAACTGTTGGAGTGTTCCGTCCTTCTTGCCCACAAAGAAAAACCCAGCACCTAGAGGAGATGAAAACTTGCAAATTATGCCTGCAGCAAGAGATTCATTAACATATTTCTCCATACTCTCTCTTTCAGGTCTGGATAAGTTGTAGAGGTGGCTGAAAGGAATTGGTGCGTCAGGTAAGAGGTTGATGGCAGTCATGCGGTTAGTGTGGTGGTAATAAGGCTCGAGATTTACTGAAGACTCTGTGCAGATCATGATATTTGGAAAGTACCTTTGAGAGGGCTGAAGGGCTAACTTGCTCCTTGGAGCACAGTGGCCATGAGGGGCCCAAAGCAGATTGAAGGCAGGAAGCGAGACAACTAGAGCTCCACGACTCCATCCTATTCGTTCGGCAATTGATATGAGGGTTGTGAAGAGACAGCCAAGGAAAGTTGAGGACAACTTGAGTCTGAGGGGAAGGAAACACAAAAAAGTAAGAGACTCCCAATGGTTACCAGAAATCAAAAGATTAATGGGTCTTTCTTTATTATCCTGGGCAATGAATTTCCATCAAGAGCTGACACCTGGATTGGGGCAAGTTGATTTACCAAGTTCTCAAGTTGATTTACCGGGTTCTCGTCAAGGAAGTTTTGTTCACATCCTGAGTCAACCAGGGTGTAGATCTGGAAATGGGTCTGATCATCAACAAGAGCACAAGAGAGTGTAACACAGGAATCAAATTTCTTAACTCCACCTACCTGCGGGCTATGTCTTGTGGATTCTGCAGAGGTCAGAATCCACAATCTGGCCAGTGCGCTGCCTACTGCGCCAGCTGGGCGAGGAGGTGGACATAGATCAGAAGGATTACGATCAATACCCTGAAAAAGCTTTGCCCAAAGATCCAATCGCTGGTTCTAATGATTCTGCTGATTAAAGAGAGAGTTTAGAAGATCTTCGTGTCTGGCTGGGACTACTAACGGATCTGGACGAGATCCTGCTGGCAAAGACCGTTGGTCATGTTCTGTCATGTTGATTCTGTCATGTTCGAGAGTAGGCTTCTGACCCACATGCAGAATCAGACCCAGGAAGCAACAGTAAGTTAAGAATTTATTTACAAAATAAAATCACAGGTGTCTTGCCAGTGATCCTTTGGATTGGATCCGGGGTTCGTCTGGAAGCGGAGAGGCGGATCAATGACTGTGCGAGGGGTGGAGAGAATGTCTGATCGTATAGCAGGAGAAATTAGCTTACATCTCCTGGAAGGCTTCTCAATGGGAGGGGGGAAAGGAGCAGGTTGGTCTGACAGGAGGTCTGAGGTACGTTTCTCTAACAGGAATGAACTGTGGGGAGGAGCAGGTGAGGTTCGGCGCTGCAGGTGGGATTACAGGTTTGGGTTTGGGTCTGGCTTGTACCTGGGAATGAGAGAGAGAGAAAGAGTGAGGGAAGCAGACAACAAGCTGAGGTTTTCTCAAGAAGGTCGCAAATAACTACTTTCTCAGGAAAAGGTCTAGCGAGCTAGAGGCTACCGTGAGGGAGTAATCATCCGGCGGAGAGGTGAGGTCTGGCAGCTCCTTGGATCCTGTCTGGCTGATGATCCCAATGAGCTGCAGGTGTGCAGCTTTGCTCCCAGCAAGGAGCCAATGGGGAGAGACATTTTCATAAATCCAGACCCTGACACAGCCAAAACGCAAGTGGTTAATCCAACGCAGACAATTAAATTTTTAAACAGCTATATTGATGTGGATAGCTTTTTCTAATCTTGACAAATGAAATCATCATTTTAAAACTACTTTTTGTAATTACTTTGGTTAATTTTGACTTATACTGACATTTCTTTGATAATCTGAAACATGTAAGGGTGACATAAAAGCAACATAAAAACTGCATGGTGACCTTTAATGGTGATGAAGTTTGGTAAACACTTAAATGCAGTTTGTTAAATAAAGCTTTATCAACTTAATTGAATAGGTAACATAATAAGTAATTTATTCATGTCAAGTTCTCTTTCACAATTCATTGTGTCTTAGATTTGAGCCATTAGGAGAATCAAAGTCCTTAATAAGTCCTAGATTTAATTTGACATGGACATCACACTGTTTGTGAGAAGATGGATGGATGGATGGATGGATGGATGGATGGATGGATGGATGGATGGATGGATGGATGGATGGATGGATGGATGGATGGATGGTCAGTCGGTCACCATTCAACTTCCTGTTGTCTGCTAAACTTCACTTTTAAACCACATTTCAATAGTGGATTATAACTATAAACTACTGTGTTTGGTTTGGAAGTTCTTCCTGTTGTAACAACTTCCAAACCAAACAGTGCTGTCTGAGCAATCTGTTAATGGGTTCTCTGATTGGAAATTAGTTTTGATTATTTGTTTGTAGCCAATCAGCAAATTGGCCAGTCAAACATAAATTGGATTAATCCCAGTCACTAACTGATTTCTTGGTCTGATTTTGACCTCTGCTTTGCTGCAGGTAAGGTGAGGGCTTACCCGGAGCTGGATGAGGAGATAGACGTCCTGTCAGACATCATCAGTGAGCAGAGATCCGAGTCCAGGATGCCAGGTACCTGAAAGTATTCATCTGCTTTAATTCTGCACCTCAACATGGTTGCTTCTAGATTTGGTCCAAGCTCATCTCCATGTGTCTCAGCCCCACCCTCCCAGGACATGAAGGTAGAGCAGCTCACCGGACACAGAGGATCCCCCACAGACCAAACCAGCAGCCTGAGCATCACACTCAGCACTTCAAGTGGACCTTCCACTACCAACTGCAGCCCCGATCGGCTGGGCGAGCCCCGCATCACTGCCTACCCCCCCAACGACCAAGTGTTTCTCAGTAAGTCTCTGTTAGCCATGAAGGATTGACTGTGACCTTGAGGAGAGCTCAGAATGACAGTCTCTTAGGTAGGTGAAGTTTTTATTCTCATTAGGAGCTTTGCTAGGAAATCCCCTTCCTGATTCAGCAGGTGTTTGGAATTCAAGCAGAAGGATGGATGCAGGGGAGCCAAGAGGCAGAATCCTTCTGATAATCAATCCTCAGTGCAGGCAGGATCGATCCTATATCCAATAAATATCCATCTTCCTGACTTAAAGAAACATTTTAACAACATCAACAAGTTCAACTTGTGCATCTGAGATCAAAGACATTCTTTGTGAGTGTTGCCTCCTCTGATTTCTTGTGACTGAGCTGATCAACTACAGACCATTGGTTCTGCTACACTGCTGTCTTCAGTGTGGAGGCAGCAGCTTCCAGAGATCATGTCTTCCTTTGACAGTCATAGACCTGCAGCTCATTCCCTCCCTCTCATCTTCTGTTGCTATGTTTTCTCAGTTATGACCAGTGTGATCATCACCGTGTGTTTACTGGTCTTGGTCATATCTGGAATTTGCTGTGTCAGGTAAGACTTCTGTATGGCGTCTTAATTTGTTGCATGCTTAGCTATCTTTGTATGTGTCAGAAGATGGGTGTCAGCTCCAAGTGTGTTTCATCATTGTTTGATTTCTGGTTTCAGAATGGTGAGAGATGCATATCTGGAGGCTCAGAAGTTGGACTATCCTGCATGTGAAACCCAAAACTTTGGAAACTTTGTAAGTAGGACTTGGGAAGGAGGATAAAAACACTGAATTTCCGCAGCAAAATATGTAATTATGCTCCAGCAGCTTAGAATTTCATGTGAATTTGCTTGTACAAATTATCGAAAAAAACAACAACAGTGAAATAAGTATGTGTTTCTTTCTATGAAAAGTTCATTTTGTAGCTTTCAAACCGCTTTTAACTTCTGCTAAACATGGAAAGATAACTCCAGTCGAACGTCCTAAACTTCTGAATGATTTTGATTACTTACCTCACATATGTCAAAGTCAAGGCCCGAGGGCTGGATGCGGCGCGTGAATTAATTATCTCTGGCCCCCAGGATGATATTTAATTACTATTAGAACCGGCCTGCAAAATGCCCACTGGCGTTTTGCACGCACCAACACTACATTCCCCACAATGCAACGGTAGCCCGCTACGACACCGAAGCACGAGCGGCTTCATTGTTCATCAGCAATCAGAGCAGAGATCAACTTACAGATTCCCCTCCTCAAAAATGGCTCAACGTTTAGTGGACGCTGAGAACAGAGGGTTTCAGGCCAGGAGGGAGAAAAACAGTGAACACTTCTTTCAGTAACGAGTAATCTAACCCGTTTCTATTTCAAATCAGGTCGTCAGACTAGTTATTTATCAAAACCACTTTGAGTGACTATTTTCTTTAGTAATTTTATTTCCTCTACGCCTCTTGGGGAGTAACTGCAGTTTCTATGCGACACTGTCAGCAACGACAGAAACAATGGAGGGAGATGCGCATTTTGTTGCTGAAAAGGAACTATTTTGAGTTTCGGTTGCCAATTCCGTTTATTGCGGCTTTGGGCTTGTTTTTTCTTGTTTTTACTTTCTAAAGTCGCTGCATATTTAATGAGTTGCGGTTTTTGGGCTTAATAAGAAGATATAAACCCCAGAATCTGTCTGTTATCCAGTTAGTTTTAGTCCATCATTTCCCGGATGATCCGTCCTGCTGTGTCTTTGATCATGTCAAGTTAATATTTTACCTCTGAATGATGTCAAGCTTTGCATTGCGCTCCAGAAAACCGCAAACATCTAGACTAATATGAACAGCGCAATACACGTGAAAACAGCTACGAATGAAAGTCCGTAAAGTTGTGTGACTACACGTCAGTATAATTATTAATATTAAGATAAGTGTCACTAATCTGTGCAGCCCTCTGCAGGAGGAGATCTGCGCTTTGACAACAAACACAGGGCCGTCACGCACAACCTGGAATCTGGGGGCAGGATGGGGGCTTTAAAATCCTTCTTAAAGTTTTCCATACAATAGTGGACCACACAAAAACATGCAGAAATTACTAAAGTTTGTTTTCACTGTTGTAACCATTAAATAATCTCTCCTCCAATTCAACCATATAACTGGAGACATATTGTTGATGTTACCATTATAAAATACCTTACAATTAAGTATTGGCAAAGATCAATGTGATTTTCACAGGAGGCAGAGTGTTGTTGTCAGCAATTGCTGAAAGTAACTAAAACAATTACTTTTAATGTAACTTAGTTTCTTTCCAAATCAAGTAACTAGTAACAAGTAACTAAGTCTAAGAAGGCACTATCAAGCTTCTCAGAAACAAAGACAAAGACAAGAATATGGACATCATAGAGCAGCATAATAACGCATTTTCAGTTTATAATGCATGCACTTTAATTTATGTATTTATCTTGATATTAAGAAACATATTTTGTTTTTCAAAACAATTAAATGTTTTGCTGTTTGCCTGTTGAAAATGTTTTCCCTTGAAATTACTGACAGATCCATAAGAAAATATTGCTTTATTCATTTAATTATTAAATAATATACACTGTGTTAGGTCTTGGTTCAATAGGCTATGTGAAATCATTTCAATATATTTTAATAAACGTTGAACCAGTCCGGCCCTCGGCTTGCAGCAAATTTGTATTTTTGGCCCTCGGCGTATTTGACTTTGACATCCCTGACTTAGATGATTTAATGTTACTTCATGTCCCCAGCAACTGCTTACTTAAAGGCATAAAGCAAGGATTTATAAGGCCACTGCCCTTTAACCAGCAGTGTAGCTTAAGCATGTGTAGTAAAGTCACATGATTCTGTAAAGAAAATGTCATCTGTACAGTTTGGTAGCTTGTTGATCTGACTTTCTGCTGTCTTTTAGCCTGGGGACCAGAAACTGGCCCATAGTGTCCAGATGTACCACTACCAGCACCAGAAACAACAGATGCTTTCCCTGCAGCAGTAAGTCACCTGCTGGGCCTCGTTGTTTCTTCATGTTCTTGTCCCTGCTAATGTTAGGTCCACTTGGCCTGGTTAGGTCTGTGTTTTCTCTGTTACATGTTGAATGACTCTGGTTGTTTGACCTATGCAGACACAGGGATGAGCTCAGACCACCCGACACAGGAACATCAACAGATGAGGAGAATGATGGAGATTTCACCGTCTACGAGTGTCCTGGGCTGGCACCAGTGAGCAAACACTCTACTTAATGTGCTTATGTCTGGACTTTGATGGTTGAAAATAAGCTTATGAAAATAAGCTTATTTTCAACTTTGATGGTTGAAAATAAGCTGATGACTTGACCAGGAAGTCATCAGATGAGCTCTGGTGGAGCCAGCTGCACATTGTTTGAAACAAAAAAAGAAATCCGACTACCACCGTCTGTCATATTGTTTTTGTGGTTGCTTCAGTGGTAGCAAGTTTTGTTATATATATATATTAAAAAAAAAAAAAAAAAATTTCCCTTTTTTTCCCAAAAAAAAAAAATTCAAAATTCCCTTCTCACCCACCGCGGGTGGTTCTTATCCTCTGAGCTCGGGTCCTCTACCAGAGGCCTGGGAGCTTGAGGGTCCTGCAGTATCTTGGCTGTGCCAAGGACTGCACATTTCTGGACTGAGATGTCTGATGTTGTTCCTGGGATCTGTTGTAGCCATTGATCCAGTTTGGGGGTGACTGCCCTGAGGGCCCTGATGACCACAGGCACCACTGTGGTCTTCACCTTCCAGGCCCTCTCCAGTTCCTCCCTGAGGCCCTGGTATTTCTCCAGTTTCTCGTGCTCCTTTTTCCTGATGTTGCAATCGCTTGGTATTGCTACATCTACCACAACGGCTTATCTCTGTTGTTTATCCACTATGACAATGTCTGGTTGGTTCGCCATTACCATTCTGTCTGTCTGGATCTGGAAGTCCCACAGGATCTTAGCTCTGGCATTCTCCACCACCTTTGGTGGTGTTTCCCACTTTGATCTCGGGGTTTCCAGTCCATATTCTGCACAGATGTTTCTGTACACTATGCCTGCCACTTGGTTATGTCGTTCCATGTACGCTTTCCCTGCCAGTATCTTGCACCCTGCTGTTATGTGCTGGACTGTCTCAGGGGCCTCCTTACACAACCTACACCTTGGGTCTTGTCTGGTGTGGTAGATCTGGGCCTCTATTGCTCTGGTGTTTAGGGCCTGTTCCTGGGCGGCCATGATGAGGGCCTCTGTGCTGTCCTTGAGCCCAGCTTTTTCCAGCCATTGGTAGGATTTACTGATATCAGCCACTTCGGTTATTTGCTGGTGGTACATCCCATGTAGGGGGCTTGTCCTCCCATGATGGTATCTCTGGCACTTCAACCTCCGTTCCCTGTTGTCTGAGACATTCACTGAGCACATTGTCTGTTGAGGCTTTGTCCCTGATGTATTTATGGATCTTAGTTGTTTCGTCCTGGACAGTGGTTCTCACACTCACTAGTCCTCTGCCTCCTTCTTTGCGGCTCGTGTAAATATATATATATATATATATATATATATATATATATATATATATATATATATATACACACACATATATATTTATATATACACATATATATACTTTGATCTCTGGTATCCCCGAGATCAAAGTGGGAAACACCCCCAAAGGTGGTGGAGAATGCCAGAGCTAAGATCCTGTGGGACTTCCAGATCCAGACAGACAGAATGGTAATGGCGAACCAACCAGACATTGTCATAGTGGATAAACAACAGAGGAAAGCCGTTGTGGTAGATGTAGCAATACCAAGCCACTGCAACATCAGGAAAAAGGAGCACGAGAAACTGGAGAAATACCAGGGCCTCAGGGAGGAACTGGAGAGGGCCTGGAAGGTGAAGACCACAGTGGTGCCTGTGGTCATCGGGGACCTCGGGGCAGTCACCCCCAAACTGGAGCAGTGGCTACAACAGATCCCAGGAACAACATCAGACATCTCAGTCCAGAAATGTGCAGTCCTTGGCACAGCCAAGATACTGCAGGACCCTCAAGCTCCCAGGCCTCTGGTAGAGGACCCGAGCTCAGAGGATAAGAACCACCCGCGGTGGGTGAGACGGGGTTAGGTTAGGGTTATGTTTTAATAACAACAGAATAACAACAGAGCAGACCCACCAAGGCTGGAGACTGAACAATACTGGAAAGGCATATGGGAAAGGGAGGCGTCCCACAACAGCAATGCACAGTGGTTGATCTCTCTACGAGAGGACCATAGCAACCTCCCTGAGCAAGCCCCGGTAACCATCACTGTGACAGATGTCCAAGAAAGAGTCTCAGGTATGAAAAACTGGACAGCACCAAGATAAACAGATGAGCACGGCACAGAAGGGTATCGGTGTAAATAGCAGAGGAGCCAAACACCAACTCCTCGTAGACCACACAGTTGCCCGAGACTACAAAACCCAACACACCAACCTGTGCTTGGCTTGGATTGATTACAAGAAAGCCTATGACTCAATGCCGCATACTTGGATCATTGAATGCTTAGGGACAGGGACAGCGTACAACATCAACAGGACTCTGAGAGCCTTCATTGCAAACTCGATGAGGCTGTGGAAAACCACCCTGGAAGCCAACTGCAAACCACTTGCACAAGTGTCCATCAAATGTAGCATATACCAAGGAGATGCTCTGTCCCCGCTACTGTTCTGCATAGGCCTGAACCCCCTCAGCCAAATTATCAACAAGACTGGCTACGGATACCGACTCAAAAATGGGGCCAACATCAGTCACCTTCTCTACATGGATGACATCAAGCTGTACGCCAAGAGTGAGCGAGACATCGACTCACTGATCCACACCACCAGGATCTACAGCACGGACATTGGGATGTCATTCGGACTAGAGAAGTGTGGTCGGCTGGTCACAAAGAGGGGGAAGGTGATCCGCACAGAAGGGGTCTCACTCCCAGAAGGAACAATAGCAGACATAGAGGACAGTTCCAAGTACCTAGGTATACCACAAGTAAATGGCAACCTCGATGAGGCCACAAGGAAAGGAGCAACAGCTAAATACCTCTACGAATAAGGCAAGTCCTGAGAAGCCAGCTCAAAGGCAAGAACAAAATCGCGTGCGATAAACAGCTATGCCTTGCCAGTAATCAGATACCCTGCTGGAATAATTAGCTGGCCAAAGGAGGAGATAAAAGCCACAGATATTAAGACTAGAAAGCTACTAACAATGCATGGAGGGTTCCATCCCAAATCCAGCAACCTGAGACTGTACACGAGCCGCAAGGAAGGAGGCAGAGGACTAGTGAGTGTGAGAACCACTGTCCAGGACGAAACAACTGAGATCCATAAATACATCAGGGACAAAGCCTCAACAGACAATGTGCTCAGTGAATGTCTCAGACAACAGGGAACGGAGGTTGAAGTGCCAGAGATACCATCATGGGAGGACAAGCCCCTACATGGGATGTACCACCAGCAAATAACCGAAGTGGCTGATATCAGTAAATCCTACCAATGGCTGGAAAAAGCTGGGCTCAAGGACAGCACAGAGGCCCTCATCATGGCCGCCCAGGAACAGGCCCTGAACACCAGAGCAATAGAGGCCCAGATCTACCACACCAGACAAGACCCAAGGTGTAGGTTGTGCAATCCACTGTAGACAACGAGAAGCTGTTGGTAATAGATGACTTTATTTAATCAGTTGTCAAAGCAGGTATTAAATATTTTTAAAAGTATACATAAACTGCATTTTACTCTCTGAATAAATTGAGTACAAAACTGCAGTTTTTGAAAAATAAAAATAAAATACATTTATTCATGCAGTAAATAGCAAGCATGCTCTCTTGTTAATTAAATTGTGTTGTTGTTCAGACAGGAGAGATGGAGGTGAAGAACCCATTGTTTGATGATGCCAACCTATACCTACACAGATTCCACAAGTAAATCCGGACCGTCATCCTGGAAGTGCATCACCTGTACTTTTTTTTGCAGTTGTTTAGATTTTTTCTGTTTTCAGAGAAAACCACAGAGCATTCAGGTTCTCTAGCTCTGCAGAGAGGCATTTGGGTTGATGATCCCAATACAGCCAACAATCAAAGCATGGCCAAACTGAATCGACACAAAAAACATGTTGGGATTTTTTCTGACAGTTGCTTTGTGGACTCAGCAATCTGACAACTGAATGAGTATTCATTAAGCATGTCTAATGCTCAGACATTTAGATATATTTAATATAGCTGTCTTGTTTCAGTGATGTGTTTGAATAGAACTAACTGTGTTTTGTAAAGCTGCTATGAGCACTGGTTTCCCCAACCAAACTCAGATCGATGTTCTCTGCCTTTCCTTTGCTAAAGACGAGCTCTGCTCCACAGGCTCACATGTCTGATTCTGGAGGCTGCTGCCTGCCTCTTTGCATCTGCTCCAGAACAGAGCTCAGCCAGGAAGGGCAGCAGAGACACTTTAAGGAAGGAATTTGGAGATGAAGCCTTGGCTCTGTCTCATCATCAGTGAAGATGTGAAGGAGGTCGTCAAATACACAAACCCCTCCAGCAGACATATTTATCCAGATTGACAGAACTTATGGAGCAAAACACAGTTCATTGGGCATGCAAAGCAAAGATCAAATTGTCATGTTGCATTTTTATGTTCTTTTTTCCCCTCTGCTGAAAGCTAAACATAAATCCTTGCTGATTTTTTTTTTTTTTAGCTTGTTCTCTTCCAGATTAACAATTGTGTAAAGGAGCTTTAGAACAATACAAACTGTCTTTGGCCTCTTTATATGTTCTCCATATGTTCTCCAGCTTTCATGTGCATATATCAAAGCTGTAATAAAATAAATACTTATAAGATCTTAAGTATAAATTGCTATTGTCCTTTCATTTTTTGTAAGAAACAGATATGAATCTCCTTTTGAACTCTGTGTCTTGGAAACCGTTTAGTCATATGTAAAGGGAAAAGTAAATCATACACACCCACCATACACAGGCTGGATGTGTGTTTTTAGTCCATGAAGACTGTTGAGATGATCTGGATTACCAGTCTAGTCTGTACTCACCTCTCAGTGAGTTCAAGAAGAAACAGAGAAAAAAAAACAATGGGGGGATTTGGGGAGTGTTAATATAATATTCTGTTGTACAACACAGATTAACCGTACCAACAAATATTGTTGTATTCTTGTAGGATGGGATTTTGCTGACCGTACATGGACATGTGTGGAAGTTTGTGTGTTTTTTATTGTAGATAGTGGTCAGAATGCAGCATATGGTAAACAGAAGGTAAATATGTACAGAAGTGCATAAGAATATGCAATAATGGAAATGCCATAATTATTATTGATATATTTATGTTAGCAGATGCAGTCTCACACAGTCTGTCGGTTTAAAATTGGAAATTTATTCATATCCAACAAGCAAACAGCTATAGGACACATTTGCTAGGAGAGGGAACTGCCACTAATGGTGCCATAGAACCTCCCGGACCAGCCCTTAAAAACATGCCAACAAATGATACAAAACTGTTAAATCTACGAAATATATGAACAAAGACAATTATATGTTGTACAGTTTGGGTAGGTTTTCATTTGCTTTGGTTTTATGTCATTTTTCTGCAAACCAAATATGCATATTTCTATACAAAGTAATTGGAGTAATTGGAAAAAAATATTTCAACAATTTTTTTCTGGTTCATTAATTCCATTTTGGAAACAAGTCTCTGTGGGCAAATGTTTTTCTTTAAACATTTTCTCACTTCTGCATTTTTACAACTGTAGCTCAGTAAATCATTAAATTATGGTGAAGTTCCTTACTGTTAATAGGACCTTCATGTCTGACCAAAAAAACATGATGTTTGCATCTTCCTGCAGTCAGCCAGCAGTGTTAGAAGTATCATCTATTAACCCAGCCATCCAGGTCCTGGTAAACCTTCCTGGTTGGTAAACTGGGGTACTTAAGGCAGATCTGACAGAGTCTTTCTCTCCAGTCAGTGTAGGTTTTAATCCGGTGTGTCTTGTGCCACTTGAAGTACTCCTCATAAGCTTGCTTGTCTGCAGCCACATGATTCAGATAAGCAGCCAGTTCTACTACACTCTTAAAATCAGCTACATGGATGAAGGAATGAAGTGGAGCCACTTCCTCATAGGTGGGCCTGCTAGGGCCAAGAACAACTGGAATGGTCCCTGCTTGGAATGCATTCCTCCACAGCTTCTCACTGATATAGTCTTTTGCTTCTGAGTTTTCAAAAGACAAGTAGAACAGACATTTAGAGATGGTGGGCAGCAACCTACCATGTGGGAGAGGCTTCTTCTTCCACTTTCCATACACCTGGATGGGGATGTACTTCTGCAGACTTTGGTAAACATCAACACGTGTCTGGTTGGGCTTGCATTTGCTAACCACCCAGCTTGCAAAGCAGGAATGCTTTAAAGCACTTTGAAAACCTTGCATTCCAGCTCCTGGACGGGTCTCTCCATAAGGAATGGTAACATCCGCATCCCGTCTGTAGCTCATTGTCCAATTAAAGACACCATTAAACCGCTTGACATTTACATTGTTGACTGGAGGCTCCATGGATAGCCACACCCAGCCCTGGGCCGTTGGCCGAGGCAGGTGCATTGGCAGAGCTGAAGCAGCGTTGCTCAACTCCTGGTGGTGGAATACAACCACATCTGCAGTTGGGTAGGTGGATCTGTCATCAGTGAGGAAACAGTGGCCAATGCCGTACATCTCCAGACATTTGTTCCCACTGAGACTGTAGGACCGTCCGAATGGCCAGTGCCACAGCAAGATGCTGAGATTCCTCTGAGAAGCAGGCGCAGGGTACTGCTCCACGTAAAGCATCTGGATGACCAAGTTGTGATAAAGCAGCAGAGGGAGGGAGCTGAGAAGGAGGAGGATGAAGGCGAGGAGGAACAATGGTCTGAGCCCACATGTCACCATGACTGCTGAGTGTGATCTACGTCGACAGGTCACAATTTACTGGAATGGAAGACTTGGATGGAAGGAAGAGTGAATCATAGAGATTATATTCTCACATGTTCATTGATGCTTAAACAACAGAGTAACCTACATCAACAACAGAAACGTTCAAACCACTGACCAGTTCCAGGTTAGTGGTAGCTGACACAACCAAACTGTTAAAGACTTGTTTTAGACAACAAATTATTCTGGTTATAAGTTTGTGATAATCCAATGTCTCCCCCGCTGCCTGTTCCTTACACATTTTTATTATTGGTTTTGCTAATTAAACACCAAAAAGAGCTGAATAGATTAACAGTGGAAACATATCGTAGCTTGGTTATTTTGATCTAAGAGCACATTTCTTAATTCTCCTTATTCTGTGTCACATCATCAAGACCAATTGTAAAATGAAACTGACAGGTAACATATTTGATACTTACTCACAGCTCTTTTTGATAAAAACCCTTAATTTAAAACAGACACACAGAGTAACAGCTTCCAGAACTAAATGTATAGCTAGGCTAATTTTTGCTGGTAAATAAAATCAATAGTTTGATGGAGACAATATGGCTTACCTTCCAGAGATGGCACTAGGCAGCAGGCGCCTTGCTGCCAGATTATAGCGTTGTCCTCCTCTGGTAGAGGAAATCCTGCTTACAGAGACTTTTTGACTCATCTTTTGCTTCACCCTCTCAGTTTCGCATGGTGTTGCTGTCTTTTTACATCCTCTATATCTGGTCAACAACACTGACTGTCACAGTCTTCAGGGGGTTTTAAGGACATTTCCTATACTTTGTATTATTTTGTAAACTGTGAATTCTTAGTTTTTTTTATCTAGCCATGTTTTTTTGTGGTCTGTCAGGTTCATAACTTTAATATTAGTTTTCCTTCTACTGACTTTCTCGTCCATGTTAGTATGTCCTCTGTTTTCCATGTTTTCCTCTAATTAATTGAAGGTCGTCTCTGTGTTTCACATTCTCATTGACTTGAGTTCTTCTGATCACCTCTTTATTGGCTTTGTCCTTCTGACCGGTCTCTAAATTCTCACTGACTCTCTAATGTTTAACTGAAATTAATCCATGCATTTTGGGCTTGCTTGACCTGCATATGTACTCACTTATTTAAGTCTGTCTTACAAAGTCTCCATTTATGCATCCCACAGAGGCACATTACAGACAACCCCAAACACAGGCTTAAACGTTAACAAATTCTTGGGTTCTCTGATTATTGGCCTCTGATTGTTTCTGTGGGTTTTGTGCAATTTATTTTCCTCACTATGTCAACATAACCCTAACCCTGCCTGCCTTCTCTCTGCATTTGAATCCTCACTGTGCAAATAAAATGACATTATGTGAATATTTGTTTTCTGTACAGCTATTTTAAATTTGTGTTTTGTTTTTCTATCTATTAATTGTGTTATTATATACAGTGGTATGAAAAGGCGTTGGCCCAATCAGAGTTATGCTGTTTCTGTTTTTTCCACTTAAATTTTCACATTTTTCAACAAAGTTTAATAATAGAGCGTGGCAGAGTAAATACAATACAAATATTTTCAATTGAGGACTTCATTTACTAAAGGATATGCATTTAACTGCTTTTAATAAAGAATAAAAGCTATCCAAAACATGCTGAAATATTCTTACTGTACACTTTTAGAAGTTCTGGGTCATTTAAACACTGTAGTCATAGTGACATGTTATCCCCCTTCAGGACCTAGAATTTTGTTTTCGACCAGAAAATCCTGAAGAAGAATGTTATTAGTTATTGAACTTAAGTATGGGCATGCATGGCTTGCTTGCAGTATGGCAGTGCAAATCATCCTTGCATTGCAATGCACAGTCTCTCTTGAAAATAACGTTTATAAACCACTCACACTAGACGGAATTTAAGCAATTATGAAAAGAGCAATTTGAAGAACTAGAAAGACTGCCAGTTACCATAAACACTTGTTGCCAATGCAGCATGACCAACTTTTAGGTCATAGTTATATTTTAACACAGGAACAGTTTTCTGTGTTAAAAGAGATAAAAGTTTATAGATAAAAATTATCTTTGGAAACTGTGTTTTACATTTACTCAGGTTATCTCACTCTAACATTTAAAGGTATTTAATGATCTAAAGCATTTGACAAAAAAGCAAAAACTGATGAAGTTTAGAAGAGGTTAATACAGTGTTTTTCCACATCGTAAGAGGATAGACAAAACCTTAGCAGTCCCTGCAGCACTTCCGACTCATGCCACCGACTTTCACAAGTTGTAACTCACTTGTGAAATAGCTCGAGCACCTATTCTTTTTCAGAATTAGTGATTTATCTTCATGCATCTGCCCTTCCCTTTCCTGTTCTTGCTGCACTGCAGTAGAGTGCCCTCAGTTAAACAACTGCTGAAAAACACAAACCATAGTACATCTATTGAAAGCTGCAGTTTAACTCCAGGGTCCGCATGTATTTGAAAGCCAGAACATAACATGATTGAGGAACTCTGCCTGTGTCCTGCAGCTGCACACTTAATTCCTGTGTCTTCTACAGAGATGATACTTGGTTTTCATAATCTCTGTGGGCTTTGTTTTAAGGTTTTGGTTTCCTGTATTGTGTATCATGTTCTTGTTTACCTAGGTCTGGTTGGTTCTGCTCTCAACCCTTTCATGCATAAATTATAATCCTTTGTGACAGGATTTTTTCCAATATTTTTATTTTCTTAATACATAAAAAAAGGTAGAAAAATGTTATTTGCAAAAATTATTATAATTTTTAACAATTTTTTTAGGTGATCAATTGTAATTGTAGGGTAAATTGTAGTATTATTAATCAAATATTTGTTGTCTTATATATCTTTATAATGTCCCTTTTCTTAAATGCTTTTATTTGTTCTGTTTGATCTTAGAATGAAGAATGTTTCTGTATTGTTAAATTACTCTGATTCCTTTCTCAGAAGACCTCACAGAAGGAAAGCAGTGACAACAAAAGGAGAGGAGCAGGCAAATGTGGTTTCAGAGCGGTAGGAGATTGTAACTGAAAGCACATCTCTGTCTGTTCTCCTCGCGAGTAAGAATGTAACTTTCTTGTCTTTCCTGTGTTTGTTTAATCTGTGTTTAATAGGTGTTTAACCTGACAGCAATTTTCTCCATATACAAAGTTGATATTTGAAAAATACATCAGTAGTATTGTTCTTTAGGGGTTATCTGATGTCACAATATTATTTTTACCTGCAAGAGTCAGTAGAAAGAGGGACCGGGTGGGTTGGCATGCTTTTTCGTCTGTCGGCCATGTTTGATTTAACAAAAATTATTTCTTGCATTTGCAGCTGATGGCCAGTAGTTGATAGTATATTTTATGATGCATTAGTGTTCACTTCAGTGCTCTGTGTGCAATTATAACATAAAAAATTCACAAGAAGCACAAGGAAAAGGCTTTTGGATAGCTGTCCACTGTAGTGACCACTATGCATGAAAGGGTTGATTTAACCCTGAAAGCTTTACCCTACCACAGGAGCTCTGTGTGGAGTCCTGCAGCTCTGCTCTAAGCAATCTGCTCTATGCCGGCCGCATGCTGCCTGAGAACACTGAGGTGTCTGGCCTGAGTGTTCTCAGATGTTAATGGCTTTACTTTGTTGTGTGGGCATCTGCCTGGATAATTTGGCTTTCTGTTTTGTCAGTAGGTGATATTGATCTTATTTTGTAGATATTGGTCTTGCTGCCTCCATCCCAAATTGTTCAAGGGCTTAGCTGTCATGAGTGGGCTGTATTGAGAGTCAGTTGATCTCCTCAGGGCCCACTCTCTCTCATTACACAAATACATATAAGCTGATATGTTTATATTCAATAAGCATTCAATTTATACTGCTCGGAGTTTAAAAATATGACTAAAAATAATATGGTCCCAACTAAAACTTGCCTCATAATGGTGCACACAGTGGATTCTCTTGATTTCTTTCTTTCAAACTTCAAGGGTTGTTTCTTGGCATAACTGATTTATTTATTTATTTATTTAGTAGATGCAGATCTCTGCGGCAGCTGGTGGTAGATTTCTTGTCAGTGGCGAGGACTCTGAGTGTGTGTGTGCTTGTTATAGGGCCCAAAACCCAGCTCCCATATGAAGAGGTGCTGTTTGAGTCTAAATGAAGTTCTGCATCATTTAAATTTAAACAGCACTTAATGCTGATATTTAGGTCTTTTTACTCACTTGTGTTGTTATATTGTGGAAGTCAGCAGAAAAAGACAAAAAAATAATTAGTGTTTTATTTTCAATGTCTTCTAATTCAAGTCAAAAATAGAATGTAATACAACCGCTGGTGTCTTCTCACCTCACATTCTCCACTTCACAATAAAAGTATACATTCAATATATACATTGTATATACTTCACAAAATGTGAAGTATATACACATTGCCCCCCCCTGAACACATATAATGTCACAAATACAAAAAACACATAATATGTGAAACAACATCACAAGTACATAAAATAAAACACACAAAGGGAAAAGTAAATAGCAGCAACAAACAAATCAATTGAAATACCTAACAGTAACGACTAGGGAGTTTAATAAGTCGGCCATCACGGTTTCTCTTCACAGGAACAGGGGTTGAAATTGAAAGAGACTTTCCAGATCGACTGCTACCAAACTGTCCACCTGAGGGGGACAAACCAGCTGTAAGGGGAGGACAGACACTGGGGGGACATTCTGTGTGTTCAGGTGGCTGAGCCAATCCAACTGGGTCCCCTGGTAACACATGAGCTGGCTTCAACTCATCAGAGTTCACCACTGACATTCAGCATGTGGCTGGCAAGAATAATCCAGTGGCCACCAAAACACTCTCCTGATTACCCCCCAACTCCACCAAAAAATCCTCTCCAAAACATGGAATGTACCATCGTAAGGAAGCTGAAGTGGTGAGCGGTGTGAGTCATGGCGGATAAATACATACTCGACAGAAATCGGGTCCTTTGGCACAAACACCTGTGGATGGCAGTGATGTCCTGCCAACTGGGCAAAAGATCTAGATTCCCCATTTAGAACTGTTAGAATCAACCGAACCCACCGGACCCTGAAGAAATTCCCTTGGTGCCCTCAAAAGCTGGCCCAGCTGAAGAAATCCGCAGGTCTTCTTTTGGAGCTGAAAGCAGGCCCAACAAAACCCAAAGCAGGTGATCTTTCCAGCTATTATCCACCAAGGAGACCTGCAATTGCGGCTTCATTGTGCAAAGGGACCTCTCACAAAGGCCATTGGCCTGCGGGTGGTAGGCAGCCATACGGTGAAGTTTAATCCCAAGGATGTCTGCCACTGCAGTCCACAACTCTGAAGTGAACTGAAGACCTCTGTCGGAGGTCAAGTCCAATGGCTCACCAAACCGGGACACCCAGGAGTGGTTGATGACAGCAGAACTGCCTCCGGCCACCGAATAGTTCTGCCCAACATTGTCAGGAGATAGGTAAAACCTCTGGAAGGTGGAAGCAGCCCCACTAAGTCCACATGCACATGTTCAAACTTTCGTTGCAGAACAGGAAAGTGCTTCAGTGGAGCCTTAGTGTGCTGTTACACCTTGGCATGCTGGCAAGCCAAACAGGAAGCCGCCCATGTCCGTACATCTTTACGGAGTCTCGACCACACAAACTTTGCCCCTACCAGTTTAACAGAAGCTTTAACGTCCGGGTGTGAAAGGGAATGAACTGCATCAAAAACCCGCCGATGCCACACCTATGAAAGAATATCCCCTCTAAATGCAAACTGGATTCAGCCGCTTTAAAGGCCAGAATATCCTGGTTAGTCACTTGGTCTGTGGTCATGGTGAGGTAGTCCACACCTAAATGCACAGAAGCATCGTTTGCTCTGGACAGACAGTCGGCCACTGGATTATTCTTGCCATCCACACGCTGAATGTCAGTGTGACATTCAAACAACTGTCCAACAACACACAGTTGTTTCACCAACCTCGATCCAAAAGTGTAACGCAGGGTGTCGTTAGCCGCGTCCCAGTCGCAGTCCGTTATTTTTTGCGCAAAACTTCAGCTGCCGAAACTGGCATGATGCTCCGCTGTGCACCTGAATCCACCAGGAAATGCCGTCCCAGAGACCTCATCCAGCTTGTCTGAGCTGCCGGCACACAGTTGTTAGCCAGCAGTCGCATCCATGATTAGCAGCAGCTTGTCTGAGCTGCCGGCACACAGTTGTTAGCCAGCAGTCGTTTCCCTGACGCACAAATGAACATGGAGGAATGCAGCGCTTCGCCTTCACGCCGACCCGGCAATGGTAGAAGCAGAGAAGGTCGTCCTTTCGTCGCTCTGTCACCGCAGCCACGGCATCAACAGGCTCCGCTTCTCCTTGAGTTACACCTGGTAGAAATGCATTCATACTGTTGTGCCTGGAAGCCAATAAAATCAGGTCCACTTCTTCAGCCAGGGAGCGATAATCCTCTGTCTGGAAGAGCTGGCCAGTGCAGTGAGAACAGGTGGAGGAAGCTGGAGCAGAAGCACATGGATAAAAGGAAAGAAACATTTCCCGAGCCACGTAATGCCAGCATGTTCTCCATCAGCTCGGAGAGCTTGCAATTCCTCAAGCCATTCAGAGAGAGTAAGCAATCGGCCTGCTCTGCGTCTGACAGTTGGTTGAGCTGAAGCAGATTCTCCTTGATTGCACTTTATTTGTTAGTGGTTGGTGGGTTCCTCAGCAGAACCATCAGACGGTTGGTGGAAACGGAGTCCAAAGCAGCAACAACATGGAAGTACGTGATCTCATCTGTGGTTATCCCACCGAGATGGACCTGGGCTTCCACATGCTGGAACCATGGTTCTGGATTGTGCTGCCAGAACTCTAGAAGCTTGATAACGGCAGCAAAAACAGAAGCGGCGGTTGGAGTAACGATGGTCTGGCAACAAACTGGGTCCAAACCCACAGCTGGCAGAGAAGCAGCGGCAGAATCTGGTGAGTTCTTGTTAAAAACACATGTTCAGATGTTCGCAGATATTCAGGGTCACCAATGTGAAATCAGCAGTAAAAGATGAAAATATAATTTGAGTCTTGTTTTATTCTCAATGTCTTCTAATCCAAACCAAAAATAGAATGAAGTACAACTGTTGGTGTCTTCTAACCTCACCTTCTCCCGTTCATAATAAGAGTATACATTTGGGTGTGAAATATATACATTGTATACGCCACAATATTTACATTTTTGCAATAGTAATTTTGGAACTTTTATTTATTATTTTTATATTTTCAGAAATTGCTTCACTATATATGTGCCTCAAACTAAATGAGGCCTGCTACTGCCTCTAGTGGCTTGGGGGTGGTAACACAAATAGCACAACTTCATCACTAAAGGATAATAGCACAAGTCTTTATTATTTATTATTAATTTGTCATTTTCTTAAAGATTTAGAGCCAATTAAATGAGATAAAGAAGACATCAGAGTGGTTCCACCAGTTTCTCTTAACTTGTTGAAACTCTGGTAAATTTTAAATACCGTGGATCATTCCTGTACAGTCAGCTTAACTTTGCTGAAAACACTGACTATATTTTGAAGAACTGTGCTCAGAGACTCTATCTCTGAAGAAAACCTAGTGATCTTGGGGTTACTGAACCAGAGGTTGTGTACAAGATAATGTTGAGTGTTTTCATTATTCATCTCTTAGGCTGGTTTGGTCACATGAGCTGCAGATCAACAGACAAACTTATAAGAATACCTTTTAATGGCAGTTAAGATAGCAGGTAAGTAGTGGTGAGACCAGAACCAATTCTGTCTCAACTGTTTGCTGAAAGAACATGGAAACCGACAAAATATTTTAGCAGAGAGCATCCATCCTCCTTTTTCATCAGTTTGAACCTCTAAGGCTAAGCTCTAAATCCTTAAGAAAAAGGCGTTACTGTTTCCCTCTGGTACCCAAGAACATCGATAAGAAGTCATTTATTGACAGTGCAATAATAATTTTTAACCAAACTAAATGATAACGTTTACCTATAGCATGCAAAGTGTTTGTGTCATTGCATAAATTGTTGATATTGGGATTCTATGAATGTGTTTTATTTTGTTGTTTTAGAGTTGAAGGAAAATTTCAATCATGATAGATTAAATCATGTTTAATATAATTTTTTCTTATATCTATACCAACAAAAACAACTCTCAGAACAATATACCATAAAAACAAAAATGTGATTTTTTTACTTGTATCTGTTTTACAACCCTGGATATAACAACCAGTTGTGTTATTCTTCTGTGAACCTAATTCATTTGTTCGTTATTGACATTTGCTCAATTATGTTTGTTATGTATATGTTGTAAATAGCCTTTTTAACATAGTTGATCATCTTGCTTTTCATGTCTCCTTATTTCTTGTATTCCTCTTATAATTGATGGAGATATTTAGATATTATTTATAATTTGTAAAGGTTGAGTTTATGTAATTTAATTAGCTCTAAATCCTTAAGAAAATGGAAAAAAATATGGTGTTTTATAAGCCAGTTTGTCTTTTAAGGTGCCAGTAATGCAGGAATTAATAGTAAATAATAAAGATATTGTGCTATTCTCATTTAGTGATGTAGTTATGTTAGTAGTGTTACCACCCCCACACACCAGAGGGAGGAGTGTACCTGAAATTTTAGAAATACCCCAAAAGCTACAGAATTTGTTAAAAACTATGAGCTGCGCTTAAGTATATAAAAGAGAGAAGTTCAAACACATGCTGAGAGTGAAACTCCTTCCTGAAGGTGAAAATATATCACAGATTTCAAAAGAAGATAAAAACGGGAGACCGGGGATAATATGGCAAAAGGCGCCCCCTTCACTTCCGGAGTGCAATGATCCTATTTCCAAATAAGGCATGAGACTGCTAGTGGTCCGTCCCCGCTCCTTAGCGATAGGTATTGTTTGACTTCAAAATCTTTTGCAATTTTTAATTTTTAATTTTTTTTTTTTTACCAAAAACATTCAGTTTACACATTCACACAGGTAATGTTCTAGTTTTTTTCTTTTTAATTAATGACAAGACATAGCTCAGATCTAATTACATAATGATTTTGAAATTTTGTAATTTTTTTAAGTTAGAAAATTAAACTATTTGGGATATGACAATGTGAACGGATGAATGGATCTATTTTTCGTAAGTGTGCGTTTAAGGTTGGAGCCTTTGTTTTGAAGAGCCATACAGGAAACGGATGTGTTGCTTAACGTGATTAGCTTTATGACATCAGCTACAGTTCCTACTTTGCTCCCTGGCTTCAAGTTCCGGCCGCTGCGTTTGGAAGCAGGAGAGGTCCACCGGGATATAGAAGACCACAGAAAGACAGAACACGACCCGAACCGGTCTTCCTCCAGGTTGCCGAACCGCTGAAAGGCCTGCCGTTCCGGGCGGTGCCAGGCTCAAACGGGATGCCCTGGAAGAATCCTGCCGTCCAGCCACAGGCCACCGCTGGTGTGCTCATCTGGTAAATATAGGACACACCGAGGCAGGAGGGAGGCAAGATGGGCTTCCTGCACCAGCTGCATCTCCTGCTGTGGAAGAACATGTCTCTGAAGAGGAGAGGGCCGGTAAGAGCATTCTGCAACCCCACAACACAACACGCCTCCCTCCTGTTTGGCTGTTACTGGGGAACCAGACGGGCATCGCCTGCTTCCGTTATTTAACCGGAGCCCGATTCGGAACCCGATCTGTTGTCAGATGATGACAGAGGCACTGGGTAGAGATGAGCCTGGGCTGGGCTTGTTTAGGCAGCTTTACTGCCTGAGCACCGCGCTGAGAGGAAGGGAAAAGGAAGTGGCCGTGCTGTACACAGGTTGTTGTTTGTGGACAAATGACAGACTTGAGGAAAGCAGCTCAACTCCAAGGTTAACATCAGCAACCTGTACTGCTTCTGTCTGTCTGACTGAACAGTTTGATATATGGATCTAGTATAGTTGTATGTCCTGCTTTAATGTAAACTACAGTGACTGAGAAGGGGCACAGCAGCTCTGTGTGTGAATATGATATTTGTATAATTCCAGCTCAGTTCACTCTGGGAGTGCTGGGGCAAGGTGATGATGGAAAAGACAAGATGTGGAAGAGAAATCTGGGTTCATTGCAATCAACAAGACATTAAAGTTTCTCGTCTCCTAAAATTTTGCTTCCCCTTTATAACTTTTTTTTTTTTTTTTTTTTTTAAGATTCTTCCCTTAAAATATCCATCCATTTTCTAACACCCTTGTCCCTAGTGGGGTCGGGACCGTTAAAATAACAATTAATTGAAATTGAAGCCGTTTTACAAAATACAAATTTTTAATTAAGGGGTCTAATCAATCAACCATATATCAACAATTAAATGAATAAATAAATAGTCATATGAGCTCAAAAACAAAGACATTTATTATTTTCAATCTGTTATTCTACTATCAGATCAGTTTTATTCTTTCCATCAATCTTTCCAGTATTTCAGGAACATCTGATCATTCATAGGACTTCTTTAAAAATGTGGATACTGAGGTCTGTGCTGCTGCTTTGAAAACATTAAAAACACAACAAAAACAAATGAAGTTGAAGAAAATTGATCAAATCTAGAAATGTATTGAGGGATTATCAGTCAACATCACGTTCCATCGGCCACTCTACTGCACATTGCCTTCAGAACGCAGGCAAGAGTACATTATTATTATTATTATTATTACACATCCTAGATCTGAATGAATGAAATATTCTCATTGAATACTTTGTCCTGTACAAAGTTGAATGTGCTGACAACAAAATCATTGATGATTGTCAATCAGTGTTGCTTCCTAAGTGCACAGTTTGATTTCACAGAAGTTTGATGTACTTGGAGTTATATTGTGTTGTTTGAGTGTTCCCTTTATTTTTTTGAGCAGTATATATAAACTATTTACAATTAGGCTAATCAAATAATTCACATTAACTTGCAGCCAGTGCAGATCACTTCTCTTTTCCTGGTGGAAATAGGCCTGTCGCGATAAACGATAAATCAATTAATCGCACGATAAATTAAAACTATCGACCTCATTTTAATTATCGGTTATATCGTTTCTTCCTGCCTTTTTCTCTTACTCTTGATGACACTGAATGATAAAGGCTCAACTCCGGTGCTCTCACTGACCCTCCCTTCCTTACTTCCTTAGTGTAATGCCCAGCGCGCGCTACACGATCTTATGTCGCTGATTGTCGGCCCTTTATCAAAACTTGAGAGACACATTAACCGACAGAAATCCTCGGTATAACGGCTCGATAGAAACCGTGTTGTGTCCAACAATGGACACAAAATATTAAGTCCAGTTCACTAACTTTGAAACCAGGCATTAATCAATTCCTTACTACAATCTACCTGTAATGCATGTGGCTAGTGTCAGTCTGACTGAATGAAAATCATTATAACCTATTTAGGTCACTTTTAAGAAAGAACAGCTGAAAAGTTACCGGGGTTTCTGGTAGAAATTTCGCTCCAACTCCTCCCCTAGTTATTGATATTTTCTTTGCACGAACTGTTGAATAAACATTCATGTTGTTTCCGATGTCTGCTGGACTTCGGGTTGCACCGTGTCAGCAGTTCGGGATTCCCTCCGTGTTTCCCCTCAGAAAGCAGGAGGGGAATCCGCGCTTTCTGATTGGCTACCGGTCACATTCAACAGACTGCGTCACTCTCCCAGTCTGGATAAATCCTTGATTTAGATCGGAGCGGCACAACAATCTACCGTAACACACAACACTAGTGACGATCTCAGAACGAAGAACGTTCTAAATTGTCGTTAAAATTGTGGGTAAAAAATCCTGCAGTTTGAACTATTGCATCAGGCAGTCGGATGTCTCTCTATTTAAATCTAATGATTACTGAAGGCCAATATACTATACAGACTTCATAATCTGCACTCTTTTGGTTGAATGCAGTATTTATTTCCACTTTGGCTTTATGTTTTGTTTTTATTCAAGTACATTTATTGTTAATGGAGACTAAGAATCGATTTTATTTTTGGTTTTGGTTGTTTTATTTATTTTGTGTATCAGTCCCAGTGTTAAGTGTCTTTTGAAAGTAAAGTGTATCTATCTTTGGCAGGAAATCGCATGTATTATTACGTAATTTCCACTAAATCAATGTAAAAAGGTCTTCAAACAATATTATCGTTTATCGCAATAATTTTTGAGACAATTTATCGCCCAGCAAAATCTGTTATCGTGACAGGCCTAGGTGGAACTCCCACACACAGCTTTGCCGTCTGCAGTTGTCAGGTTTTATTTTTAGCATATTGATTTTGTAACTTGGACTCCTCTCGTTCCAGCCACTGCATTTTTAAATTTTGAAGGCTTAATTTATCACCTGCCTTGATAGATGCAGCTACATCTTCATTTTCCCTCCAACTGTGACGAAACTAGGATGAAATGATTTTATTTATTTTACAAATCGATTATTGATTAATGTTTCATGGGTATGTTTCAAAAGCAACTCTGAACAGGTGGGTTTTTAGTCTAGATTTGAAGGCACTCAGTGTTTCCGCTGTTTTGCAGTTTTCTGGAAGTTTGTTCCAGATTTGTGGTGCATAGAAGCATGCAGCTTCTATGCACCACATAGAAGCATGCTTAGTTCTGGTTCTGAATGCAGATGTAGCCCTATTTAATGTACTAAAGGACTAAATAGCATCTGGCATCAGAAAAACTAAATTTGTCTATTGGAGCTGTTGTCAGTAATCAATAAACAGTACAAAAGAATAACTGTTTCAATACTATGTATTTTAAAGAAGGAAAATTAAGTAAACATTACAAGGCACAAAACATATATGGAAACCAAAAAATACAATAAATATAAACAGTACTGCAGTAGAATTTTTATATTGATGTGCACAAAGACTCCTTCACTTTCCCCGCTGGTCAGCACAGTGTCTGACCGACACACATTTAAAAGTCCATGGTGTGTTTATCCAGATACTTGAGAGAAAATGTCCAAGCATGATTCATTTCCGATGAAAAGAGGAAAAGATGAATTGTGTGTCTATGTAGTGAGATGGAGGGGGAAATATTATGGACCATCAGCCTCCTACCAGACCAGTCTGAGTGAAATTCAGGTTCTCCTAGCTCCAGCCAGTTGTCAGAAACGCGCCATCCTTTAACCCTAAAAGAGTCACCAGGCCAAATCATCAGTGTATGACAACTTCATGGCTTCAAGTCATGAAGTTGTGTTTGGGATCTGTGGCTCCTTTGTTTCCAGCTCTCCCCCTCACACCTGATTGGGAAAGCTGGAGCAGGCCTGAAAAACCACTTCAGGTGCAGTGATTGGCTGAATACTCTGTGTGACTCCACTCTAACCAATGGAGCAGCAAAGGCAGAATTAAGGACCATCAGCCCAGTACCCTGGGTTACACAGAGCAGAAAAAGAACTAGAAGACCTGAGATGTCTGAAAGGTTGATACAACAACAGCAGATCTCTAAAACTGGGTGATGTGCTCTTTCTTCCTGGTTTTAGTCAGAATGGCAGCCACAGCGTTTTGGATCATCTACAGCTGGATGATTGATTTTTTTAGGCAGATCTGTGAAGACGCTGCTGCAGTAATCAATCCGACTAAAGATAAACACATGGACGAGTTCCTCTACATCTAGCTGAGACATTAGTCCTCTTGTTACGCCCCCAGGGACTAGGGATTCAGGGACGACAACATTAAATTTGTCTAGAGAAAAGGGGATTTAAAAAAAGGTGACTTATTACAAAAGGAAGGTTGCACAGAACCAAGACACAATAGAACTTAACCCAATTAAAACAAAAGAAAGGGGTCAACAAATTCAAGATTGGTTAAGTGCAAATTAAATTACAAAATGAACAGGGCTTCATTTTGCAGGGGTGGGCAACTCCAGGCCTTGAGGGCTGGTCTCCTGCAACTTTAGATGTGTCTCTAAATGGTAATAGGACTGAACTTGTATAGTGCTTTTCCAGTTATTGTGACCACTCAAACCGCTTTACACTAGAGTCACTTTCATCCATTCGCACTCACAAACACACATTTACACACCGGTAGGCAATTTGAGGTTAAGTGCCTTGCCCACAGGCATATCGACATGTGGCAGGAGGAAGCTGGAATCGAACCTACAACCTTCCGATTGCAAGACAACTACTCTGCCATACAGCCACAGTCGCCTCACAGATGTGTCTGTTCTTCAACACACCTGAGTCAAATAATGGTCATTAGCAGGGAGTATGGGGTACCGGGCCCTTTGATACGGTCTGTCAGGTCCCTGTATGACCTGTGTCGGAGTCTGGTCTGCATTGCCGGCAATAAGTTGGGCTTGTTTCCGGTGAGAGTAGGACTCCGCCAGGGCTGCCCTTTGTCACAGGTTCTGTTCAGTATTTTCATGGACAGAATTTCTAGGTGCAGCCGAGGTGTTGAGGGGATCCGTTTTGGTGGCCTTAGGATTGCATCTTTGCTTTTTGCGGATGATGTGGTCGTATTGGCTTCATCAGGATGTGATCTGCAACTTTCGCTGAAGCGGTTCGCAGCCGAGTGTGAAGCGACTGGGATGAGGATCAGTGCCTCCAAATCCGAGGCCATGGTCTTGAGCCGAGAAAGGGTAGAGTGCCTTCTGCAGGTCGGGGAGGGTGTCCTGCCTCAAGTGGAGGAGTTCAAGTATCTTGGGATCTTGGTCAAGAATGAGGGAAGAAGGAAGATTGACCGGCAGATTGGCACCCCGTCTGTTGTGAAGCGCGTGCTGTACCGGTCTGTTGTGGTGAAGAGAGAGCTGAGTCAAAAAGCGAAGCTTTTGATTAACCGGTCAATCTACGTTTCTACCCTCATCTATGGTCATGAAAGAACGAGGTCGCAGATACAAGCGGGCGAAATGGGTTTTCTCCGTAGGGTGGCTGGGCTCTCCCTTAAAGATAGGGTGAGAAGCTCGGTCGTCCGGGAGGGACTCAGAGTAGAGCCGCTGCTCCTCCACATCGAGAGGAGCCAGCTGAGGTGGCTCAGGCATCTGGTCAGGATGTCTCCTGGACGCCTCCCTGGAGAGATGTTCCGGGCACGTCCCACCGGGAGGAGGCCCCGGGAAAGACCCAGGACACGCAGGAGGGACTATGTCTCTCGGCTCGCCTTGGAACACCTTAGGGTTCTCCAGAAGAGCTGGAAGAAGTGGCTGGGGAGAGGGAAGTCTGGTCCTCCCTTATGAAGCTGCTATCCCCGCGACCCGATCCCGGTTAAGCGGACGAAAATGGATGGATGGATGGATGGATGGATGGATTAGTGAGTTTTGTCAGTATATATTTAGCGATATTATTGCATTTTGTTGCTCAGGTCCGAGGATGGCTGCATGTCAAAAGAGAAGAGGATCCTGCTATGTTTTACAATTGCACTGTAAATTGCACAACTGCTTGGCGTTTGCACAGAAATCAAACTTAGTGTATTAATTTAATTTGATATACTTTATCTTTTCAAAAGGCAACTCCTTGATATTTATAACTGCAGGTTGCATTGTATTGCACTTAGTTTGTTGCCCAGATAAGCGGCATATTATGCAAGTTCCGTTTCGTTGTTGTTTTGATCACAACTTAACGTAATTGTTTACAAAGATTGATCATCATTATGCAAACTGCATTTGGGAGCAGGTTTTCCAAGTTCCAAAAGAAAAAAAAAAAAGACCTTTTCCCAGTCGATCTTCATAATAAAAATGATGTCATCCATATCTATCCATTTTCTGTCTCCAGCTACGTTCCTGGTGAGAGGCAGGGTACACCCTGGACAGGTCGCCAGCCTGTCGCAGGGCAACACAGAAACAGATAGGACAAACAACCACGCACACACACACTCACACCTAGGGAGAATTTAGAGAGACCAATTAGCCTGACAGTTTGGGCTGTGGGAAAGAACTCATGCATGCGCAGGGAGAACATGCAAACTCCGTGCAAAAAGACCCCAGGCTGGGAATCGAACCCACACACTTCTTGCTGAAAGGCAACAGTGCTACCAACTGTGCAGCCTGACGTCAAAAGTCTGATTTCCTTATTGCATTTCTTTGATTTTATCAATGCAACGAAACATAAACATTAATATTGTAACAGAAGGTAAACTTAAAGCACCATTGTACAACAGTCACATGGAGCGTCATTCCTTCCAGGACACGCAGCAGGAAAATAAACATTTAATCATGAATGCTAATTATGTATACACTTAGTCATTTTGATAATAGGCTAAAATAAACACTGAAAGCCTGTGTTGCCTTCATTATTAGCTTTATACAAAGCTTTTAATTTTTTGCGGTTCCAGACAGATTTGTTTTATTGTTTTTTGGCCCAACATGGCTCTTTCAACATTTTGGGTTGCTGACCCCTGATATAAAGAAATATATCTCATTGAGAGCTGATGATCTTACTGTGAATAAGTAGCAAGTAATATCTAATGTTTGGGCCATTTTCTCTCATCATTTATTGACTCGCCTGCATTTAATGCCTCATAATAATGAGGACTTCTCATTCACTAATGTCAATTTAGTAACATAACTTATTTTGTAATAAATTTAGTCCACTAACTAATGACACGCTAGCTAATGTTAAATAACCATGGTAACCAGTGAGTGTTCATACACTGGCCCAGCTCTTTCTGAAGTCAAGGGCCGCGCACATTTGCTGTGTTTACAAGTAATTCCTCTATACAAAAGAACGTAAATGACATAACATGGATAGCCTACATTATAAATGCTAAAGTTATGACATTTTTGTTTTGACCTAACATGTAAACTCACATTTTAAACAACCTACTGAAAGATCTTGTGTATTTTAAAAGCAACTAAACACGGAATTTTCTAGATACAAATTCAGTCACTTCACACCTGAATTTAAGCTGGTTTATTGTGGAGCCTATTGGTGCAGAGCAGACACCATGCTTTGTTTGAATCCACACCTTTTCCAAACCATGAATCTATTTCTTATTTTTATAAAGTTGCTGCTGCTTTCTGAATTAAATTGGAAGAACTTTGTTGTTTAGTTTGTTTTGGGTTTTTATTGGTTTAGGATGCCATCCATCCATCCATCCATTTTCCGTCACCCTTCTCCCTAACGGGGTCGGGAGTTGCTGGTGCCAATCTCCAGCTGCGTTCCGGGCGAGAGGTGGGGTACACCCTGGACAGGTCGCCAGTCTGTCGCAGGGCAACACAGAGAGACAAACAGGACAAACAACCACACACACACTCACACCTAGGGAGAATTTGGGAAGGCCAATCAACCTGACAGTCATGTTTTTGGACTGTGGGAGGAAGCCGGAGAACCCGGAGAGAACCCACCCATGCACAGGGAGAACATGCAAACTTCGTGCAGAAAGCCCCCTGCAGGATGTTTCTTTGCAAATGATCAGTGTGAACAACACCATCTGCAATTTACTGGTAATTGTTGTGCAGTGCTTATGATGCATGGAACATGACTTCCTGTTTGTCTCAAATACTTTCAGAAATATTTTTCTGCCCATCCTGACATTTATTTTATGAGGAATTATTCAGGTAGTTAACAAGCATCTCTTCATAATCAGACACTTCTTCCCTGAAACAAGTCAAACACTTCTATATAAATATCTTTTATGCATATTTATTTAGTGCTCTTCAGTGATATTTGCCGAAAAAACAAACTGTTTTGAGGGCAATAACTAAAAAAACTGACATTCACCTGTTATTTTTTTCTTCTGTATTCTAAGCTAAGTGGTGCATGTGAGTCTGCACATTCTGAAGCTTTTAATCCTTTGCTGGATGTCAGAAATGCTCTTCTCTGTCAGCCAGTTTATTCCTAAAGGTGCTTTTCCTCTAACTGGTTCGGTTCGCCTCTGCCAGATTAGTTTTCCATCAGAGGATCCGGCTCGGCTCAGCCCATCTGTTCTCAGATTTTAGTACCTACTTCAGGGGTAGTACTATCAGGACCGACCAAGGTACTGCACCAAAACCGTTTGACAGCTGACCTCATCTATGGATTAGCTGGTGATTTACGTCACTGCCAAGTCCAAAACAACCTTTAGCATTTAGAATTTAACATTAGATGTGGGCAACGGACATGCTATCAGAGAGCTGTATGGAGGAGTTTAATTATGAGACGAGCCGGGAGCAGGAACACATGCAGTAATTATTTGCAGCAGAAAGACTGTGAATTAGCAGCGCTGTTAGCACCTGGTTTCTCTGACATACGGACAGTAGCTAATAAAGAAGAGAGAAACGGTGCAGCTCTGATCAGCTTTCTAATGGAGCTGCTGTTTTGAGTCAACTGTTAAAACACTGGAGCTACATAATATTAACTTATGATGTGAAGTTTATTTTTCATTTGGCTTAAAAAATAATAAAATTTATGCATGGCTATTGGTTTAGATCGTTTGTCTAAATCCAAAAGGTTGTAATTATATTTACATGCATTACAAAATAATCGGCTGATATGGGCCTTCATCATGATGTTTGGGCCAGCAATGAATTTCTATAAGACAAAGTTAAATATCTGGGATTATTTTAGTTATCAGAACCAGAACCTCGAGGTTTTCCAATACTGCAAAACTCAGCAGAGAGTTGAACACAGCTGCTGCGGCTCAAGTCCCACACACAATAGTGAGGAACGGACCGTATGATAGAAAAGTTCATTACTCGGGATAGAACCGAACCACACATTAACCAGTTAGTGCGTGAATTACCAGTGGAAAAGCACCTTAAGAGTTTATGCTTCCGCTGTCTCTGTGCATGATTGTTGTTAGGGCTGCTTTTACTTTATTTTATTTTTTTTCTTTTTGTTTAAAGAGGAATGGAGAGTATTTTTAGCAAGTGTACCTGCTGATATCCGACTCAGGAAAGGCACAGGAGATACTCTGATAAGCTTCTGTTTTAATTATAGTAGCAGATGAGTCATTTCTGTCTAGATGAAGATGCCTGAGTCTGGCCTCATTAAATCTGTCCACAGAATTGATGACAGAAGCAGAACGAGATAGTCAGCACTCAGCTAAGATGGCGTCAGTCTCACATACTGGACTATACTCTCATACACCAGGATGTTCAGAAAGCAGAGGCAGGTCCTGTAGAAATTCTCATGCTCCATAAAAGCGTTTTATGAAATACATTAAAGTAGACATTTGAAATAATACAGACGCATTTTATACTCAAGGAAATCGTCTCAATGAGAGGTTTCAGTAAAAGTTCTGCTTCTGTGAAAGATATTGCTGCTAACCAAAGCAGAGTTCAGCCTCTGTTGGAAGGATTCCATTTCAATTTTAAGATTATCTTTCCCCTACTTCATAATTTCCCACACAGATCTAGGTTACACAAGATTAAATTTGAATTAGTCAGCCATGATAACTCAACGTCTCTGCTGCCCTATTGAAAAAAAAAAGTATTTTAGTATATTTCAAACATACATTTGTGTAAGTACATTTTAAGTAGAGGTGTGCTGATCGATCGGCCACCAATCATAGTTGGTCAACTTCTTTAAAAAAGTGTATGATCGGTGATCGTCGATCAGTGTCTCTTGTTGCCGATCACCAAAACCGATCACCTATATCTCAATTTGGAGCCTGTTTGTACAGCTTATCTCCTCCTTCGCAACAAATCCTAAGCAATGAGGTGTGAAACTGTAATGCTCTGAAAGTGAATGGGGAAGTTTGCGTGGTGCACCGGAAAAATACCTCAGGGGTGAAACACGTCAAAATGCATCAAAATTTAAAAAACAAGCACTTAACAGAGTTTGGCTAAATGACTCAATGCAAAAAAAAAAAAAGACATCCAGAGGGATTAGACAGCCAGTAAAGCAGTGCACAACTACCTGGATTTTAGCAACTCCTTACCAGGGCTGCAGCCCGGGGCCCCGGCACTTTGGGGCCCCCGAAAGATGCTTTGTATTTTTGTGAATAAATAAGGTCAGAATGCCTTAATTTTATTGATTTATTTTTATTTATTTAGGATTTTGGCTGTGTTGTTGAAAAAATATCTCATCTGTTCTGGTAAATGTCCATCATGAATGCTTGATTATCATTGGTCCAAGTTGGACGCTTCTTACACATTGGGGCGGAGAATCAGGGAGTCATTTCTCACGATGGTGGACAACAAAATGATTCACAACAGAGTGCAGGAATGAAAGAAAAAGAAGAGCGCGACCGAGAAGTGATGAATAAAATATCCCTACCAACACCATAATAGGAACCAATGAGCTGATCTACAACAAAGCATCAGTGATCCTTGAGATGATTGGCGATAAGAGCAACCATGAGACCCAATACCCACCATGGAAAAAATGGTTAGAGGCTAAAATCAAGGTAACAAGGAGGGAAGTGAACCAACTATCAGAGCTCCACAAGGGTGCAATGAAAAGACCAGTACCCAGAAAGTACAGGCAGATGCCCATACCTGAAGCACTCGAAACTGCCAAACAGAGGCTCCAAGCCTTGGCCAGCCGCCTAAAGAGATACACAAGGGAGAATGAATCCAGAAGGATTAACCGGCTCTTCTCCACTCAACCAGCTAAAGTGTACTCTCAATGGCAGGGTAATAACAACAGAGCAGACCCACCAAGGCTGGAGACTGAACAATACTGGAAAGGCATAGGAAAGGGAGGCGTCCCACAACAGCAATGCACAGTGGTTGATCTCTCTACGAGAGGACCATAGCAACCTCCCTGAGCAAGCCTTGGTAACCATCACTGTGACAGATGTCCAAGAAAGAGTCTCAGGTATGAAAAACTGGACAGCACCAAGATAAACAGATGAGCACGGCACAGAAGGGTATGGGTGTAAATAGCAGAGGAGCCAAACACCAACTCTTCGTAGACCGCACAGTTGCCCGAGACTGCAAAACCCAACACACCAACCTGTGCATGGCTTGGATTGATTACAAGAAAGCCTATGACTCAATGCCGCATACTTGGATCATTGAATGCTTAGGGACAGGGACAGCGTACAACATCAACAGGACTCTGAGAGCCTTCATTGCAAACTCGATGAGGCTGTGGAAAACCACCCTGGAAGCCAACTGCAAACCACTTGCACAAGTATCCATCAAATGTAGCATATACCAAGGAGATGCTCTGTCCCCGCTACTGTTCTGCATAGGCCTGAACCCCCTCAGCCAAATTATCAACAAGACTGGCTACGGATACCGACTCAAAAATGGGGCCAACATCAGTCACCTTCTCTACATGGATGACATCAAGCTGTACGCCAAGAGTGAGCGAGACATCGACTCACTGATCCACACCACCAGGATCTACAGCACGGACATTGGGATGTCATTCGGACTAGAGAAGTGTGGTCGGCTGGTCACAAAGAGGGGGAAGGTGATCCGCACAGAAGGGGTCTCACTCCCAGAAGGAACAATAGCAGACATAGAGGACAGTTCCAAGTACCTAGGTATACCACAAGCAAATGGCAACCTCGATGAGGCCACAAGGAAAGGAGCCACAGCTAAATACCTCCAATGAATAAGGCAAGTCCTGAGAAGCCAGCTCAATGGCAAGAACAAAATCCGTGCGATAAACAGCTATGCCCTGCCAGTAATCAGATACCCTGCTGGAATAATTAGCTGGCCAAAGGAGGAGATAAAAGCCACAGATATTAAGACTAGAAAACTACTAACAATGCATGGAGGGTTCCATCCCAAATCCAGCAACCTGAGACTGTACACGAGCCGCAAGGAAGGAGGCAGAGGACTAGTGAGTGTGAGAACCACTGTCCAGGACAAAACAACTAAGATCCATAAATACATCAGGGACAAAGCCTCAATCAATCAATCAATCAATCAAATTGTATTTGTGTAGCACATTTCAGCTACAAGGCATTTCAAAGTGCTTTACATCATAAACACAAAACACAGTTATGCAACATGGAATAAAAAAAAAAAAAGTACATTGTTACATATTACATTTCAAATGCAATTCTAAACAGGTGTGTTTTTAGTCGAGATTTAAAGGAAGTCAGGGTTTCCGCTGTTTTACAGTTTTCTGGAAGTTTGTTCCAAATTTTTGGTGCATAGATGCTGAAAGCTGCTTCTCCTCTTTTGGTTCTGGTTCTGGGGATGCAGAGCAGACCAGAACCAGAACCTGAGAGGTCTGGCAGGTTGATACAACAACAGCAGATCTTTAATGTATTGTGGTGCTAAACCGTTCAGTGATTTGTAAACTAACAACAGTATTTTAAAATCTATTCTTTGAGCTACAGGAGGGACTGCTGTTATGTCTCTATCTTCCTGGTTCTAGTGAGAACGCAAGCAGCACCTTCTGGATCAGCTGCAGCTGTTGATTTGTTCAACAGCCCTGTGAAGACGCTGTTACAATAATCAATGCGACTAAAGATAAACGCATGAATGAATTTCTCTAGATCTGGCTGAGACATTAGTCCTCTAATCCTGGAGATGTTCTTCAGGTGATAGAAGGCCGATTTTGTAACTGTCTTTATGTGGCTCTGGAGGTTCAGGTCTGTGTCCATCACTACTCCCAGATTTTGGGCTGATCGTTAGTTTTTAGTTGTAATAACTGAAGCTGTGCATTGACTCTAGATCTATAGCTGTAAATCGTTCTTCTTTAGGTCCAAAAATAATGACTTCAGTTTTGTTTCTGTTCAGTTGGAGAAAGTTTTTGGCACATCCACACATTTATCTGTTCTAAGCATTTATTCAGTGATTGGATGGGGTCAAAGGTCACCTGGTGACATCGTAATGTAGAGCTGAGTATCATCTGCATAGTTATGGTAGCTAATATTATTTCCTGTTATAACCTGAGCTAGTGGGAGAATATAAATATTGAATAAGAGGGGTCCTCGGATTGAACCTTGGGGTACCCCACATGTGACCTTTGACCTCTTTGATGAGAAGTTTCCAATTGAAACAAAGAAATCCCTGTTCTTTATGTAAGATTCAAACCAGTTGAGCGCCGAACCGGAGAGTCCAACCCAACTTTCCAGTCGATTCAGTAATATGTCAAAGGTTGCACTGAGGTCCAACAGAACCAGCACCGTGGTTCTCCCACAGTCCGTATTCATATGGATGTCATTGAATACTTTTACTAGGCCAGTCTCCGTGCTGTGGTGAGCACGAAAACCAGATTGGAAAGAGTCAAAGCAGTTGGTCATCATGAGAAAACTATTTAGTTGTTTACTCACAGTTTTTTCAATAATTTTGCTGATGAATTGGAGGTCAGAGGTCAGAGATCGGCCTATAATTCTGCAGTAGTGATTTGTCCAGATTGTTCTTTTTTAGCATTGGTTTGATAACTGCTGTTTTCAAAGCCTGGGGGAAAACGCCTGATGTGAGTGATGAGTTTACTATTTGGATCAGATCAGTAGCAATAACAGGCAGGACTTTCTTAAAGAAATGTGTGGGTAGGATATTCAGACAGCAGGAGCTTGAACTTAATTGACTTATAATTTCTTCTAGGGTTTTATAATTAAGTGGTTGAAAGTGGGTCATTTTTCCTGTATTAGTTTCGTTTGGGTTCAGCAATGGTTCTGGCTTTAGAGTTGATGTGCAGATTAATCCTCTGATTTTTTGAATTTTCTCTGAAAAGAAGTCAGAAAACTTATTACAGGCAGCATTAGATTGGAGTTCAGGTGGTAACGTCATGGGAGGGTTTGTGAGCCTGTCAACTGTTGCAAATAAAGCTCCAGCATCGTTAATGTTTTTGTTTATGACATCTGCAAAGAAAGCCTCCCTTGCATGTTTTAGTGTTAAGTGATAGTTACGTAGTCTTTCTTTATAGATGTCACAATGAACATGAAGTTGAGTTTTACTCCATTTTGGTTCTGCTTTGCGGCAGAGTTGTCTTACAGATTGAACTGTTTGTGCATTTCTCCATGGAGATTTATTCCTGCCAGTCACAACCTTTACTTTAATTGAGGCAATGGAATCAATGATATATGAAACTTTAGACTGAAAACCATCTACCAACTTATCTACATCATTACAGCTTAAGGGTGAGTAAGAAGAGTAGATTTGATTAAATGTTTCTGCTGTGTTTTCTGTAAAAGAACGTTTTGTGACAGTAGCTGTTTGTCCAAGTGGGTCAAAGAATAAAGAGCCTTCAAAGATAACAGCAAAGTGATCCGACAAGGCGACATCAGTTATAGAGACATTGGAAATATTCACAGCCTCACTGATAACCAGGTCCAGTGTGTGTCCTTGAGTGTGTGTTGCTTGTTTGACATGTTGTGTTCAACCAAAATTTTCTAAACTATCAGAGAGCTTTTTTGCTCCTCTGTCTTGGGGTTTGTCCACATGAATGTTGAAATCACCAACAATTATTAAACAATCATAATCGATGCATATGAGAGATCGAAGATCATTCAAGTCAGTAAAAAAATTTTCCACGTATGTTGGAGTTTTGTATAAAGTTAGTATCAAAGTTCGTTTGTAGCCTTTAACCTGAATTCCCAGATACTCAAAAGAGGTGAAATGACCCAAAGAGATTTTACTACAGTTTGTGGTATTTTTAAATATAGAAGCCACGCCTCCTCCTTTTTTATGTTTTCTATTCTCACTTAAAAAATTGTAGTTAGGAGGCTCTAATTCAATTAGTGCAATTTGGTCATTATAGTCATTCAACCATGTTTCTGTCAGAAACATAACATCAATATTATACTGAGTAATGAAATCATTAATTAATAGAGCTTTAGAACAGAGTGATCTGGTATTTAAAAGAGCTACTTTAAGTGACTTGGAGGCAAAAAGATTTTCAGTCTGAGGTTCCTTTAGGCAGGGAATCACTCTGAGGTTCGAATTAGGACCGCTGTATTTCATATTTCTATTTTTTGTAAATTTTCTTGTAGTGATCCGGACAGGTAATGTCCTGTTCTGCATTTCCAGGGGGCCAGACGCATTCTGGAGGAAGACAGGTGTAAAGATAATGTCTGGTCCCCGACCTCTGACCTCAGAAACGCAGAATGATGGATCCTCTGGAAAGTCAGGTGGCTGAAATGAAGTGAGGTCTGCTCTCTGAGTGCTAAGGAGAGACGTGCCGAGGCGAACCTGTTGATTCATTCCATCTGTAAATTTAAGAAACTCTGGTCCGGAAGACATTTCTTCATTGGTATTTATTGAATCCTGTGAATGATTGGAGGAGCAGAGAGGGAGGGGGGAAGGAGGGAGGGAAGCAGTCGCTCCGTCTCCAGTCGATTTATCAGCTTGTTTTGGAATATTGTGCTCCTGATCCGGGTAGCGTTCCATCCTAGTTAGACATCCTTGAGCCTGTTCTTCTGAAGCGGTGATCCTGTTGCTGTCCTTGTTGATAAAATAGAAGAGGTTTGTAGTGAGTAGCTTCATCCCATGTTTATTAAGATTGCGTCCTCCTCTTCCAAAAAGGTGAAAGCGCTGCCAATAGATCTAGAGGTTATCAACAGACAATGTGCTCAGTGAATGTCTGAGACAACAGGGAACGGAGGTTGAAGTGCCAGAGATACCATCATGGGAGGACAAGCCCCTACATGGGATGTACCACCAGCAAATAACCCAAGTGGCTGATATCAGTAAATCCTACCAATGGCTGGAAAAAGCTGGACTCAAGGACAGCACAGAGGCCTTCATCCTGGCCGCCCAGGATGAAGGCCAGAGCAATAGAAGCCCAGATGTACCACACCAGACAGCCCCAAGGTGTAGGTTGTGCAAGGAGGCCCCTGAGACAGTCCAGCACATAACAGCAGGGTGCAAGATACTGGCAGGGAAAGTGTACATGGAACGACATAACCAAGTGGCAGGCATAGTGTACAGAAACATCTGTGCAGAATATGGACTGGAAACCCCAAGATCAAAGTGGGAAACACCCCCAAAGGTGGTGGAGAATGCCAGAGCTAAGATCCTGTGGGACTTCCAGATCCAGACAGACAGAATGGTAATGGCGAACCAACCAGACATTGTCATAGTGGATAAACAACAGAGGAAAGCCGTTGTGGTAGATGTAGCAATACCAAGCCACTGCAACATCAGGAAAAAGGAGCACGAGAAACTGGAGAAATACCAGGGCCTCAGGGAGGAACTGGAGAGGGCCTGGAAGGTGAAGACCACAGTGGTGCCTGTGAACAACATCAGACATCTCAGTCCAGAAATGTGCAGTCCTTGGCACAGCCAAGATACTGCAGGACCCTCAAGCTCCCAGGCCTCTGGTAGAGGACCCGAGCTCAGAGGATAAGAACCACCCGCGGTGGGTGAGAAGGGAATTTAACTTTTTTTTTTTTATATATATGCAACTGTATGACGATTAAGTACTACCCGCTCAAGTCTCAAGCCCAGGGGCCCACACCCTCTTAAGTCTGGCCCTGACTACTGACACTCATCTGGAAGAGCATGATGGTCAGAAAGCTAAATAATCAACCTGAAAAATAATTGAAGTCAATGAGCTAATGGTGGAAGACGCTGGTTTTGCTCTTGTTTGACCGCTGTTGTGCAATATTGGTAGTAATATTTCACAGATGGACCGCCATTTAACCTCAACCACGTAATTTAAGCAAACAAACTAACAAAAAAAATTTATAAGATTTTACATATGTATTAAAACTTTCACTGTCCTAACGTAAGACAGATAATCTCTGGAAAAAAAATAAATCCCCTCCTTCCTGTATTCTGCAGAATTACTCCGCTCAGTCAGAAATAGCCAGTCAGAACCAGCATTAATCAGCCAGCCAAGCTCTCAGGAAGTTTTGACTTAGTAAATCAGGATTGTTTATTTTGATCCAACCTGCTTTTGACTTTTAATGAATGTTTCCTTTTTTACTTGTCATGATTTGATGTAGACAGTGTTGTGAGATTTATTTGACAACACAGCCTATATAAAAATCCTTACTGTTAAATATTGTTTTACTGATGGTTTTTCAATTGTACTTTAGACTGAGTAGCTTCTGCATTGTTCTGGCAAGCACTTTTCACGTTTTCTGTCTAAATTAGGTGAATTTATTGCCAGATCTTTTTTCCATTTTGCCAGATCACATAGTAGCAGTTGTACCTTAAGTAAAAAATTTACAGCCAATCCAGATGATCACCAGTGATCAGCCGTGATGGGTGATTGGAATTGGCAGCAAAATACCTGATTGGAGAAATTTTAATTATACTGTTAGGTGTACTACATTTAAATATATAGGAAGGATACCAATTTTGACATTACAACTTTAAACACACTTACTTCTCACCATTATTGGCACTCATGAAATTTAAGTTCATATAATGGAATATTTCCTGAAGAAAATTTATCAAGTGAAACAACATTTTACTGATGATAGCGTGTGCTTGATGCAAAACAACAAATATATTAAAAAAAACATTAAAAAAGATAAACATCATGAGAAAAACAAAGAAAAACATAATGTTTACCATGTCAATGGTATTGACATCCTTTTCTGCAAATCAGTATGAAAACCCAATTCACAAATAAAGAACACTTGTGATGAACTGCCTCCACACATGTGACATGAATTAACCAATGAATGATCATATTGGTGCTTTAAAAGCCACCTGCTAGTCCATCTTCACATGTTACAATGGTGAAGACAAAGGAGCTGTCTGAGGACTTTTCGGTAATTCACACAAACAATATGTTTACAGACGGCGCAATGAAGCCTTTAAAGAAAAGAACACCATACCAACAGTTAAGCATGGTGGAGGATCTATAATCCTGTGGGGCTGTTTTGCGGCATCTGGTACTGGAGGTCTTGACCGCATCACAGGCATCATGAAATCAGAAGATTATCAAGCAATTGTAGAGCGAAATGTCTTGCCAAGTGTAAGAAAACTTGGTTTGAGGCGAAGATCCTGGGTCCTCCAGCAACATAACGACCCAAAGCACACCTCCAAAAGCACACAGGCATGGTTGAAAGGGAAAAAATGGACTGTTTTAAAATGACCAGGAATGAGTCCTGATCTCAATCCTATTGAAAATCTTTGGGTGGAGCTGAAATCTGCCGTTGGAGAAAGAAACCCTGCAAATGTACAAGAACTAGAGCATATTGCAAAAGAAGTGTGGGAGAAAATCCCACCTGAGAAGTGCAAGAACCTTATAGATGAATATAAGAAACATTTGGAGAATGTCATTGCTGCCAAAGGCTGTGCAACCAAATACACTGCGCAAAAAAATAAAGGGAACACTCAAATAACACATCCTAGATCTGAATGAATGAAATATTCTCATTGAATACTTTGTCCTGTACAAAGTTGAATGTGCTGACAACAAAATCATTGTTGATTGTCAATCAGTGTTGCTTCCTAAGTGGACAGTTTGATTTCACAGAAGTTTGATGTACTTGGAGTTATATTGTGTTGTTTGAGTGTTCCCTTTATTTTTTTGAACAGTATATTAAGGAGGGGTGTCAACATTAGTGCACATGCTAATTTTCTGTTTTGTCCTTTGGAATTAAAATATTTATGTTGAAATGGTAATTGTCTTTGGTAAATTACTTTGGACCTCAAATTGAATTGTCCTGCTGATATATGTTTTGAACAATTCCATTTATTTCTGAAGATTCACTGATATGCAAAACATAAAGGGGTGCCAATAATGGTGAGCAAGACTGTAACTTTAGTTGTTCCAAAAAAAGCATGTGATAATTTTTTTTTTACAATTTAATCACTATTAAAATACACTAAGCACAAGATTTGTTGTTCCAAAATAACATACTTCAAGTATACTGATGATTAGTCTTATCAGTATTCTTGATAAGACTAAGACTGTGTCTGGCTTCAGCTATGCTAAAAATTTAATATTTAAAAAAAATTTTTTATTTTATTTTTTAATTTTCTTTATTTGACCAGGTAAACCCTGTTGAGATCTGGATCTCATTTTCTAGAGGGATCTGGGCAGAAGTCTACAATACAAAGCAACCTGGTTACAAAATAAAACCAAATTAATGCTTAGAATATTTATTTTTCACCAGGGCAGTGTGAACAGCTAAAGTGTGGGTAGCTTTGTTGGCATGGCAACTTGCAGTCTACTTTGGTGGATGCTAATGTGCTTTGCCGATCAACTTGTACAATGGGGTTCTTGTTCATATTTTTATAGTGAAAATATAATCTTACTTTTTTCTCTTTGGAATAGATAAAGTACTTTTTAATTTAAATAGAATCAATGGGGCTATCAAAGCGCACTTTGAGTAATTTTTTAGGATGGCCACACCTGGAGCAGTTCATGATAGTTTCCTGTTTTCTTCACTACAGTTTTTCTCATAATCCTTTATAGTGAAAGGATAGGGTTACAAAATGGAGCCTTTCCAGGCTAATAGATATCAGTGACATTGTCTCTGAATGTTTTTATAGGGGCAGATGTCATGGATGATTGGATAAGTTTGCCTAAGATAAGGCATCAGGTTCTGGCAGCTTTTCTTCATTCTTCTTAACTTCTCACAATCAAAAACTGTCTTTCATCCAACATAGCCTCACTAAAACAAATATTTTTCTCAGGTTTGTTAAAAGATACTATCCAGCAGACATTGAGGACGGTAATCATAACTTGTTCAACACTGAACATACCAGCTTAAATATTTTACATCAGTTTCCATAACATTATGACCGTCTGCCGTTACATATATCCAGATGCTAGAGCAGTTCAATACTTAGTTCAAGCAATCAGTACCAGGTCTGAATCCATATCAGTACTTCTGGTTACTTTATAGGTGTTAATTAAAAAAAATTGACTTTTTAAATTATTCATGCCCCAAATTGTTCTTGGATCTGTAGCGATGGGTTGCAGGAGAGCTTGGTGGATGTTCTGTCAATTCAGGGGGACATGAATAAAGGACACAAGAACAAGTGTCTCCTTCCTGACATAGACAGTCTCCCTGCAGCCTGTACTTGCTCATCTGACATGGTGCTTGTTGAAAAGGACTCATTAAATGACAGAATCTATCGAGCTTTGGAACGTGACATCACTGCTCTAGACATAGGGATATGAACGCTATCTTCAGGGGCCATAAACATAACCGACAAAAACAACTGCCACACAGATATTTTGAATCTAAGTTTCTTAAAATGATTTAGCAATGGTAGAAACTTGGTACAAACATCCAATAATGTGATGTAATTATTGGATGTCACACATTAATAGATGTATAATGGCCGAAAGAGTAAAAAGATAGAAAACGGAAGTTTGGTTCACAGTTTTCCTGCCTGTAAACAACGTGAGGGGGCTAAAATATCGGAGCTAACGAAAAGGAGACAAATTGCCTGGGTATCAGCGATGAGACATCCTGATATCACTTTCTCCAATATCCCGAGTTATCTACAAGTTTGCTCCAGACATGTCCATTCTGGTGAGTGTCTAAATCTGCTTTGTTGGTGTGGTGTCATAATGTTTTGCTATGATGTTGTCCGGATTACTCATGTTGAGTTCATTTAAGTGGGTCAACCTTGTTTAGGTCGGGTTTATATTTTTTTTGTGGCATAGTCCAAGTTTTGTCAGTAGACATTGAGATTATTCCATTATTGCGAAGTAAACTATTTTACTAATGTTATCAAATTTACAGTATTAATACTGATGTGTGTTCCGATATGTCCTCTTCAAGGCAAAATGACGTATGAAACGGGTTAGCTTAATCCAGACTGGGTTCCAGCACTGAATATGGGTCACTGCGAGGTAAACGGCACAACATTGGACCGACATTCATCAATTAAAGAGGCGATACAGCAAGACCACGGTGGGTCAACAAGTTACAGAGACTGTGTTTTTATTTAGCCCAGAATAGGTAAACAATGAAAACATGGCAGCGGAGGGTGTAGAAGAGGAACGTGTTGGAGAGGAGGAAACCAGAAGGTTTCTAGGAGCTCAGCAAGGCTGCACACTCTGAAGAGGGAAATGAACCATTTGTGTTGAAATATGTGTACAGCTGGAAGTGGTTGTTTTCTCTCATTTCATAATGTAATGTGGTAAACATTCATGAAACACTTTACTCAAGCACTTCAAGTTGTATGTAAGCAGGTGATGAAATGAATCACATTTTAAGTAAAAATTTGATATCTAAAATGTTTCAGGTAATAAACATACATGTAATGAAAGATTATATTTTTAAATAAACATTTTATGTAATTAAACTAAACAATTATATAATTAGACATTTTGCAATAAACATTTAATGTAACAAGCAAACCAGATGAAAGAGCCCATCTTTAAACATTTAATGTGTAATTAAACAGTTCAGAGTTGTTACGTCCGCCAGGTCGCCATATTTAAAAGGACACGTAGACAAAGGATTCAAGAATATTCCTTTATTTGTATTTTTTTTTAACTCCCTTTTAGGCTTCCTTTTCCCTCTACTTCCATCTCCTGTAAAGGAAGGAAAGAACCCTTTTTCCGTGTCCCAAAAAAGTAAAAAAAAGTAAGAGAATCCAAAAAAAGTTCAACAGAAAGGTGGACCTGGTGAGCCGGTCCAAAGAAACAAAAAGGTACAACAGGGGGCCAACCCTATACAGGGCTGTCGAAGCCCCTGCTAATACCAGACTAAAGAAAGAAAATAGGGAAAAATAATATACTAACACAAAATAACCGAAAACAGGACAACCGGACTCACCAGGCCATAATAATTACCCAAAACGAAGAAACACTCCAGACAACAAACAAAAATCCCCCATGGCAGGCAGGAGGCGTCAGCTGGGTCCGAAGGCCGCCGAAGTCAGAAACGCCTCATCAGGACGCATCCCTCTTGGAGGTGGATGAGCGAGCGGAAGAGAGTGGCAGGGCGGGTTCTCCAACTATCACAAACCCAGCCTATTTATAGGCGGTCCACGTGCCCACCAATTAACAAAACCAAATTAATTACAAAAAGAATCATCACTGCACTAAAGTATATTAAACACAAAATCACTCAACTAAAACCAATAGAAAATTATTTAAGAAAAATAAAAATAATTATAAAGTGCCCAAAGAACATAACAAGAGTAAACAATAAAGGTAAATGTTATGAAATGGATCACACTTCAAGTAAATATTTGAAGTGTGAAAAATTTGACTTTTTCACACTTCAAAGTGTGAAAAAGTCACTTTGTCTCTGGTTTGTTAAAAGATACTATCCAGCAGACATTGAGGACGGTAATCATAACTTGTTCAACACTGAACATACCATTTCTGCGTGACATTTCTGTCATACGCAGAAATGTCACTGCGTATGACATTTCTGGTCATACGCAGTGACATTGGTTCAAAACCTCTACAGGGTCATGTGACTGCTGAGGCTGCCAACTCACCTTTGCATGAATACAATAGTTTTTTTCTATTGTTTTTTTTACATAATTCTATGGACTGCAGATTGACAATTTAAATCCTGCGTGGACATGCCAACTCTCCAGAAAAACGATGTAACTGCCTCCCAACAGCAATAAGGTACCAGGGCTACTACTAGCCTAAAAGCTAGTCATCACCAACTCAGGACGATGTGAACGAATCCCCCTCCATTCTCAAAATGGATGAGCTTCTTCAGAAACTGGAAAACAATCAAACTAAAATCTTGAATGACCAAGCTAAATATTTTTGCAGACATTAGGAAGGACCTGTCTGAAATGAGACGAGCTGTAGAAACATTTGAGACCAAGCTATGCGACATGCAAATAAGGCTAAATAGAATGTGGACTCCTGTGGATATGCTGGAGGAATCGGAGAAGCAGCGCTGCGACTCCCACCTGACTTTGGCTTCTGAAATATTTAAATTGAACGCCAAGTTGACGAAATATGAAGACCCGGAAAGACAACTTAATCTACGTATTTTGGGCTTCCTGAAATGTGTTGAAGGTAAATATGCCATATTGTTCCTGACTACGGTTCTCCTTGAAATTCTCCGGGGGGGGCTAGATTTAGAGCATGCTCATCAGTTACTGCTCCCAACTAGTCCCGGAGTCCATTGTGCGCTTTCTGAGGTTCCAGGAGAAGGAGCGTGTCACACGGCCCTCGAGATAGTTAGGGGATATTCGCTGGCAGAACCACAAGATAAGGTACTATCAAGGTTTTTTGAGGGCTATGCAGGAACAGCGACATTTGTTTCCAGAGTCCAAGTATCTGCCTCACTTAACCAAGATGCCATTTTGTATCAGTTGTCTTGCTATACTCTCATTTACAACCCTGAGTGAGGTGAAACACTGATTTGAAGATCCCAGGAAGGCTTTGAAAGGCTTCAAGAATCTCTGACTGCTTCTGGCCTTGCCCCATGATGCCCCTCTTCCCTTGACCCTCCCCCTCCCCCAGTCATCTGCAGATGATTTTCACAATTTGTTCCCTTTATTTTTGGATGTTTCTTTCTGTTCATAGTTCTTCCTTTGTTCTGTGATTATTTTTTTAAATTCTTATTTTAACAGATCCAATTGTCTCTTTTTACTGCTGGATCAACTCATTTTTTATTTTATTATATATTTCATCACATGACGATTCTTAGTCTGATCTCAATCAGTGCCAGGGGTCTTAACATACTTCACACAGGGTGTACAAAAGCAGTGTTAAGCATGCAAAGGCTAAACTGTATTAGAGTTTCTCCGTGAGAAAGACATAGATTTTGCTATGATTCAGGAATGACATTTAGTGCACAAAGATGCTGGTCGATTAGCCTATAAATGTTATCACTCTGTTGCTACTTATTCTGCAGCAATAAAATGTAAGGGGGTAATGACTTTATGTAAAAGTAAACTAAAATTTTATCTTAACTCTTGGGCAAATGATAACTATTGCAAAGATTCATATGGATGGGAAAAACATAGCATTCATTTCCGTTTATGACCTAAACATTTATAATGTTGACTTTTGTGATATGGTAACTGATTCTATGACTATGACTTTAAATACGACTATTATTAGTATATATGACTATTATTTTAAATACTAATCTGTCTTGTAGCTTTTCATTTGGTGCAAGGTGCACATTTCAATGCAGTTTGGGACAGCTGTATGTACAGGGTGGGATTGACAATAGGGACCAACATGTTTAATCTCAGGAGCTCCAACAATACAAGCTTGGTGGACATTTGACACATGTTTAAACCATTGTTAAAAGACGTGTCATTCTACTCAGGATGCAAGAAAAATGTAATATATGAGCGAGTCAGGTTTAAAACACGCAAACAAGAGGAGTATGAAACAGTGGATGCCTTTGTTACTTCACTGTATGCGCTTGCAGAACATTGCAGTTATGGAGTGCTACATGATGAACTGATTCGTGACAGACTAGTGGTGGGACTGCAGGATAAAAGGTTATCTGAAAGTATGCAGTGACCCAGATTTGACACTAGAGAAGGCCATCAATTCGGCAAGACATAGTAAAGAGGTGAAACGACAGCAATCCTATCTGCATAGTGATACCAGATCAGAGACAGAAAAATTGAAAAAATCTGTCGACAGAGGTGTACGAAAAGCAGTATTAAACATGCAAAGGTTAAATATCAACCCAAGTTGCACACTACTACAAATAATGAGGGAGATTTTTCAGTGTTATAAGTGTGGCAGCTCTCCATCCCGTCCCAAACATGACTGTCCAGCCAATGGGAAAATGTCATTTATGTGGGAAAGAGGGAGACTGTCAGAGGGTGAATAGAACGCTCAAGACTGTACATGCTGTTGAAAAAGATGAGGATTCTTTGTTTTTAGGCAGCATTACAAATGGAGATGAACCTTGGAGGCTTGTTTCTAAATAACAGAAACATCTCATTCAAGATTGATACTGGTGCTGATGTTACGGTTCTGCCATGCGCCATGTGCAAAGACATCTACAGAGACAAGAGTCCCCCTCCTTCTGAAAAAAGCCACCAGGCAGCTGCTGGGACAGGGGAGAAATCCACTGGATATTGTGGGGGTTGCTGAGACGTTGATGAAAAAAGGAGATTCAGGAAAGTGTGTACATTATGAGACACCTGCAAACTGCATTTTTGGGTAGACCAGCCATTCAGAAGCTGGAGCTTGTAGCTAGATTAAATGAGATAATTGCTGAAACATTAAACACTAGCTATCCAAAGCTATGCAGTGGTCTGAGAGAGGTGAGACAGCCTGATGCCATCAAACTGAAACCAGGAACTCAACCATTTTCATTAAAGACACCCAGAAGGATTCCACTTCCTTTGATGAACAAAGTCAAGCAAGAATTGTCCCATATGGAAAGTTTGGATGTGATCAGCAGAATTGAGCCAACTGAGTGGTGTTCAGGAATGGTGGTTGTTCCCAAAAAGACAGCGGCTGTACGCATATGTGTTGATCTCACAAAGCTGAACGAGTCTGTTTGCAGAGAGAAGTATATTCTTCCTTCTGTAGATGAAACGCTCAGTAAGCGAGCAGGAGCAAAAATTTTCAGTAAATTAGATGCTAATATGGGGTTCTGGCAGATTCCTTTAACTGGAAGATACTGCAAAATATACAACTTTCATTACACCTTTTTGATGTTATTTAAATGGCTACGTCTGTATAGCTTCTGCCCTGAGCATTTCCAGAACAGAATGGTAACATAGATGGTGTTATCTAGGGACTAGATGGTGTAGTGTCCCACATGGATGATGTGTTAGTGTGGGGGAGAACACAGGAGGAGCGTGATGCTCGTCTGCATACCGTTCTTGGAAAGATTCAAGAAGCCGGTATTACACTGAACATTGATAAATGTGATCTTTCAAAGCAGAGTGCAACATTTTTGAGCCACATTATCTCCATTAATGGAGTTAGTCCTGATCCAAATAAAACAGAAGCTGTGAGAAAGATGAAGAAGAAAACAGGACAACACGAAGAGTACAGAGGACAAAACTCCAAGTAAACACACAGAGAATCTCGGAACATGACATTGAGTTTTACCTGGGCTTGTGAAAGGTGCAGTAATTATCTCATTGGCAAACATTTCCAAATGTAGACTAATCATAAACCACTTCTGAGTCTGTTGAGTTCCCAGATGCTCTTCCACCACATAGTCAGTGCTTTAGAATGCGTCTCATGAGATATTCCTATTTCATCTCATATGTGCCAGAGAAACATTTGTGCACAACTGACACTGTCACACACCCCCATGACAGAAAACTTAACAGAAACTGAAACAAATTTGGTTGAAGACTCAAATATTTGCACAGGCTATTCGCAGCTCACCCACAGTCTCTCCAATCTCCATTGACAATACACACCAACATATTTCACAATGTGCGGATTACGTTTTACTGTATCTAAGCAATGCTGTACATGCATTCCACATGTTTTGTTTAACTTTGAGCATTATGGTATGTTCTCTAGTTTCAAAATCAATTGGCAGAAATCACTGTTTTTGCCTTTAAATCAGGCCATAATTAATGCCCCTACTCATGCATCTGCTCTGGTCACTATAAATTTTATCTGGGGGTAGACATCTACTCTTACTTACAGAAATGATCAAAGAACAATTTTTCTAATTCAAAGTTGTAGCAGACCTGGACTATCTTAGCAGATAGTCTTACCCTACCCCCTAACCCTACCCTAAACCCAGCCAATTGGGGTATCTCCTCTGGGGGAAATCCAAGGCTTTCCCAGGCCAATCAAGTGACATCGTCCCTCCAGTGTGTTCTGGATCTTCTCCTGGGCCTCCTCCTGGTGGAACACCTCACCAGGCTTCCAGGAGGCATCCTAACCAGATGCCTGAGCCTCAACTGGCTCCTCTCGATGTGAAGGAGCAGCGGCTCTACTCTGAGTCCCTCCCGGATGACCGAGCTTCTCACCCTATCTCTAAGGGAGAGCCCAGACACCCTACGAAGAAAACTCATTTCAACCGCTTCTGTCCGTGATCTCGTTCTTTCAGTCATGACTCAAAGCTCATGAGATACTTAAACTCCTCTTAGGGTAGGACACCCCTACGACCCAGCGAAGGCTCTACCCTTTCTGGCTCGAGACCATGGCCCCGGATTTGGAGGCATGGATCATCATCCCGGCTGCTTCACACTTGAACCGTTCCAGTAAAAGCCTGACCTGATGAAGCCAATAGGACCACATCCTCTGCAAAAAGCAGAGATGAAATCCCAAGGCCACTAAAATGGATCCCCTCAACACCTTGGCTGTGCCCAGAAATTCTGTCCATGAAAGTAATGAACAGAATCAGTGACAAAGTGCAGGCTTGGTGGAGTCCAACTCTCACCGGAAAGGAGACTGACTTACTGCCGGCAATGCCGACCAGACTCTGACACTGGTTATACAGGGGCCTGACAGCCCGTATCAAAGAGTCCCGGTACCCCATACAAATGTCTATAATACAAAAGTACAGTCATTTAGATGTGGTTATCACTGGTTTGCATGAACTACTGCATCAGTGTGGCATGGCATGGAGGAGATCAGCTTGTTCTTCAGTCTCTAGATATAAGCAATGGGACATTTGTCTCTCTCTGCTCTAACACCTTGTGAAGCTTTCCCAAATACTTCAGTTCTTCCTGTTGCTGGTGCAACTTTTCCTACCACACTTTTCCCTTCTACTCAACTTTCTATGAATAAGATAGCTTTACTTATTTATTTATTTTTTTTTTTTTACAATATTCTAATTTTTGAGACATGATTTGTAAACTCTAATCATTAAAATGACAAGAAATAAAAGCTTGAAATCTTCCAGTCTTTGTGTACTGAGTCTAAATACGATAGATAGACTGTATGTTTCATTTTCTTCAACAAAAAATCTTGAAGTTTTTCATAATATTCTGAGCTGGTGTATACGTGTGTCTGTGTATTGCTGAAGCCTGCACTATGTGCTGTAATCTTTATTTGAATCATTCAGGTTTGGTTGTCAGTGGTTACTTGACAAGAGACGATTGTTGATTTGACTTTCTCTTTTGTGTGTGTGTGTGTGTGTGTGTGTGCGTGTGCACGTGTGCACGCATGCATGTTCTCTGGCGGGTGCTGAAAGCAGAGACAAAAAGACTTTATGGTTCTCAGTTCTGGATGAACAATGTAACAAGAGAGGGCTGTTCAGGGTCAGGCAGAGCGGTCAGTGTCCTCATGTGACTCTGGTATCATGCTCCACTTTTCTCCAGTTCTTGGAGAGTGAAGTGGAGAAATGACGTTCAGGATTAAATGAATGTCTGTGTGCAGCTGAAGCACATCTGGAAAGTTCCAGGTTTGTGTGAGTTCATGTTGGCATGAGCTGAAGTTCCCATGACCAGAAATGGTGTCGGTTATCCTGTTTATTTTAAATCTCACCATCTAACGGGCCAGGGATAGGGTTAGGTTTGGGGTTAGCCTCTGGATTGGTTCCTATTGTTGGCATCTCTGCAGCCAGCTCTGGCATCCTGCTTTGTCTCCACTTAAGAGATATATTTTTTCTTAGGTACTTGCAGATTTTTTTTCTATTGTTCTATGAAAAGAGAGAGGACAAGAAAAAGTCACATTTTGAATTTAACACAGGAATATGTCTTGTTCTTCCTGTTTTATCTCATATGAGCAATGAGCTGAACTCAGACCTGCCCCAGGCCCATTTATCAGCAGATACTCAGTAAGGTTCTCATCTCCTGTCTTTTCTCCTCTGCAGTGGGTGCTGGCATTTGAAATTTTCATCCCGCTAGTCCTCTTCTTCATCCTCCTGGGTCTGAGGCAGAAGAAACCAGCGATCCCCGTCAAGGAAGGTACGCAGGTTGGAGACTGCAGTAAACTCTGTGTTCATGTGTATCCTCTAAAAGTTTGAGTGGCTTACAGAGAAAGAGACTCCTCAGCATTTTTAAATGTGTAACTTGCAAAACTTTGTGTAACAGCAGCAGTTTGTTGTCCAGGAAAGCTCACCTGTACCCAAGGACAAATCTTCCATGTTTAATTTGGAGGAAGACATCTAGCCAAGGGTGGGAAGTTCTATTCCCAACAGATAACACCAACAGATTTCCATTTTTATCCCAGTCCTTATTGCTGACTCAGTGCCATGTCTGGAATGCTTTAAATTGCATATGCTGCCTTTTTAGAATCATTTGCTAAATAAATATTCTGTATATATTTAAAAAGGAAAGAAGACATTTTAGGATTATTTTACAGAATTGGTGTATCAAGCTAGTGACGGATTTCTCAGAATAGTTTCTAAATTACCTATCCCGATAGCTTATTACTAAAGTAGAATAACTTCTGTAGTTATGACAATGCTTTTTCCAGACTCGGATTTGTCCTGTAGGTGCAGCTACTGGCCCTTGAACAGTTAGTTTCTGTCAATATTAAAAAAGTCTTTCTTGTTTTTAATTAACAATTGGATTAAATTCCAATTTCTTTAGAAGAGCAATCATCAAAATGTCATTGCCTCTGAAGGTCTTTGTTTTGACAATGGACATGATGTTAAAGTTTTAGTTAACCTTGTTCTCTTGTGTCAACAGAGATTCTTTCACTGTAGCAGTGTGACCAGTTTGAGATGTGTTGTTGGCTCATTCCTCCTGGTCGGACTCTAACTAAAGTTTTTAATTGATTTAATTGCAGGTTGTGTTTTTAATTAATTTGAATTGAATCACAAAACTATACATCAATAAAATAGGCTCTGCACACCTATGTAGATATTTAAAATTTTTTTACTGAAAATAATTGCAAGATCTGTAAATAATTCATCACAATTCGTCTTTTTAATAAGAAAAGACGATGTTGTTTCAGGCTGCGATAGTTTCACCGACAGACTAACTCCTTTTACCACAACTTGAACAAAACAGTAGTTGTCCCAACAGATTGCTTTCTGAAGCAGAATGAATCCCCAGGAGGCCAACAGAATCGACTTAGTCATTCATCGCTGCTGTTTGCAGATTGCCTCAAAAATTGTAACACATTAAAATCAATGTAATTAATCAAAATGGATGTGGAAAAGTCCCAGCCCTTGTTATTTCACTTTGACTGTGAGTCTTATTGTAACAAAATGTTGCATCCTATAAACTTTTATCCAGAATAAAAGAAGCAGTGCCTTCTGATTTTGCAAAATTTTAATGAGGTTTTCTGCTCATCAAAAGTCGTGTCTGCTTTTGGTAGTCAACTTTGCTTTTTTCATATTGTCCTAATTGATATCTGATAACATTAGCATTATGTCATTTAGGATTGGATAATCCTATGAAATAGTTTTTCCCCCTGATGGATTTCTTCTGTTTCTGCTTTCTTAATGGACTTAAATGTTCATGTCTTACAACGACAAGCAGAACAAATGGCACAAGTAGTTTTCAATATTTGATTTTATTGATTAGGGGAAAGAAATTATTCAAACCAACCCAATACAAGCCCACATCAACAGAAGCTGTCTCCAAGGTTTTTCCCTTCGATTCTTTTTGGCAAAAAATTCTGGATTTCAAATTGTTTTTATGGTTTTATAAACTTTTCAGATTGATGGCAAGCAATAGTTACTTCTCCAAAGTTATTGATATTTCAGAACTTCCAGACATCATCAGACTGATGAAATAAGAATTTATTTGCTCTGTGTCCTCACTGACTCACTGTCAACAAGCTGCAAGCTGCTTCTTTCTTCTTCCAGTAGAGTGGGACTATAGAGGTGTTTGCTGCTCTGACCTGCTTTTTACTGCAATTAGTGTGGTATATTTGTATGTATGTGTAGTGTGTATGTGTGTATGCGTGTGTGCGTGTGCGTGAGGGCGTGTGTGTGCATGTGCGTGCACGTGTGTATGCATGTGTGTGTGTGCGTGCGCGTGTGTATGCGTGTGTGTGTGTGCGTGTGCATGAGGGCGTGTGTGTGCATGCGTGTGCGTGTGTGTGTGCGTGACTGTACAGAAAACCGTTTTGCAGGTTTTTACTCTCTACCTTTAATACTGACCTATATTGCTGTTCAGTTATATTTATCCTGTGTGTTCTGTAAGCACATCGTCATCTAAACGTCTTTATTTGATCTTTTTATTGTTTCCTTTCAGTTGAAACCAGAAGTTTGACCATATGACCTTTCTTCCAGTCTGAAATGAAACTGTTTAGATCAGTTAAAATTTCCAAGATTATTTGTATTTCTTAAACACTACACCAATTAGATAAATAACATGCAAGATTTATTTCTGAATATCTTCAAAATCAGAAGTTTAGGTACACTTCCTCAGTAAGTTATATAGTATAGAGCTGTATAACTTGGACCAAACCTTTTGAGTTTTTCCCATTAATTTGCTGGAATTCTGGTCCATTCCTCCTGATGGATGCTTCACTGTCTGGTATCTGGAAATTATTACTAAGGATGAGCCAGACTGGTGCAGCCATTCAGTCCTCCTCCTGATATTTTTATTTCTGATTTCTTTTGGCATAGAGAAGTTTGGTCTGAATTGTCCTCAGGCAATGAGAAAAAAAGAGTGTGTAGCTACAAAGAGTGTACATACATTTCTGATTTCAGTTGTATGAAATTTAGTGATGTGACATGTCTTGTCACCACCCTATGCAATAGTTTAGTTTTGTTCTGATCAATTCTTACCGGATTCTTTTTAGCTTTGGTTCCCTAGAGCACCCCCTGTTGCTCACATCAGTTGAGCAGTAGCATCCAGTTGATACACTTTTTTTTTGTTTTCTCATCTTCCCTCTACACTCTGTCTGCTATTCTTCCTTTGTTTCTCTCTGTCTGCCCATGGTTATTCTTCATTCCTATGCATGTCCCCAACCTGTTGGATGGAGCAGTGTGTAAGTGTGTAATGAACAGAAAACTGTCTCTAGTGATGAGACACATGAATCAGGATGTGCTATCCTCCTCTACCTGTGCGCCTTTGTCTCATTGTGTATCTTTGAACTAAATGTTGAACCTTGAATTAGCAAAAAACGTCATTCAGCAACACAGCAAGCGTTTGTCTATAGTGCAACATAAAAAAACTGTCATTTGTGAGTTAAAAGGTTTAAAGTAGCAACAGAAGTCCAAACTTTGTGTGAAGTTTCAGTTTAGCCTCAGAGCACCAGGGAGGATTTTCTGTCCCCACCTGGTCTGAACTCAGACAGTCGGAACTGTTTCCAGCCTTCAGTGTTCATACATGAGCAACCGGATGGCAATCAGGGACTTCCCAGTGCCAGTCTCTCAGTGGGATTGGAGTGAGATTCGGTACACACACTTGATGTTTTGAGACATGCAGTGATTAATAAAAGACTCAGGAACTGTCTGACGGATCCGGCTGCTGCTGCTTTGTGCGACACATCGACCTACTTCAGCTCTGATCTGAAGAGACGGGAGATCGTGTCATTCCTCAGCAAAGCCAACATTTTGTGAATGTTGAGGCTCAGGGGTTTCAGGGGCGATGCTACAAAGTTTTAAAAATAACACTCACAATGTTTTAATTGGTTGTGGATCTACATGAGCCTGGTTGGTTCAGCCAGTGACAGCAGCTGCTGCTGTCACTGGAGAAACACCAAACTGTTCAAGTTTAGCACTGAAAGCTTTCTGATGAGGGAGAAGACCTCCAACTCATCACTAGCAAAAGAATCATACAACCTTCTAAAGTTCTTGTCATGATCCATTTGTTATTTTTGCTCCAGATGTTTCCTTTGTGATCCAGACGCCTTTATTCCCGTGAAGGATCTGGGATGAGGCTGATAAATCAAACACAGAAGTAACTTTAAAAAAATATGAAAACAGACACAATATTTGATGTAACTGCTGTTTTCATTTAATTTTTCTGTACAAGAACAGCCTGTTGCTCACACTGAATAAATGTTTTCTTATGTTTTAACCACAGCAGAAGCTGTTTTTTATGTGATAACTTACAAACAAGATGTCTTGCCTTTAAGCTGGTCTGTGCTTGCTGAATGACCGACTGCAGCAGCTCTGATTACTGCAGGTCCCTCTGAGTCTCATCTCAGTGTCAGGATGGTAAAGGAGCCAGCGCATGAACTTCCTCATCTCACACTGCAACTTCCTTCTTTCCACTACTTATGTAAAAGACCAGAGTGCAGCCCTACATGGAGGAAGTCTAAAGTGATGAGGTTCACTGCAGAGCTCAGAAATCTTCACCACACTACACGAAAGATGCACCGACTGGCAGCTTGAACTGTCCATTCGTTATGTTTTTTATCATGAATGGTTTGAGTCATCTAAACGTAGAAATAAACGTTGTGTCCAGAAACAAGAACGCCAACTCAGTCTAAAAACTTGCTGGCCACCAAACTTCCTCTCTGAGAACATTTGTTGTACATCATATTCTCCATCACTTTTCTAAATAAGAACTTTGATGTGACTGTTTATAGCAGCAGTGTGTTTTGATGGACCAGTGCTGGCTCTAGTACCATCCTGTGGTGTGCTTCCTACTCTCCAGTCTGTTTAACTCTGTTCCACTCAGCAGGATGAAAACCTCATAATATCTTTCTATTCTACTGATGATGGACTCATTTTCTGTACTTATCCTGAATTCCCACCTGGATGGTCAAAGAGGACCCATGTCAACATGCTGATAGTTTCTGCAATTTCTTGAGGTTAAGTCATTTAAAAAAAAAATTCTGTATAATTACATGTTCTGCTTTTATTTAGATTCCTCCTATTCCTTTTAAGTAAAAGATCAACTGTAGAACGGTTAACTATGTAACATACAGTATCATCACATCAAGTGGCATCCTAAGTAAATGTGTTAAAAGCCATGCTTTATATATTTCAGCAGCTTATGCAAAAATCCAACCATTAGTTAGCATACATTTAATCAGCCTGAAATATATTGTTAGGAGATAATAATTTTGTTAAGTAAACGTGGGACAATAGTGAGAACCTTTAACAAAATGACAGACATAAGATTTTTATTGGTTATATTTCTAGAACCTAATGAAATTGGAGTGGTACCTGCAGTTATAAATGAGTAATAAAGACTTAATCAGTCCTGAGAGAGCTGCATAAGAGTGTGTGTCTGATTTCACAGCTCTTGGAGAAAAAGCTGTTTTATGGCAAGGTGGTTGTTCACTGTGTCTGTACCGTTTCCATGATTGTAGCAGTGCAAACCGTTTGTGTCCTGGGTGAAGGATTTATTATGTGACTGAGGGATTTATTTGTTTTTCCCAAAGAAATTTCTTGTCTTTGGGATCTGGCACCTCCAGCCAATGAGTCCTTATTGTTCTAAATGTGGCTCTCAGCACCATTTTTAAGTAGTATGAGCTTTTAAGTAAGAGTTTAAAAGCTCTTACTTAAGAGTAAGAGCTTAAGTAAGAGCTTTTAAGTAAGAGCTACATATTTTGAACTGAAAAATATGTAGTTTTTAAGGATGAATAATGATCTAACACGAATGGCGAAATCAACACAGAAATGGTTCACCAGACACTATTGAACCTCCTGCCTAAGACCTAAAATCTGTAGAAAGCTTATTAAAGAAGCTCAGGAAGAGACCGTTGCTCTTTTCACATCATTCCAGATGGTCTTCACTTCTGCCTAGAGCTGCTTCATCAATGTTTCTGAAAAATGGAGGCTGTTTATGATGAACAATGAGAAATTGTGTCTAAATGCAGCACTGACATGCAGGAGCCTCTCTCACCACTTCCTTCTTTCTGACATAAGTACAGAAACTATCTTGTGTTTTTTCATTACTGTCTAATGGAACATTTCACAATATGACTAGTTTTACTTGATCTTTTTCTAACACTGTTCACCACCTCTTGTCTACCACTCTTATGACGTCTTCCTATATCTCTGGCTTTTCCCTCTTTTTATTCCTCCATCTTTTTTCTGCTTCTTTCTTCCACCAAGCTTTTTACAGTGCAGCGCCACTCACCTCAGCCGGCATCATTCCCATCATGCAGTCGCTGTGTCCAGATGGGCAGAGGGATGAGTTTGGATTCCTGCAGTATAACAATTCTACGTAAGTAGAACGGAGCAAAGGATTTGCTCTTAGACATTCCTGAGTCACTTTGTGTTTGATTGTCTTTTAGCAGCAAGTACCACTATCAGAAAACTTTCACTAAAAGCAGCAATAAGACATGGAGTTCCGCCAACAGTTGCAAAACCATACCGACAATGACTAATTTCAAGAACCAGTCTGATGCTGAAACCACAGGGAAGTGGTGTGGGTTGTGATGTTACCAAATGATATTAATAATAAGGACAAAGATGTAAATATTATCTTGAATCAAATGACTGTGACGATCATGTTATGTTTTTTGTCATGGTGTACCATATACACCATGATACTTTAACACCAAATATCATGGTGTTAAAACCACCATGATATAATCAAAGTATTTGTTAAATGAATTGAAAAGGTGAAATTCTAATAGGACTTAAATGTTGCCAATTTGTGGCTTGGTTTCGCCACACAGATGGCTTTATCACAAAAGTAGGATTAAAACGATTAATCTATAAATTGTGATTGATTATTGAATTGATCATCAACTAATTTAGAAATGGATTACCGTATTTTCCGGACTATAAATCACAGTTTTTTTTATAGTTGGCCGGGAATGCAACTTATACTCTGGAGCGACTTATGTGTGAAATTATTAACTCATCATTATATCATATCACATGTTATTTTCACACTAAACCACAAGAGGGCGCTCTAGGCCTGTGGTATTCTACCTTTGGTGTTAGCAGAGTTGTTTGCAAGCGACACCCAAGATGAAGATTTCATTGCGTTTAGTGATTTGGAGAGACACGGATGGTTTGGTGAGAACAGACCAACTAAGCCCAGACCAGAGAAGAGAAGGTCACTGATTATAAACTTATGAAATGAGCAAATTTTCTGCCATTTTATTAATTAAGCCCTAATAATATCTTTTTAACCTCAAGAACAACTTGGCTCCAGACTGATTTATAGATCCAAAAAGCTCAAAGGGGTTAACTCCATATAATTTGATGTTTGATGTTAGCACCTCTGTGACCTAGGTATATAAGACTGAGAAATCAAGGCAAAGAAAACTCAGTAGCTGCTCATAGGGGCCATTCAGGGGCCTCCAGAAACTCAGGGTTCTCTAGAAATGATTTAATTGTACCACAGCCCACAGATCTAAACCTGTTGTCATGATGGACGCAACTCACTTAACCCACATGCAGAACACAGACAAGAGAGGAAGGAATCGGATAAAAAAATGTATTTTATGACAGGATAGTTGATGGGGTTTCAGTATGTCTCTGGGACCACTGGATCTGGATCTTCTGTGATCTGAGGGCTGGGGGAGATGAGAGGTCAGTGGATCGTGAGAACAGGTGAAATGAGAACTGGAACGGGCTTACTGGGTGAGATGAAGAGAATCCGCCAGGGAGGGAAAGGTTGGGATGCTGGAGCCTGGGTCTTTGCGCTAGAGGAGGGTGCAATCCGTGTTTTGAGGGCCGAAGGGATCAGGGGTGACTGATCACACGTCGGAGGGCGGGCTGGCAGTCAGGCTGTCAGTGGGGCCAGGAGCGGATCTTCTCCAGATGCTGTGCTGGAAAATCAACAACAGAGGATCCTAGGTTTGGAGCGGGCAAACTCGATGAGAGGAAACCTGCAAGATAACAAAGATAACAAAAACTTGAATCAGCTGGGAATGTGAACCAATTCTCAGATAAATAGGCTCAGAGGTCTCGGAGTACCAAAATCGGTAAACCGGAGAACCGGCCATCCGCTCCTCTTATGCAGGCGTTGATGAGGCCAATAGCGCACAGGTGCGTGGGGCAGCAGAGGAGCGGGGGACCACCCTCCTCCAGAAGACTCCTCGTGGTTCCCTCTGGTGGACAAAACGGCTCCCTACAACTCCATCATCCAACACCTGTAGCATAATTTATAGAGAATGACAATGTTATTAAATTTGATTTAATGCATTCAGCTGAGAAAAATTAATAGTACATTTAGGATTTAATTTGGAAGTTTACTTTGTAAAAGTTTAAAGAATCATCTTGATAGTTTGATTGTTGTGTTACCATGGCTACAATATGGTGTAATCATTGTTGGGTTTGTTCACAAATGCATCACAGCAAATAACCACTGATTGATTTTAAATTCCACCAATAAACCAGGTCTCCCTCTCACAGAATTCACCTTATTTAAACATGTCAGTGATGCTGAGGTCCTTAGTAGGAAGGGTTTTGGGGCTTTGGGGGGGTTCTCTCTAAGGCCCCATATTACCTTGGGCCGGCCCTGCATGAACAGCTGCTGCGATGCTCATCTCTGGAATCTGCCTTCAATCCCCCGGTGGCCCTATGCCAGCCCGCCGATACTTTGGGGACATTTTGATTCATTTAATTGTGGCATGTTTGGCTTTATGCTGCAGTTCTAATTATTGGTCCAGTATTTTCTCTAATGTTTATTTCGTGACCTCTAAATACTCTGGACCGAATCTTCCTTTAACACTTGAGGTTCTGCGGAAACTTCTATTTACAGCCGTCCCCCCCCAAGCCAGATTGCGTCAGCAGCGGCTTTAACCCACCTGGTAGAAACGTTAAGGAGAAGCAGAGCCAGTGGTACCAGGTGGTACCAGGTGGTATCGGGGCTTTGAGCTGCGTTGCGACTTGCGGTGACTGCCAGTACCGTGTCTTATATCAGGATATCTGCTATAAAGACAGACATTCTTTCTATCTGTCGGTGGGACCGACTCAGTCTGCTTGTAGAACCGGCTTTTAGCAGAATGATGAAGTCAGAAGTTTCTCTGCTGCTGAAGCATTTCTGTGTTTAGGGGCGAGGCGGGTTTTTTTTCCTGCTTTTGTTTTACATCATAAACACAAAACACAAAATCATGCAACATAGAATAAAAAGTACATTGTTACATATTACATTTCAAATGCAATTCTAAACAGGTGTGTTTTTAGTCGAGATTTAAAGGAAGTCAGGGTTTCCGCTGTTTTACAGTTTTCTGGAAGTTTGTTCCAAATTTTTGGTGCATAGATGCTGAAAGCTGCTTCTCCTCTTTTGGTTCTGGTTCTGGGGATGCAGAGCAGACCAGAACCAGAACCTGAGAGGTCTGGCAGGTTGATACAACAACAGCAGATCTTTAGTGTATTGTGGTGCTAAACCGTTCAGTGATTTGTAAACTAACAACAGTATTTTAAAATCTATTCTTTGAGCTACAGGAGGGACTGCTGTTATGTCTCTATCTTCCTGGTTCTAGTGAGAACGCAAGCAGCACCTTCTGGATCAGCTGCAGCTGTTGATTTGTTCAACAGCCCTGTGAAGACGCTGTTACAATAATCAATGCGACTAAAGATAAACGCATGAATGAGTTTCTCTAGATCTGGCTGAGACATTAGTCCTCTAATCCTGGAGATGTTCTTCAGGTGATAGAAGGCCGATTTTGTAACTGTCTTTATGTGGCTCTGGGAGGTTCAGAGTCTGATGTCCATCACTACTCCCAGATTTTGGGCTGATCGTTAGTTTTTAGTTGTAATAACTGAAGCTGTGCATTGACTCTAGATCTATAGCTGTAGATCGTTCTTCTTTAGGTCCAAAAATAATGACTTCAGTTTTGTTTCTGTTCAGCTGGAGAAAGTTTTGGCACATCCACACATTTATCTGTTTTAAGCATTTATTCAGTGATTGGATGGGGTCAAAGGTCACCTGGTGACATCGTAATGTAGAGCTGAGTATCATCTGCATAGTTATGGTAGCTAATATTATTTCCTGTTATAACCTGAGCTAGTGGGAGAATATAAATATTGAATAAGAGGGGTCCTAGGACTGAACCTTGGGGTACCCCACATGTGACCTTTGACCTCTTTGATGAGAAGTTTCCAATTGAAACAAAGAAATCCCTGTTCTTTATGTAAGATTCAAACCAGTTGAGCGCCGAACCGGAGGAGTCAACCCAACTTTTCAGTCGATTCAGTAATATGTCAAGGTTGCACTGAGGTCCAACAGAACCAGCACCGTGGTTCTCCCACAGTCCGTATTTATATGGATGTCATTGAATACTTTTACTAGGCCAGTCTCCGTGCTGTGGTGAGCACGAAAACCAGATTGGAAAGAGTCAAAGCAGTTGGTCATCATGAGAAAACTATTTAGTTGTTTACTCACAGTTTTTTCAATAATTTTGCTGATGAATTGGAGGTCAGAGGTCAGAAGATCGGCCTGTAATTCTGCAGTAGTGATTTGTCAGATTGTTCTTTTTAGCATTGGTTTGATAACTGCAGTTTTCAAAGCCTGGGGGAAAACGCCTGATGTGAGTGATGAGTTTACTATTTGGATCAGATCAGTAGCAATAACAGGCAGGACTTTCTTAAAGAAATGTGTGGGTAGGATATTCAGACAGCAGGAGCTTGAACTTAATTGACTTATAATTTCTTCTAGGGTTTTATAATTAAGTGGTTGAAAGTGGGTCATTTTTCCTGTATTAGTTTTGTCTGGGTTCAGCAGTGGTTCTGGCTTTAAAGTTGATTTGCAGATTAATCCTCTGATTTTTTAAAATTTTCTCTGAAAAGAAGCTGGAAGACTTGTTCCAGGCAGCATTAGATTGAGTTCAGGTGGTTCATTTCTATAGACTGAAGTCGTTGTAAAATACTCCTTATGTCCCTGGGGTCAGCTGGAGGCATTTTGCCCTGGTTTAACTTGGAGATAAAGAGAAGTAAGGTAAAAATAAAAGTAAGAAAATCCCCCAGCCCTTAGGTTTGGAGTAATCCAGTTAAGATGTCAATAATGTAAATATAACTATAAAAACTGTCGCCTTAAAAATAATTCACAGACAGAGTTATCAGTAAGGACGAGAGAGAGCAGGATAAGCTGTTCCTCCTTCAGCAGTCAGGCGTCTAATCAAGCATTCATTAAAAATGTGTTATTGTTTAAAAATAAAATGTTAATTTTCTGATTTAAAAAGCAATCAATTTGTTTGTGTTTTAGTGCATTAAAAATGTTAATTGAAAAATATGCTAATGGCCAATTTATTTTGTTCATTATCATCAGAGTGATTGATAAAATAATCAAATACTAAAATAATCCTTAGTTCCAGCCTTAGATAAAACACTCGGCATGAAAGCCAGTGAGAAAACATCCAGTGCTATTTATACTGGATATTTCCCATCCAATACAAACAGCACTGACCTTCTAGTTGAGTCAGGCAGCTGACTCATATTATCAAGTTAATATAAAGTCCAGGCTTCCTGGAGCCTCGTGTGCTGCACGAATGGTTGAACATCAGAAAACAGTGAAATGTTAAAGTTGGGTTTTATGACATCTGCTGATGTTCAGACATTTTAAATGCCTTAGTAGGTTTCTCTTCTTTTCAGTGAAGACAAAAGCACTTCTTCCAGTTTTTTTTAGCAATTTTGGAAATTCATGTAAAATCAACAGTTTCCTGCATTTTTCCACACTAAGGTGACTTTGTTGCAGATTTTCTACAAAAAAGGTCATGAACATCATGTTTAAGTGACTAATCCCTGATCAATATAAGTAACAAAAAGTCATATTTACCCTTAAACATAAGGACAGAGCACATTAGAATCCTATGGAGCCCCCAAAGGGACATGGGGATTTTTTTTTTTTTGCGTTCCCTCGCAATATTTTTGCGATAATGACTCAGAAATAGTCCAAATTAGGATGTATTTTTATTTATTTTCTACTTACGGAACGTTTCTGTTCATATCATAGGTTTTTGGTGCCTTTCTGTCCTAAAGAAAAAGATATAAAACTTCAGATATTTCACAAAGAAATATTAACATTAATTGAAAAACCTCACATAACCTTATATTAAAGCAGAAAGTACGGCGGCCACCGTAAGAAAGGCTTACAGAACTGATCAATGCAGTATTGCGAGGGAACGCAAAAGTTTTGCGTTCCCTCGCAAAACAAAAATTCCTCATGTCTCCTTCAGGGCTCCGTAGAATCCCTTTGTTCTCCATGAGTAGGGAAAAATTACTGCAAAATTCTTTGCAAATGTTTCTTAAATAGCACTACAAGATGAGTGATTTTGATTGCAAATAATCATAAAAACAATTGTGAAATCCTGGCGGGACTGGTCAAAGTAATTATATTAACAGGACAAACGAGAAGTGAAGAATGTCATGATGGGTATAGACTGTAAACTACCACATTTGACTGGATCCAGGACCTGACCAAGTTTCATATCCATCTGGTTTCAGAGTGACTCAGCTGCTGGAGCGAATCAGTGAAGTGGTTGAACAGAACCGCCTCTTCACATCTGACAGACCGGGTTTGGGTCAGGATCTGGAGACTCTGCAGCAGCACCTGGAGAGTCTCAGCACTGCACCTTTACCACCCGACTACAGCTTCAACAGCAGCCACGGTTTGACTCGCTTCAGCTTCACTCTTATCAATAACAAGCTTCATTCTTTAACCTCCAGGACGGGATTCCTTCTGCTGGAAGGTCCGAGTGTTTTCACAGAGCTCTGCCCTCAGAACTATGCTCATGCCTCCCACTGACAGACAGAGCTGGATCCAGAAGTCGAGCTCAGACAAAATCTATCCTTTAGGTGTTTTCATTGCTCATTGAGATGTTTGTAACAGTTACATATTCTTCACCCAAGGCAGCAAAATTAGGCTTTCATTGTTAAAAAAGGTGTGAGCAGTCTTTTTCTCAAAATCATTTACTGATGAGAAGCTGAATAACTGTGAGGTGAAACCCATGTCACGTAATATTACATCATAAACTGGAACATTTCGTCATATTGAGCAAGTCTAAGTAAAGATCAGCCTCTTCCACATCAGCAGCTCTCTGCACAGATGAATCTACTGGAAAGCAGAAAACCAATCCCAGTCTGGTCTATATGAACCTTAGTGTTTGAATTAAATATTGGAACCTAACAGCTCCTCACACCTTCCAAACGCTAGAGCCATGTTGTGGCTCTAGCGTTTAGCAGCTGTTAATCAGCCCAGTATGTTCCATAAGAAAAGTCAAAAGGATTAAAGAAAACAGATATGCTGGAATGTATTCAGCCTTCAGTCACAAATCTTTAATTTGGTGATCAGAACAAATCAGATATTTTTTCAACATCACTGCCAAAATCCTCTTTGCCAGTGATAAAATTAAGGCATTCTGACCTTATTCATTCACAAAAATATAAAGCATCTTTTGGGCCCCCGAAGAGCTGGGGCCCCAGGCTGCAGTCCGGGTAAGCCCATGCTAAAATCTGGGCCTGGTTCTATATTACAGATATTTCATGTTTGATCCATTTCAGTCTTCTGTCTACATATTGACACTGTACTGTAAAAGGTCAAGAATTCCTTTGGCAAATGCATCCCATTGACACATTCACTTCCTTATACTTGCTGAAAGTAATACACGCACCGACACAGGGTTTTGTCTAAGGGCTTGACGCATGCACTGACGCATCTGTGTTGCCAAACCCATCACTATATATAGATATATATAGATATCTATATATCTATATATCTATATATAGATATCTATATATACAGTACAGACCAAAAGTTTGGACACAACCTTCTCATTCAATGGGTTTCCTTTATTTTCATGACTATTTATAAGGTAAGAAAGCCACTTATTAACCTGACAGGGCACACCTGTGAAGTGAAAACCATTTCAGGTGACGACCTCTTGAAGCTCATCAAGAGAATGCAGAGTGTGTGCAAAGCAGTAATCACAGCAAAAGGTTGCTACTTTGAAGAAACTACAATATAAGGCGTATTTTCAGTTTTACACTTTTTTGTTTAGTACATATTTCCACATGTGTTAATTCATAGTTTGATGCCTTCAGTGTGAATCTACAATGTCAATAGTCATGAAAATAAAGGAAACTCATTGAATGAAAAGGTGTGTCCAAACTTTTGGTCTGTACTGTATGTATATATATATACATATATATATATATATATACATATATATATATATATATATATATATATATATATATATATATATATATATGCAACTATATAATGATGATTAAGTAGGGCCCTGAGCCTGGCCCTGTATAGAACACATAACTTTAAAAATGCTAATATACCAATGGTCATTAATAACTTGAACAGGAGGCTCAGCTTTAACATGTGTATATGTGTGTGTGTGTTGGGGTGTGTGTGAAGGCTTCCCATTGGCTGGTGTGTTGAAGAACCAGGAAGGTTTCCAGCAGTTCTTAGTCAGGAATCTTTCCCTCTCCAGCTCCACAGCTAGCACGCTGCTCAACAGCTCAGTGAACCTCCAAGAGGTGAGTCAGTGTTACTGCATCACACTGATACCAGGTAACATGACTGCATACTCATAACCTCTGGGAACGTCCTTCTGTTCATCTGTAACTGGAATATCACACTGGATTGGATCAGGATGGTTTCACCTGCTTCATTTCTGAACAAACACATGACATGATTTAAAAGATAGTCCAAACATAAAGTTTGCTAACTTCCACTCTGAAAAACTGAAATTTTGATGTTTGTTTACTGCAGTTCATTTTCTCTAGTTAGGTTTTATGAGAAAGTTCTTTATTATGAAATCTTTCTGTAACCAACCAGAGGATATAATGGAGAGGAAAACATCAGGGAAAGAAGCCATGATGGAATAAACGGCTGAAACATGCATTCCATATTTAAGCTAGAATGCTCACGCTTTATTTGCAACAGTTGACAGGCTCACAAACCCTCCAATGACATTCCTGCCTGATTTTCAATCTAATGCAGCCTGCAACAAATTTTCCTGCTTTTTTTTTTTTTTAGAGAAAATCCAAAAATTCAGAGGATTAATCTGCAAACCCACACTAAATCCAGTTCCAATGCTATGCCCAAACAAAACAAATGCAAGAAAAATTACCCAATTCAAACTATTTAACTCTAAAAGCCTAGAAGAAATTATAAGTCAGTTAAGCTCAAGTTCCTGCTGTCTGGATATTCTACCTACACATTTCTTTAAGAAGTTCCTGTCTATGATTGCTAATGATCTGGTCCAAATAGTAAACTCGTCACTCTCATCAAGCGTTTTCCCTCAGGCTTTAAAACCGACAGGTGTCAAACCACGAGTAAAAAAGAACAATCTGGACAAATCACTACTGCAGAATTACAGGCTGACCTCCAACCTCTCATTCATCAGCAAAGTTATTAAAATGCTGTTTGAACAGTTAAATGGCTTCCTAATGATAACAAACTGCTTTGACGTCTTACAGTCTGGTTTCTGGTCTCACCACAGCACAGAGACTAGCCCAGTCAAAGTGTTTAATGATATCCATATAAACACAGACTGTGGAAGAACCACAGCGGTGGTTCTGTTAGACCTCAGTGCAGCTTTTGACCCTGTTGACCATGACTTACTACTGAAACCACTGGAGAGTTGGGTCGGACTGTCCGGTCCAGAACTCAACCCTATTGTTACATGAACAATAGGGATTTCTTTGTTTCAATAGGAAACTTCTCATTGAAGCGGACAGAAGTCACATGTGGTGTACCCCAAGGTTCAATCTTAGGACCCTCAATATCTATATGATCCCATTTGCCCAAGTTATGACAGGAAGTAAGATTAGCTACCGTAACTAGTCGGCCTTCTGTCACCTGAAGAAGTTTTCCAGATTAGAGGACTAATGTCTCAGCTAGATGTAGAGGAACTCGTCCATGTGTTTATCTTTAGTCACATTGATTACTGCAGCAGCATCTTCAAGGGTCTGCCTAAAAAAATCATCCAGTTGAACAGGACTGTCAAGTAACCACAGGGTGGACAGGATGCAACCCTTTCCTTACTGAAAGGTCAGTTAATTATTTAGATGATAAACTTCTTCTTGTTCAAAATATGGGAGTTTCCAAAAATCAGGATGCTAATGGAACAATTTTGCATACCAAAAACATTGTCAGACCTTGTACGTACTCTCAGCTTCTAACATTCAATGGAGAAAATTTTTAGACCTTAGGACTTATTCAATATTACTATATTTACCTAAACTATCTGTTGTTATCTGTTAACAAACTTTGGGGCCTTGCTTTGGTACTTGTGGTGATACATTAGTCCACTCATCAGTCTGCTGTAACTGCTGTAGAGAGAGGTCAGCAGAAAACCTATCTGACTGGTTCTTGGCCTACATACTTTATCAGATTGAACAATACTAATGCTAAATGAGTAAAATAATTCAATAAAATTGTTAAAAGAAATGATACAATTTTCATTTCACACAAGTCTTCTGGTTCTTTTTCTGCTCTGCATCCAGAACCAGAACCAAGCATAGAGAAGCAGCATCCAGCTTCTATGCACTAAAAATCTGGAACAAACTTCCAGAAAACTGCAGAACAGCAGAAACACTGAGTGCCTTCAAATCTAGACTAAAAACCCACCTGTGTAGAGTTGCTTTTGAAACATAATTAATTAAAACTGTAACAATGGCACTTGACTTGATGTAATATTATTGTTGATTCTATGTTGTATGACTTTGTCATGCTCATATTTTCTATTGATTGATAGAAAATATGAGCCATGATTATTAAAATATGTTGAAGAGGGATACTACAAAAAATCGGAACTGTCCATTTGAATGAAGTTTAGTATCTGTCATTTCCTTTTTACTTGACTTTTATGACCCAAGAGCACACTTCCAACCTTCAGCTGCAGGTTCACTTCCTGTTGGGCTCCTCTGCTGCTCTGTGGCAGTTTTCTAAACTTTTACATTTAAAAAGTCTGTCTGTGGAAGGGTTGCACTCTTTAAATTGTGGGTGGAACATTCAGTGTCCAGAACATGTCTGAAGTAGAAATTTTAGAAACAAAGTTAGTCATTTTAGTATTGTGGATTTCTCCTTCAGATGATAAAACTACATTTTAATCCCCATCAGCTGAAATAGTTTAGCATTATGATTAGACCTGCATGGCATGTGGCATTTACTGGAGCATAAAAGCCTGAAAATGCAGTGCCAAAATCTGCAATAAAATCTCAGTCTCTAATTTGAATATATTTATTCTGTGAGGGAAGAAAATCATGTAAAGAAAGAAATGTTTTAAAAAACAGTTAGTGAGAAGCTTTTTGGTATCCTTTAAATTAAATGTAACCCAAGAGTGTTCCGGAATTAAATCATACATTTTTACAATGATAAAAATTTATAGGAACTTCTCGTTGGCAATCTTATGACTTTCTAATTCTTTGGGCTTTAAATATAAAGTGACACAGAGAGCCATTTCTCTCAGCCACCGGCCTGTCAGCCTGGTTGCTGGACCAAACACTGGTCAAACAAAGCTGAATATGTGGAGGACCAGCTCAGCACCACTGATGTAGCTGATGGAGGATGTGTGATGCTGTTGTCCCGTCTCTCTTCCAAAGCATCTGAGAACCTTGCAGTGCATGGCGTTAAAATTTGAAGGACCATAACATCTTCAAAAACCAAATGTACAAGCGTGGACCAAAGAGGAGAAGCGAGCAGCACAGACACTGGCCAGGCAGTTGCTACGGCACAGGGAATGAGAGAAGGAGTCACAGTTGACAGCTGCTAGCAGAAAAAATAAAGGAAATCAAATATTTCTTTTATTTTGTGAAAGAATATCCTCATTGATTGCTGATATGCTATTTTTATTGTTCTGAGTTATGCCATCCATCCATAATAAAGATGAATAACTGAAGAGTTTCTGGCATCTTCATTGCAAATCATTCTTGCTCTCTTTAGGTGTACAGTCTGATCTTCAATAGTTCCCTCAGAGACAGAGGAGGGCCAACCAGCTGGATTCATGAATCAAAACTCCTCAATAAGAAGCATGGAGACAAGCTTCTGCAGATTAAGGTGAGCATCAGATCATCAAGGTCCAGCTCATGGGAAGACAGGCATAGCTGCTTCGCACCGCTTCACTGAATGGACTTTTCCCCTGACCAAGTTATGATGAAGAGTTATTCATTTTTAATTCTTCCATATTACATGCCAGAGTGAAATAAACCTCAACACTTGATGCTTTTCATGAACACCTCTCCATCACCTGGTGCTGCAGGAGAAGCTGCTGGGAGGTGTTCAGGGTATGGATGGAAGTGAAGATCCAGACAGAGCAGCAAACAGGAAGGCCGTAGTCCAGATCATATCCTGGGCGCTGGGCCTGTCGGCCGCCTCTGACAGCCGGGCCGAGCAGCTTCAGGGGATCCAGGAGCTGGAGGTATGCTCATCTTTTCTCATGCATTTCCCTCATTCACCACAAATGAGGTGGTGAATGAGACCCTAGGTATTTCCAACATTTTCTCCATATCATTCTGACATTAACTCAGGCAAAATGATTTCTTTATTGCTAAAAACTAAATTATGTGGATAGACATGTAATAGAACTTGGATTCCCTGTCACTTTGTTTCCAAATTGAATAATTATATAATAATAAATCAGATAAAGGGAAGATATTCCTCATAGAACTTATGTCTAGATATTGACTGATAAATATATTAGTTGAACACAAGCAAAATTATTTACATGCTATAATGTCAGTTCCAAATATGTAATCAATGGTTTACCACCTTAAATAAATTGGCAGCAGGAATTACTTGCGTTGTCGTTGACTTTACAGCAATCACTCATGCAGAGCATACATGACAGAGCAGATTCACACAGAAATGGAAGAACTGATGTGTGATTATTTTCTACGTTGCCTGCTAGCAGATGAAATGTTTTTCCAGGGAGTTCTTCTGACTGGATCCATGCTGAGGTTCCTGACCTGTGGGGAGCGTGGCGACATTCAGCTCAGGAAGATTCTGCTGGTTCCTGAGAAGCAGCAGCCTGCACTGCAGGCATATTACAGCCTAATGTGCAGCCGAGAGGAGGGTCAAAGGTCAGAGCGCTTCAGACAGCTGAGCAAGGAGCTACGAGAGCAGGTCAACACTCAAAGTGTCGCTGACAAGGTACTTTCTGTCTGTTAGAAGTGGACTGATTTTACCACATGGAATTAAATGAATGCTTTTCTATTCTAACAAACTGAACTGAATGAAGATTGTTTAGTCTGTTTAAAGAATCTGACAATTCTTTAATCAGAATTACATAATTTACACATTAAGCAGTACATAGTAAGCCCAACAGAATAAACCTTCATAGAGGAAAATAAGGTGATGAACAAAGACATCTGGAATATTAAAATATATTAGCATGTATTGTTACATTACAAAATACCCCAGGTAGTAAAATATGAACGTTAGGCAGAAACATTGAATCCACTTGAAGCCTGACATTGCAACAAAATTGAAAGTGGTTGAATCAATGTTAGGATTTCAACCATTACTGACACTATATCAATGTTGATTCAACAATCATCTGAATGTAGAGCTACATGCAGATTTGGATTGATTTTATATTGAATGAAAGCTAGGAATCAATGTTGATTCATGTACATGTTTTGGTCTGACAGGTCTACATCATAACATGCCATTAAAAGTTTCTTCAATGGGTATTGTGTCGTTTCCAAAAGTGTGTGTACACAAGCTTCAAAAATGACAACATGGTATCAATATTACATTATTTCATAAAACAGGGATAGATCTGTAAACATATTTGACTCCTATTTGACTGTTAGAACAACAGTCTATTGTCCATGGAAGAACAGCGTCCATGAGGTTAGGCTTTGTACTGTATGGACCAGGGGTTCATATAGTTCATCCTGTTGCGGAGACCCAAGTTTGACTCTGGTTGGTGTCACTTTGGTACCTTGACGCTTTCCTCCCGTTCTGGCACATAATGAAGACACTTCTTGACAGTTTCGCTGCAGTCAGTCAACTTTGGGTCAAACTGCTGCACAGCAGCTGAAAAACATAAAATTAAGAGTGAGGAAGGCGCCAAATAAAAAGATGATAAACATTTGAAAAGCTCTGAAAGACGCTGAAATATTAAATTGTGTATTGGTTATAGGTCAAAGAACAAACAAACCGTACAGTTGCCCTTGTACACTCAGTTAAATTAATATTAATGGATATTCATTAATATTTATCTTAATGTTAGTTGACATATACAATTACATTTACCCATCAAACTGCAGCATGGTGTAGCATTTATGATCCTGCACTCATGCCAGAAGATCTAAAGATAAAACTCAGGGAGGATCAGGGTTAATTTAACACAGAAACAGAAAAATAGAGCAAAGGGGGATTTACAATATTTACAGAATAAACTTCCATTAAATAACTGGTTCAATCTTCCTTTAACCACAAACATGTCCAAATAAACAATTGATTAAATTCATTCAAAAATGTCCATATGCTGATACCAATCCAAGAACCAACAAACTGTTTCAGTCTTTAGCAGGTTTAGATCAGTGTTTCAGCCCACCTGCCGTACATGTTTTAGGTATTTTCCTTCTCTCACACCTGGATTGAATCTGTGGGTGACTAACAGCCTCCTGCAGTTCTTGATGGCTGTAGACGAGATCATCCAATCATCTAACTCAGCTGTTCTGCAATAAAGGCACATCTAATATCACTAAGCGCATCATAATAAAAATTTAAAACAAGTGATTTACAGCCCACCTGCAGCAGCCAGTCCTAAACTTCCTTGTCCACCACATTGTCTCCCAGATCAAACAATAGGCCCCGCCTTACTTTTAAAAACTGAAATCCCACAAAATCTCATACCTTGGCCTGGAGTGGTGGGCAGGATAGAAAAAATAGGGGGCAGTGGAAGGATAAAAAGGGAAGAAAATTGGGGGAGGAGTACAAGGAGGTGAAGAGGCAATGATAAGGGGTGGGGGTGGATGGTAGAGATGGCATTTCAATCATTAGATTTCAACCACAAAACAACATTGATTCAATGACATCTTTTCAACATTGGTTTCTTGGCTAGAATTGGATTATTGTTTGATAGTTGATCCACCATCAGTTGTCGATCTCAACCAATACTCAACCATTCTGACTGTAATTCAGTGTTGAATTACCTTCGTGTCCTCTCTGGGACTTAATAGCTTTATGTGCAGAAGGCAGCAGGTGACCATTTCTATAAAGCAAAAGGGAAACACCTTGATATCTGGATAAAAACCAGTTCTGTTTTCTGTTTGTGCGGAGGGAAATGCTTTGGCGTTTTCTGACCTCACTAGATGCTCAGTCCACAAATCAATGTTTTGTGGCACAGTTTCATTTAAGAAAGTGTCAGGCTTATGGAATGAATGAAGAGATCACTCTGCAATCCCTGATTGTCCTGATTTTGAGTAAAAGAAAATCTTACAAAACAATTGAACTATAACACAAGAATAATAGATTTTTGCAAGATGTAAAAAGTAACAGAACAAAGGATTTCTCCTCTAAGAAAAAAAACCATTGTATTGACTTTTAAATGTTATTTTAAGTGACCAAAGTGTGACTCTGTAGCTTCATGTGGGGCAGGCTGGCCCTTTGGCCCCCTTGTCCCAGTCCCAGCTGGGTGCTCTGCTGAAGGACCTGGCTGATGTGGAGAGGCTCCTGAAGGACGTGGACCTACTGTCTGGACTGGCCCGCCTGCTGCCCAAAGGAGCATGCGCCAGGCAAAATCCAGTATCCCCAAGCAACGGAACGTGGCCTCTGAATGCCACCACATGGAGCATTAACACAACAGATGTTCCCAGAGAAGACGGACAGGAGGTGGCGGAGGGTGAAGGGAAAGAAGAGGGAGAGGAGAATCCTCACTCTCAGTTCTCAGCTTTTGTTCAACTGTGGGCAGGACTGCAGCCCATTCTGTGTGGGAACAACAGGTGGGTGAAATCTCAACATGAGTCAGTGAAAGCTCCAACCGACTGAGAGCAGGACCAGATAACATTGTTTTTTACTAATGCAGTTTGATGGTTTTGGAACAAAGTCCAAATTAAGTAAAGAAGAAAAAATAATTTACCAGAAAATCATCAGCTAATTTAGCAATCTATTCGTTAACTGAAGCATAGACTCAAAAAAGGCCATTTGCTTCAAGAACGGTTCAATACATCTGTAAGGAAGCCAAAGATTTTGTGTTTAAAATGAGCAATCACTTTGATTGATATTTTCCACCCAAAGCTCTTGAAGTGGTTGTTCTAGCTTCATCTGGTTCAAATTTAATTCCAAACAAAAATCTCCTACTAAGCATCTTTTGCATCATCCCCAGGTTAAAACTGCATGCTGCTGATAAAAGTGTTGAGCTTTTCACTGGTTGATGTTAGATGTGTTTTAAGCTGCAGCCTTTGCTCCGAATGACGAGGCATTCACTAAAGGAATGCTGATATTGCATTTTAGGCAATACAATATTTTTCTTATTTAAAACAGATATTTATTTGTTTATATGCATCTTATTATAATCAATAAATCAAACAGTTACTTACATTTAACAAATACTTAAGCAATCTGATAATAATCTTTGGTCTTCACAAAGAATATTTACTGTGTGTTGAAAAAGATTAATTTATTTTCAGAGATGAGAACAGTTCAGTTGTTTTTCCTGAGAAAAACAGTTATTCCTGGAAACCTTGCTAAGCCTGGTGGTCGGGGCATGGAGGCGGTTCGCCACTAACCAACTGTGCTTTTGTATTAAATATGTTGACAAGAAATGTAAAAATATTACTGGCTAATTATGTTACATGGAAAACATTGCTGACAATTCCTAAACTCACAACTAGAATCTTAAAAACAACAAATAAAAAAAATACAATACAATTAAATACAATTAAAATAAATATCAGTTATTTGCCCTTCTGATAAATTCAAATGAAGTCATCAGCTAGTGGGTCTAACACCATGTAATGCTGATCAAATTTACAACTGGATCATGGCATAAATAAACTAAGCAGTTCCTTAAGGCCCCGTCAGCATCAACTTCTAGACTCATAGACTTGGGACACAATCTCACACTGATCAGGCTGGAGTTCTGGAAACGCTCTGAGGAGAAAACAGAAGATAGGATTGTAGCCTGTTGCTACATGGATAGCTCTGTCAAAATACTCCAAATGGGCTGAAAGCCGTTGGAACATTTCTACATATACTTGACCTATTGCTACTATTTTGTATCATGACTGTAGAGGAGAAACGAGCAACACGGTCTTGGAATAAACAGCAAACTCATGTATAAGGTAGAAAACTGAATAGTAGCTGTAGTAACAGCTGGTTTTAATGTAAAAGACAGAAAAATGATTTTCTGTGACTCAGGAGAATACTTTGACTCACTTTTATTTCAGGATCATTGAGCCAGAGGCGCTGAAGCAGGGGAATATGAGCTCACTGGGATTCACCAGCAAAGAACAAAGGAACCTGGGCCTGCTTGTTCACCTGATGACTACAAATCCCAAGATCCTCTACTCCCCCATTGGCTCTCAGGTGGACAAAGTGATTCAGAAGGTAAGTAGGCAGCTCTGAAACCATGTTATATAGAACAGCATGTCCCAGTCCATATCTGACATGTTTGGCATTCAGTTCCACAGATGAGAGAGCTCTGAACCAATCAGAGAGCTCTGAACAGAGGATTCTAATAATTTTACCATCTGCATCTTGATACAACCAAGATTCAGCAAAAAACTTTCTAGGCAGAGTTTAATTCTTTTCACTCTGGTTTGGTTGAGAATTAACTCCTTAAGCCAAGCAGACTGGAGAACTCAGCAGCGTTTGTAGTTTGTAGTTTTAGAAAGGCCATAGTGTAAGAGTCAGTATAGTTGACTTTGTTCTCTTTTCAATCCTAGGCGAATGAGACATTTGCATTTGTTGGGAATGTGACCCACTACACCCGAGTGTGGCTGAACATTTCTGCCCAGCTCAGGACCTTTCTGGAGGAGGGCCACCTGCAGAGCCATCTGCTGTGGCTCCAGCAGGTACACAGTGCTGCTAAGATGTACAGAAATGTTTTCACCTCTTGAGCATTGTCATTTTCTTACTGTGTTACAACTTCAGACTCTAAAGTATTTTAGTGGGAATGTTTTGCTTTGGACACACCAGCACAAAGTAGCACACTGTAAGTTTAAGAAAAAGATACACAATTTTCAATATTTTGTTCAAATAAAATTCAGAAAATTGTGCCATCCATCATTTAGTGTATTTGTAATTGAAATCCAGTAGCAGGATGGCAGGAGTCTCCATGGTTTGTGATGTTTGCAGATGAGGTGCAGTGAGAGCAGGGCACAGGTACACGAATGAGCTAGACAGAATGCCTGAGTGTAAATGAGAGGGGCAGAAGTGGAACAGTGACGTTATAACAAGTAGAAGTTAAAAGGTAGAGACTTTAAGAATTTAGGGTGATTGGTCCACAGCAAAGGAGAATGTGGAAAAGAGATTAAGAAGCATGTGCAAACAGGTCTGATTGGGTGAAGAAAAGAATCAGGTGTGACAAACGTGTAACAGTAAGAATGAAAGAAAATATGTACTATAGTGAGAGCAGCAGTACAGGGTTTTGAGAGGTACTGGCAGCTGCAAAGCTCAAGGTGTTCAGCTTCTGTTTGGGAGCAACAAGACATGATGGGATCTAGAATGAGGACATCAGAGATAAAGTCAGAGAGGCCTAACTGACACAGTGTAGACATGTTCAGAGAAACAATGATGACATTGATTAAAGGACGCCGAGGTTGGATTCACAGGGCAGGGAGCCAGAAAGAAGGTGGATACATGTGGTGGTAGAGGAGATGAAGGGTGGAGGACACAGAGGACAGTAGTTCTGACTTTTCCTGAGGGGACCAGGTGTTTCAGCCTACTTCTATATTCTGCACTTCTTTGTGTTGGTCTGCTAGTCAAAACTGAATTCCACTGATGTTTCTGATCAAAACATGACAAAATATGAAAAGTGTAGAGGCTATGAATACTTGTGTATTGCGCTGTATTTCCCTCCAGCTGTGATTGGAAGTGAGAATAAGGTTGGACAAGATGAGATCCAAGATGGCATTCTTACGTTTGCTTATGTTTATACTGCTTTTGATTTGTATCATACATGGAACTGAATCTCTGCTGGCGTATGATCGCAACACACCACTAGACCTCCAACCTTTAGTCCAGGATGTGGTGTTATTTGATGTTGCTGACCAACAATCCTTGCCCCCGGTTCTGTCGGAGATTCCGAGTCACTTGCTTTGGGTTCCTGCGCTGCTTACACGGCGGAGACGTCATCGTCGACGCGGTAGACGAAGAGGCCGGCTGGTGAAGCTGAAGTTTCTTCTGACGCACTGTTCTCTTTCTACTCGATCATCGCATAGACTATTTCTAGGCTCTCGGGTGCCTCTGCGTTTTTTGGATCCCGTTGATGTCTGTTTGGTGCCCGTGATTGGTGTTGAAGCCCCTCTGCACCGCCGCCATTGCTCCTCCCGGCTCTATATGCGCCGGCGGTGTCTTCAAAACCTGAGACCGCTATGCCAGTTCTCCCTACCTGTTGAAGCCCATGCTCCAGTTTCTGTCAAGTTTGGCCTAATAAACGCCAGGTCACTTACGAATAAAATTTTTATTCTTCGGGACTTTTTCATTCACCAAAACCTGGATTTTCTGTGTGTGACTGAGACGTGGCTGAGTGTTGGTGAGTCCAGTCTCTATCTGAGCTTCTACCAGCGAACTGTTCTTACTTTAATTCACCAGGACTTCAGGGAGAGGTGGAGGCACAGCGACTGTTTCCAAACAGGACTATAAATGTAAGCAGTGTTTTCTACAGACGCCATTCCCTAGCTTTGAGTTCACGTCATTTGAGATGAGACACGTAAAGCCAGTCTTCTGTGCTGTGTTTTACCGGCCCCCCAAATATAATAAGGATTTTATTAGTGACTTCTCTGACTTTTTAGCTGGGATTATAACTAACTATGATCATGTTCTTATTGTTGGAGATCTCAATATACATGTTTGTTGTCCTGATAAGCCTCTGGTAAAGGACTTTTTAAACCTTCTGGACTCTTTCAACCTGGTACAGGCCTTATCTGGCCCGACACATGAACACGGACACACACTGGACCTGGTTATGTCCTGCGGTCTGCCTGTGGATCACCTGGAAATCTGTGACTCTGTGTTCTCAGATCACCTGCCTGTTTTATTTAGTGTTAGTTTGACAACTACTGCAGTTAAAACCCGCGCTGCGGCTCGGCGTTGTCGGATTATTAACCCTTCCACGGCCACTCAGTTCTCTACTGCTTTTCTTCAACTTCATGGATCATCTGACTTTCTTCACTTTGATACTGAAGAGCTCTGGTCCTGGTTCTATTCCTCCTGTCAAACAATCCTGGACTCGGTTGCTCCATTAAAAACTCGGCAGCCAAAGATTAAACCTGAGCCTTGGTTTAATGACAGAAGTTGTGCTGTAAGGAAGGAATGTCGCCGTGTTGAATGCAGGTGGAAAAAGGATAAACTGCAGGTTACTTTTCAAATCTTAAAAGACTGTTGGCGACTCTACCAGAACACAGTTAAAGAGGCAAAAAGGGAATATTTGGCTAATGTTATCTCCTCAAACAGCCATAACCCACGTGTCTTATTCAACACCATTGACTCTATGCTTAATACTCCACAGAAGGCCTGTTTGGAAGCTTCTCCTGACATGTGTGATAGTTTTCTGGGTTTCTTTATTGAGAAGGTTGGTAGTGCCAGGGCTCTTGCCATAGCTCCTGACTCTGACCCTTCTGTTTCGGTCCCTTGCTCTGCTGCTTTCACTCAGTTTGAGCCTGTGACTGTCTTACTTTCAGAGGATGTGGTTGGCCATATTAAGCCAGCAGGTTCTCCCCGTGATCCTGTCCCTCCACGACTTTTCAAAGATGTTTTATCTAGCATAGTGCAGCCTGTTTGTGCAATTATAAATAGCAGTCTGTCCTCAGGTGTGGTCCCTGCTAGTTTTAAACATGCAGTAGTGCAGCCATTGCTTAAAAAACCTGGCATTGATCCTAATGTTCTGGCAAATTATTGGCCTATTTTCGAAGCTGCCTTTTTCTTTCCAAGGTTTTAGAAAAAATTGTATACCATCAGCTGAAACAGTTTTTAGATGAGAATGGTATTCTGGAGGTTTTTCAATCAGGTTTTTAAACTCTTCATAGCACAGAATCTGCTTCAATGAGAGTTTTTAATGACATCCTTCTGGCATGTGATTCTGGTAAATATGTTGTTCTGATTTTACTTGACCTCACTGCTGCCTTTGATACAGTCGACCACAACATTTTAATATCGCGATTACAGCATATTGTAGGTATTGGTGACACTGTTCTTAATTGGTTCAGGTCCTACCTGGAGGATAGAACATTTCAGTAAATATCAGAGACTCTGAATCATCTACACATGGTGTAGATGATTTGCCACATGGTGTACCACAGGGCTCAATTCTGGGCCCACTGCTTTTCTGTCTTTATTTACTGCCTCTAGGTTCTATCCTTAGGAAACATGGGATTTCATTTCACTGTTATGCTGACGATTGCCAGATTTATTTGCCCCTGAAGCAGAAAGATGTCCAGTCCATCAAACATCTCCTGGCATGTCTAGGTGATATTAAAGCTTGGTTGGCTTTGAACTTTTTAAATTTTAACGAAAAGAAAACAGAGATGATGATGTTCGGACCCAGTGGCTCCTGTGAGTCCTCCTCTGTTGACCTTTGACCCTTGAAGGTGTATTTTAAACCTGTTATTACAGACCTTGGTTTTAAGGTGGACAGTGATTTTAAATTGGACAGCCAAATTGGAGCTGTGGTTAAGTCCAGTTTTTATCATTTGAGGCGATTGGCATCAGTGAAATCTTTTCTTTCCAGGCAGCATTTTGAAACAGTGATCCACGCTTTTATTTCAACTCGACTGGATTACTGTAACTCTCTATATCTGGGAGTCAGTCAGTCACTGCTCTCACGTCTGCAACTGGTTCAGAATGCAGCTGCACGACTTTTAACGGGAACTCGAAACAGAGAGCATGTAACTCCTGTCCTGGCCTCACTTCACTGGCTGCCTGTATATTTTAGGATCCGATTTAAAATTCTTATGTTTGTTTTTAAATCACTACATAATCTTGCCCCAGTTTACCTCACTGAGCTTCTTCACCCTTACAGACCTGATCGGTCTCTCAGGTCTGCAGATCAGTTGCTCCTGGAGGTACCGAGATCTAGAAGGAAGCTCAGAGGGTCAGGGCTTTCTCTGTCGTGGGTCCTAAGTTATGGAATGATCTGCCTTTGCAGGTTAGAGAGGCCCCTTTACTGTCCACTTTTAAAGCTCGTCTTAAAACACATCTGTTTTACTTGGCTTTCAACTCCAGTGAGATCTAGTTTGACATTGTATGTTTGTTTGTTTTAAACTGTAAGAGTTTTTATTTGTTTTTTGTACAGCACTTTGTATCAGCTGTGGTTGTCTTAAAGTGCTTTATAAATAAAGCATGGTATGGTATGGTATGGTATTGGGTCTTTTCATTCCTCCTGTCTTTGTCCAGCTGTCCTCAGAGCTGCAGCAGCAGCCGGAGCTGGTGAACGGCACCGACAGTGAGCTGATGCAGGAGCTGATGATGGGAAACTACACGCTGCCCAACACATCCACCCTGCTGGAGCAGCTGGACACAATCGACAACGCTGCCTGCGTCTGGACACGCTTCATGTCAAAGGTCAGCACTCCAGGGACCAAATGGTGTGGATGTTGACTATTATTGTAAGTTTAAACCTAAGAGCTTTGACACGCTGATATCTGAATAGCATCTGAATAGCATTTCGGTTAGTTAATTTGCTTTTGACTGAATATTTTGTGAGTTGATGAATTTTCTTGACGCAGGAGTTTCCTCTGACACGCTGACATTTGGATCACTGAACTGCTGCTTTCCAAGGCTGACAATGATAAATGTCTGTATTTGACTAAAGTCTAGGTTGAACTCTGCTCATAGAAAATAGTTGACAAAATTCAACTACAAAACTATTTAGATAGTGCCAGTTCACAACACATCATCTTAAGCCTCTTTAAAAAAACAAAAGGCAATTCAATCCAGTCTTACAGTTATTAAACATGACTGGAGTCCAGTTTATCCACATTAGTTTTTCTATCTAAGGAAACCCAGCAGATTGCATCAAGTCATTTATTCAATGGAGAGAAAAATCTCTTCTATGACAGAAAGAAACTTTCAGCAGAACCTGGTTTAGCATGAGAAAGGTTCAGTTAAAGATTGTTAAATATTGAAATAACAGCAAAAAATGCAAAGTTGGAGAGGAGAAGGAGAAAGTAGAAGAGCAAGAAGTGGTCAGTTGACCATATGGAGGCATAACTACTGAGATGTCTTGGGATAATTTAGCTAAGCAGCTCGAGGCTTTATCCAAAATGCGTTTTTTTGCTAAACTGCATTTTTGCAGTTTACCAAAAAACTGATAAACTGCTAGGCTAGCCTCGCCTACTTTTAACCCTCTCAGGCTCAAATTACTTGCAAAGACTAGCTAAGTAGCATCTAGCTGTTGCAAATCTGCAACATCTGCCTGGAGAGGGTTAAGGCCAGGCTTAACATATTTAAGCCTTAAAAGTATTCAGGCCTCTCAGACTATGAACAAATGGGTGTTAGGTCACATTTGAATTGAATATGTATCGGACATTTAATTAAAAATAAAAAAATCCGATCTGTGTTGTTCAGACTGTCATGAACAGATCACATGTCGGATTTTTTCCAAATGTGACCCAAGCCACTTGAAAATCAGATGCGTATCCGATGTTTTCACATGTGACCTGAATCTGAACGACATTGTCATTGTCATTTGTCAAGACAAATGTCTCTATTCTGCGTCCATATACACGCAAGAGGGAAGAAAAATGACAACCATGGTGGATTGAAACGAGGATTAAGTTTGTAATGTGCTGGTTCTGGTCAGACAACAACTTCAAAATTTTAAATAGTGATGGACCAGACGACACAGGTTCCTAATCTGAACCAGGTCAGATTAGGAGGAGTCCTGATCTGACTCTTTACTCAGTTGCTGCCCTGTGTCCGACAGCAGAGAGTGGATCAGCGTCCCCAATTTCATGTGAGGTCATCCATGTTCACATGAAATTGCAAATTAAGTTCCTTGTCATGTCGATTTAATAACATAAACAGTTGTCTCCGGTGACAGACAACATGTTTCAATAATGGTGACTTACACCCAGAAGGGACTATTTTCATGGGTGAGACTTTACCATGTCGAGACAGCTCTTTGGTCAAAAACTCATCACTGATGATGAGTCTCAGTTCGACAATGTTGCTTTTGTTGAACATCACCAGCCAAACAAACTTCTTCCACGCTGCATGTAGAGCCAGCACTTTGCAGCCATTCCTAAGAGTCAGCGTGGAGAAAGCCCCAGCACCTGCCACCATGGAGTTGGCCAGCCAGACACACCTGACGGCTACACCCCAACCAAAAAAAAGCCTTAGAACATGACAAAACAAACAAAAATCACAACTAAACAAGTAACATAAACACTCAGTGAAAATACAGTAGAAAATCAAACAGAAAATATAAAACTACTGTCTCTCTCTTGCTCCTCCACTCACAACCTTCTCCAATAACAACAATGTTTCCAGAAAGCAGGCAATTGAACTGGACCTTCAACTTAATCTGCTCCCAGTTCAGCTTTGTCATGATTGTTAATTGTGTTTATCCATCCATATTTTTTACACCCTTGTCCCTAGTGAGGTCGAGAGTGTTAGCGTGGAAATACTTTTTATGGAGTTGTTTTTGCGGGAAATATTCTAACACCTGACTGGATCATGGTGACCTGATGGCCTTCCTCCCTTCTGTGCAAAGCACAAAGTTGGATCGAAATATGATTTGGGAAGTAAGCTGTTTAGATAGATAAGAACAATAATTGTGATTAATTGACTTGTTTTGCAAATCTGAGATGGAACAGATGTTTCAAGTTCACGAAGTCAATTGCTCTAAAAAAGGTCCAATACATACCCAGTGTAAGAGCTGCAAGTATGCTGACGTAAAACCAAAGCAATACGTGCACGGTCAAGACTTCCCAATGCTGACCAATGGGATAATGGGAAGTATAAAAAGGGATTGATGATAAGGAAAGGGAAGATTTTGGGGAAAGACTTTTTGGAACAATGATTTTGTATTGATGCATCCATGGTAGAAGTGATAATAAATCTCCCAACCCGTCATGGCTGGCAGTAAAGGACTCGTCTCTGAGTATTATTTGTTTACTTATATAATCAAGAGTTTTGCACCTTCCGATTCTCCAACAGGAGGTGCTGGTGCCTCTCCAGCGAACATTTCAGGCGAGAGGTGGGGTCACCCTGGACAGACCAACAGTCTGTTGCAGGGCAACACAGAGACAGAACGGAAAAACAGCTATGCACACTCACACCTAGGGAGAATTTTTTAGAGAGACCAATTAACCTGACAGTCATGTTTTTGGACTGTGGGAGGAAGCTGGAGTACCCACCTGTTATTGGTGGGAGAGAACCCACCATGCACAGGGAGAACATGCAAACTCCATGCAGAAAGACCCCGGGCTGGGAATTGAGCACAGAACCTTCTTGCTGCAAAGCAACAGTGCTACCTAAGGTAGGTAGCGCCACTGTAGGTAGCAGTGGTTCTACTTACTGTGATTACATGATTGATTACATGGAGTAATCACTCCATGTAACTACAATTAATTAGAAACACAGATGCCTTTTATTTTTTCTCCAATGACAACCTGTGGCAGCAGGTGAACATAGAAATCAAAGAGAACAAGGCCGATTCAAATGTCACCACCGATGCCATTATCAAGGTATAAATATGCGTCTCCGGGGCAAACACACCAAGATCACAGTCAGGACGCGCTACAATACTGGGAAATGCAAAGACTACATTACCCTACATTGTACAAACTTGCAATTAAAGTTCTATGTACACTGTCATCATCAGTGCCCTGTCAAAGAGTGTTATCAAAAGCAGAAGAAATGGTTTGTAAACGGTGCAGTTGCTTCAGCCCGAAGCTGTAACAGCAGCTGATGTTTCTAAATGAAAATGTGAATGAACCTTGTTCACTCTGTCTCCAGTCTTTATTGAATTTGCCTGCAATGACTTTGTAAATCCAGCAGATGTACCAGCAAAGTACATCTGCAACAACACAGTTTCAAGAGTATCGACACAGTTTGGGAAATGTGCCACACACCCAATGAAGCCTTGTCTGCCCATCATTAATTGTAAGCTATGCTCCATCGTCAGCATCCAAGCTTACTTCTGCAAATACTGACCACTACTTTTTTATGACAGTAGGCAAAACATTGAGCACGCTCTCTATGTCTGACATTATTGCGCCCTCTACTGCACATGAGAGACACTTTCAGGTCGTGTACAGTTCACACTGGAGGCCAATTTAATGCTATCCAGATCAAGCGATTTCTTTTTCAGAGGTTCTGGACCAAAAGCAACAACTTCTGTCTTGTCAGAATTTAACAGCAGAACGTTTAGTCTCACCCAGGTTTAAAACTGACTAACCAATATGATCTGTATTAACTGAGGCATACTTTTAAATCCATTTTGCTGTGGACAAATATTTTTCCCCATGTTTTCAGGTCAGTGTGGATGTGTTCAAAGGCTTCCCTGATGAGGACAGCATAGTCAACTACACCCTGAACCAGGCTTACCAAGACAATGTTTCTGTGTTTGCCAGTGAGTCGTTCCGTTCTATCTACAATGCCTTACTAAAATATTTACACCTTTTGACATTTTGTCACCTTATGACCACAAATCCTTTTTCTCCATCAAAAAACTGAAAAATATTAGAATGCATGACATGCAAGAAGTTTAGTCTTCATTGTTTCTATGAACCCAAATAAATGAATTCATAACTTTTATAAAGCTATGTTTTGTCCATATATTCATTGGAGATTGTGGAAATTTGGGTTATTCAGTCGCCATCATAGTGATTATGGACTTTTGATGTTCTACATGTTTTTCTGTCACCAGGCGTGATTTTTCAGACTAACAAGGATGGTTCTTTGCCACCTCATGTTCTGTACAAAATAAGACAGAACTCCAGCTTCACAGAGAAGACTAATGAAGTCAGAAGAGCCTACTGGCGACCTGGGCCCAACACCGGTGGGAAATTCTACTTCCTCTATGGTTTTGTGTGGATTCAGGGTAAGTCTTCTGGTGCTCCTGATTGGTATTAGTTTTTCAGTGTGCAAATGTGAGTGATGAAGTGTCAGAGCTTCTATTGCCATCACGGGCAAAACTGGGTTCATATTGAAGCTCAGACAAGTCATGGATGAGCTCAGATTAAGTGTCGTGGAAAAAAACTACTTCCAAGCACTGCTCAGGTAAAATCACTCAATCAGGTTTATTCATATATTGTTCACAATACACAGAGCTCATAAGACAATCAGTAAAGAAAGCAAGTCTGGATGCTTTCTTTACTGCCAGGCAGAGACAACACATCAGTTTTATGTAAGGATAAGGGATGAAAAACAAGGGGTGAGACAGTCTAGTTCTGATGTAGCTATGGAAAACAAACTTCCACTACATGTCCAAACTCGTACATGTAACCCAAATAGTTTTTTTGGTTAGAGTTCATAAACATTTCACATGACATGACTAGCAGATGTGACCTTATTTTAATCTCTTCCATCATATTAAGAAAAGCAATGTTTTTACAAGTCATAAATTTCCCAAATCCTCTTCATTGATGGACGTTGTGTACAGAGGCAATGTGCTGCTGTCTGAGGCTGGGCCATAAATCAAGGCCTAGATCTGCACATCTGTCAGGTCAAATGTATTGTTTTCTTTGGTTTACAAAGACTGGCATTTATAGGCAGAAAATGCTTACCAGTGTGCAAAGTGAGCTGGAAGAGATGCCTGAGCCAGCGGCAGCAAAAGCACTTTTCCTTGGCAGGTCAGCTCTTCTGCAGGAAGCGGAGGGAGAGAAAAGAACAATACACAGTCTTCATCCAGACACTGCAGGCCCATTTCTTATTTGTACATTAATTTGGATTGGAGAGAAATTCAAAAAATATTTTCTCTTTGCCTGGAAATGTTATGAGAAAAATAAAAAAGTTTACACTAGTTTTATTATTTCAAAGCTAACCGTACACATCATTTCATATTTTGTGGTAAATATTGCAGCATGGCCAAAATAAGCTTCTTCCAAGGGAATAGTTGCAGCCTCCTGTACTCAAATGTGAGCGTAGAGATTGAAATCACACACTGACAAATAAAAACACAGATTTATCCTCAAGTTGTTATTTTTCTCCTATGGGAGTGTCTCTCTTTGATGTTTTCCTTTAGATATGATAGAGAGAGCCATAATCAACACATTTGTGGGTCATGATGTGGTGGAACCCGGTAACTATGTCCAGATGTTCCCCTACCCATGTTACACCAGAGATGAGTAAGTAGTCTGGTTTTTATGTCAACCTCTCACTAATGTACTTTCTATACTCTATTTGTTGTGCTTCTTATAAGGCTAATTATCCCAGACAGAAACAAATAATCTTACATATAAATATATCTCTTACCTAAATAAAACTTATGGGAGTGGTTTTTATGGGGGAATTTTAATGCCATAAGTCAAGAGCACACTTTTTTTTTTCCCGAAGACTTTTTAGCGGCGCTAGTGGCTCCCATTTTCAGTCTGAAAGCAGGACTTCATGTGTTTGTACTCAAAACTTTCTTTCAAATTTACTGTGCTTTCTCAAAGCTTTCTCAACACTCTCAAAACTTCTCTCTGTTCGGATCAAATCTTTGCTTGCAAACCTCTCTTCTCACTTAAAAATTTTATCTGCTTTCTCTCCAAACAACATGTACTGTTGCCTGGTAACCTGTCAGCCATTCTACTGGCTGACAGGTTATAAATGTTATACTGGGTGAGTTTATTTCCTTCTAGTGCAAGGGTCAGCATCTTTTTCAATTCAGAGCCACGTTTACCACCGCCACTACAAAATAAAGTTTGTCTACAGCTGTCTAAATAGGTCATGTAGGATTCCATCTTTATATTTCTGTGTAAATTTTGCCAATTTGTTTGGCATTATTTTGCCTAAAAGTGTCTCACTACTTCTCAGTGGTACAGCTTGGAATAACTTTTTTTTGGTAATTTTTTTCTCCAAGGATTTTGTTGGCTCTACTGGCCCGTATTTTTTTGAAAGTAGGCTGACGCAAAAGAGAAGATGGAGAGAGAGGGGAAGACATGTAGCAAATGTTGCCGGGGCCAGGAGTCGAACCCGCGATGGCCGGGTCAAGGACTTAGGCCTCCAGACATGGGTTGTGCTAACCCCCTCGCCACCACAGCATACCCCAGCTTGGTACAACTTAATCACATCCCTGGTTTGGGTATAAAAGCACAGCGCTTGCTCCCTCCTCCTCTGTGTTCCCCCATCTGCCCAATGGCAACTGGTGATCATTGATCAATAGCGTTATTCAGCTTTTCAAAAGTGTGATTTCAATTCAATTCAAAAACACTGTATTAATTCCAAAAATTAAATTAAATGTTGTTATAACTCATTAATTCTTCAAGATGCAGATTGTGATGGTTGTTGACAAAAAAGCTCTCCTGCAGCGCTCTGTATTAGAGTAACTCTGAAAAAGGCTCTAACTGAAGATACTCTGCATTCCCAAGAAAGTGTCATGAAGAGGATGGTCAGGGTTGTCCATAAATTTCTTGACCTCACAACCAAAACAGAACCAGCTTTCATTTTCAGGCTGTTGAGCCTTTTTAGGTCCCTGGTTCTGATGCTGCTGGCCCAGCAGATGACAGCAGAAGAGAAGACACTCTCAACAACAGACTTATAGAAGATCTGCAGCATCTTGGTGCAAACCTTGAAGGATCTTAGCTTCCTCAAGAAGTCCAGTCTGACCTATCTCTTCTTATAGGCCCTTCACTGTTACATCTCCAGTCCAGTCTGCTGTCAAGATAAACATTGAGGTATTTTTATTTCCAACCACCTATACTTCTTCTCCCATGATGGAAATAGGGTTTGCTCTAACCCCATTTCTCCTGAAATCAACCATCATCTCCTTTGTTTTGTTCACATTTAAGATGAGATGATTAATTCTACACCATGACACGAAGCGGTCCACCATCTCTCTGTACTCAGCCTCTTGTCCATCTCTTATACACCCAGCAACTGCAGTCATCAGAGTATTTCTGTCGATGACAGAAGTCAGTCTTGTGCTGGAAGTCTGAAGTGTAAAATGAAATGGCTTAATTACCTCCTCCTTGTGTAGATCAGTTCTCCAGAGCCGTGCTAGTAACCTAATTATTCTATTCAGGTGGTGCAGCAGAGGCACACCTAAAAGTTGCAGGACACCGGCCCTTGAGGACTGGAGTTTGACACCCCTGATATAGTCAGTCATGGCACTGATGTCATCTCCAGGTGGCTGGCAGAGAGTAGTCCAATCAGTTGTTTCAAACAAGCCTGGAGGGCCTCTTCTGCTTCCTGTGACCATTTCCTAACAGTTATCTTCCTAACAGGCAGCCTCTTCACTAGGGGTTTGTATTCGAGCAGAGAAAAACATGATTACGGTTTGATTTTCCCAGAGGTTTTGCATTCTTAACATCACTGTAAAGCAAATCCAAAATCCTGTTTTCCTGGGTAGAGCAGCTGACAAAATAGTAAAACATTGGCAACGTAGAAGAGAGTAAGGCATGATTAAAATCACCATAAATTGCAGATTCATTATCGGCAACAGCTCAGGGTGACATTTAAACAACTGCCAAAATAACACTGGTGAACTCTCTTGGTAAACAATATGGTCGGAAACTTACTTGCAAGAGTTCAATGTCTAGACTACAGAGATGACACTTCATAGTAACATGTCCTGGATACCACCATCTGTTGTTCACAAACACTGCTAATCCACCTCCCTTTTTCCTGCGGCTCTTTAAATCTGTCTGCTCAAATAGTCAAGAAACTTGGCAGAGAGACGTTGGAGTAGGGGATACAATCCCCTACTCGTACGTGTAGGGGACAGCAGCATAAATCACTTATGCTGCTGTGGAAGTCAGCAAAAAAAAAGACAAAAATATAATACGAGTCTTTTTTTCCAATCCAAGCCAAAAATAGAATGTAGTACAACCATTGGTGTCTTCGCACATCACTTTCTCCCCTTCACAATAAAAGTATACATTCAGGTATGAAATGTATATATTGCATCCACCATACAGGACCCCCCCTGAACACACAGAATGTCACAAACACAAAACCACATAACATGTGAAACAACATCACAGGTATAAAAAATTATACACTCAGGAAAAACTAAGCAGCATCTACAAACAATTGAAATACTTAACAGTAACGACTAGGGAGTTTAATAAGTCGGCCACCACGACTTCTCTTCACAGGAACAGGGGTTGAAATTGAAAGAGACTTTCCAGATCAACTGCTACCAAACTGTCCACCTGAGGGGGACAAACCAGCTGTAAGGGGAGGACCTGGAAGAGTGGGTAAAGAAACTGGGAGACGACCATGGCGAGATGTCTGAGCCAACTCCACTGGGTCCCCTAGTAACACATGGGCTGGGTTCAAAAGGTCCACCAAAACACTCTCCTGATTACCCCCCAACTCCACCAAAAAATTCTCTCCAAAACATGGAATGTACCATCGTAAGGAAGCTGAAGTGGTGAGCGGTGTGAGTCATGGCGGATAAATATGAAGGTGCAATGGCCTAAGTATGCCGTTGCACCTTGGCACGCTGGCAAGCTAAACAGGAAACTGCCCTGTCCATACATCTTTACAGAGTCTCGGCCACATAAACTTTGCCCCTACCAGCTTAACGGAAGCTGGGTGTGAAAGGGAATTGACTGCATCAAAAACACGCTTGTCGAGACCAAAGGCTGAGGTTTGCCAGTCAAGACATTGCAAAGAAGGATTGCGCCACACTCATGAAAGGAGATCTCCTCTAAATGCAAACTGGATTCAGCCGCTTTAAAGGCCAGAATATCCTGGTTAGTCACTTGGTCTGTGGTCATGGTGAGGTAGTCCACACCTAAATGCACAGAAGCATCGTTTGCTCTGGACAGACAGTCGGCCACTGGATTATTCTTGCCATCCACACGCTGAATGTCATTGGTGAACTCTGAAATGGCAGATAAATGCCGTTGTTGCCGAGCCGACCACGGTTCAGAAACTTTTGCCATGGCAAATTTGTTGTGGTCAACAAAAGCAGTAAAGTCCCTGCCCTCCAACATGAAGCGGAAATGGCGTTTTGCCAGAAAAAGGGCCAGCAGTTCCCCATCAAAGGTGCTTTATTTTTTTCGCCATCCTGGAGTTTCTTGCAAAAAAAAAAGTAGGGGTTGCCAGGCACCAGCCACCCATTGCTCACAAACTCCCCCAACTCCATAAACCGAGGCATCAGTTGTTAGAGCCACAGGAGCCACTGGAGCCACTGGAGATGGATGGGCCAAAAGCACAGCATTAGCCAAGGCCTTTTTGGCATCATTGAATGTCTTCATATTCTTGGGGCTCCACTCTATCTACTATTCCCCTGTGTGCCTCTACGTGCTTCATACAAGAGGTGCATGAGGTGAGCTGCCCGTGGGATGAAACAGTTAAAAAGTTTACCATCCCCAAAACCTCCTACAGGGCCTTCACTGAGGGAGGGCAGGAAAAACCGGAAACTGCTTCAACCTTTGCACGAAGGGGAACCCCACCTTGAAAAGACACTTGGTGTCCCAGGAACTCAACAGCAGGCAGACCAAACTGGCATTTAACTGGGTTCACGATCAGACCATGTTAAGGTGCACCATGTGTTCGTCCGCAATGGGACTAGCCACCAATATGTTGTCCAAATAGCCGAACAAAAATGAGATACCCTGCAGGACTGAATCTATAAGCTGCTGGAAAGTCTGTGCTGTGCTTTTAAGACCAAAGGGCATCTGTTAAAACTCATCAAGACCAAAAGGCACGATAACTGTGGTTTTGGGTACATTTAAGGGATGCACTGGAACCTGATGTTTATGAAGTTTATGATATTAATGTTTAGAAATCGAGAGGTTTTAAATTTAGTCAACCTGTCAGATAAAAAAGCTGAAATATTTAAGTTTGTCGGTAGAGTAATAGCTAAAACCTTTTAGTATTTTCTCTAAGGTGGAGCATGTCCACCTTAGAGAAAATGTTTGCTGGAGTCAGGCAGGCAGAAAAGTCCTGAATGTGAGGAATTGGGTACGTGTCATTACTGGTTGCATTGTTAAGGCACCGAAAATCCCCACAGGGTTGCCAACCTCCATCTGCTTTGGGAACCATGTGCAACGGAGATGCCCAGGGACTTTTGTGTGTGTGATGCCAAGACGCTCCATGTTTGCAAACTCCTCATTTGCTATTGTTAACTTAACTAAGTTATTTAACTTCCAACAAAACCAAAATAGAATGGAGGACAACTGTTGGTGTGTTCTTCACCTTGCCCTCTTCCCTTCACAATAAGAGCAAAGATTCTGGTGTGAAATACATTGTATCTGTCACACCAGTGTCATTTCTTTGAAGCCTAGCTCCCCCCAGGGGTGTGTCTTGAGCCCCCTGCTGTTTACTGTGATGGCCCAGAGCAAACTTGATCCTCTCTGACTCAACCCATTCTCTCCATGGTCTATTCATCTAGTTGGCATCTGGCAGGAAATATTATAGGATGCGCTGTAGAACCACGCATTATGTTCTATAGCACAAATGGGAGGCAAATAGTTGCCTCCCATTGGCCATCACCAAGACTGACTGAGACTGCTTGAAAATACTATATAATGTTATATATATTTAGCAATATCTTTTTATAATAATAATTATTATGAGTCAGAGAGGATCTGGTTTACTCTGGGTCATCAGGGTAAACAGCAGGGGACTCAAGACACAGCCCAGGGGGAAGCCAGTGTTCAAAGAAATGACACTGCAGGTCAAAACCACCGTGTCAACCACACAGACAAACTGAGTTCTGTTGGTGAGGAAGTCCAGCAGCCAGTTGCACAGTGGAGTATTGAGGCCCCAAGGGACCAGTTTGCATACTAGATCCTGGGGAAAATCATATTAAATGCTGAGTCAAAGTCTGTGCTTCACTTCTGTGTCTTTGTGCAATGACAATAAAATAAGTCTTAGTTTAAGCTACTCCAAGCTGCTGGCACCCTCAGTGGCACAATTCTATTGCAATGTGGACTCAGAGTGAAATGAGTCTGCTCTGCTATGATTATTGTATGGTATTGAACGGATGACTGTGTCAGACTGGCTGCAGTGCTGAGGAAGCAGATGAAGCTAAGGGAGGCTAATAGACACTCTTGCTGCTCACTCAAGACAGGCGGGCTGTAACCAAGCTGCAGAGCACTGTTGTCATAAAAGTCTCCAACATCACAAAATAACAGTCGCTAAATTTATTATTAGTCATTGTTTTGAAAAAAATAAGGAAGTCACTAGAGGAGTAGGAGAATTTGATAAACATAGAGAGATAATAGAAAAGTTGACAACAGCTCTTCTTTTGTCCTGAATAGACCCACAACCATCCGTCTACTCATCCCCTCACTCAGCCGTGTCTCTTGGCTCTGCCACATTTGCTGGAATGTTTCCAAATTTGCCATGGGTGGGGTTTAGCTTTCAGAGGTTAGTTACCACTTTAAAGAGTTATGGCATGCTTTCAAAATAATGGCTGCTGATTTTTACATTAATATCTATCTATCTAGATTGTTCCTATCTACTGACTGATATAGAGCTCTAGACAGATACAGAGGCACACCCACTAGAAGGAAACATACTCGGCCAGTATAATACTGCTTTTATGGAGAAGGACCTCTATAGCACACAGAAAGGAGCGGAGACGGACAACTGTCAGTCTGATACCTAATTTGGAAATAGGACCGTTGCACTCCGGAAGTGAAGGGGGCGCTATTTCCTATATTATCCGCGGTCTCCTGTTTTTATTTTCTTTTGAAATCTGGGATATATTTTCACCTTCAGGAAGGAGTTTCACTCTCAGCATGTATTTGAACTTCTCTCTTTTATTTACTTCAGCGCAGCTCACGGTTTTTAACAAATTCTGTAGCTTCCGGTGTACTTCTAAATCTGCTCCTAAGTCGCATATTTTCGGGCCTGGTACTGCCTCTAGTGGTGTGGGGTGGTAACACAACTAACATAATTACGTCACTAAATGAGAATACCACAGCGTCTTTACTAATTATCTCTAATTATTATTCATTTTTCATTTTCCTAAGGAGGTAGAGCTTATTAAATGACCTAAACGAGACCTCAAATTGGATCCTGTTTTCTCGAAAGTTTCTGTTGAAACTCTGGTAAATTTTAAATACCGTGGATCATTCCTGTACAGTCAGCTTAACTTTGCTGAAAACACTGACTATATTTTGAAGAACTGTGCTCAGAGACTCTATCTCTTAAGAAAACCTAGTGATCTTGGGGTTACTGAACCAGAGGTTGTGTACAAGATAATGTTGAGTGTTTTCATTATTCATCTCTTAGGCTGGTTTGGTCACATGAGCTGCAGATCAACAGACAAACTTATAAGAATACCTTTTAATGGCAGTTAAGATAGCAGGTAAGTAGTGGAGAACCAAAAAACAACTCATGTCAGAATCTGTGTTTTTCTGTGTATTTGTTTTGAGTTTTCTGCGTCTCAGTGTCTCCATGTTGTTCTGTCTTCCCTTGATTACTTCCAGGTGTGTCTCATCTCCTTGATTACCCTCTATATTTAATCCCACTTGTGTCCTTTGTTCATCGTGGGTCCTTGTCGTTTGTCAGTTCTGCCAAGCGTCTATCTTGTCTGCAAGATAGACTGTAGAAACTGGTGTCTATTCAAATCACCAGTTGCTACCGGTGTTGAGCCTTTGCTTCTGCTCAGCCGTGCTGCCTGGCTGTTGGACTGTTAACATTTGGATTATTTCATCATTAAGTCTTTATTATTCACTTCAACCTGGGTCTACAGAGTCCTGCCTCACCACTTCCACCACACTTCATGACAACTCAACTGTTTGAAAGAACATGGAAGCCATCAAAGAATATTTTATCAGAGAGCATCCGTCCTTGTTTTTCATCACTTTGAACCTCTAAGCTCATGAAAGCGTTACTGTGTTCCTCTGGCAACAGAGGAACATCTATTAGAAGTCATTCATTGACAGAGCAATAGTTAATCTTAACCAAACTTAACATTTACTTATAGCATGCTTAGTGTTTTACTCTATGAATAAATTGTTGATATTGTGATTCTATGAAAGTGTTTTATTTTATGGCTGCACAGTGGTGCAGTGGGTGGCACTGTTGCCTTGCAGCAAGAAGGTCCTGGGTTCGATTCCCAGCCCAGGGTCTTTCTGCATGGACTTTGCATGTTCTCCCTGTGTGTGCGTGGGTTCTCTCCGGGTTCTCCGGCTTCCTCCCACAGTCCAAAAACATGACTGTCAGGTTAACTGGTCTCTCTAAATTCTCCTTAGGTGTGAGTGTGTGTGTGCGTGGTTGTTTGTCCTGTTTGTGTCTCTGTGTTGCCCTGCGACAGACTGGCGACCTGTCCAGGGTGTACCCCGCCTCTCGCCCGGAACGCAGCTGGAGAGGCACCAGCAACTCCCGACCCCGTTAGGGAGAAGGGTGGTCAGAAAATGTATGGATGTTTTATTTTATTGTTTTAGAGTTGAAGGAAAATTTCTGTCATGATAGATTAAATAGTGTTTTATATTATTTTTACTTATATCTAAGACTCTCAGAATAATATACATGGCACCGTAAAAACAAAAATGTGATTTTTTTTTACTTGTATCTGTTTAACAACCCTGGTTATAACAACCAGATGTGTTATTCTTCTGTGAACCTAATTTATTTGTTCGTCATTGACTTTTGCTCAATTCAGTTTCTTACATGTACATTGTAAATGGTATTTTATTATAGTTGATCATATTGCTTTTCATGTCTCTTTATTTCTGTTATTCCTCTTATAATTGATGGCGATATATAATTTATTTAAAGCATTTTCAAGTTAATAAAAAATTATGGTCGTTTAGTAGAGAATTAATTTTTTATGGTGCCAGTAATGCTAGAATTAGTAAATGATGAAGACTGTGCTATTTTCATTTAGTGATGTAGTTATGTTAGCTATGTTACCACTCCCACGCCAATAGCAGACCCTAAAACTGCAACTAAACAGCAGATTTAGAAGTACACAGAAAGCTACAGAATTTAAGAACTGTGAGCTGCTCTAAAAGCAAGAAGGTCAAATACAGAGTGGAACTCTTTCCTAAAGGTGAAGATATATCCCAGATTTAAAAAAGAAAATGAAATTGGGAGGCCACAGATAATATAGGAAATGGCGCCCCCTTCACTTCACCATTTCCTTTATTTGGAAATGGTCCCATTTCCAAATAAAGTATGAGACTGAGAGTGGTCTGTTCCTGCCCCTTTCTGTTTGCTGTAGCACGGTGAACTTGCTTTCATTCGATTGGCTGAGAGGTCGCCAGGCGACGGTACTTTCTGCTTTAAGAAAGCAAAAAGGAATTTGCAAGTGAGCAGAGAGATTTGATTGATTTGATCCGAGCAGAGACAAGTTTTGAGTGTGAGAATGGTTTGAGAAAGCACAGTGAATATTTGAAAGAGAGCAGGAGTTTTCAGTACAAGCATTACAAGTTCTGAGAAGAAAGCCATGAAGTCCTGCTTCCAGACTGAAAATGTGTGCTCTTGACTTATGGCAGTAAAATTCCTCCGTAGTGTTTGAAACTTTATTTGAAATTAAAGCTCTGCATCTGCTGTGAAGTGTGGTCTAATGGTTGTGTTCTTTCTGTTCCCTTTAGTTTCCTATTTGTGATTGAGCACATGATGCCCCTCTGCATGGTGATATCCTGGGTATATTCCGTAGCTATGATGATTCAGCACATAGTAGCAGAGAAAGAACATCGGCTCAAAGAGGTCAGACTGTGGACTGTTGTCACCATGGTTTCATGTCAGCCTCGTTGTGATTTATTCTCACTGATCTCTGCTTGTATTTTATTATTTGGAGTTTTTATTTTTGCCGTCAGCACAGACTCATTTGATTTGTATTGCATCACGTGTAGAGGGGCCTCCACAATGTGAAAGTGTTTCTGCATGCTGCTCCCTGCAGGACAGAATGATTTTGTTACAGAATAACAAAATACCTTCAATGATGATGAGAATTTTGTTTTTAAATTCACATACAATATTTTTTATAGTGATGTTAAAAGTGTTTGCCCCCCTCCTGATTTCCTTTTTTGTATGTTTGTGACATGTTGTTGCCGCGACATCCCCCCCCCCTTCCTTCACTCTCTCCTCTCTCAGTCACTACTTCCTCTTCTGAGAGGGGAGATGTGCTACCAGCTCTCCATCTAACGGGTCAATTGAGTTTCCTAAATCTGCTGGGATTTACCCTATCCAGAACTGAAGTAAACTCTGTTTAAGCTGGTTTCGAGAAAGGATTCGCCCGGTTACTGACGGCCTACATCCAGGTGTCTCACCCTTCTTCCCCCTGTGAATTAGCCAGACTGAGCAGCCTACAGCCAACTAGTTCCACAGAGCACATCTGTTAACGGTCGCTCCTTCTCTTTATTACAATGTGCACTTGTTACTGAACCAGGTTGGTTTTAGTGACTCTGGCGAGTCCCAAGGATGTTGTTTTAAATTTGGGCTAAAAGCAACATTTTCTACTTTTTCTTCCCCACAATCAAACATCGTAGCTATTTTACTACCATCAAAGAACTTTGAGGTGACTCGTTAATTGAATGTCCACAACATCTTTTAGATTTTCTTTATGCTAAATATTTTATTAGTAAAGCAATTTTGCAAGGGTCAGTACAGCTTAATTCAGTAGCAGAAATAATCAAATAAGTAAAATCAATCATGTAGCCTATCTTTCCCTAACGCTGATACTAAGAACTAAAAAGGGAACCTTTGAGAGAGACGGATGGAGTTTGGTGTTTCCAACCCCAGAACTGGTCTGATGAAGAAGAAGGTGTTGCAGCAGGAAGAGGAGGATGATGGATGAAGGCAGGGATCTCTGTTGGTCTGATGAGCTATCATCTCTGCATCGATGGTGAAGTCACACAGGACTTGGGTCTTTATCTTTATCTTCATCTTTGTCTTTGTCTTTGTCTTCATCTTTTCCTTGATCTTCATCTTTTCCTTGGTCTTCATCTTTGTCTTTGTCTTTATCTTTGTCTTTGGGGTCTGAACCCAGCTGATGAGAGAAGTGAGATTTGAAGCCACATGTTGAGGGCTGATGGGTTGGTCCCCATGCCCCAAGGACAGTCTTCGGCTCTGTGGCCCCGGCTCTTCTTCAGCTGCAGAGTTCTTTGTCCGTCTCGGTCTTGACTCGAAGCTGCCTGGAGGATCAAACCAAAGATTCCTCTTTTGCTCTCCCCTTATATAGGGTTTATACCCGCTTTCGGTGCATTTTATTGGCTAACACTGTTGCTGTGCTTGCTTTATTGGGTAACTTGTTTGGACAGATGTACTCATCTCCATCACTGTCTTAGAGACATCTTGTCCTGATGTCTTGGCTAATGTCTCAGGGTTGCTCAATGTTCCTCCCATGTCCTTCTATGCCCAAATAAGGCCTTGATCATCTGTGCTTTCCTGTAAGTGCCCATTTTACCCCTAACCTTTCACCTACTATCTATCTCCAACACGTCATCAGTGATCTTTAATAGCAGTTACATGTTTTACACCATTTCAAGTTCAATGTTAGAATCACATTCATAACCGTTTTTAGTTTCTCTGATTTAGCATTCATTTATAATTTTATGATAATCACAACTTATTACTCTTTTATTATTATTTGTTACCAAAGTTACAGTTACTTGTTTTACTTGTATGTTTTCCCACGAGTGTAAATATTGTTATAAGTAAATCAATATTAATATATGTACTTTCCTTTAAATCTTATCTAATTACTCAAAATGTTTAGATTTCATCCTTTAAAACTTTTATGCTTTTAAATAAGGACTGGTCTCAGCTATTTTTATACAGCTGCAAGCTGGAAACTTACTTCCTCTTTTTTCAGGAAACCTGCTCTTCCTGTCTCATCTCTCTCTCTGACTATGATTTCTTATGATTAGATAGAAAAAATAAGTATAATTAAAGCAAAGTTTGCAGGAGACAAAAACAACACAAAACCAGATTTATTTTATTGCAGTCTGGGTCAACTGTTGGGTCTAGATGTGATTTGTGTGACTTATTTTAAAGGTAATTTATTTATTGTTACTGTTAAACTAAAATCTCCAGCATGGGGAAGTGGGATGATCTCGAGTTTTCTTGATAGACACTACAGTGTTTCAAAACATATTAGTTAAGGGCACCACACGTTAATACAGAAAATAGTTTCTAAATTAAAGTCTTTATTATTACGGGGGGGAAAAATCCAAAGCTTCCCTCCTTGGCACTGTGTACAAAAATGATTGCCTGCTCTCTCCAGTCTGACAATAAATTTGAACTGTTTGGGTGTTTCCCATTACACCTGGCATAAAAGTAAAATCGTGTTTCATAAAAATAGCATCATAATGTTTCTGTAGCTTTAGTATCTTGGAAGGAACCCAGTGTAAGACCATTATAACTTAAAGGAGTATTTCTTTACTCTTTTGTACACACCAGCAAAAAGCCTAAATATCTCAGCCTCCAAGCTGACCTTCAGTAAGCTAATGCTAGCGGCAAAGAAGAGGCGCAAATGGCTATCAGTGGATTATGAGAAGAACTGATGGCCACATTAATAACTACGTGTACATGGATAAACTTCAAGAATTACAAAGAGCACTGGGAAAGATAGAATCCAAAACAGATGACACCATGGGCCGGGTTCTGGAACTGGAGACTGCAGTCGCGGCCAACTTGGGCTCGATCAATGTTATGCCGAGAAACGCATTCCTGCCGAGAATTGCATCCCCCTTCGCGGGAGCTCACATCGCTCTAAACTCTCGCATGTTGATGAGAAAACGCACTGAAATCTGACCGAAGAGGAAACTTTTAAAGATATTCGAAACATTATCACATTTCTTAACAATGTAAGCCCTAAAACGCTGGGTTTTATTTGGCAGATTAATTTAAATAAATACGGATTTTACACCTTTATAGAGACGTATTAGTCACGTATGAGTTGAATGTTTTTCAGTCAGTGTATGATGAAAATGTTCTTCGGAGCTGGTTTGAAATTCCATGATTTTTCTTTTAACAGCATAATATCTTAAAGCCATACAAAACAGAGGCCCATTATGTAGAACATTTTATATCACTCTCAACTGTCTAGTTTATTAATGTAGGGGGGATGCATTTTCATTTCTGAGCCTGCTAATATTTGCATCCTATGTCTATTGTCCTGTTGATATGAAACCTATAGTGGTAACTCAGAGTACAAGTGTCATATAGACATTACGTGAAATTCATACCAGTAGTTCATAAAACTACTCTCGTTATGTAGAAAAAGTTATTTTAGTCTTAACTCTTTATTTCTTCAAGTTAGCAAGTGGATGCATTTTACGATAAAGCCTATTATTAGCCTGCCGATATTTGCATGCCCTCTCTATTTTCCTCAAATATTATCCTATTGATGTGAAACTCATAACCAGTAGGAAGCAACAAGGTGAGGAAAACGAGAACAATTATTGTTTTATTATAATTAAAAATGTCATAATTGCATAACTACAATGTCTATTGTAGTTATCCCCTTATTGAGAGGATAAATGCCCTTATTTATCCTCTCAATAAGGGCATTATGAGAAGCAAAGGGATGAAAGTGTCAAGGTTGAAATGTGAAACAGTCCAAAATGCCATCCAACAAGATGTCATTTCATGTGGTGTGTTCGCTCTGAAAGTAAGTGCTGCTTACATTATATATATATATATATATATATATATATATATAGTCAAGTATATATATATATATATATATATACTGGAACTGGATATATATATATATATACTTGACTATGATTATGTTCCTACTATGTAATGTAATGTCGAACATTGTCTGTTTACAAATCAATTTATATAACCTTTATGTGTCCTGTGCTGTCTCTTTCCACATATATATCTATATCTATCTATATCTATGTCTGAAGATAGTTAGAATTATATACCAAATTTGTAATCATGCTAGATTATGTTGCTGATGTTGTGAAAAAAAGATTAATCTGAAAGTGTTGGTCGAATAATCACTTCACCATTAATGTAATGTTATTTTGCATGAGTAGAACTTTAAAGATGATGAACAGTTTTGGCTAACTTAAACTGTGCATTCTGCCTGAAATATAATGTAGTTTATGAATTCTATTGATTTATTACATGGTTGATTTATCTTGCAGATAATCAAAAGGGTCTGAAATAAGTATAGTAAACATTTTTAATTATTCATAAATGTCATGACCTCTATCTCACAATATAATGCTTTGACAAATAATATGTCTTTGCAGTGTGTTCCCTGTTAATCTTCTTTCTTTTTTCAAAAAAATATATTTGTCTTTACGGTTTGCAGAGTGCATACTGGAAAACAAGGATCTGAACTTTCCATCAATAGCAGAAGCTGTTAATACCGTGCAGCTCAGCATTTCTTCCACACTTCTTTCAGAATCAGGTGTCTTTTTACATTTTTTATTCAGTTCTTATGAGGGTGGAATACTATATTGTATGTAAAATCATGCACAAAAAAAATTGTCAGGTCAGCTATTTTATCTAATTAGAAATATTAAAATATTAAACTTTGCAGATGTGTGAAGTACAATCATGTTAGTGTTTATGTCAAATTCTATTAGTGAAGAACATTTCAATACACCTGGCCTTGATCTCTAATAAATAAATTACACATAACACAGCCCAAAGTAAAAAAGTAACTGTTTTGGCAAAAACATAATAAACCAACTTAAAATTGCTCTGGATACAATCACACTTTTCTTGAGTAGCTTTAATGTAACATAAAAAGGAAAAAGGATTTTCAGTTTGTGAAAGTATAAAACTGGAAAGAAATCATTACTGTGTTTTCACAAAATTAACATTTAGAAAATGACATTTCACAACACACACACACATATATATATATATATATATATATATATATATATATATATATATATATATATATATATATATATATATACATACACAGACCCAAAGTTTGGACACACCTTTTCATTCGAAGAGTTTTTATTTTCATGACTATGAAAATTGTAGATTCACACTGAAGGCATTAAAACTATGAATTAACACATGTGGAATTATATACTTAACAAAAATGTTGAAACAACTGAAAATATGTCTTATATTCTAGGTTCTTCAAAGTAGCCACCTTTTGCTTTGATTACTGCTTTGCACACTCGTGGCATTCTCTTGATGAGCTTCAAGAGGTCGTCACCTGAAATGGTCTTCCAACAGTCTTGAAGAAGTTCCCAGAGATGCTTAGCACTTGTTGGCCCTTTTGCCTTCAGTCTGCAGTCCAGCTCACCCCAAACCATCTCGAGTGGGTTCAGGTCCGTGACTGTGGAGGCCAGGTCATCTGGCGCAGCACCCCATCACTCTCCTTCTTGGTCAAATAACCCTTACACAGCCTGGAGGTGTGTTTGGGATCATTGTCCTGTTGAAAATTAAATGATGGTCCAACTAAATGCAAACCGGATGGAATAGCATGGCGCTGCAAGGTGCTGTGGTAGCCATGCTGGTTCAGTATGCCTTCAATTTTGAATAAATCCCCAACAGTGTCACCAGCAAAGCACCCCACACCATCACACCTCCTCCTCCATGCTTCACGGTGGGAAACCAGGCATGTAGAGTCCATCCGTTCACCTTTTCTGCGTCGCACAAAGACACGGTGATTGGAACCAAAGATCTCAAATTTGGACTCATCAGAGCAAAGCACAGATTTCCACTGGTCTAACGTCCATTCCTTGTGTTCGTTAGCCCAAACAAGTCACTTCTGCTTGTTGCCTGTCCTCTGCAGTGGTTTCCTAGCAGCTATTCCACCATGAAGGCCTGATTCACAGTGTCTTAACAGTTGTTCTAGAGATGTGTCTGCTGCTAGAACTTTGTGTGGCATTGATCTGGTCTCTAATCTGAGCTGCTGTTAACCTGCGATTTCTGAGGCTGGTGACTCGGATGAACGTATCCTCCGCAGCAGAGATGACTCTTGGTATCCCGGCCTGGGGCGGTCCTCATGTGAGCCAGTTTCTTTGTAGCGCTTGATGGTTTTTGCGACTGCACTTGGGGACACTTTCAAAGTTTTCCCAATTTTTCAGACTGACTGTCCTTCATTTCTTAAAGTAATGATGGCCACTTGTTTTTCTTTACTTAGCTGCTTTTTTCTTGCCATAATACAAATTCTAACAGCCTATTCAGTAGGACTATTAGCTGTGTGTCCACCTGACTTCTGCACAACGCAACTGATGGTCCCAACCCCATTTATAAAGTAAGAAAGCCACTTATTAACCTGACAGGGCACACCTGTGAAGTGAAAACCATTTCAGGTGACGACCTCTTGAAGCTCATCAAGAGAATGCAGAGTGTGTGTAAAGCAAAAGGTTGCTACTTTGAAAAAACTACAATATAAGGCGTATTTTCAGTTGTTTTACACTTTTTTTTTTTTAGTATATATTTCCACATGTGTTAATTCATAGTTTTGATGCCTTCAGTGTGAATCTACATTGTAAATAGTCATGAAAATAAAGGAAACTCATTGAATGATAAGGTGTGTCCAAAGTTTTGGTCTCTACTGTATATATGTGTGTATGTGTATACATATATAAATTTACTGAATGCCATTTTTATACTTTTGGTCATTTAAGTTGGAGAAAATGATTTTAAAAAAGTAAACACTAAGTGATACTTTCTTCTCAGAAATACCTCAAATACATGTGTTTCAATTCATGATTAGACAGACATAATGTGAGCATGCCTAATATGTGAACATGATGTGTAGTTTCTATTACTTGTATCTGTGCATGAGACCAGACATCATCAAAAAGAAATGATTAGATTACCGAGATATACACATTATTATTGTTGTTCAACTTTCAAAAGAACACTAACAAATGGAATTATTTTAAAAAAATTCAAAACAAACAAAAAACAAATGCTAAAAATAATTACCATTAATTTTATTTTATAACATTGATTTAAAGTTGCGGTTTGTTTTGCTGTAGAGTAAGTGGAGAACGTTTGCAGACACTGTGGCAGTGGGGACACAGAAGATGATATGTGGCTAAGACAACAATGTAATGTAGTGAAAAATAAATTCAAGCAAACCATGTACCATCCTTAAAATAGTTGCAAAGGAATTAGATATACAAAAATAAATCCAAATAAAATAAATAAACACACAAGGCAAGCAAAGTGGAAAGTTAAGTCTTTTTTTAAAAAAGTACAGTCGTAAAATCTTTCTTAAAGACAATTGCTTATGGTCCTAGAATATTTTTTACCTCCATACATGTAAAGAACATGCTGTCATCTCCTCAAATATTGAGTTATCAAACATATATTGATGACTAAGAAGAAGCTTTATGTTGACAAAACCCAATATCACCTTTAGTCAACATATAAGGAACTAAAAACATTCTTTATGTTGAATATTTTTATGTTGTTATTTGACCATTTTGATATTTTTATTTACAGATTGCATGTGACAAATGCAACCGGTGGTAATACCAAGGCTGGCTTAAGTTCCCACAAACCGACACAGACTACTGCTGTGCAATATGTTTATAGATTTTATGTTTACACCAATCTACTTCTTTAATGACTACAGTTCAGTGCATTTTCAGTTTTTACATGTGACATAATTTTTCTTTTGACATAATTGGTTTTCTGAAAATTACTGTTATGAATGTTCTTTTGTTGAACTAAATAAAATAGTTATTTAGTTATGTTAAACCAAAATAAAAATTGTTTGTACTTGTTTTACATTTAGCAAGGTTGCATTGTCAGATTTATTTCCTTCAGTATTCTTGCAATAGCAATAATAAAGAAAACTTTTTCTACATAACCAGAGTGGTTCTATTGTAAAACTTGTGGGTGTCCAGATACTGTGATTCTCCTTTGTAGAATTATCCACGGAAAATATTGAGCTCTTTCTCAGTGTTGAACATTTAATTTCTTCTCCGCTGCTTAATCAGCTGCCCCGCACTCAGCTGTTCCTGAACATTTGCCCCGTCTCCCCATTGGGGAGCCTTTAAAAAAAAAAAAAAAACATTTTACATTTTCATAACTCCAATTTTCAGTCTTACACTATGAACCACTGGTATGAGGTTCATATCAATGAGATAATATTTGAGGAAAATAGAGAGGGCATACAGATATTGGCAGGCTAACAATAGGCTTTGCCGTAAAATGCATCCCCCTGCTAACTTGAAGAAATAGAGTCAAGAGTGAAATTTTTTTCTACATAATCAGAGTAGTTCTATGAACTACTGATATGAGTTTCACATCAATAGAATAATATTTGATGAAAATAGAGAGGGCATGTAAATTCTCGGCAGAAATGCGGTTCTCGGCATAACACCTGTTACGTCACACTCTGTGCAGCAAGCCAGACAACAGGAATGAGCCTCGACGAGCTACCATGATCAAATGCCACTATTTCAATGAGAAGGAGGCTGTTTTAAAGAAGGCAACAGAGATCATACAACTCACCTTTAAGGACGGCGATAAGTTTTTAGTTCTCACTGATTACACCATGGCTGTCAGCAAGCAACGTTCAGCTTTTAACAGGTCAGATCTCTCCTGTGGGGGTTAAATACGCTCAGGAGCAATACCCCTTAGGGTGAGGAGCATCGCTTTAAAGACCCTTTAAAAACCAAAGAAATCAGATCCATAAAGCTCTCGCACTGAAAATAAGTTTCGTTCTGACTGGATGAGCAGGACCGCTATACAGCTGAAGGTGCAGCAGGGCCGTGCAGAGACCTTTGGAAGGGCGGGGGCCCAAAGTTAAAAAAGGCACATTGGACAAGATCTTAAAACACCGTACAACAACATAGCAACAATCCATAATAATCAAGAATTTCATTGAATCCTGCTACAGCATTGCCATCATGTGGGGAAATGCAAAGCAAATGTACTATATTTTCCCCAACAGATAAAATGATGACCCAACTTTCTACTAGCATGTAAACTCACCATTTACACACAAATCTGGGAGCTCCAGAAGCGTGAAATGAGTCTCAAAAATACTTGTGCAGTCGTAACTGGATCTGTGCTTAAATGCAGTTTTGTACACTCAGCACAAAACTGCAAGTGACTTGTGCGTACTTTTTCAACATTTGTAGGTATAGTGGAAGGTTTGTTTTATTCTTAAGGTTTACAAATCCAATATTACACACACACAAATATTTTTACAAACGCACAGATATTTTGAGACTATTTTAACTGCAAAGAAAGCTGGATAATTCAGATTATTTATTTATATGTCTGGTAGTTTGCAACTCTGCCCTCTTCATATTTTTCTTTAGCAAGAGCTAATGTTTATGTGAGCTACGCTACTTTAGTGTACATAGATTTATTTTGAGAGGAAGAATGAATTTACACTCTTATATAAGCTGCACACAGATTAGTTTTCACTGTGTCAAAGTGTCATTTTGTCAGTGTTGTTCCATAAAAAATATTGAAATATCTGCAGAAATGTGAGCAGTGCACTCACTTTAGTGATACACTGTAATTGATACTGATCTCGTTCTGTTGTGGCAATTCAATGCAACTATTCCATGAAAAAACTGAAAACATGCTGAAACCTGCATTTGATATGGTGATATTTAAACCCATTATTAGTAGGTTCAGACCACAAGATTATACTTTTCAAAATCAAATAAAAATCAAAGTACGTTTAACTTTGATTAAACAGTGAAGTTTGGACCATCACTGTTATTTCACTGTTATGTCCAAACTTCCAACTTCACTAGTTGGAAGTTTGGTGTTTTTGGATCTTGACCAATGTCAATCAGAGTTCCACATGTTTTTATCTAATTGTTAATTAAGGCGGTGAAGCCCCATGTAACCAGTGGGCTCCTTTGTCAGGTGATGAAGATGATGGGCCTGAACAATGCCGTTCACTGGGTGGCCTGGTTCATCACTGGCTTTGTCCAGTTCTCCATCTCCGTCACTGCTCTCACAGCCATCTTGAAGTACGGTAGAGTGTTACTCCATAGTGACCCACTGATCATCTGGCTCTTCTTAATTATTTATGCTGTGGCCACCATCATGTTCTGGTGAGTGCTTCAGATTTTCATTCAACACTGCTAGAATGCATCATTGTTTCACTTCCAAACACTGGCGTCTGAATGCAGGTTGCACCTTCTGAGAGTCGACCTCAGAAGGTGCAGTAGAGAAATGGGAGAAAGTTCCACAAAGTCAACAATCACTGCAGCTCCTCAGCAGTCAGGGTTCTGTGGCAGAGTGGCCCGACTGAAGCCTCTCCTCAGTGCAAGACCTATGAAAGCCCTGACAGAGTTAGCCAAAAAACACATGAAAGACTCACAGACTGAGAAGTAAGATTCTCTGCTCTGATGAGACGAAGATTAAACTTTTTTGTGTTAATTCTAAGTGGCATGTGAGGGGAGAACCAGGCACTGCTCATCACCTGCCCAATACAATCCCAGCATGAAACATGGTAATGGCAGTTGCATCCTATGGGGTTTTTTTCAGCTACCGGGACAAGACAGCTGGTTGCAATTGAAGGAAAAATGAATGCAGCCAAGTGCAGAGATATCCTGGACCTTTAGCAAGTTTTCTGGAGAGCAAGTGATTTATGTAAATATACAAACTTTATGTAGAAAAAAAAAAGTCAACCTGTAGGTACAAAATGCAGCTGAAATCTGAAAACTATCTGATTTCAGTTTAATCTAAAGCTACCAGATAAATAGTTTCAGCTGTTTGATGCTGAAACTATTAATCTGATTGTCAGAATAATCAATAGATTAACTGATAACTCAAATCATTAGTTGAAGCCCTAATAAAAAATATAATATCTTTTCACATTAAAATATATGTCTACAAGAGTAAAGTCACAGACATAGTGTCAGGTTTAATGCATTTGCATTTGTTATTGTAATTTTGTTCCTTCCTGATAGTCATGAAAAGCAGTGAATGCTGATGTGTGCTGAAGGATAACTATTTGCATCATACAGAGCAGATGAAGTCACCAAGCAGTCAGTGAGAATCTTTCCCAGTTTACCTTTGAACCTGTCCACCTGAACAAAGTGTTATCACACACTGATTGGGATTAAACTTCAGCCAGTCCAAACAAAGGGTCAATACATGTGCCAAGTTATTTCATAAAACAATGTTCTTTATTCAGATTTTGAGAAGTGAGATCTGTTAACAGCTACAGTTCATAATGAAATGCTTCATAGTGTATCTGTGTTTGACTGGTTCATCAGTTTGAGGTGGACAGTGTGTGAATGGTTAGGATACGGCCGCTAACTGCTTCCTCATTTTCCAAGACTGAAATGTTAATATTTCTCCTGCTCACACAGAAGATTTCATTCATCCCTCTTGTTTCCTCAGCTACATACAGTAAATTAATAATTTTAGAAAATCATTCTATATTATTCTAAGATGCCCTTTCCTCCTGAAATGTTGTAAGGCAGCATCAGTAAAGACTTGTATTCATATTCGACTCACATATTTGCAAAGGTTCTACTAATGCACTGATCCAAAATTATTATTTGACTTCAATGAAATTGCTTTTCTGCCTTTTCATACATTGGCTTAAAACAACAGATTTATGTGTTTGCTGCAGTATAAACCCAGCATTATTTGAATTTTCATTTTGTACCAAACAAACATTTAAGGTTTTACATAAAAGTGATAATGTGTTGAATTTCAACGTTTGTTTGTTTTAAAAGAAGTCTGACTTTACTAAGAAACTATTGATTGGTTCAGATTGTGATTGGTAATTGGTTCTGAAATGTTTTCTCTTTTTTTCTCAGTTTCTTGGTGTCAGTAATCTACTCCAAAGCTAAGCTAGCTTCAGCCTGTGGAGGAATTATCTACTTCCTCAGCTATGTGCCCTACATGTACGTAGCCATAAGGGAGGAGGTGGCTCATGACAAGATCACTGCTTTTGAGAAATGCATTGCTGTAAGGCCATTTCATTGATCTTCATGTGTTGCTGTTGTACTTGTGCTGCTGACTCACAGTGCATGTGTTCTCTGTTGGTTCCAGTCTCTTATGTCCACCACAGCCTTCGGTCTTGGCTCCAAGTATTTTGCCCTGTATGAGGTGGCAGGTGTTGGCATCCAGTGGCGCACCATCAGTCAGTCACCTGTAGAGGGCGATGACTTTAATCTGAGCCTTTCCATGATGATGCTCATTATAGATGCTGGGGTGTACGGTGTGCTAACCTGGTACATAGAAGCTGTTCATCCAGGTGGGTAAAGACTGCTTCCTCAATTCAAGACCATTATTATCTCATAACACAACTTTCCCTCTTCCTATACCTGTAGGGATGTATGGGCTGCCACGCCCATGGTATTTCCCTCTGCAGAGGTCCTATTGGTCAGGCAGTGGGCGTGTTGAGACCTGGGACTGGCCCTGGTGTGGAGGAGGAGCTGCCAGGCTCAGTGTGATGGAGGAAGACCAGGCTTGTGCCATGGATCAGCGCCAGTCTGGTATGGAGAACTAAACTTTATTGTGAACTTTTGATGAGGGTTTCTATGTTCTTCAGGTTAAAAAAGACCAAAGACTAATGAATACCACAAGGCCTCTCTGAAAAAGGAGCCTTGTGTTATTAATTACACAAAGCCTTTTTACTGTGAAAAACTTCAACATTCAGTTAAAGATGATAATGGAGTCAGACACAGATCTGTGAATATGATGTGAATTTGGTTTACTCTGTCTAAAAAATTGCTGTTATGTAAAAGGAATTACTCAATGCTCTCTATCCTATTGGTTACTATGGGGATAAAATGATGTGTGATAGGTTAGATGGCAGGGCTGCGCAGAGACCGTTGGAGGACCGGGGGCTCAAAATTAAAAAGGGGCACATTGAGCAAGAACTTAAATCATTGTGCAACAACTTATGCTAATCAAGGATGTAATATTTAATAAGATCATACTATATCATATTGATTCGAGACTGTAGCTTTTAAACAAACCATAGGAGAGAAGGTTGCTGGTTATGAAGTTATGAAATAAGCAAATTTGCTGCTATTTTGCTGAATAAACCCTGATAATATCTGACTGTTTAGCCTCCATAGAAACTTGGCTGCAGGCAGCTTTAAAGATCAAAAAAAGCTCAGAGGGGTTAACTACATAATTTTATGATTTTAACACTTCAAAGAGATCTAGAATTGTAAGGTTGATTAGGGTTATGGGATATTTAAATTATAACTTGTTGAATTGCTTTATTTTTAAACTTTTTTGAGTTTTGTCATGTCCTTGGTGATGGAGAAATAAACCAACAAGTAGATAGAAATGAATATCTGGGGAGTTTTATCATTTTAACGTAACATTTAAAGCACCTGGGTTTATATAGAAAAATATACCGTTTTTATTTTGTGGTTTTAAAAGGCTTTACGCTGAAGACAGTGAGAAATAAAGGCATAACGTTTTGTTAATTTCTATCTGTTCTCTCTTCTGTTCACTTGCTCAGCCCCTCCCTACCATTCTACCATTAAAAAAAATTAATTCTTATTTTTTTCTGAGATAAATGGCAGATTTATTTAGTTTTTTGTTTCTTTTGCTTTTTCATATTGATATTATTTAAATGCAAACATTTCAATGATTGTTTTGGGGGGAAAAATTCTAGACTTTTTCTGCTGATACTGTCACATAGAAATAGTGGTCTCTCCCCAAAACACATAGACAAAATAAAATTAAATTACAAAAGAAAATAGTAACGCGAAATATAATGCATTACAAAGTAATGCGTTACTGACATCACTGGTTACGACTGATTGGGTCCAGTCAGTAAAACATTGTGGCCACTGATCTAAATCAGGCATATTCAATTTATTTTATTGTCTCGGCCAGTTTATCACTACAGCGTGTTGTTTTCTCTGACTGGGAGCGAACACAGCCTGTTGAATGTGACAGGTAGCCAATCAGAAAGCACGTATTGCCCTCCATGCTTTCTGAGGGGAAATTACGGAGGGGAATCCCAAACTGCTTACATGGTGCAACTCAAAGTTCAGCGGACATCAGAGACGATATGTGGAAACTACATGAATATTTATTCAATATTTCATGCAAAGAATATCCACAGAAATGACAAGGGGAGGAGTTGGAGCGAAACTGTTACCGCAGTTGATAACTTTTCAGCTGTGCATTGTTAACATGAGATAAATAGGTTATAATGATATTCATTCAGTCAGGACTTTACGCTGACACATGCATTTCAGGTAGATTCCAGTATAACATTGATTAATGTCGGGTTTTAAACTCAGTTAACTGGACTTGTAGCCATTATTTTGTGCCCATTGTTCTCAATGTAATTTTAAACATTAAAACAATAAATACTAATTAACCGATGAAGCTTAAACACACAAATGATAAAGACGAAAAAACAGAATAACTCACCTCAACATCATAATGCACCAAATAAAGCTCTGTCCTTCACTTTTTTATCCAACGTCTTTTGTTTTTGTTACATCTTTTATCGCTTAAAATAAGCTCACAAAATATCACTATTGCTTCGTCATCAGCCATGTTTGTTTACACTAAATTCAAGCGTGATATAGTGGCTTTTACGGGATTTTTTTTGCCTGAAATGTGAATGTCAGTGAGAGAAATCAGTTCGTGTGTTGTGTCTTGCCGTGTGACTGGACATACTGCACGGTCAAATAAAATACTATATAATATGAGCCACTGATGATTTTTGTCATATTACTGGCAAAAATCAACCCGTAGCACGGGTTGATTGGATTTTTGGATTTTATTCTAGAATCAAGATGTTCATTAGTGAAATCGGTCCGTGCCGTGCGGCTGGACACACGAACCGATCGAAACTGTTATATTTCTATCAGTTCTGTGGTCACAGAGGTTTGGAAAATCGGCCAACAATCCTTAAATCATGCCGTGTGAACCAGATCTAAACCTCACAAGCTCCACTCTTCTCATCTCGCTGCCCTAACTCTCTCTGACTCTGGTCACTATGGTAACATTTACATATCCCTTCAAAGATACAGATGCACCACAAAAACTAACATTTTACTTTCATAAAAATTTTAAGTCATGATAACGACTAATTAATGGGAGCCATGAACTTTTTCCTCTGCAACGAGACAGTCCCATCTGGGAAACAATAACTGCTGAAGCTTATGCTTATGCACAGGGTGCTTGGTCTCTACGTGGAGAAGCAGTTTGAAGCTTCATTGCCTCATTAACAGCCGGTCATCATATCATGCAGAGCAGCTTGGAATGTGGGAATCACCAACCGGTCCGGGATAAATCCATTCTCCTGTCTCTGCTCTGGGCCTTTTCCCTTCGCAAAGAAACTTTCCAAAGAATCTGATCTGGTTCTGACTCATTTTGCTGCTTGTGGCTCAATGTTGGCGCGCAAGACGTAACCAAGAGAATTCGGGTAAAGAATTTTCAAAATAAAAGATACTCCAGACACACATAATACATAAAATGGAAATATCAAATTATTTCTTGTGCTGCCTGTTACCAATTGGTCCACGGACCGGTACCAGTCCGCAGCCCAGGGCTTGGGGACCACTGCCTTAGAAGACACAGAAAATGAAAACAAATCTAATTTGGTAGCAGTGTTTCTGGTTTTACCAGGAGTAACAAGGTCAGAGTCACAGTTTACTCTTCTAGTTGGTTTACAGTTTCTCATATCCATGAGATACTGGTCACATCTCATGGATACAACCAGTTTTCTGCGGGAAGCATGCCACAAAACCTCTTACTAACTGTCTTTATGAAGAACTACATGCTAGTATTTGCTTAAATAAAGAAGGATCAGAGAGAAATGTCTGTTCATCGAGTTTGTGGCAAATTTGTCATAAAATCAACGTATTATTTAATTGATATTTTTCTATATTTTATTATTTTTTCGCTATATCTTCAGGCAACTTTTATTCCAAAATTAGAAAGGGCTAACATCACAGTGATGAGGTGAGATAGATTAGAAATGAGTTGCATTGTTTATAATGTTTTTTTTTAAAGTGTTGTTATGATGCAGCTCTCACTTGTCCTGTTCATCTGTGACTGCAGAGGAGAGGCGGGGCATAGAGGAGGAACCAAGCCACCTGAGCCTGGTGGTCTGCATAGACAAACTGACCAAGGTGTACAAGACCGGCAGCAAACTGGCCCTCAACAACCTGAGCCTCAATCTCTATGAAAACCAGGTGGTCTCTTTCCTGGGACACAATGGAGCTGGAAAAACCACCACTATGTAAGGAGGAAGCCAGACTGTTTTGTGCTTTAATGGAGCATCTCATTGGTTGTATTTATGTTGTGATTTAGCGAGAGTGAAGAAGCACACAAATCTGCAGCCAATATCAGATCTCATCTTAGAACCAGTTAGAACTTTGTGTTCAGGACTTTTGCCTGGATAGCAAACCCTGTGCAGACCACTGTGCAGCCAGAGATTGGAGACATTCACAAAGCACTTGACAAATTATACAGAAATGTGTCAAAACACGGCCACAGGCATAATAAAGGAAAATCCAAAGAAGCATTATTCATAAATTCAAGAAAATTATGGATTATCCTGACCATTCTCTTTATGACACTGTCTTGAGTAAGCAGAATATCTTCAGTCAGAGGCTTCTTCAAATTCACTGTAATACAGTCTGCTATAGGGGAGCTTTGTTGCCAACAGCCATCACTGTCTACAATAATTCTTTGAAGAATTCTAGTTGATGTGAGTTACAACAACATTTAATTTCCCTTTGGGATCAATAAAGTATTTTTGTTTGAAATATAATTAGAATTTTAAAAAGACATGTTGTGTTTTTACTGTTGGATTAGGCAGCTTGAACAGCCCGTCATCCATTTCTTAGTTTGCTTCAAATGCTGCTTTAAAATGACATTCCACAATAATTTCAGTTTAATCATCTGGTTAAAAATCAAAGTTAGTCCCTCATGAAAATATCCAGAATCATTAGATTGCTCATTTATTATTTTTCTTCCAACAAGTCAGCCTCCTGGGCCGTTTCAGTTCAGATTATTTATATTCAAACTCCAATGATCATACTATTTGCAATAAAACCATTTGGATGACTTATGGAAAAATACATGCAATTATTTACACATAAGTCATTGATCAGATCTGTCAGAACCTGGCCATGTGTCCACAGCACAACGTTCTGTTTGATAAGCTTAGTGTAGAGGAGCACTTGTAGTTCTACTCCAGACTTGGACTCAGTGGCAGAACCCACAAACTGTGTTTTTATGCGTGTGTTTGTTCTCATCAAAGGTCCATCCTGACAGGCTTGTTTCCTCCCACCTCTGGCTCTGCCACCATATACGGCCACGACATCCGCACCGAAATGGATCGGATCCGTCAGAACCTGGGCATGTGTCCCCAGCACAATGTTCTGTTTGATAAGCTCAGTGTAGAGGAGCACCTGTGGTTCTACTCCAGGCTCAAGGGTATGGCAGAGGACGACATTCGCAAGGAGATGGACAAGTGAGTACCAGCCTGCTGAGCCTGGTGCAGCTCCATGTTGCTGTCAGCTCCCACTGTGTAGACATGAACATTGTTTATTGCTGAAAGACAATGTCTCTTGGACATCAACTGCTAACAATAGTAAAGTATTTAATTGTGTTCCACCACAGCCTGAATCTAACAATGAGTGAACCTTGGCACAAATTAGCATTTTGGTGGGTTTCATTTTCTACAGTAGTAGAGTCAAAACTTCCTTGGATCAGCTTTAGCAACTGTCTCTGTTTCTGAAGAAATCAAATAGGGTTGTTGTAACCGAATATTTTAGTAATTGAGTAATCTATTGATTATTCTTACAATTAATCAAGTAATCGCATAAATAAATTGATAAAATATTGGTAAATCTAGCATAACACCGGTGTTACTATTGGAAATCAACATCAGTCCAGTTTTTCATTTTTGAGCATACCTAACAGTAACTTTTCTGTAGTTTAGAAAATTAACAATAACAGCTCACTTTCTGGGTGAGCTGATATACAAAGATCTGAAATTACATTCAATTTAACATAGGCAGAAGCCAGAGCGCTGTGCAGAAAATAATGTCCCGGCTGGAACATGGTGCGCTAAATAATAAATAATATTAACAAAGCTTCTAGGCAGATAAATTTTCCTTGAGAAATTTTAATAATCATGGTACTCAAATCATTCAAGGAATCATTTCAGCCCTAAAATTAACACATAAGGCCTGTAAATATGAGCTCTATAAATTCCCTGCTTTCTGCTCACCCTCCAGGTACCGAAACAAAGTAAATGTGAAAGCAACAGAATTCTATCTGCTTGTGGAATTAAGCTATAAATCAGAATAGGACTGCAACCTGACTGCAGCATAGTTTATGGTAAATAATTACCATAAAGTCGGCCTTCTTTCGCCTGAAGAACATTTCCAGGATTAGAGGACTAATGTCTGAGCATCCAACACATGAATGAGAAACTCACCCATGTGAAAACTCATCCAGAACGCTGCTGCTGACATTCTGACTAAAACCAGGAAGATAGAGCACATCACCCAGTTTTTTTTTTTCTTTTTAGAATAGTTTATTTCGGATTTCTTTAGTAACAACATCACAATTATTAACTGACAGGACAAAATTGGTTCAGGATCAAGCAAAATTCAAACAATGAGACATACTTAAAGTAAAATACATTTACGATAATATAACAATAACAAAAAAAACAAGAAGGACTGAATGGGGAAGGGGGGTGATCAATAAGGATTAAATAAAATATATATGAATCAGAGATAGGGTTGAGAGACAGATGGTATCAGTATCGCTCATAGATCCTGCACAGCTCGATTTCATTAAGATCAGTGAATCCAATGTGCAGCTGGTTTTGCAAATACCTTAAAAATGGCTGCCATATTTTCTAAAAAGTCTTACTTCTACTCTGCATCAAAATAGCTCTTGATCTCACAAAGCTATTTTTTAATCAGAATGGGGCATCTGATTTCCATTTTGTTGCAATACATTTCTTAGCAATTGCCAAAAGAACTTCTATAAGTTTCTTATCATAATTTGTCTCTAGATCAGAGTTTGTAAAGTTCCCCAATAAACAAATCTCTGGTTCTATTGGAATTGTGATGCCATGAATGTCTGATAACATTTTGCAAATGCCCTGTAGTTTAGAGCAGTGCTAGGTAGCATGGAGGAACGTTCCTTCTTCCATGCTACATCTAAAACAAAGAGAAGATATATTTGAATTATATTTATGTAATTTTTGTAGGATAACCTACAAAAATTAGGTTATCCTAATAACCTAATTTATTAGGTTATTAATAAATTACCTAATAAATTTATTTATTAGGTAATCTTATATGTAACTGATGTTAACTGTACATCATTTACATATAACTGATGTAAAAAAATGTTATTGTACACGTTTAGAGCTCAGGTCTTCTGGTTCTTTTTCCGCTCTGCATCCAGAACCAGAACCAAGCATGGAGAAGCAGCATTCAGCTTCTATGCACCACAAATCTGGAACAAACTTCCAGAAAACTGCAAAACAGAGGAAACACTGAGTGCCTTCAAATCTAGACTAAAAACCTACCTGTTTAGAGTTGCTTTTGAAATATTGATTAATTTGAGATTGGATTGCAGGTTTTTAGGACTTTATTTTGCTACTGGACTGTAATGTTTCTTTTCCAGGATTTTGTTATGTTCTGTTTTAATCATCTAAAGCACTTTGCTCCGGAAATGTGCTACAAAAATAAACTTGACTTGAATGCGTGTGTGTGCGTGTGTGCATGCGTGGGCGTGTGTGTGCGTCCTTGTGCGTGCCTGCATGCGTGTGTGCGAGTTCAGAATGATTGTGGACCTGGAGCTGTCCAACAAGCGACACAGCTTGGTCCAGACCCTGTCAGGTGGGATGAAGAGGAAGCTGTCAGTGGCCATCGCCTTTGTAGGCGGCTCCAGAGCCGTCATACTGGACGAGCCCACTGCGGGGGTGGATCCTTATGCCCGCAGGGCTATCTGGGACCTGATTCTGAAGTACAAACAAGGTGAGTGGAACTTAAAGCAGCCTTAATTCCATCCAACCTGATATTGTTAAGTGTTGCAACATTTGCAGTGTGTGTAACTGCTGACTTAAACACAAAGGGATCAGCCTCATTAAGTGTTGTCTGACTTCCTGTTCTTCTTGTGTAGTTAAGTCCTCCTTGCTCAGAGTTTTATGGGGTCGTATTGTAGTTTAGATTCTGTTTGCCGTTGACAACATTAACTAATGCTAATGTTTCCTGTAATGCTCCACATATGTTTTCAAAGCTTTGCTGCCAATGTTCCTCCTGTCCTTTAATGTTTTGCTGTCAGTAATTATTTGTGTTTGTACGTCTGCTGCAGGCCGGACCATCCTGCTGTCCACCCATCATATGGACGAAGCCGATCTTTTGGGAGATCGCATTGCCATCATCTCGCATGGAAAGCTGAAGTGCTGTGGAACGCCACTTTTCCTAAAAAGCACATATGGAGATGGATACAAACTGACGCTGGTGAAAAAGCAAAGTGAAGGCAGAGGTGTGTATCTACAGCCTTAAACTGATGTCTATTTTTCAGATTCTCCTGCTTTGGTTTGGTAAAATCATTGCCGTGTTTTATGAGCATGTTTAAAGCTGCAGTAGGTAACTGTCTCTGTGAAGTGTCAAGCCCCTCCTCCTTGCTCTCTGCTTTGATACAGCAGAGGCAGCAATGAATGCTAAGCTAGTTAGCATGGCCACCGATGATGGCTGATAAACGGCTCTCCTGTATTGTTAGGTTGTCCCTGCCGTTAGTACAGCTGCAGCAGTACAAAATGAGCATGGGTGTAGAGTGAGTAGCACTTACAGAAGCTTGATTGACACTGCCAACCCCTTCCTCGTGTCTCTGGTTGTTTTTGACTGGGAGTGATGCATTTCTGAATATGATAGTAAGACCCCAGAGAGGAGGCAGAGGAGCTTTCACACATTATCAGTCCCACATTTTTATAAGTTACATATTGCAGCATAATATTGTTGTTGATGTTGCTTTAAAATAAACTCCAACTTTCGTCCTCCCCCCTCCCCCATGACCAAGCTGCAAGCCATGCTTAAACCTTGCTGTCATGATCCTAATTGAGTCCATATTATTCCTGCCACGTTTGATTTGTTGAACCTAGATGCTTGATTCATTCAGTTACTGTTAGACTACATATCAGTTGAAGTCCTTGTGGTGTGCCTTTACCAGTCTTTGTGTCTTGGTTTGACCCTCCAGGCCAGGGCAGCCAGCCCAAGTCTCCCTCCTCTTCATCTCCATCCTCCTCGCTGTCACCCTGCTCAGAAACTCGGGTCACCGAGTTTATTCAGCAGTTTGTGGCTACCTGCCTGCTGGTGTCCGACTCCAACACTGAGCTCTCCTATGTCCTGCCCTCCGAATCAGTCAAGAAGGGCTGCTTTGAGAGGCTGTTCCAGGTACAAACCAGCTTCACTTGGAGTCAACAGGGTCTGTGAAAATCTGCAGATTTCTTCCAGACTGCATGACGATCAACCTTAAGTTAGCTGAGTTTAGTACCAAAATGTTTGAGCTATCCTTCTGCCACAATGCTTTGTTTTGGTGTAGATATTATTTGAGAAGAATGCAGATAAATTCCAGCCACAACTCAGCACTATATTCTCTAGATTGAGCTAAATTTATTTGTAGAATTTGAACAGATGGTATGAAGTTGTATGAGCAGCATAATGTCTGATGATTTTGAGGAAGCAGAGTATATTTCCCATTCAGCAGAAGCTTTTTTTTTTTCTTTTTTTTTAAACATGTTCTGACCATGTTTGTGTGTGGGTGTGTGTGCGTGTGTGTGTGTGTGTGTGTGTGTGTATGTGTGTGTGTGCCTGCCATGTATTTGATGCATGCACAAAAGCCTGGTCCACACAAGGAGAAAGGCTGTTTTTGGATTAGGAGTTAGGTTTAGGACTAGAGTGTGAATTGCGTTTTGGTTAGGGTTAGGCTGTAGAAATGCATGGAAGGCTTTAGAAAGTCCCCACAAAGATAGCATGACAAACGTGTGTGTGTGTGTGTGTGTATGTATGTTTTATTAGAAGGTAAATTTTATTTATTTAGCACATTTCTAGCAACAAGGCAGTTCAAAGTACTTTGCATGAATTAGAAGGAAATGCAAACATATGATCAAAACCAAAAGAAAGACACAAGGGGAACAAAAAAGCTAAATGTTGGTTGTTTGATTCTTTTTCTGGCTTGCTAAATACTCCACAATTTATAAACTCACAGGAGTTTCTCTAGGTCTTCCTCTATTATATTATAAAGCTAAATGGGTCTAAAGTAAAAAGTAATTAAGCTTGGAAATGCTCTTCTGGTGATAATAACAATAAGAAGAAGAATAAACAGACAGATAGGGTGTTAAAATGACACAACAGGAAGCATAACGAAAACCCGAGCACATGTAGCAACATTCTGGCGAAAGGTGGTGAAAATCTGTACCCATGATATATGTGTGTGCAGGAAATCCATGAACCCCTTACAGCTGGCTTCTCGCAGGCTAAAGTCTCTGATTCTGTGGTCTTACCTAAGTGTCCAGTCTATCTGCGTTTTGTTTTTTCTAAGATTTTTTAGAAAATTTTTTTTTATAGATTTTGGTAGGGATTTAATTTGGAAGAAATATTTTTTAAAAATCACAAAAACAATTACAAAAAGAAAGGAAAAAGAGCAAAAACAGAAGAGTGGTAGGGCATAAGGTTGAAAGGGATAGAAATACAGACAGACCATCAATCACAATAAAGTCTAATAGTCTTTTTAATTTAGAACCATACTGTGTGTGTGTTTGCAGGCTTTGGAGCAGAGCCTGGCTGGCCTGGCTCTGACCAGCTTTGGAGTGATGGACACCACGCTGGAGGAAGTGTTCCTCAAAGTCTCTGAGGAGGACCAGTCTCTGGACAACAGTGATGCTGGTCAGACTGCACTCCTTCAGTCTCCATCTTCTTCTCCTGCAGGCTGAGTAACCTGGAGTTTCCCATTTGTCTGCAGACATGAAGAGCTCGCCTGGGGGCAGCTCACTGGGGAAGCTGTCAGTGGGATCAGGGGCTCAGCATGGACCAGAGCCTGAGACCCGACCCTCGCTGCAGAATGAGAAGTCCGAGGTTGAGCTGAGTAATCTGGTGCAGTGCTCCAGGCTCAGCCAGAGCCAAGTGTCACTGAAATCCTCCTCATCTGTGGGCTCGGTGCGTGGAGATGAGGGGGGGCTGTACGCGGACTTCTATGGGGATTACTGCCCTCTGTTTGAGAACGGCCAGGAGTCAGACTCTGCCAGCCTGAGAGGTCAGCTCACGTTCTGTCTCACTGTAAAGGGAAGCAGAGATCGAAGAAGAAAATGATCCACTCCCTGTCCAGTTGTTTTTTTCGGAGGGTTTTTTGCTTTAAAAAGAACAAACTAAAGAGTCAGATTTTCTGAAGAAAATGTCTCCTAATTCACACATTTCTAGTTGGATTTTATTGTTTTCACACCATTGCGTCCCTCTTCCCTGCAGGCGATCCAGAAAATCTCACCTCACCAGATTTGGAAGACCTGGAGGGGCAGAGCAGCTCCAAGCTGGAGGGATGGTGGCTGAAACTGAATCAGTTTCATGGCCTCATCATAAAGAGGTTCCACTGTGCCAAGAGAAACACCAAGGGCCTCTTCTCCCAGATCCTCCTGCCTGCTTTCTTTGTCTGCGTTGCTATGACTGTGGCCTTATCCGTACCGGAGATCGGTGAGCTCTTCCTTCCAGTTAGAATCAATAATCTGTGCTCCAGCCTTTATTGCTGGCTGTGCTGTAGGTGGTTAAAACATGTGATGAAGGATGGGTTTGTTGTGTTTCACAGGAGATCTACCACCACTCATCTTGTCTCCTTCTCAGTATCATAACTACACCCAGCCCAGAGGCAACTTCATCCCCTACGCCAATGAAGACAGGCCCCAGTACAGGTAACAGCAGCTGTGGTTCTTCCAAGAATGGTGCCTGGACCAGCTCCTTTTGCAGCATTCCAGCCTTTTAAAACGCAAGCAATTATTCATTTAGGGAATTTTTTGTTGTTGTGGTCGTAGCTATGGGGGAATAGAAAGTGGCACATTCATGGAAGATATAAAACACACAGGACTTGTAGTAAACAGAAATGACACATCTTGTACGAATATATAGTCTCCCAACTTTTGCTTGTTACATACTTACATCCATCTCAGACAGTTTTGAATAACCTTGATAAATAACTTTATCAAGTTGATATTTGTCATCTTTTCAAACAGAAATAATATGTCTGAAAAGTTGATACAACAACAGCAGATCTTTAATGTATTGTGGTGCTAAACTGTTCACTGATTTATAAACTAACAGGATTTTATAGTTTATTCTCTGAGCTACTGGGAGCCAGTGTAAGGACGTTGAAACTGGGTGAAGTGCTCTATCTTCCTGGTTTTAGTCAGAACAGCAGCCGCAGCGTTCTGGATAAGCTACAGTTGGATGATTGATATTTTTAGGCAGACTTGTAAAGATGCTGCAATGCGACTAAAGATAAACACATAGATGAGTTTCTCTACATGTAGCTGAGACATTAGTCCTCTAGTCCTGGAAATCTTCTTCAAGTGAAGAAGATTTCACTTGAATCAAGGTCGACTTTGTAACTGTCTTTATGTAGCTCTGAAGGTTCAGGTCAGAGTCGTTCACTACACCCAGATTTTGGGCCTGATCTGTAGTTTCCAGCTGTAGCAAGTGAAGATGTGCCATTGCCTCTAGAGCAGAGGTGGGCAATACGTTGATCAGGTTTTGAGTCGATCTCAGCAGGAGGTGACAAACTGAAGGCCACCAGGACGCTGTGACACACACTTCCTCTTCTGACAGGCTTATCAAAAATATTCACTGAAATCCCAAACGTTTGCAGCTTCATTGAAGAATAATAATTTTAAAAAATCAACAAAACGTGTAAAAATTAATAATCAGTAATTATTGTTTCAACAAGGTGTTGCACAATTCAGTGCGATTCTGTTCCATTATCAAAACAAAGGGACTCAAAAGACCGACTGACTAGCAGAGCAGGAGCTTAAATGAGCTAATCAACCACCGCTGTGTTCATGAGAGGCTTATTAATAATCGAGACATAAATATAAAGCCTGGAACCTGATATCGTAACAGACTGAATGTTATGTTTTTAATGTAATCTCTGCTCGGCTTGCAGGGCGCAGGCGGTTGCCACGGCAACGGGTGTGTTTAAATGATAAAGAGAGATGGAGAGTAAAACGGTGCGAGTGGTTTTGAGTTGATCACCTGTTTGGTTTATTTTATCTTTGTTTACCTTCGCTGTGGTTCATCACAGCCGCTGTAGTTTCTGAACGTTCAGTAAACGACAAACTTGGACTCATTACCTCGTTCATTTGCAGTAAACATCACAAACATCAAATAGGACAAATATATTTATTAAGGTTTAACAATCAAATGGCTTCTTCCATGATAATTATGTGAAATTAAATTAATTATATCCCAAATTCAGAAGATTTGCCTTTAGCTTTGCAGAGCTCTTTGGTTCCTTCCATCAGTCTGTAATTTCTCAAATTGACTTCATCACACCAAATTTCAGATCTACAACAACTGACTGACACCTACTGGCCTCAGGTTTGCAACCAGCTTCTGACTGAGAAACCAGTAACCTGCTCCCAGTGTGAAAATCTCAATGAGTAATTAACTGCATTAGGTTTTCTATCACTTTATCATTTCTGATATAACTGATGTATATTTGTAAAGAAAATTAGTCAATAGGGTTTAATTTACAATTTTTATGTCTTCATATCATACACATCATATCATAGCCGGCTGGTGAGAGAAAAAGTAGATCTTAGTCTCAAAAGGTTTTGGCTCCCCTGCTCTAGATTGTTCTTCTTTAGGTCAAAAGGTAATAAATTCCGTTTTGTTTCTGTTCAGCTGTAGAAAGTTGTGGCACATCCACACATTTATCTCTTCCAAGCATCTGTTCAGTGATTCGATGGGTTCCGACACTCCTGGTGACATCATAATGTGGAGCTGCATATCATCTGCTTAGCAATGCTAGCTAATCTTATTTCCTGTTATAATCTGAGCTAGTAGGATTATGCAGATATTAAATAAGAGAGGTTCTAGGATTGAGCCAAGTATAAGTGAAGCAGTGTGCTGTGTAACTGTCTGGTTCTTGGAACTGCAGGAGCACGTTGTCACCAGATGCCAGGCCGCACAAGATCATCAACACTCTCCGACTTCCCTCAGGTGTGGGGGCAACATGTGTCCTTAAGACCCCCTTCAACAGCACCCTGGACCAGCTGGCCCAGACCCTCAACCCCAGTGCCAACAACTCCAAGACCCTGGCTGCCCAGTACTTTGACTCTATGTGTCTGGACTCCTTCACCCAGGGAGTTCCCCTCTCCAACTTTGTGCCCCCTCCACCTTCCCCGGCTCCCTCTGATGACCCAGACCCTCGTTTTATTGCCCCTACTACCACAATTCACGGTGAGTCTTAGTCCAGAGTGTGTGCATTCCTCTTTTGTATCTAGCAATACAGAGACATGCAGCTGCAATATAAAGACCAATGTTTGACTCAAGCAGGGTTGGCCCACGGCAAAAGCAAACTAAGCAGCCACTTAGGAGCCCCCTCAGTGGAGCTGATCTTTCTTTTCTTTTTTTGTAATAATTTCTGTCATTATAATATCAAAAACACACAATTTCACTATGAACTGATTTGTTTTTACAATAATATATATTTGATCATGTATGTAGAAATTATTATTTTATTGATAAAAAGAAACTGAGTTTTAACTCAGTTGATTCTCATTGTTAGCTCTGCATATTTCTGAGATAGTTTTGGCTTCAAAATGCCGTGTTTGACGTTTGATATCAATAATTAAAACTTCTCAATGTTTGACATTGTCCAGCAAAATGTTTTTGTGTCAGGCTACATCGCTGCTACATCAATAAGTTGCTCTATGCTGTAGTTAGAGATAGATTTGTTGTTTGCTGCTGAGCAAATTCATTTTGTGGCAAAAACAAACATTATTTTTACAACAACTTCTAAGTTATGTGAAACTTCTGTTAAATCATTTGAAGGCTCAGAATCAGTCCAGTACCAATCCACATTCTCAGGGGAGAAAGACTCACTTGGTATAAATTATATTTTTAGCTCTTGGAGTAATGCTTAAGAGAAATGTATTTAATTAGAGAATGTCATGAATATGTGTGTAGGGCTGCACCAATTGCAGTTTTATGGCCAATCCCTGGATACTGATTTTTAAAAAGCCTGACCTGCCAAATTTGATTTTGGTTGATATTGTAAGAAAGGTTAAAACTTTATAAGATCTTGAGCTTGGTTTTGTGTTTTATTTGTTTTGGTTTCCCAGGCCTAGATCAGTAGATGCATCACAGCTAAGGGGAAAGGCTAGCATCACGAGATTCATTGTCTAAGTTCTGTTTATTCTGCTGTGGACAGCTGGTGGTTGCCTTAGCAACCATTATCTAACAGCTGATCCGTTGTTTTCTGTTGTTGGTTATGGCACTCACCGCTCACTGCCCGGACATCGCTAAATGCTGTCTGTGCCAGAGCTAGAGGCCAGAAGCCGCACAGTTCTCTTGTAAGAACAATCCAGTTTTTGTTATAATTCATCCGTGTGCTGGAAGGAGTAAAGTTTCTGCAAGAGACCCTTCGTTTTTGTCGTGTATCTTCAATTACCGACACGCCTCCTTAACAACGGAAACCAAAAGCACGACAATATGAACTTTCTTTCGTCTGAAATGTTGCTAAATATAGCAAGAAAGTCACTGAGTTGGCAACAGTGGGTGAATATTGTTACTGTAACATTCAGACCTGACCTGGTGGGCCGGTCTGTCAGTCAAACCTCTCGCTGCAGAGAAGAGGACAGAAGCTGATTCATAAATCTTTGCTGACGAAGATAAGATCAGGGGATAAGATGGGCTTCACGTTTAAGTATCAGCCAATCACGATCCCCCAAAATTCAGAAAATCAGTACCCAGAAATCAACTGGTTGATAAATTTGTTGGCCAATAAATGTATCCTATATTAGACATATATATCATGTAAACAGCACTGCCAGACATGCAATAGGTTTATAGCAGTTGTGTAAATGATCTAATGATTGGGATGTTGATTGCAGCCAGTCCACATTGTTAGCAGAGACAGAGGACCCCAAAACCAAATTTCACTTAGGGCCCCATGTAGGGTTGGGCCGGCCCTGGACTTAAGTAAAGATTCTTTAGAGCTTTAACAGGGGGCATTATGTAAAATAAAACATTTTTTCAGCTTTATATGTTAATCCCTCATCAAAAACATACCTGGAGTGTTGCTCAGATTCTTTCATGCATGTTTGAGAATTCTTTGAATCTCCCATGGCAACCACTCAGGGGAGCCTTAACACCTGTTCATAAAAGCCCTACCTGTTTGCCCAAAGTTTGCCCTTAGAGCTGCAGTCACCAGCCAAGCTTCTTCCCCACTCAGCTCCTTCAGACTTCAGACTTCAGCAGTCATTAGCAAACACTTGGTGGAAGTGCATGTCTGCTGGGCTCATCATGCAAACTCCTACTCAGTGCAACACTCCTAACGGTTCATTTTAAGTTCACGGTTTATTTAAGTTCAGTTCTTAACGGCATAATGGACGAGCATTATAATCATGAAGTCCTGAAGGAGGTGTGTTGGAAAGGGTAAAATCTTCTTGAAGAGTTAGAGTCCATTTTTAAGGAGTCAGATACGACTCTGATGTGAAGTCAAATTACTTTTAAGTCATGTTTCACATATACAGCATTTTCCTAATTACTGGAGATATTACTGGATTGTGCTATAAAACGACACTATATGCCTGGAAAATACATAATTCTTTAATAATAAGAGTTACTGACATTCAGTAGCCGAGCTCCGCAGTGAAGCTAGAGGTGAAGTATTAGAAAGGCATGAAACTGAGATAAAGTAGAATTTTGGGATCCTGGCTGCATGATTTCAGGTCCTAAGGACAATTGTTGAATATTGTAATGATAGTGGTTATGACTGAACTGCATGTTTCTGACTCTTTCCTTTTTTTTCATTTATACAACTTTGGAGTTTTAGTTCATATTAATGAGGAGGCATTAAGAGTAGTTAAAGGTCATGCAACTGACCATGCACATTTTATTCGAAGCAGAAGCATTCTCATAGCCTTTTCAGGTTTTGATGTGGTGTAATGGAATAAGGCAATCCTTTGCTGTGACTAAAACATTCATAAATAAACATAAACATGGGCAAACCTTGCGTCTAAATGCATGCATAAACCCGTACTCAAATGTGGACAGACTATCAGTTTATTCTCAGAATTAGACTTTTTTTTTTTTCAATAAAATGCCACAACCTGAAAACAAACTTTTGTGGACCAAATAAACACTGTGAAGACATTCTTATTTTATCCATCTCTATCTAGTTAAGCAGAACATAGCATCTCTTGTGTATCAGTCAGGTTTGTATGTGTTCCTTGTATAATAAATGTGAACTAAGAAGGCTTAAAGATGATCATTAGAAGCGATAGGTTTTGCTGTCAGCAATTTCTAATTCTGTAAAAAAAAAAAAAAAAAGAAAGAAAGAAAAAAAAACTAGTATTTCTAGAACTATTGATAATAAAGATTACTGGTATGTTGTTATTCCAAAATATGCTGTGTGAATAAATGCTTGTCATTTTGTCAGAGCCCGTTACATCTCCTCCTACCCTCCCTCTCTCCATCCGTGAGCCGGTGCGCTGTACCTGCTCCATGCAGGGCACGGGCTTCTCCTGCCCCAGTGGGGTTGGAGGTCGCCCCCCTCTCATGAAGGTGGTGACGGGGGACATTTTGGTGGACATCACAGGGCGGAACGTCTCTGAGTATCTGCTCTTCACTTCGGACAGAGTGCGGCTCCACAGGTATTGCTGGGCAGGTTCTGGCTCAGAGAATGGGTGAGACATGGTGGGATTTCAGCTGAAACATGAAATTGAATATTTCCTGGATTTTAATGGGTGCTTTCAACTCTAGCTACTTTAGTTCTACAACGAAGGAAAAAAATGGCGGGGATGAGAGCAGCCCCTCTCCTTAATAGTTGCACCCTTTAATTTCCACGTTTTTCAATGATAAACTTTGTCACATGGATCAGGGAGAGGGCTCGAATTCTTTATCACTGCTTTATTGATCAGTTAAAAAATATTAATACACCATTGAAAATCTCCCCAGGTTTTATTGTGCTAATTTTTCTCTTTTTTTATGATATTTCTGTCCTCCATGTATTTTCATGTGGCCTCCCCACCTCAACATACAGCGTAGGTCTTTATGATAGGTTTTGCTGTCAGGTTTTATTTCATTACCATATTTCAAAATATTCAAACTTCTCCTGAGAAGTTTGCTGAGTCATGTCAGAGATGCATAAAAAATTAAGAAACGGCTTTGAATATCAATTCAAAGCAAATCATATTAGGCCAGAGCTTACATGTTTTTTCCTGTCTCCTGTCTGGGTTGGGAACAGATACGGTGGCTTAACTGTGGGGAACATCCAGAAATCCATCCCTGCCTCCTTTGGAAAGAACATTCCTCCAATGGTTCGCAAGATAGCCGTACGCAGATCAGCTCAGGTGGGACAGGCACCCTGAAGGTCTTTGTTGCACCTCTGCAGTGTTGCTTATAGCGCCTCCCTGTGTCCAGGTCTTGTACAACAACAAAGGCTACCACAGCATGCCAACCTATCTGAATGTACTGAACAACGCCATCCTGCGCGCCAACTTACCTACATCCAAAGGCAACCCTGCTGCTTACGGTATGGAGGCTATCAGGTAGTCACTCTGCACCATCTCCTGCTGTTCCTGAAGAAGAAGAACATCTTTGTTTTTGTGTGTGTGTGTTTTTTTTTTTTATTTAAGGAATCACACTGACCAACCATCCGATGAATAGAACCAGTGCCAGCCTTTCTTTGGACTATTTGTAAGTTTACCAACAAGCACTTATGTATATTATATTATATTATATTAAGCGGATTGTAGATCCTAAGAGTTATGCAGGACTTGTGTTTGCCTAATCACATGAACATATTCTAAATGCTTTTTAGGGCTAAAAAGAAGAGAGAAAAGAGATTTTTCTTTTTACATTCAAATTTAAGTAAAGTGCATTTATAATTTTATATACCATGCCGACAGTATGGTAGTAGAGTTTGCTTTTCAATCGGTTGGTTGCTGGTTTGATCCCCGCTCTACCTGCCACTGTTGTTATGTCCTTGAGCAAGACACTTCACCCACCTTGCCTGCTGGTGGAGGTCAGAGGGCACGGTGGTGCTGGTGGATGGCATCCTGGCTTCTGTCTGACTGCCCAGGGCAGCTGTGGCTACGATCCAGTAGCTTGCCACCCTCAGTGTGTGAATGACTGTAGTGTGAAAACGTTGGGATACTCTGGGCATGATAAGGTGCTATACAAGTACAAAGCCATTTACCAGCCATAATTTGGAGATTTTACAACTTGGAAGATGTTGGAAAACAAGAATTGGGCGTAGATATTTTCCAAATAATGAAACACATGCATATTAAGTAAAAAAAAAAAAAAAACAAAATAAAAAAACATTCCAGAAGCCACAAAAAAACAGGTGATAACAGTGAAACTTGAGCCAAGTCTGGATATTTGACCATTGTTCTGTGCAGAATTCAGAATTGTTTTCTGAGTTGCTACCAGTACTAACTGGGTTTTTTCAGCATATTTTACTCATCTTCAGTAGGGTTAACTTAGGATCATAATGTTATGCCATTTATCCTTCAGAACCAGTCATTTGTCTGATGAAATTCTAGATTGTGTCCACTTTTTAATGTTCAGCTGTTGATTCAAGGTGAGTTTGGATGATGTGAAGGTGCACCTTCCTTACCACATCTCCTTTGTGCAAATGACCAGAACCCTGGCAGCAACCCACAGTAAGATGCTGCTGCCACCACCATTCTTCATTGTTGATGGTATTCTCTGGTTTAAAACCTTCACCAAAACATATCTGACTCTGAAATCCTCCTATGTGCTCACCTCCTCTGAGTATGGCGTTACACAGTAACGCATTACTGATGTTGGACCACTTGTTTCAGTAAGGAGTAATTTAACGCATTGCTACTTCAAATCCAGTAGTCAGACTACATCTACTTATTGAAACCTTACTATTTTCAAGGCAAAGGTCCGAGTTGAGATGAGCATGTAACCACTCCCACAGATAATGAGCATGGCAAGCCCAATTGTTATAACAGATTTTTGGCAAAGCTAAGCCACCTCTGTCAACAGGGAGCTGTAGAGCTTTGATTTTCTGTCGTGGCTTCTTGCCATGCCAAATAAATCCGGAAAATGCTCTTTCTATATCCGCACTAGCTTTTTTGGATAGCCAACGGTGTAACATTTGGAGGGGATATAAAAGCTGTGGGAAAATGTTCCTTTTAATTAAACTTATACTCCCCATAAATGATAAGGGAAGGTCATGCGACCTTTCTAAGTCCCTCCTTATTTTCCTAAGTGTTGGAGAGAAGTTAAGCTTCTATAGCTCTGTCAGGTTAGGGGACACATTAATTCCAAGATAAGTAAAACCATGTTGGGAACATCTCAGGGAACAACTAGACGGTAGGTCCTGGATGGGAGTAATAACTTGTGGCATCACTTCCAATTTATCAAAATTGATTTTAACCTGAGAAGGAACCAAACTCATAAATAGTGAACAAGATAGCTGGTATTGAGATATCGGGTTTTGTTACAAATAGCAAAATATTGTCTGTGTATAACGCTATTTTATGGACTTTACTGCCAATTATCACGCCATGTACATTTTGCTGTGTTCTAATAACCACTGCTCGGTTATTAGAACAAATAGAGCAAATAGAAGCGGGGATAGAGGACAATCCTGTCAAGTTCCCCTATGTATTGTAAAAGGTGGAGATTGAACACCATTAGTCAGGACACAGGCTGACGGGGAACTGTAAAGTATCTTAATCCATTTCAGAAAATCACCCGTTATCCGAATCTCTCCAAAACATTAAATAAGTACTTCCACTCAATCCTTTCAAATGCCTTTTCAGCATCTAAAGATAAAGCAAAGGCTCTACAATTTGTTTGGCTTGAGTACTGAATTACACTAAGTAATCTTCTCATATTTGTGAAGGAGAAATGATTTTGTATGAACCCAGTGTGATCTTGGTTTATTAAGAAAGTCAAAAGCTTCTCCAGTCTTGTTGCAAGTAATTTAGAGAACTGCTTACTATCTATCCCAATGAGGCTGATAGGTCTATACGAGCCACAGATGTCTGATGATTTATCTTTTTAAGAATGAGGCCTCCATGTTTGCAGGCCTCAGTCCTTGACGCGGACGTCGCGGGTTCGACTCCCACTCCCGGCGACCTTTGCCGCATGTCTTCCCCCTTTTCCTCGCCCTCTTTCCTGTCTGCCTACTGTCAAAAATATGAGCCACTAGCGCCGCAAAAACTCTTTGGAGAAATAAATGATAATAAAAAAAAAAAAGAATGAGGTTGATGTTGGCCAGGTTAAGTGTTGGTGGCAAGTCTCCACACCCAAACGTGTGTATGAACATGTCTAGCTGAGTCTGCTCTTAATTTGTAGGATTGTTGCAAAGATTGTACATGTGCTAATTGAACATTTTCAATGTTCAATTAGCACATTGAACATTGTACCCATACACCTGGATACCCATCTTCACCTGGGTATCCAGGTGAAGATGGGTATCCAGGTGAAGATGTTTTGTGTTCAAATTCCCACTTTTGACTGGACATTTTAAACTCATGAGTATTGTTCCCATCATTTAAAATGACCACATCTGGAATCCCCTGATAAGCAAAGTGTGCTTTCAGATTGTGGATTGCTGTGGTACTTTTGGTGTCAGGTAAATGATCAACTTCCCAAAAATATGAATAATAGTCCGCAGTAATCAGATAGTTTTCATGGCACTGATCTGTGCCATGAAAACAGATCAGTTCCTACCTTGGCCCAAGGCCTGTAGACAATGTCATTAGGATGTGAAGTCCCTTTTTGTTGTTTGGGGTCTGCTGACTGACAGATGCCACACTTGGAAATAAATGTCTTTATCTGCTTGTTCTTCCCTGACCGTACACACTCACATGCTCATCTGAGGCAGCCCTCCACTGCCAGGTGTGCTGAGTGTATACCGTGGCACAGGCCCTAGTTCCTACATGCTTCAGGAACTAGGGCCCTTGAACACTCTGCTATCCTGTGGAGAGATAGGTAAGTTGGAAATTATGTCAACAGTCACTCTCTGACTGCTGTCAGGTAAATAAGCTCTGCTTAGTGTCGGGTAGAAGATGTCTCTGTCTCTCAGAGAGAGAGACAGACAGACGGAGAGAGGACACAGATCACATATCAATATCATATTTCTACAGCTTGAGTTACATTCTTTGTAATCTCTGTACAGTCACTTTTCTACCAAAAGTATGCTGTTGGAACTTTTCTATCCTGAACACTAAGATATTCTTTTTCTATTTGGACATAACCTCTTTTCATGAGAGTTACCGTTCTGTAACCACAGATTTTTCCTCCTGTCTCAGTCCTGCTTCTGTCTCTGAGACAACACATACCAGAAGAAGGTCTTCATTTTGGTCATAGTATTTCAGTAGAGATGCATTAGTTATTGTATCTGTCAGTCTTTTAAAAGCTGTCTTATGCACCTCTGTCCAGTCCCACATGTTCTCTTTGTGTTTAAGTTGTCTCAAAACTTCACATTCTTCAGAAAGATGGTCACAAAACGTTGTGACCATCGTTTTGTGGTGGACACAAAACGATGGTCCCTAACCCAACCTTAACCCTACCCTAACCGTAACCCTAGGCTGTTAAGCATATCTACAGGTCTGTACACCCTTAACTTCTGTGGGCATCAGCAGCTCCTGAATTTCCCACATTTTTTCTGGGTCAATATGTAGGCCTGGTACTGTTAAGAAGTGTCCAGTCTTTGATGCACCTCGTTAAAAAAAAATCTCAGATTTTCGTCATGATCCTTATCTGCATCCTCCTGTGTGACTCCCTCATCTGTTATCAATACATTATCAGTAATGATGTGCACCGCTTGTAACCCTCTAGTGCTTGCGTAAGTGTCTCTAAAAAACGTCTGGAGCTGGACATCCTGAGCCAAGTAACTACTCACATCAAATGACATTGGGATGTAAAACATGGATTCTGGCACGTCAGATTCAAACAGTGAATACCTTGGATTTTGAGAGTCCTGGTAGGGTGTCATCAGTGAAGGGTAGAGGAAAATGGCTCCTTTTCAGTCCTTTGTTTAGTGGTTTGGTGTCTATGCAGATTTCCATTTGATTTTTTCACTGATAGAATGAGGTACTGCTTATCCAGTCATGACTGTGTCCACGAGTGCTGATTTCTTTTCTACGCAGATCTTTAAGTTCCTCTTTGATTGGAGTCGTCATGCTCTAAACCGGCAGGATGTTCTGAAATTAATGAACGACTGCAGAGAAAATGAAATATTTCTGCATGCAACAAAATATTTTTAACTTCGAAAAAAAGACGTTGCGTTGAAGGTTAAGTAAAATACTCAATGTCTATTTGAGTCCTTGTAGTGATGAAAAAAAAAACAAAACGCAGAACTTAAATTATCCACTGGCAGCAAACAAAAATGCCGTCCTCTCTCTGCATGCCGTCATCCTTTTACTGGCGCCGTGCAGTCAGCCATCAACTTGAATAATAAAATGCAGGGGCGTCAATTGGGTATGGCAAGGTATGGCAGCTGCCACACCTTGGCTACTGCTTTTTTATAAAACAGTCATCAGTGTTGTATTCGACTCGCTGAAAGTAGCGTTTCTATTACGTGATTTCTGCATGTATATTGATTGATCCTGTCATGTGACTAGTAACCTTGCCATACCTTAGCAAGGTTAGCTTTGACTGAATTGACGCCACTGATAAAATGTCTATTTCACTGAATAACGACAAAATATGAATATATGCAAAATAATAGGCAATTAAAGTACTGGTCATACTTGGTCAATGTGATTTCTGCTCCTGACCCGCAGCGCACAGCGTCTGCACGTGGAGGCTGTATGCGATCACCTTCATCTTCACACAGGAAGATGAAGGTGAGTAAGCTTACAGGAGAGTAAGCTGTCACCTGTGAGGCGTGTGCGGTGTTTGTTTTTAATAAAGTTCATTTTGGAGAACACCTGCTCACAGACATATGTGGATCCAAAGATCAACAGGACTCCGAGTGCATACTTTTTCATGTTGACATAAATGTCGGGGATAGCATTCCAAGTTTCGAACACAAGTTTGTCTGGTTTAGGGAGGTTTTCAATATCACGCCATTTGTGATTCTGAGCAAGAACAGCCTTCTGACGTGAAACATCTTAAAGGTCCGCTGTCAAGTGCTTGAACTTGGACACCCACATTTCTTTGTCGGCTATGTCACACAGTGCCTCTTGGTGCAGGACGCAGTGAAAAGTCAGCAACTTTCTGTCCAGCGATTTCTGCAATAAAGCCACAAAGCCCTTGTGCTCCTGTCATACTCGGTGCCCCGTCTGTAGCCACTGACACCAGGTGGGTGGTGTTTATTCCTTTTGCTCTTAAACAATTCAAGACAGCCTCACAGACATCCTCCCCCTGTGTTTGGCCTTTTGGTGGTATCAACTCGATCATTTCGTCTTGATGAAGAAATGATCAAGAAGTTTAATCTTGATCAAACTTCTTGATCAAGAAGTTTGTAGCGTTTACATACCGGCAGAACAGCGCTATTTGTTCAAGATCACCTTTGTCTTTAGATTCATCACAGGCAATTGAGTAGGCCACAGCTGAATTGATGTCTTTAATTTGCTGTCTGGTGATGTCTTCTGCCATTTTTATGGTTATGTCTTTGACAGTCTTTGCAGAGAGGGGCATATCCCTGATTTTCTGCACAATTTCACTCTTGTTTTTAATAGATGTTCTGAAATCTTAATGAAAGATTCTTTTATATATTCTCCATCTGTGAACGGCTTCCCGTGCCTCACTATTTCCTGAGCGGCAACAAAACTAGCATATGCACTTGAATTTGCTGACTTCATCCACTTCTTGAAGTGATTTTTGCTCAGATCAGCCTTCCCTGTCAGTTCCGAAACTGCTTTTTTTCTCTTCTCTCCATCCGGGTATTTTTGAGCAAAGGCTGCATGTTTATTCTGGAAATGTCTGGCGACATTTGACTTTTTGTTGATAGCTAGTTTCTCATTACATATTAAGCACACTGGTAAACCAGTCTCGTCAGCAGTGAAAGCAAATGAATCTGCCCACGTAGCATTGAACGTCCTGTTTTCATCAGACACTTTTCTTTTCTTTGAATTCTCCATAGTTAGCCTATCTGGGGTCAAAAAGTTCAAGAAACCGCACACTGGCAGTTGCGGGTGCTGCACATTGGAAGTTGTGACGTGTAATGATAGCGACAAAAATATTTGAAATATTAAATATTCAAATATTAAAATTTTTTAGATGTTACAAGATCGCCATAATCTTCATAGAATTACGTTTTGAAAATGAACAAACTAAAATAAAATACATTTTAAGTAAATACTCATTAATTATTTTCAAAAGCTGAGCCGCATCAGAGGGTTCAAAGAGCCGCGGGTTGCCGACCCCTGTCCTGGAGTACTGTATGTGTCGTGAGCTGCTGACAGCATGCATTAGCACTCTTCTGTTTTCATGTTTCTTACTGTTTTAATTCTCCCTATTTCTTCCTCTATTTTTATTTTTCCTTTTGTTATTGATAGATAAACAGTATAAAATGATTTGTTGAGGTACAAGGAACAGTGCAACATAGACAGGGGAAAAAAGGAAACAAGAATGGGTTTAAGCTGCAAAAGACAAGCACATAACCGTAATGATGGAGCAAGTTTTAAACTTGAAATTTGTTTTCATCTACAGATTTCAAGTATTTCAGTGAGGAGTAATACAGTTTAAATTGGTTTAGAAAAAAATCATATCAAGGGGTAAAAACTCGCCACTTACAGCAGTGTACCATACATGATATTTAACAAGTAAGAAAACAATATTTATCACATCAGATATTTTACTATCAAGGTCACCAACCTCGTATAGTATATGAGTGATGGTGATCTCTCATGTATTAACTTCCTCAATTCTAATTGATTCTTTTTTTAAAAGGTTTTGTTGGTTCTAGTGGTCGGACAGAAAAGTGTACAATGAGGAGGGGGAAGACATGTGGCAAAGGTCATCAGCCTGGTGACTAACAGGAAGTGAAAGAGCTCAGGGTGTATGTATTAAGTTGTTCCAATAGAATGGGTTGCTCACATTGGTCTGCCTTCTATCTGCAGGCTGCAGGGCACCGACGTGGTGATAGCCATCTTCATTATTGTTGCCATGTCCTTCGTACCTGCCAGCTTTGTGGTTTTCCTGGTTGCAGAGAAATCCACAAAAGCCAAACATCTGCAGTTCGTCAGTGGCTGTGATCCTGTCATCTACTGGCTGGCCAACTATATCTGGGACATGGTGAGTAGGACAGAGTGCACCCGCCACCAGAAGCGCAGCTGCTACCTGCATCCAGATCAGATCATTTCAGCTCAGCTCGTTGTCTCCTCTGTCTGCAGCTGAACTACCTGGTACCTGCCACATGTTGCGTCATCATCTTGTTTGTGTTCGACCTGCCAGCCTACACCTCCCCCACCAACTTCCCAGCTGTCCTCTCCCTGTTCCTCCTCTACGGGTGAGACTCTAGTATTCTTTCTCTGCGTGTACAGACCAGGGTTAGGGGTCAGGAGCCTGCCATGACCCACACAAGTGTTTCTTTGCAGGTGGTCCATCACTCCCATCATGTATCCAGCATCCTTCTGGTTTGATGTTCCCAGTACAGCCTACGTCTTCCTCATCGTCATCAACCTCTTCATAGGCATAACTGCAACTGTGGCCACCTTCCTCCTGCAGCTGTTTGAGCATGACAAGGTGTATAAATGTCCTAAGCCAAATGATTAGGATTTTACATCAATAACATGTTTAACCAGGATGTCAGACTACCATTATGCATGATCAACATATGAAAATATTTCTTGCAGATAAACCGAAAGCTGAAACAATTCCATTACTCATGATAAATTGATTATTGAAATAATTATAAACTCATTTAATAATTGATTAATAGTTAATAAGATATAGCATATTAAAAATAAAAAAAAAGGCAATTTGGTGAAAGAATAACTCAGTCAACGCCAGTGTTGTTACAGAGTAACGCGTTACTGATGTCGGACCACTTCTTTCAGTGACGAGTAATCTAATGTATTGCTACTTCAAATCCAGTAGTCAGACTACATCTACTTATCAAAATCACTTTGCGTTACTATTTTTATTTGTTATTTAATTGTATTTCCTCTACGCGTCTTGTTGAGTGAGCAACTTCTTCAGCGACAGAAATGGAAACAATGGAGGGAGATGCACATTTTGTTGGTGGAAAAACAGGAACTATTTTGAATTTCTGTCACCAAGTCCGATTATGGTAAGTGACTTTGGGCTTTTTTTTTAAGTCGCTTGCAAATTTAATGAGTCGCGGGTTCCCCTTTTTGGGCTCGATTTGAACGTGAAGTTACTCATTCGGGCTTGGAAATAAGCAGAGACTTATAATAAACCCCAGAATTTGTCCATCATTAAGGTAGTTTTAGTCAGGCTCTCCCTGATTATCAATAACGCTCTGTCTTTGTTAATGTCAAGTTAATATATTAACTTTAATATTAAGATGAGTGTCACAAATCTGTGCAGCCATCTCAGCTCTGGAGTCGCAGGAGGAGATCTGTGCGTTTCGCTCTGACACCAAGAACAGGGCCATAACACAGAACCTGGAGGGTGGGGGCGTGGATGGGGGCTTTAAAATCCTTCTTAAAGTTTTCCAGACAACAGTGGACCACACAAAATCACACACAAATTATTAACTTTTTTTTTTTTTCTGTTGTAACCATTAAAAAATGTCCTCTTTAGTTCAATCTCATGAGTGGAGATACATTGTTGATGTTACCATAATAAAATAACTTGCAATTAAGTATTGGCAAAGATCAATATAAGTTTCACAGGTGGTGGAGTGTTGTTGTTAGCAGCTGCTTAAAGTAACTAAAAACGTTACTTTGAATGTAACTTAGTTACTTTCCAAATCATGTAATCAGTAATCTAAGTTACTTTTTTGAGGACTAATCAGTAATTCGATAAAAGTTACTTTTCCAAAGTAACTATGCCACCACTGGTCAACATAATAACTAAGCCAAATCTGTACAAAAAATACAGTTTGCATTTAAGATAAAAAAAAAAAAAATCTCTAAAACCCCAAACTCCTCAGGTGGAAATTTTATCTTCACATGGTTTAAATTTTGTTAAAAAATTTCATATCAAGCACATTTTGCTATCCAAATATTAATCAGTAATCAGTCAGATCAGTCCTGTGCTGTGCTGGAGAAAGGCCTGAGCTTTTCACATGTTGATGTTGGAAGATGCTGGAGAATTATCCTTCACTCCAATTAGGCTCTTAAAGTATGAGGTACAAGAAGAGTCAGTGAGTTGAATTTATGAATTCCATTTATTAAGACTAAAATGAAGCACTGGTCCATCGTCATGTTTTCCTTCTGGGCAAATACAGCAAAATTGCCCCTGGCAACAACTTCTGTTTGCTTTTCTGAGCCTCAATTTCAGCTAAGGCTAAAGAGACTGTTTCCTAGTGTGTCACTTCCTTTAACCTTAGCTTTGTATGTAAGTGTGCTCGTGAGTGTGCATGTGTGTATGAATATGAGCATGCAAGCATCTAAAAGAGATAGAAGAAAACAGAATTATTTATTCCCAATAAAATGGTTTTTAGCTGCAGATGCTGCCTTTGCTCCAAATTGCTTCTTATAAGATGTTTTTTTTTTATTTAAAAAAAAAATTATTATTCATTTGCATTTTAAATGTATGTCTAATATTGTATGGAATAAACTTCTAATTGGTAGAAAAATCAGCTACTAAAATAAAGACTTGCTGAAGATGAAACTTAATTTGTGTAAATTGATTCTATTCAACTATAAAGCATCTTGGTGAAATTTTATGTGTTGTTGAAGATGATGTTTAAAACAGAAAAGCAACAGTTTTGCTTTCTGCTGCAAATATAATATTTATGTATATTCATATAATATATTACTATGTAATCTATAACATTTAGATTCAGACTCAAACATGGAACAAAATTTGGTCTTATCTACACTGACTCTACTTGGTTGACCAAGAAGCTGCCTTGTAGAAATGTCACTCATCGCTTGTCATGTGTGGGTTTAAAGTTAAGTCAGTTACTTCAGCCAGCTGACCAACAGTGTGCAGCAATTGGTGGAGGAGGGGGAGTATTGCATTACTTTGCTGTTTGCTCCCTAGGAGTAGAAAAACCTCAGGTTATTTCTCTGGGCTCTCATTAAAAGGGCTTTAGACCAAACATTTTTGGGGTTTTGAACCCATAACTTTTTTTAAAGCTCAGTAAAGGACCGTGCATAACTGCAGCAAGCTGTATTTCTTTATCTTTATTTCTGGGTTGTTTTCTTCTCCTCCAGGATCTAAAGAGAGTCAACAGTTACCTGAAGTCCTGCTTCCTCATCTTCCCCAACTACAACCTGGGTCATGGTCTGATGGAGATGGCCTACAATGAGTACATCAATGAATACTACGCCAAAATAGGTACCAACAGCACCAAGCTGGCCACACATGGCGGGCAGTGGGAGCAGTCCCTGCCATGTCTACATAAACCAAGCTCAGATTGTTACACAACTTAATGATAATAATAATAACGATAATCAATTTTATTTATTGCCCTTTATATCCCAGTGAACCCATGTTTTCTGTATGGCTGTTCTGTTGGTAGAAAATGTTCTGAGGTCTGTTTTAGACAAAATGCCACAGAGACAAAGAAACATATTTTTTCTCCAACCTGATTAGCAACTCCTAGCAGCTTCACTCCACTTCTTTTCAAATGTGCAAAATGTACTAAATGACATGGTGGAACCATGGTTTACTTGGAAGCTCACATCATCACCAAGCAACAGAACACTTTACTTCTCACCTGTTGCTGATTGGCAGACAGCTGGCTCTCTGCAGCAGGAGCCTGCCAGCCCAGCAGGGGAACGTCGAGCTGCTTTAAGAACCACGTGTGTCCCTGTGTGTGTGTGTTACAGGCCAGTTTGACAAGATGAAGTCTCCGTTTGAATGGGATATTGTGACTCGAGGACTCGTTGCTATGACGATAGAAGGCTTTGTTGGCTTCCTTATCACCATCCTTTGCCAATACAACTTCCTGAGGAAACCACTGTGAGTGTGAGAAGAATCATCAGACAAGCCGCGACACCAGCGCTCACCAACAAGCACACCAAGCTTGTCATAAATAAGCTTTGGGGCTTATTTATGATAGTATCAGTTGACAGAAAGCTGTAGTGAGGTCACAGAGTCGTCATGACAACAATAATATTAATGCATCATATTTTAGAGACTTTTGTTAATTAGTAGAATATCTGTGCAGAGGAAATATTTGGATTGTGTTTGAGTTAAAAAACATGAGCACATGGCTCAGAACATGAGGTTAGTTGTTATTTGATAGTTTTGTATGTTTTCACTTTGTTTTTTTTTTTTGTTTTTTTTTTTCATAATTTACTGTAAACTGTCACATATCTAAAAATCATGTCCTGCATTAGTACATAGTTAGAAACTGAATTTTCACACTTCTTTACAGGCTCAGAAAATCAATGTGATTATGATTTCAATCATATTTTTCCTATTTCTCTGCAGTCTTGTTAAGAAACATCTTGAGTCATGTTTGAAATTTTTAAGATTTCCTTTAAACAAATCAGATATCTCCTCTAATCTTTTAAAGTGCTTTCTGAAATTCTTTCAAAGTTTCTCTGCAGACTTACAGTTAACACTCTAGGAAGGTGAGTCTTAAACTTAAAAAAAATCCCATGCTATGCTGACAAAGAGGCAGAGAACCAATTCTTTTTCATCATGTAAATCTATGAACCAATCCCCAAAAGAACATCTTGGTATGTGTGGCTGTATGCAGGAGGGTGCCGGTCAGTTGCCAGCCTGTCGATGATGATGATGTAGATGTGGCTTGTGAGAGACAGAGAGTGCTGCGGGGTGATGCTGACAGTGACATGCTACAGATCGAGAACCTGACAAAGGTTTGATTCTCTGTTCTACCTGACCAGTTCAAGTTAAACTGTAAGCCTGACTTGGTGCTTAAAGTGTTGCTTTGCTACCTGCCAGGTGTATAAATCCAGGAAGATGGGTCGCATCCTGGCTGTGGACCGCCTTTGTCTTGGCGTCCGGCCCGGAGAGTGCTTCGGGTTGCTCGGAGTGAACGGAGCAGGGAAGACCACCACGTTCAAGATGCTCACCGGAGACGAGTGTACCTCTGGAGGAGAGGCTTTCATCAACAGAAACAGGTCAGACCATGGCTTTGGCCTACTATGCATTTTTCTTCTATCCAGCAAGTCTCAAGTCTGAGGCTTTTAGAAATAACTAACTTTTAATGTGCAAAGGCTTTGGCATGGTTCTGTAGTAGCGCACTGCAAGTGTGGGAGCTCTGCACCATAGCTATAAGTAAGAACATGAGTCTAGATGTGACGGTGGAATCCAGTTTCATACAGAAACTATAAGATTTTTTCAGATGGAACCACAAAGAGCACCTTCCAGAAGCAGAAAATCCTTTTTAGATTTCCACTTTGTCATTTACAAATGCTACAAGGCATTTTGTGAACATCCTTCATGGACAGATCACTAATCAGTAATGATCACTAATCATTAGTGAACATACATCATCATTGTATAATCTTTGTGAGGGGGGTTAGTGTTGGGGTCTGGTGGTGAAACAAGATAAAGTCAAGCTTCCAACTGGCAAGAAGTACACACACCTCCAAGTTGTGCATAAGCTTGGTTTCTAGGTTCACTGGGGTTCTGCAGCAACTATTCAAGAAGTAGTTTATTTTGAAAATAAAAAATATACATGTTAAGCAGTCCAAGAGAAGATGAAGAAGAAGGAATAGGATCAGTGGTGAGTTGCTACTGAAAGAAACTTTAAAGAAAAGGAGTTTTCTCCGTTGCTGCTCCTTTTCTCTGGAATAATCTAGATCTGCCCAGTCTGGGTCATTTCAAATCACTTCTTAAAGCTCATTTTTATTCTTTTCTATTTAACTGATGCCTGATACTGTAACTTTTCTATTTTGATGTTTTATTTCTTATTTTATTTATTTATTATTATTACACTTATTTTGTCATATATATTTTTTGTATTATTTCTCTTTGTCTTTTCATCAACTTATTCTATTATCATTATTATACAGCACTTTAAACCTGTTTTTAAAAGCTATATAAATAAATTTGACATTGACATTCCAGAAAGAACAACTGAGCAGTGATGAATGTTGCTGTAGCCCAGTGGTTCCCAAAGTGTGGGGCGCGCTCCCTTGAGAGAGCTCAGGGCCATAGCAAGGGGGCGCAGGAAGTGGTATGGATGAATGAAAAAAAAAGTTACACAAAAGTGTTTCACCATAAAGATGGGTTGTTGTTTGTTTTGTTGCAACCTGAAGTGTGAAATAAACATCAGTGGAGTTTGAAAACAAAATATGTGTGAAGGTTTTTGTCTGGTTGAACAATGCATGTGCCCAGTTGATTTTATTTTTTTTTGGGGGGGGGATTTTATTGTAATCCATAGGGGGGCCCAGATGAAAATCTTTGGGAACCACTGCTGTAGCCCTGTGTCTGTTGTCCTTTCAGACTAAAAGTGTCTGTTTATAGCTGTGAGCATCACTCTGTGCTACAGGACTGAGATGGTGTGTGTGCGTGTGTGTGTGTGCGCGTGTGTGTACTTGGGTGTGCGTATGTATGCACATGTGTACATTTTCAGCATCCTGAAGGACCTGCTGCGTGTTCAGCAGAGTATTGGCTACTGTCCACAGTTTGATGCTCTGTTTGATGACCTGACTGCCAGGGAGCATCTGCAGCTTTACACTCGCCTCCGTGGCATTCCCTGGAAAGACCAGGAAAGAGTCAGTCTCACACATATACACACACTTTTTTACTGTTGTAGAGACTTGCCAACCTGGAACAACTGAGCCATTCATTTTGATGAAATCTTTCATCTTTCCTTTAGTGTTGTGAGAAAATATTTGTCTCTTCTGTTACTTTTCTTAAAAAAATAAATAAATAAATAAAATTATCCGTCCTAATAAACCTGGCTGTGTGAGACAGTAGTTAATAAACGTCAAATAAAAAATGCTTACAGATGATTACAAATGCTTCAGAAAGTCACAGTGGGAACCATTCTCCACAAACGGCAGCATGTTTAGAGGCAGGTGTTTAAGGACAGCCTGTCCAGGAAGTCAAAGACAAACAAATATCCAAATCACAACATCAAGCTAAACAACTGAAGGCCAGTCTGGACTTCAGTCCCACTGAACCTGGTCTGACATGAAACAGGCTCCTCCAGCATGGCTAAATTTTAATGATTTAAGGTTCTTCATAGAAAGGTGAAAAAAGTCATTATTAGCTACCAAATGCTTGGGGTAATTGCTGTATCTTTACAGACATATGAGGATGTTTGTGGAGGAGGCTTGCTATATCTCTCTGAATGGATAACACATTCATGAGTTACACTTTGCCTTTAGTGAAAACATCTCCTGCTGTGCTTTATCTATTTCTTTGTGTGACTCCAGGTTGTGCAGTGGGCTTTAGAAAAGCTGGAGCTGTCAAAGTATGCAGACAGGCCAGCTGGCACTTACAGTGGAGGAAACAAACGAAAGCTCTCCACGGCTATTGCTCTGATCGGATACCCGTCCCTCATCTTCCTGGTAAAATATTTTACTAAATTTGTTTGCTGGTCATAAGAACCAGGAACATGTGAAACATTTAGATGTTCTTGTAACAGTTTACGTTGTTTTGAACAAGGTAAATGGGAAATTGTTGAGCCTTTTTAAATGGATTACTTGACAAGGCTTCATGTTCCAAAGCTGAGCTGTTTACATTGCTTTTACCCTCCAAGCCCAGCAGGCTGTCAGGACAGCTGGTGTCTCCAGACAACTCATCAGTCCATCTGAGGGCCCAACATACACACTGTCTTATCTAAGAACAATGTAGAGAAAGCAATTTACCAACCAGTCATGTTCTTGGGCAGCGAGAAAGCCAGAGCACCCAGAAAAACACAAAATTCTGACATTTGATTTTTCAGTGTGAATAATTTGACATAATATATAAAAAAAAAACAAAAAAACACTGGACATATACTTATTGTCTTTCCAGTAACTATTGATGAGATTACCTGGCCCTCAATCAAACTGACCAAATGTAGTTCGGCCCCTCTGTTGAGTTGAGTGAGACTGCCTCATTTTTGGAGCTTGTGGAAACGTTTCTTTAACAAGAGTCTGGATGAGAAGAAATAATACATTTATTAAAACCTTGCAAGGTGAGAAGTACAAAGTCAAAGGAATCTTTCAGTCTGCTCTGACCAACAGTGGATCTGCCTTCCTTTTGTAGGTTCTGGTCAGAAAAGAGACTTGATTGGACTATAGGTGTGAATCCTTGATTGTAATGTACCAAATACTCTGTGGAGCCCTAAACAGATGGTTGGCCATTTGTCTATTTTTAAAGACAGAGGATTGTTCTCTAATGCTAAAGAGGGCAGATAAGTTCTACGTTGGGGAAGTAACACTTAGATCGTCTCCAGGATCAAGGGTCCTGTGGGGCCGATGTGACAGATGATAAGACTATGTGGACAACCTAAAGCAGGAGAGGAGTGAGGAGCAGATTATAAAAATGTTCCATTACAGTCAAAATAAAGAAATCAGATGGAGAAAAAACAAATGCTTTTCTTCATGTGACATTTAAAATTTAAAACATGGAACTAGTAACAATAACCAATTGTTGAGAGCTGTTGCCAGGTAACAGATACCCTGGTATATTACCCAGAAATATCCCAGGGTAATATACCAGGGATATTACCCTGGTATCCTTGAATACCAGGGTATTCTTGAATACTTGAATACTTGGATCCTTGAACGTCAGAACAAAAACTAAGGATAGATGATGTATCTGCACTGTATCTTCACAAAACGTTCTAAACACTCAGGATTTATCTGCAAATGTACCACATCATTCCCTTTTTAAAGGACTTCATGAGCCTGCTGCCGCTGACATGAATTTATGCCTCATTGTTAGTCAGCTATGATTAATATTGATTAAGAGTTCTGGGGGAAAAGTACAAAAATCTAAAGTTTTACTGACAGGACTAAATACAAAATGATTTAATCTCCAAACCAAAGTGACAACTCAATATTTTTTATAGTTTTAATATGTAATTGAATATTTCTAGAAATGAGATAAAGCAGTTGGGTGACATGTGGTTAGTGTCTTTTGTGTATGTGTGGGTGTGTGTGTGTGTGAGAGCCTCTGCTCTGTTCCTGTGTTCTCCAGGATGAACCCACCACTGGAATGGACCCCAAGGCCCGCAGGTTCCTCTGGAATCTAATCCTGGATATAATCAAGTCGGGCCGCTCCGTGGTGCTCACATCACACAGGTAGAGGGCGCTGCCTTCAGCAGTGTGTTTAACATTCTGGCTCTGATTGGCTCTAACATCTGCTTTGATGTATTCACCAGCATGGAGGAGTGTGAGGCACTGTGCACTCGACTGGGAATTATGGTAAACGGCCGGTTTAAATGTCTGGGCAGCATCCAGCATCTAAAGAACAGGTGAAGAACAAAACCTTGACTATGATATTAGTGAAATCCACTGTGGTCCACCCTAGTTGTTGTGGATGTCAGCATTTCTTTGGCTGTTTTTCTGGAAAACATCTGGACTGGCTACGTTAAACCAGCTGGAGGAGACGATGGAGGATGGCTGCCATCTTGCACCTTTAGGGTGAGGGATGTGTGCCAGCTGCCTCAGTACAGACGCTGCCTATAAAAACTATTCACTCTCTTGGACGTTTTAACTTTGTATCGCTTTTTAAACTCAATCATTTGACAAAAAATGTTACAGCGAAATTGCATAACATATATGATTGTATAAATATTCACCCCCTTCAAAGTGACTGTCCTAATTCAACAGAGGTCTGATTGGCCAGCTGATCCTCACTCAGCAGGAAGAATGGAGGAAAACTGCAGCTTCCTGACTGAGAGCGATGCACACAGACTCCCTGCTGGGACAACAGCCAAATACTGACTTAAGCAGTGATTATTTATACATATATTTATATGGGAAGTTGTCAAAAAAGCCAAATATTGCTGATTGTGATTGATTGGTAAAAGCAACAAAAAGGTGAAATACAGGCTAAAAAGCATCTTAGTTGTATGACACCACAAACTTCATTAGGCAAGTTGTTTATGCAAAACTATTATTTTTGTTCATGAGAACAGAACAAATAAACTTAGTCTGTCTGGACTCAAGCTGACCTGCTGGGTCTGCAGTTTGCCTCAAAAACAAAGAAAGAATTTGAGAAACAGAGAATCCAAGTAAATGTTTTGTACGTTTTGATTATTTGTTCATCTGACTGAGGTTTCTTCATGTCTCATTTTTTGTTGGATATTACTAATTATTTTATGATATCTTTCCTGTTTTTAATGTCACTATTTTAAATTCTGGCAGGTTCAGGGCAGAAGCTTTGGAGAAAAACAAGAACTGCAGAAAATAGTAAATAGCAAACGTAAAGAAAAAGAGAAGCTGAACTGATTATTTAAAACATACAGTATTAAGAACGAAGGCTGCATAAATAAAGTGAATTAAACTGAATTAACAAAATCAACATACTGACAAGAGCTCATGTTGTGTAACAAGGACTGGTAATCTGAGCATCATGAGAGAGAGTTGAGACAATGAAGACTGAATTTCCAGATGATGGCTTGTTGCTAGGAAGTTTGAATGATGAATCAGAGGTTTGGTGGAATCAAGGATGTGTCGTTCTGTGGTCATATTCTAGATTTGGGGATGGCTACATGATAACCGTGAGGACTAAAAGCAGCGGTAATGTGAAGGAGGTAGTGCGGTTCTTCAACAGGAACTTCCCTGAAGCCATTCTGAAGGTAAAAGCCAGCAACCAGAACATCTGACTCCAAAACTGGTACAGGTGCTTCCTTTAATCTGCTGCCATCTTCCCAGGAGCGTCACCACACCAAGGTCCAGTACCAGCTCAAGTCTGAGCGCATCTCCTTGGCCCAGGTGTTCAGTAAGATGGAGCAAGTGGTGGAGGTCCTGGGCATTGAGGACTACTCCGTCAGTCAGACTACCCTGGACAACGTGCGTCCCTTCAGATTGCATCCATAGTTTAATGAGGGCAGCTGAATTAACCACTGCCTTCTTCCTGTCCAGGTGTTTGTTAACTTTGCCAAGAAGCAGAGCGACAACCTGGAGCAGCAGGAGGTTCTGCCCCCTGGTGGCGGGCAGTCCTCTTTGCAGCGCATCTTCAGTTTCCTGAAAGTCCAGCCTGCTAACACGGAGTTGAATGCTCTGATCAGTGAGGCTTCAGAGGAGCTGGAAAGTGATGATGATGAAGGACTCATCAGTTTTGAAGAGGAAAGGGTGAGTAATATTTCATATATACCAAAACCCAACAACAGTTTATTTACGTCCCTTCTTTGTCCAGTTGGGCTCAGTTTATCTGTAGAGCAGCAGGTGACATCAGAGTTTATCTCCAGGCATTTCACAGGAAAAACAGATGAAGATTATGAGCTGAGGAGGCCAACAGCACCTCCCCATATGTTCACTCAATGAGTTAGAATAGTCATGAAAAGTCTATTTATTTCAGGAACTTTATTACTAAGTGAAACATATTAATAATTACTCACAGATGGCTGTTTTCCAGTTTATTTCTGTTAATTATAGTGATTTTCCACTTAAGATAAAAGTCTTTATTGTCATTGTCACAAGAACAACAAAATTTTTAAAAAGTGCCATCAGTCAGTGCATACGCTTAACAAACTATCTCACAATTTACACACGATGTAAAAAAATACATAAATAGCTGAATCACATCATTCATGATGATTGATGGTTATTTTTTGAGTGCATTTAGTTTTGTTATTGCTTTCGGGTAAAAACTGTCTCTAAGACGGTTGGTTCTTGTTCTGATTGTTCTGTATCGTCTGCCTGAAGTAACAGTGTAAACAGAAAGTGTCCGGGGTGTGAAGTGTCCTTTATGATGTGTTGTGCTTTTTTTAGACAGCGGTCGCTGTACAAATCTCCCAGTGAGGGGAGAGGGAAGGCAATGATTTTTTGGGCTGTATTCACAACCCTTTGGAGAGCTTTCCTTTGAGCCGTAGAGCTGCTGTTATACCACACACACACACTTCCAGCTAATGAAACAATTACATTTATTATTTACATCAGACAGATAAAAAATTGCAATTTTAAAAACATGAATGTGAGCTTAATAAAAAACTGTTTAATACCTGCTTACAGATTATTTTCAAAAGTTGCTGATAAATCAGCCTCATCAGGACGTAGATTGTAATTTATTCAATATTACTGTTCACCCTGGCATCCTGTCCATGTGCACTACAAACTGAATTTGTAACAATTTTTCCACAGCTGATTTTAGACACAAATGTCAAACCAAATAGAGAGTTATGAGGCTCTTTGAACTCCACATTCTGTCACGTGGTTCATTAAGCTCTCAGTGGTCCAAATATCTCAGCAGCTTGTAGCACTACGTATCACAAATAAATGACATTCATTAATTATTGGGCAATAATGAACTGATTACTTCACTGTGTGTTTAATCAAAGCAATTTTTGATGCATCAGGGACATTTATCAGTGTAATAAATTTTAGAGGGAAACGAGACTGCAAACACATCATACAGTACAAACAATATCTTTTTTTTTTCTATACAATTGAGTTAATAGTAAAGAGAGTCAGATGATAACTTAAAGGAAAATCTCAATGTACACACAGTGTGAACAGCAGCAGGCGCTACTGTACTGTGATTAATCCATTATTGAAATAATCATCTAGTTTAGTTATTGACTGTTAACTAGAGAACTCAAACTAAAAAAGATGCCATTTGCTGAAAGAACAACACACTGTAAGAGCAGAAATGAAGCCAGAAGTGTACAAAAGATATAAACGTTTCTTTTATGCCTAAACAAATCTCATTATTTCTCAAGGTAATAAAACTGAGGGGTTTTGGTCCTGGAACTGGCAAACAGACCTTGTTGGTGCACAGAAGGTAAAATGGGTGAGCTGCAACAGAAAGGCCAGTGATCCAGAGTTGATTTGTACTTGCATGGCTCCCAGCAACTTCTTTTAAATATGAAAGCTTCTCCGAGGTCCAAGGGAGAACGGGGGGTGATAGGCATGCAGCTGGAAAGCAGACTGAAAAACCAATCTTCCCTTTGTGTGTGGATGTGTGTGTGTGTGTGCGTGTGTGTGTGCGTGGCAGGTGCAGCTCTCCTTCAACACAGACACCCTCTGTTAAAACAGAAAACCTTAGGAGCAGAGACTGAACTGATCCCCACTCTTTTGGACCTCAAAGGCTCAGAGTGACCTCTGACCCTGGGGAACGTTTGGACCTCTGCAGCCTGCTGGATTGGACAGCGGTGGCTGCAGATTGAGCTGCAGGAGGGAGGGTCACTCCACCCACAGCTCTCCTGAATGTATGAGTGGCTGACGTGCAGCTACACCTGGATGGATGAGAAACACTGTTTGGTTCTGCAGCTTACTTTGACCAGAGTGGAACCCTCGCACCAATCTCAGCTTGTCTTGAGAGCATGCAGTCATGATGAGAATGTAATAGTCTATTTTTCTGTGGCAGGAAGAATGATTTATTTTGGATATTGTAAGAACAGCAGATCTTACATGGAGACGCTTTTTGATGTCAGTCACCTAGAGGCCGTGCACAAAGCTTGATTATTGTCCTAATGGTGGCGCACTGTTCTCATCTTCCTCTGTGTCAAACAAATATTTTCCTTTGTGCTTTAGACACATGGTTTTGTGGACTATCAGTTTTCTGCTGTAGTGCTGACAGTGTGTATAGTACACTGCCTGGCCAAAATAAAAGTTGCCACCTGGATTTAATTAAGCAAATAGGTACCAGCCTCCTATTGGATAATTCCTGCATAGGTGATTATCTTTCAGCTGGCTACAAGTTATTTAACCCCAGCTGATGCAATGAGTAACTCCTCATTTCTCAAACAACCATGGCAAAAGACACTGTGGTTGTGGAAAAGATGTTAGTCTGTTCAAGAAGGGTCAAATCATTGGCATGCATCAAGCAGAGAAAACATCGAAGGAAATTGCAGAAACTACTGGAATTGGGTTAAGATTTGTCCAACGCATCATAAAAAACTGGAAGGATGGTGGGGAACCATCGTCTTCCAGGAAGAAATGTGGTCGGAAAAAAATCCTGAATGATCGTGATCGGCGATTACTTAAACGTTCGGTCAAATCAAATCGAAGAAAAACAACAGCAGAACTCAGGAGTATGTTTAATTGTGAACCCAAAAGCATTTCCACACGCACAATGCGAAGGGAACTCAAGGGGTTGGGATTGAACAGCTGTGTAGCCATAAGAAAACCTCTAATCAGTAAGGCTAACCAGAAAAAAAGGCTTCAGTTTGCTAGGGAGCATAAAGATTGGACTCTGGAGGAATGGAAGAGGGTCATGTGGTCTGATGAGTCCAGATTTACCCTGTTCCAGAGTGACGGGCGCATCAGGGTAAGAAGAGAGGCAGGTGAAGTGATGCACCCATCATGCCTAGTGCCTACTGTACAAGCCTGTGGGGGCAGTATTATGATCTGGGGTTGCTGCAGTTGGTCAGGTCCAGGTTCAGCAACATTGTGTGCCCAAAGAATGAGGTCAGCTGACTTCCTGAATATACTGAATGACCAGGTTATTCCATCAATGGATTTTTTCTTCCCAAATGGATCGGGCATATTCCAAGATGACAATGCCAGGATTCATCAGGCTCAAATTGTGAAAGAGTGGTTCATCTTTTTCACACATGGATTGGCCACCACAGAGTCCAGACCTTAACCCCATTGAGAATCTTTGGGATGTGCTGGAGAAGGCTGTGAGCAGTGGTCAGACTCTCCCATCATCAATACAAGATCTTGGTGAAAAATTAATGCAACACTGGATGGAAATAAATCTTGTGAGACTTCAGAAGCTTATTGAAACAATGCCACAGCGAATGCGGGCTGTAATCAAAGCTAAAGGCGATCCAACAAAATACTAGAGAGTGTGACCATTTTTTGGTGGCGACTTTTTTTTTGGCCAGGCAGTTTATAAGTAAACAGTTACTGCATTGACCTGGAGAGACGGCGACTGCGCTACCATCACTGTAACACTAAACCCAACTCAGTCCACAATATTTACTACTGGAACAAGTTCAGCTTAATGTTTATTAATTACAAGATTTCTTTGATGTATTTTATATAAATGTGCAAAAGACAGAAAAAAGAAGCATATTTCCAGAAAGCAGAAGTTAGATTATTTGCTAGCATGTGGATTTAAACAACTTTTTTCATTAGTTTTGTTAAATCAAGTAGTGATTCCACTGTTCAGAATTGTTGTTTCATTCGTCCTTTCACAAACCTTTCCAGTCCCGGATTTTGGTTTTAATATTTAAGTACTGGTATTTTTCTGATGTGATCTTTGAACTTGAAACCTTTTGATTTTTTTTTTTTTTTTTTTCTGAAGGTGTATAAGCAGACATTGTCATCTTGTATTCATTTTACTGTAAAATCTGACTGAAAAGGCCACATCTAGGTCTGATCACCTGTCTGAAGTCACAACTCTGAACTTTTTCCTGTTAAATTGATGAAAAGAATCAAAGATCAGTTTAGTTCTTCATTCTTTTGAATGCCAACATATAACTATAGTAATCAGTTTTACCATAATTAAGTCTAATTACAGAAGTGGTGTGCAGGTCGATCCTCTCTGCTGCCATAGGAACCATAAGCAAGGAAAAATCAGATGTCCATTAATTCACTAGGTAGAAAAAACAGCATTCACTCAAGATCAATCTGATCTTTTCTAAACCATCTGAAGTTCATTAATGTGAAAAAGAAAGTTCAGGTAGGAAACCTGCCAACCCCAAGAGAAAAGGCCCACCTCAGACTACTCAGGCTTCAGTTAAAGTTAATGAAAAGACAATTAGAAATATTGATCCAAAACTGCAGTTGAATAAATCAAAAATCTTCTGGACTGTGTGAAGAGCAGATGAGACCAGAGATCAACCACTGCTGGCACAGTGATTATAAACACAGCAGAATGTCTACAGGCGACAAAGAAAACTCAAGTGTTTGAATCCATCTGGTCCATTCAAAGTCTAGAATGGGCCAAGCATTGAATGAAATTATGTGGTGAGACCTTCATAGTCATGAGTTTAGAAATGCTGAAGATGTTAAAGTGGCGACTTTCAATTAGTCACACACCGCTTCTGGGAGTGTTCAGTTATTATGTCATTATGATGATTTTATCACAAACTGGTTTAGTTTCAGTTCATGGAACTAAACACCAAATCTTAAATTGAAAGTACCAGTGATCTGTTTATTTATTGATCAGATCATTTTCTACATGCAGTTCTAGTAACAGGACATCAGAAATGAATTTAGACTTTACTTCTAACTGGCACAACAAATCAGCAGCAACTTGTTTCAGACTAACAGGGCAGTAATTCATGTCACCAGCAGAAGATTTATGCAAACTTTTAAAAAAAGATTAGTTGAAATCTGGAACTTCAAAAACTTGTTGTATTTGGAGGTGATGAGAATCAGCAGGTTGTCATTTGGGTGATGTGTTTTATGTTAGTATTTTACTTTCATAAGGAAACAGTTGTTTCTGAGATAAAGGTACAGTCTCCCACCAGACCTTAAAGTTGTTAAGTTTTACTTTAGGCTTTGTAGTGCTGAAGTAAGCTTTTGCTCTCAGAAATGTTTTTTTTTTTCATTTGGGGCTCTTGATTTTGTCTTGTTTTCACATCAGCAAATTTAAACATAACTTTCCATATACAGACTGCTCAGATTTTCCTAATAAAGCTTTCTGTGAGTATAAAATCACACAGACAGCAACATGGTCAATTTTTTTCATCAGCTTCATTAGAAACTCGCCAATAAACATGTGAGGCCAGAATCAGGTCACTGTATTCCACACATATTTTTCATTTTGAAATTTCAGTCAAATGAAATTTGACTTTACAGCCCATTTAACATACAATGCAAATAACTTCACTATGAATTTATGGGAAATAAATTTCCCATTAATTTATTTCCCATAAATAAGTTTATGGGAACAAAACGGAAATGAAAAGAAATGAAGGAAAGAACGTAGAGAGACACAAACGAGGGAGAACAAAAGGAGGAATGGAAAGAGGATTCAAAAGACAGTGAGAAGAGGGAGGACAAACAAAAGATACAAGGAAGAAAAAAAGACAGGGAAAGAAGGAAGGTCATACAGAAGGAATGGAATTAAGAATACAACATCTCTATAATATAATAAAATCATTTTTCTATTGTCATTTTATTTTTCTGTACTGAGTCAGTCCTGGAAAATGACAAAATTGAATTCCAGATTTTTCCAGTCATTATGATAACTTGTTTCTTGTCACAAGTTATTCATCACCAGTGATCCAGCACAGAAATGTTAACAAATGATCCTTCGTTTGGTGCATGTACACCAGCAATTTTGTTCCAAGTCATTTTTATTTCATTTCTTGGCATAAACCATTTTACATTACAATTCCAGTGTTCACCAACACTCTGAACTTAAAGAATAGAATTTAAAACTAAAAGAACACCATGTTCCAATTAAAGCAAGGATAAACAAAGTGAACTGTTTCTACCCACTGAATGGACCATGTGCACTTGACCCACACTTCCCATGTTATCATGTATGAGTGCTCATGTTGCTCATGTGCAACTGTGTGTTGCATGAATTAACCTTTTGTAAGAGAAGGCACCTAATCTCAATCCATGTATTTATTTCATGTCTTTTATAATGACAAAGTTTATTATAATCCAAATTAAAAACATTTAATAAAAGTACAATATCAGTGCTACTTTGGGTGATTAAAAAGACAAGTCCCTCAAAGTTTAGACACCTTTAAATCATAAAAAATTCATAAAAATAAATCAGACTTCATCTTCATCATCAAAGGCTACGCCGGTCGCTTGCACCTTTCTGCAAAAAGACAGAAGCTGCTGATTCAGAGACAGAAGCTAACAGGCTGGGATGTTAGACTGAACGTTACTTCTTAGTGCCGGGGTTGATCAGTGAAGCCCCAGGAAGCCTCCTCTTGGTCACAGTCGCAGCGCCGTTCTGCTGCTGCTGTCGGGGTTTCAAATCTGAAAAAGGAGAGCTTTCAGATTGAAATTTACAATAAGCAATTAATCAATTAATCACATGACAAATGTTCATGATTTATTGTTTTCTCATCCCTCACTACATCAGCAGAACATCAAGAATTACTCTTCCAACTCCACTGGAGATAAAACCTGCTCATTGGTCAACAATCAACAGGTTACAAAAAATAAAAAAATCATATACTGTATATGAAGTACAGGCCCATTAATAAAGATTTGCAAATGGAAATAAACTCTGTAATCCTTAACTGCTTCGCTCTTACTGCTGACCAACTTCTTTTCAGAAGATGCTTTTAAGCTGACAGGCCTCAGTGGAACCCACACCCTGATCTGTTCCTGAAGACCCTGGTTTGGAATTCAGTCCTGTGGTCTTTCTGCATCTGTACATTGTTTTATAATTATAGAGTCTGTGGTGTTTATAGATTTTTTTTTAATCCAAAAGTTGTGTTTCTCCTTTCTGACCTCCTAAATCAGGGGTGGGCACTCCAGGTCCTCGAGGGCCGGTCTCCTGCAACTTTTAGATGCATCTCTAATTCAACACACCTGAGTCAAATAATGAGGTTATTAGCAGGACTCTGGAGAACGTGACTGCATTTAGGAGGTGATTCAGCTGTTGGATTCAGGTGTGTTAGACCAGGGAGACATCTAAGAGTTGCAGGACACTGGCCATCGAGGACCAGGAGTGCCCACCCTTGTCCTAAATGGTGCCCCTGGGACAGGACAGAGGCTTACCTGCTGGGGATCGCTGCAGGCTCTTCAAAGGATTCACAGCTGAGCTCCCACCTGGAGGAAAACAAACCCATAAAAACCTGCATCAAATCTGAAGAACTGATACTCAGAAACATCTCCAGAAGAGGAGCTGGGACGTTATCAAATCGCTCAGCACAATCAGCAAAAACAAAGTGATAAAATCAAGTGAGGAGGTTTGGAAACTCCAAACACCGACAGAAGGGCTCTGATTTCTACTTTTGCTGTTCAAATATTTTTCCCTGTTTTACCCGTATTACTGAATACCATGTTTGTGTCCTACTTAGAGCTGCAGCTGCACCTGGGTTCAGAACCGCATCATGTCTGGGCCAGAGCCATTTCTCATCATTGTGGTCAGGTTTTAGATCCAGCTGTCTTTTCTGGAATATGTATTCTTTCACTCATGCCTCTAAAGACATGATATTTCAAGAAACATTGGAAAAACACAGCTCTGGTGATAAGTCTCTGATTTAAATATCACAGTGAGCTAACTTCAGATCTGTGTGCTGTTGCCAGTCTTCTCTTGGAGAAGACATTTTCAATCTCAGTGGAATTTTCCTGGTGAAAAACAAGTTTGATAAAAACAATAAAATAAAACTAAGTAACTTTATGTCCCAGTGGGCCAAACACTGAATAAATAGTGTCAGTAAAATCACAAATGACTCTGTAATCGAGATTTATACTTTGAAAAACATGATCCCATTTGGACCAAGGTTAGGTTCTAAGACTTTCCCAGGAATCCCCCTCTTATCACAACGAGCACAGAGATTCAATTTTGTGATTCCAATAGAGTTAGGAAGCCAAGCTGCAGCAGACTCGGAGCTGGTTAGGAGGCAACAAGATGGAGACGAGGACAAACGAACTGTCAAGCTGTTCAAGTGTGTCAGCCATGGTGAAGAGCAGCTCCTTGAGCTCCTCTGTGGCCTGAGGAGCCTCCATCCTGGTGAGGATCACACTGAGTCCGTCTGGCCCAGAGCCCACATGAAGAGCTGCCCTGGTATGCTGAACCACAACTCTCACATCCCCACTGAGGCATGAAGTCCTGCAGGGACAGCAACGCACCGAAGGCAGGTCAGCACATCTCAGCAAGCAGGCAGCTGAAAGTTCTTTACATGATCAAAACAGAACACCATAAATAGATGTACTGAAAAGTTTTGATCCACAGTAGAATTCATTCATGCACCATTTATTACAAATCAGCTCTAAACACGTGGCTTTTCAGCCTTGTTAAAGGAACTCAGTATTTCAGCTGCTTTGTGGGTTTATTTTAACGTTTGTTCCAGATTTGTGGTTCACAATCTAAAATCTTTTATGACTCGCACCCTTCTCCCCTCACCTGAACCTAAGGATGTAATCCTCTGTGGATTTCAGGGCCGGCCTGTGTCCCTGAGGGGACAGTGGGGTCAGATGGGGGGAGCTGCTATAGAAGGAGATACAGGACGGGAATCTACCTGCGGCTTCAGGAAGTCCTCAGAGCAGTCTGCGCTCCAAACAGCTGCTGCATCCGTCACACTGCAGGACATGGAGACACTGACCATTATTACTAATCCAGGTTTCTGCTGCCGCCTACAGACTCTTCACGCTATCCACAGCTGATCAGCTCACATGATCTTACTCACTTAACACAGAGTCCTCCTCCTCCCTTCCTGCGGGTGTAGCACACATATCTATCCTGACTCTCCATGTCCACCACGGTGCAGAACCAACTGCTGTCCCGCTCCATGATCCTCCTGAGCTCAGCGAACCTAACGAAGAGGAGACGAGTCACTGTGAAACTCAAAACTTCAGCATATCTGCATCCCATTTTTCACATCTGAATGGGTTGAAAACCCTCAAATAACTGCTGACCTGTAGAGCTTTCAGACTTTGAACCGACTTTTCCTTTCCAAACGCTCCCAACCGCAGCTATATTAAACTTTACTAATAAATAGCCCAGTTTTGGACAGCGCAGGCGCGCATAAAGATTGGACAGCTTTTATATTGCACATGCGCTGATAGGAAGTCCTTCATCCTTGTGTTTTATTGGAGGATTTTTATGTTATCCTTGAGTTTTTACCGCCACCTACCGCACCGGAATGTGTATGACATTGACGGACAAAAAAACCCATCTGAACTCTAGAATACAACCAACCCGTGTTCTCTGTCGTTTTACGTGTTTTTTTTTTTTTTTTTTAATTGAAGCAATTGCAATGAAAGGGAACTTTTTGAAAATGTACATTTATGAATCCAATGTTATTTATAATCATTACAATTCTGTCTAGAAATTCCACATTTCTTTCACAAATAAACCAAGCTGAACATTTTGAAATGGGAAGAAATCTTATTTCTAATCCAACTTCCTGTCCTAGTGGACAGGAACTTGTATCAGATGTTACCTCATAAAATAAGTTCTTAATTATTTCCAGCTGAATTCTACAAATAAAATACAACTCTACCTAAAAAATAAACCTCTCTCTTATTAACTCATTTGAAGAACATATGTTATTTTAAAATGTAGTTTTTTTTATACTTAGGAGGTATTGGGAATGTCAAATACTTTGTCCTAATTTTAAATATTGTACATATCTTATGTGATCTTGGTATTGTGAGATTGGATAAACTATTTTAACTGACTGAATGAGGACATTAAGAATGGCATGAATTACTTCAATGTAATTTGTTATCAAACAATCATTTTCAAATTTTAAATTCTTCGAAATTGAAGATGTTACCTTTTTCAAGATCTTTCTACATGGATCAATTTTGTCTTGTAAATTATTTCTCCCAGTTGGGGCTTTACATTTAGTTATGTAGAGTCCTAAATATTTAATGGTATTTTTAACTGGAATATTGGAGATTGAAAAGCCAGAATTGTTGTGAACGCAACATGTATTTCAATCAATCAATCAAATTTTATTTGTATAGCACTTTTCAGCAGCAAGGCATTTCAAAGTTCTTTACATAAAATATATGTATAACATATGTAACATATTATAAAAACATAAAAATGCAAAGTCAGAAGACACAGTCAACATTACATTTTGCACATCAGATTATTGATTAATCTGTCATGGTTATGTTTCAAAAGCAACTCTAAACAGGTGGGTTTTAGTCTAGATTTGAAGGCACTCAGTGTTTCCGCTGTCTTGCAGTTTTCTGGAAGTTTGTTCCAGATTTGTGGTGCATAGAAGCTGGATGCTGCTTCTCCATGCTTGGTTTTGGTTCTGGATGCAGAGCAGAAAAAGAACCAGAAGACCTGAGATGTCTGAAAGGTTGATACAACAACAGCAGATCTTTAATCTTTAAAACTGGGTGATGTTGTTAGGTTTTTAGATAAATACAAATATAAATATTAAAGATTAGGAGACTTTAAGGGCTGAAAGATCTTTGTTTGTTTCGGGATGCATGTTTCTTTTATGTCAGGAGGAGCAGAATGCCTGCAGTCATAACTGCCCTGACAGGAGGACAAATGGACAAGAGATGTCAGCCAGGGAGAAGCAGTTGACACCTACTAGGAGCAAAACATCAGGAACTAAGAGTCCTGAGAAACTCTTATTTTATGACCCAGAAGGACACTAGAGCTGAAGTTTTATGGTCTAGAGAGACAACAGACAACTGTGTTTGTATAACTTCAGGAGATGCAAAGACAGTACCTTGAGAAGCTACGCTTGATGACCATTGTTTGAGTAGAGACTCGTAACTGACTGAAATGTGATAGTTGTGTATTCTGTTTGCCACTCCTTCTATGCAAATGATTTGTGACTAAGCTACACCTCAATGTCATAAAATGTGAATTGCAGAGGAGCACATTAGAACTGGTCCAGAGACAGAGATAACGAGATGTCTCTAGGCAGAGTTCTCTGTTCAATTGGAAGATTGCATAAAAAAATGTAGCCGTCTCCTTGTTTCCTTATTAATGTCCAGCGAGAGTGTTAGGTAATAGATCCAACAGATGTGCTCTATCTTCCTGGTTTGAGTCAGAACGCCAGCAGCAGCGTTCTGGATCAGCTACAGCTGGATAATTTTTTTAGGCAGACCCTTGAAGATGCTGCTGCAGTAATCAATGTGACTAAAGATAAACACATGGACGAGTTCCTCTACATCTAGCTGAGACATTAGTCCTCTAATCTGGAAAACTTCTTCAGGCGACAGAAGGCCGACTAGTTACGGTAGCTAATCTTACTTCCTGTCATAACTTGGGCAAATGGGATCATATAGATATTGAGGGTCCTAGGATTGAACCTTGGGGTACACCACATGTGACTTCTGTCCGCTTCAATGAGAAGTTTCCTATTGAAACAAAGAAATCCCTATTGTTCATGTAACAATAGGGTTGAGTTCTGGACCGGACAGTCCGACCCAACTCTCCAGTGGTTTCAGTAGTAAGTCATGGTCAAAAGGGTCAAAAGCTGCACTGAGGTCTAACAGAACCACCGCTGTGGTTCTTCCACAGTCTGTGTTTATATGGATATCATTAAACACTTTGACTGGGCTAGTCTCTGTGCTGTGGTGAGACCAGAAACCAGACTGTAAGACGTCAAAGCAGTTTGTTATCATTAGGAAGCCATTTAACTGTTCAAACAGCATTTTAATAACTTTGCTGATGAATGAGAGGTTGGAGGTCAGCCTGTAATTCTGCAGTAGTGATTTGTCCAGATTGTTCTTTTTTACTCGTGGTTTGACACCTGTCGGTTTTAAAGCCTGAGGGAAAACGCTTGATGAGAGTGACGAGTTTACTATTTGGACCAGATCATTAGCAATCATAGACAGGAACTTCTTAAAGAAATGTGTAGGTAGAATATCCAGACAGCAGGAACTTGAGCTTAACTGACTTATAATTTCTTCTAGGCTTTTTAGACTTAAGTTTGCCCCTGTTCCACCGGCTCAGCTCTACTCAGCTGGCTTTTACGAGTGTTTCCATCAGCTGCAATATTACTTCATGTTTTTAGTTTACATGACAGGCAGCTTGTAATATAAATGGCTATAGTTTGCCGTCTGTAAAGTTGTTACTACTGTAAACAAGTCATTGTTTGCCGATTAATCGGGACAAAATAAGTTTTATGGGCAATTTTGTCCCTATATTGTAAAAATATTTTAGTTTTGAAGCTGTAATAGCCATGTAATATGATATTAATCATATCTTATCATTTTCAGGAACACAGTGACCTGTGCAGTTCGGTGGACACATTGTGTCTGCGCTGCATCTGATAAATGTGACAGAATGGACTTGAGAAATAATCACACCCCCTCACCTTTTTACTTTATTTAAGGACTGTAGACTGTACTCTAAGTTGCACTTCTACTAAGATATATTAAACTGCAGTTACAGCAGTTCGCCACCAGTTGGCACATTGACCACAGTGAGCACGCCTGACTCAGCGAGCCAACAGCAATTTAGTGCAGTAAGGGCTGGTCAGCGAGGCACTCACTGACGCTCTTGTCAACAGTGTTCATGAATAAAAGAACCTGCGAAAATCACACTGACTAATCATTAAGTGTGCAACATAAAGAATGTTATACAATGGATTAAAACGCAAAAAAGAGTTGCGGTGATCGGTATTTGTAGATGTTTGTATTTAATTTAATTCCAATAAAAACCTGTTTTCCCTGTATTTCATTCTTACAGACACTTTTCTGATTAAAATATTTTTAAAAAGGTAGGATATTCTAATAAAAGGATTAGTGCATACATCTGCGATAGCTTTTGATTTTAATCGGGTAAAATATTCAGATAAAGGAAGTGATCTTCTTGTGGTTTTGTCATGTATATAAATTGTTCCAATGCTAAGCATAACTCTTTAGCTTCCACTTCAATCCTGTCACTCAAATAATGTCATCCAATGTATTTAACATTAACACAACCCGCTGTAGTTTTTCATTTGTAAATATGACAGTAGCAGTTTTGGACACATAGCACCAACAGATACTTTGCTATCTATCCGTGCTACGGTAGGAAAATCTGATGAGGCAGCATTGATAGTCAACAGGAAGTAAAGAGCACCCTGGTGGTGTGAATGTGTGAAACATGTCAGTTGTGTACGTCATTCCAGATGTCTTTGTTCATCATCTTATTTGCCTCTATGAAGGTTTATTCTGTTGGGCTTACTGTGTACTGCTTAATATTTAAATTACGTAATCGGAAACACTGGGTCTGTGGAAACACGTTCACTTCGAGCAGAACCGGGCCGAGCTGAGCTGCTGAAGGAGAGCAGATGGAAAAGGGTCAGTTTTTATGTTTGGGCATAGCATTGATGCTGGATTTAGTGTGGGTATGCAGATTAAATTTCAGATTTTTTGTATCTGCAAAGAACGTTTCCCTTGCATGTCTTAGTGTTGAGTGATAGCTACACAGTCTGTCTTTGTAGATTTCATAATAAATGTGAAGTTGAGTTTTACACCATTTACGTTCGGCCCTATGGCAAAGTTGTCTAGCAGATCTACTTCCAACCAGCCATCCATTTTCTTTCGCTTATCCGAGGTTGGGTCGTGGGGGTAGCAGCTTCAGAAGGGAGGCCCAGACTTCCCTCTCCCCAGCCACTTCTTTCAGCTCTTCCGGGGAAACCCCAAGGCAGATCTACCTGTTTGTGCTTTTCTCCATGGAAACTAGCTCCTCCCAGACTCAACCTTTGCTTTGATGGGGTCGATGGAATCAATGATATCTCAAAATTTAGAATGGAGAATATCTACCAACTCATCTACATCATTATAGCTTTGGGGTGAGGAGGAAGAGTAGATTTGATTAAATGTTTCTGCTGTCTTGTTTGTGAAAGAACGTTTTGTGATAGTACCTTTTTGGCTAAGTGAATCAATGTTGATTTTGCTTTCAAAGATACCAGCGAAGTGATCCAACAGGGCGACATCAGTTACAGTGTCATGTTCTGTGTTTTTCTGTGTGTTCATTTTGAGTTTCTGCATTTTCTGAGTTCTCTGTGTTGTCCTGTCTCCCCCTTCATTGCTCCCAGGTGTGTCTTGTTCCCTGATTATCTCCTGTGTATTTACTGTCACCTGTGTTCTTGGGTCCTTGTCGTATGTTTTTCCAGTCTGTCTATTCTGTCCATTTGTAAACCCTGTTGCTATCGGTGTTGCAACCCTGCAACAACCTGTTGCTATCAGTGTTGCAACAACCTGTTGCTACCGGTGTTGCAACACTGCAACAGGGTTGCAAAAGGGTTTACCCTGCCAGGAAGACCAGGAAGACCCAGGACTTTGGACTTTGGATTATTTTGTACTTTTTTGCTTTATTGTCCCTCTGTCTTATTTATATTCAGCTGCAGCTGTGAGGCTTTAGAAAATAACTCTTTCTTTTAAAGCTAAAAGTATTTGTCCTTTGTTTTTAAGAAGAGTGTTGGCTCATGATAATTCTGTTTTTTTCCCAATAACTGCTAAAAGCTGAGTTTTTAAGTTATTGCTTGTAATTCTGTGACTATGATAAGAGAGGCAAGATACTGCAACCCTGTCTGATTCCTCTTTCTACTTTGAATCTAGAGCATGTACCTTCTGATAAACACAGAGGTTAATATTGGTATTTATCAGAGTAATCATATCACCAAATCTGTGTCCGAATCCAAAATGTCTCAACATCCATCCATCCATCCATTTTCCGTCACCCTTCTCCCTAACGGGGTCGGGAGTTGCTGGTGCCTATCTCCACCTGCGTTCCGGGCGAGAGGCGGGGTACACCCTGGACAGGTCGCCAGTCTGTCGCAGGGCAACACAGAGACAAACAGGGCAAACAACCACGCACACACACACTCACACCTAGGGAGAATTTGGGAAGGCCAATTAACCTGACAGTCATGTTTTTGGACTGTGGGAGGAAGCCGGAGAACCCGGAGAGAACCCACAGGGAGAACATGCAAACTTCATGCAGAAAGACCCCGGGCCGGGAATCGAACCCAGGACCTTCTTGCTGCAAGGCAACAGCGCTACCCACTGCGCTACTGTGCAGCCCATGTCTCAACATGTCCACACAAAATATTGACACTTATGGAACTTTCACTAATGGGTGTACTCACTTTTGTTGAGTGTGTTTTTAGACATTAATGGCTATATATAGATTTAATTTGAAGGAAGAATAAATTTATACTCTTATGTAGGCTGCACACAGTGTCGTTTTGTCAGTGTTATCTCATGAAAAGATATACTTAAATATCTGCAGAAATATGAGGGGTGTACTCACTTTTGTGATACACTGTATATCTCAAAATATATAAATATAAAATACAAAATCTATATCTTATTTTTATTTATATTTGTCAGGAATGCACAGTGGCGCAGTTGGTAAGCACTATTGCTTGGCAGCAAGAAGATTCTGGGTTTGAGTCCCGGCCTCGGGCCCTTGCGGTTTGCATGTTCTCCCTGTGCATGGTGGGTTCTCTCTGGGAACTCTGACTTCCTCCCACACTCCCACTTGACTGTCAGGTTGATTGGCCTCTCTAAATTCTCCTTAGGTGTGTGTGTGTGTGTGTGTGTGTGTGTGTGGGTTTGTGTGTGTGTGTGTGTGTGCATGGTTGTTTGTCCCATATGTCTCTGTGTTGCCTGCTGTCTCTGGATTTATTTGGGTTAAAATCAGCTCAAGTTTTATTGCAATACTTTGCACAATATTTTTTCTATATATTGTTAAAAGTAATTAAAAAGACATTTCAAAGAAAGGAATAAGCAAAAGTGTATCAAAATCTTGTTTCCAGGTTAAAATTCTGTATGAAAAAACAGAATTTTAAGCATTTCTCAATGAAATGAAATTTTCAGGATTTCAAAATTGCACCTATTATTCTGTTTTCTATTTTTATTTGTTTTTATTTTTAAGAAATCTAAATAAAATCCTCTTTCTGTACTAGCAGATGATCCATCCATCCATCCATCCATCCATCCATCCATCCATCCATCCATCCATCCATCCATCCATCCATCCATCCATTATCTGTTTACCCTTATCCCTATTGGGGTCAGAAATTGCTGGTGCCTATCTCCAGATGCGTTCCTGGCGAGAGGCCGGGGACACCCTGGACAGGTTGCCAGTCTGTCGCAGGGCAACATAGAAACAAACAGGACAAACAACAATGGGGGTTAGGATTAGGGAGAATTTGGGAACGACCAATTAACCGTCATATTTTTTTGGACTGTGGGAGGAAGCCGGAGTACCCAGAGAGAATCCACGCACACACAAGGAGAACATGCAAACTCCGTGCAGAAAGACGCCGGGCCGGGAATCGAACCCAGGACCTTCTCCAAGGCAACAGTGTTACCAACTGCGCCATTGTGCAACCCCACAATATGATATATTTATTTATTATTTTAGAAGATTTTTTTTTGTGTGGAAAGGATGACTCGAGATTTCAAATTTATGAAAAATAGAATACAGACCTGTAAATTTCTTAACGTTTATTCATATTTTGATTATAGAAAGGACGTTAACTGTTCTTCATATGATTTAGAAAGAGTCCAGATAAATGACTACATCTGTTAGCTATCGGTTAAACAATGAATTTTAAATTCATATATTGCTTTTCAGGTTCATTCTCATTCAATATTCATTAATAGTAATAGTAGTAATATAATAACAGTAATATTAATTATAGTAACTAATATTATTATAACAATAATAATCTGATGATTATAGTAACATTAATTATCATAATATTTAATATTACTATTAATGTGACTATTAAATAAATTTCAGTCATCACAATGACCAATTATTAAGAATGATCTATGCTGTGCTGATAAAATTTCATATGCACATTTTAAGTTACTTTACGCTATATGAATTTGGAGGTTGCAAGGTTGATTATGTGAATATGCAGGCAGGATTACATATTCTGCCTACATACTATCCCTCCTGAAACATGAGCTGGAATTTCCTCCCTGACTCTGTTCTTCACTATTGTGGATGTGTACATGGGAACGTGGGCAGGCCGGGAGCATGCAGCAGTTGTTTGTGCTTGTGGTTCTGAAGGGCTCAAACAAACCCAAATATTTAATTTTGTCTAATAGAAATTAATTGCTGGCCCAAATACAATGAAAAAGATTTAAATCATTTAATTGCTCTATTGGAGAAGAGCTGGAACACTGAATCTGGACACTGATAAAATGCAATATCCAGAGACTTTTGGTAGGTCATGAGAAGTTACACATGTGTACCAGATGTCATGATTCTCTTTCAAAGGATGGTTTGGGCTGATTTCTTTAAATCATTCTAAAGGGCATTGTTGAGAATGTAGGCCACGCCCACCAAATATTGGAAAGCAGTTCTGTAGGGATCAATCATTTCATTTGACTGGTTTCACTTATCAGGAGGTTAGCCTGCTACTGTTTCAGTGTAGCTTAGTTTCAGTTTAGTTTAGTTTCAGATTAGGATTATTTATTCTGGGTAGTTATTGATTAAAATCATTTTCTTAGGAAAGGGGGATTCTGTTGTTCAGCCCTCTGACTCATTTTAAAGGGACTGTTTCAATTAGACTGAATAAACTAGTGGAAGGGGAGTTTTATTTCTTTTGTGGTATTCTCCAGAGATTTTGTGTGAGTGTGTTTTTGTTGGGGGGCACCTGGCTGTTTTTATTTCTTTTCCTTATTCATTATTTGTCCCCAAGCAGCAAACTAAATATTTCCAGGGGAAGCTTTGACCTTTGTTTAAGGTTTTATTATTTTGTGTCATAAAATAATTTCTCTGTGTTTATACTTACCCTTAAATCAGGGCATCTGTGAATTTATGAACCAAATGAAAAGTATCTCATTTGCAAGGAGTGCCTTTGCTAATTCTCACAAACATATCTGTGTAAAGGTTCTTCTAACACTCTGTATTAGCAGCGATTGTACTCAAGGTCACAATAGGAAATGCACATTTATTACTCCAGTTTTACTCATGTTTGATACACAAATATACATTTATTTGATACATTTTTTGTTTTCATAAAATATCAGTCAAAGGAGTTTAGCGAAATGGAACCAAACTGTTTTTATCTGTATTTTTGTGATTGTATTTATATTATATAATTTTTTTTACGATTGCAATGAAATATAAAAAGAAAAATAAATAAAAACACCCTACCGGAAGTATTTTCTTTTAGCACATGCGGAAATTAGCTAAGCTATAACGGAAATACTGACCCGGAAAAACAAAATGGCAAAAAATGGGGGATCACAGGTAAGCGAAAACAAAAAGGCTTTGTAATCTTAGTTATTTTGACTTTTCATGACGCTGCGAAGGTAGAAAAGCTGTAAATATATTACATGGTGAACTGAAAAAGTTGGAGGACACATATACGCATAGAGTTTCAATGGACTACAGATCTTAAACACTTCTAAGAATAGCCTTATGCTAACAGTTTTACTTTTCACGAAGCAGCTCCTTTGTGTTTTATATTTTGAAAATGCACTGCTTTTTTACATTTCTAAATAACTTAACAACTCTTATGATTGCATTAAAAGAGAATTAAAAATCGTTTCTAACACCTTACGGTGAGTATACTATTGTCCTTTGTACAGCTCAGTTTGTGGAGTGGTCGAATCATTTATTGCAGTAGGCAAAGGAAATGTTAATTATTGCATTTTTATATGGGTCTAAAGCAGTCGTTAGCAGGCTACAATTATGAATTAGCCACGAAACGGCAAGCTTTGATGCAAGAAAGTAAGCGGATGACTACAGGGTTGCTAAAGAATGAAATGACCAGCATCGATTGACTCCTCTTGCAAACTCAGTGCAAATCTCTGGGATTTTTATCGTTTGATTTGACCCTTTAAATGCCCTGTTTTGCTTCGGGTCAAATTGACTCATTATATAGTTTAAAAATTTAAGAAAGAATTTGTTCAAAGTACTTTTTCTAGTTGAAACATCATAACCATGATGAGCATATAAGATGGGAATGGGTTAGTTTACATAGTTGCACCACATCACACATCTCATAGTAAATAGATATTGTTTGAGTCAGTTTGACACAGCAGTCAAATTAAAGTGTCAAAAAGGTTTAATATTAATATTATTTGTTTGTTTGCCACTAATTTAACCTAATACACTGACAAATAAATGCTCACCCGATCCCCTTTCCTCTTTACCTCACCAGCAATGAACTCTAATTGTTCATGTGTCTGGGCATACACACAAGCTTCCTGAGCACAGTAAGGACCACTGTGAGCATCATCAGTGGACACGGCGTGGCCACGCACAAGTATTATAAATCTGGGATCATAGAAAGTTGCATGGCTTATTAAAAGAATCAAATCACATCAGCAATTTTGATTTGTTTTCTTTTAATTTAAGTGATTTTCCCAATTAAAATGAAAAAAAAAGAAAGAAAAGAAAACATTGCTGTTAATGAGATGCATACCATGTTATAAGTAAGAGTCCTGCTTTAGCCAGGGTGAGAAATGAAACATTACACCTTTCAGAGATAACTGTTTGTTCATATTAAAATATTCACATTTTGCACAATGAAATGTTTTCTGTAGCTTGTGATACAGTATAAATTCTTGTAAAATATTTAATTACAGTTTTTTCTTCTCACTTCTCCAGTGGTTGCTCACTTGGCCCAGCTTGATGGGTCAGTCTGCTTCTTGCTTTATGTACTTGAATTCAGCATATTGGCTGTTCATGGCCTCCATAATCTGTGGGTGGAGGAGAATGGCCTCATGCACCAATGTCTGCTCATCCATAGTCAAAAGTTTGAACTCAACGCTTCAATATCAAATGCAGATCATTCCTTTAATTCATGCTCTGAAAAACGAGCATCAATGTGATCACAGAGCTTACTGATAACAAGAATAATCACAACAGTGATACGATCACTCCACTGTAAGCTGTACTGTTCTTCTGGTTGCAAAAACTCTGACAGACATTTGATCTTAGAAGAAGTGCATTTCTTTTTTTTACTGTGGCTTGGTGAGTGGATGTCCCACTTAGACATGATGAGGTGTTATCTTTCATGTCTCTTAACTCCGGCGCACTATTCTCACCTGCACGGTGCCACAGCGCATATGACCAAGACACGTACACAAAGTAGCATGTGATGATTGGCTGCATAGCAAAAGTGAACCGTATCGTATCATTGGCTGGATGCCTGTCACTCATTGAGTGACTCACAAAGTAGTACAGAAAAAAATGTTCTTGGTCCAAACTGATGTCTGAGCTCAATGTCCAGTTTACATTGGACTTTATTTTATGCGCTACATACATTTTCTTGTGCGCTGAGAATATGCGAGCAGTGCGCGATTGCGCAGGCGCAGCTTAGAGGGAACATTGCTCACCAGTAAACTGTGAGGAGGCAGGAGTTATGAAGACTTGGAATAAACTTCCCTTGGGCAAATTTATTCCCTGTTGAGTGGACACAGCATACGAGGAGGTAAACTTATAAATGTTATCTGCAAGGAAGTCCTAAAACTTTACATGTGATATAGTCGTTTTCAGTAGATGACCAGCAGAAAGAAATGGAGGTGCTTGAACTTATCTTCGATCATGACAGGGAAATACAGAACGAAGTTGAAGACGGTATTGATGTCTATTCTAATTCTGATTATAAAACAAATTATAAAAACACTAGTCATATCCAAACATGATATTCATGTGAAAAAATTGTGAACTCTAGTGGTGTTTATCTCCAAGTAAATACCAAGACAACTGCATGTAGAGAATATAATAAAGATAGTGCCAGGACCTAGTATGGCAGCAGCTTGTGTCACACATCAAATCAGCTTTTGAGCTACTGCTGCCCAGCTTAATAAAGAAAATCATTCTTGAAATGTCTGATCTACAAAGAATGTGTGTTTTGATGAAAGGCATTTTCATTCACATGTTAGGAGTTCTCATTCTAGCAAAACATGCCTTCCAAATAGCTAAATATGGCATAAAAAATCTGAGCAGCATGTAATGCAAAGACTAGCAGTGTACAGAAGGTTTATGCTGGAAAGCCAGTTTTAGGAGCTCCAGAGAAGAATCACTGTACAAGGGTTGTACTTGATATTGAAAATGGTCTCAGAGACACAACATAAGCTGTGATAATCTCTTTGCATTGTTGTCCTCATCAAACACTATGCTACCAAACGGGGAGTAGATAACTTGTAATCCAACACCAAGTGAAAGACTGCACACTAGCAGCAAAAATAATATTTTCATGTTTATGTATTGATTTTTCTGTGTAGGTTTTCCTATTGGACATTAAAACATTAAAATAGTTTTATTTTTGTGAAAACGGGTAAATTATCCTCATTCATCACTTATCTCTAAGATGTAAAGAACGCCATTGCACTGAATATTGATGAAATTGTTAATAATGGCCTAATGAAACAGATACCAAAAATGTTTTGGGGAAATGTTTTGGATTCTAATACTACTGCATATAAAAAATCCCTTGGTCTAATTGAACTGGAAACGTTATTGGAGCACCTCAGAAATGAACGTCAGAGGAGGGTGACAAGGCTCTTTCATGTACATATTTAAACATAGCAGCAGCTAAGCAGAGCCGTGTGCTTTACCTTTTGGTGATGCTTTGAATGGAACACATTTCTCTCAATTGTCATAGTAGTGCAAGATGTTTAAGGACACTGTTTGATGCTATTTTATGTTAGGTTTTTTACAAGAGTACCCATATCTTTAAAAAGCCTGACCTCTTGATTTTGACTTTGGCTGATATTAATTTTTTGTCTGAAAAATTGCTAAATATATCAGGTAATTTGATGGTTGACAGTGAAGTGACTATTGTTAACTGTACAGATGTGAGCTGAGGGCAGATCAGTCAGTCCTCACTCACAGCAGAACAAATGGAAGACAGTGACTGATTTTCAGATCTTTATGGAGGTAGGTACGATTAGTGGAAAAGATCAGTTGCTCACGTGGTTATTGGTTGATTGCAGAGCGTTCAAAATTAAGGAAATCTAAGCTGATTTACCCTTGTTCCCCTGAGGTAAACAATGAATTGTGTAAATGTCCTAGTACTGACTCGACTTTTATGACTATGAGGCAGGAAAAACTGCATTATGAAGGAACTGGAAGAAAAAATAGTTTGCAATTGCCATGCTTTCCATTGTAGTAAAAAATACCCATTATTAATCATGACCAGATTTATTGTTTATGTCATATACATTGATCTATTAATCTTGCTTTATGTCTATGCCACAATCATTTCTATTGTGGCATAGACACAATCTATACTACAATAGATTGTGTCTATTGTGTCAATCTATAGATTGTGTCATGCCACAATAGAAATGACTGTGGCATGATTTCTATGCCACAATCATTAAGATTGTGGCATAGAAAATGTACAATACAAAGGAAATGATCTATTTGCCTAATAGGTCAACAAGAACATCTTCTAATCAAGTCTTGATTACCACATTCAACTTCACCAGCTGATGTATCCCCAGCTAAAGCAAATGCACTGTTAGACTTATAAACTAAGTTCTTCAAAGAAAATATGAGCAATTATCGGTAATCTCAGTTATTATTTCAACTTTTGCTCTGGTTCACAGACTTAGTAAAGAGCTTGTTTTTTTTTTAATCATATAGTTCTTGCAGTATTTTGGCTAGGTTGTTTCTTGACTGCACTATAGCCTCAACCTTGGCAGATTATATCAGTCTAAAAAAACACTTGACTTATGACAGACTGACATGTTTAGCTGATTATACGTTTTAAAGATCAGTTCTGTCAGTTGCTTACATGTCTAGTGAAACTTTTTAAAGCCATTAGTTGCTGATCTAAAGTTGGTGCTTCAGTACTCTTGATACTATGTTAATACACAGGGTATATTGTCTTGGTAGATTTATGACATACCAACTTCACATGGCATGCTTTCCACAGAATAAAAAAATGTGTGTTATATAATTATCCATTCATCGGTTGTTCAAACCACAACTCAGACTTTATAAAAGCCTACAGCTGCTCTTTATTTAGTTAATTCAGTACAATCAGCCAACAATTTGGTGAAAGAGTTCTCATTAAGGTTGAAACATATTAACTAATTTGAATAAAAATATGGACTTTTGTTTATTCAAACAGAATCATTGTGCTTAAAATTGTGTGCTTTTTTTAAATATTCAGAATGAATGTCCATGTCTGCTTCAGATTTAACACATCTCTAAGAAGTATTTAAAACTTTTGCAAGAATATTACAATTTGACTAAAATTAGGGGCTCAAGGTTTACTAATGTAAAAAGATGCTTACAAACATCTTTGATGACGTTTCTTTCCTCTCCAGCCTGTGTTGGTAGTGTGTACCAGTTTGTTATGCTTTATAATTGCTACTTGAATCAATTCTATTTCATTTATATAGCAATCTTAAAACATCTGTTTAAAAATATTGAACTCTTTGTATATTATTTTGTGGGTTTGCAGTGTTTGTATCTATATTTAATTTGTGAAATGTTGTCTTATGTAGTCTCTTTTCACTATTGTAAGCTAGGTAGGTTGTAACCTTGCTTTGGAGGACTATAAATAAAATGTACTGACAACTATTCTCTGTTGACAGGAGTCAACCCTCTAACATAAACCTCAGCCTCTTGACAGGCGAAACAGCAGTGTGGTACTGTGCCAAAACCAGCATGAACCTTCAACAGCCTGCCCCTCTCATTCCCCCCGTCCATCCTGATGTACAGATGAAACCTCTGCCCTTTTATGATGTGCTGGATGTTCTTATCAAGCCTTCAAGTCTAGGTCTGTAATGTTTTTCCATTTGTTAACAGCAAAAATGAGATGAGTAACTTTTTACAAGAGTTGAGTTCAGTACACGTAAACATTACTATTTAATTGTAGCCTTATTTTTACGTTAAAAGCCTGAGAAGCAACGTTCTCAGACTTTAATGTAAAGTTGTTGTTGTTTTTTGAAAGGCTTCTGGACCAGAACTAACACTAGGGTTAGGGAAAGTATTCAGCATTTGTTTGTACTTAAGTGTTTGGGGATCATTTCCAGTATAACAATTTACCCTGTGAAGACTTAAGACCACTGTTTTTAGGGTTCGGGACAAAGTGTACATTAACTTTACGTTAAATGTTAGGAATGTACTGGTAAGTGGAAGGGTTAACAAATAGATTTGATAAAACTTTATCTTAAGTCAATAGAGAACTACCCTTGTGAAAAATAAATATACTAAGCATATTAAGCATACTTGAGCATGCTTGATGCTGAAGCACGATGTCATATGTTTTAACTACAAATGATAATAGTCAGATCACAAGTTTTTTTTTAGATTAAGGTCCGGGGATTGTGCTGGCTATTCCATCACTTGAATTCTGTTTGTCTGGGGCCATGATTTTGCTCGATTGCTGGTGTGTTTGGGGTCATTGTCTTGTTGAAACAAACATTTCAAGGGTATTTCCTCTTCAGCTTACAGGAACATTACTTCTTCCAGTATTCTGGTGAACTCAAACTGATCCGTGATCTCTGGGATGCATTAAATAAGACCAACACCGTGGGATTTTGAAATGAAATGAAAAACATCCCCATATCATGATGCTTGAACCACTGTGCTTTATCGTCTTCACTGTGGCTTGAATTCAGAGTTTGCAGGACGTCTTACAAACTGTCTGTGGCCCTTAGAACCAAAAAGAACAATTTTACTTTCATCAGTCCACAAAATACACTGCTCAAAAAAATAAAGGGAACACTCAAATAACACATCCTAGATCTGAATGAATGAAATATTCTCATTGAATACTTTGTCCTGTACAAAGTTGAATGTGCTGACAACAAAATCATTGATGATTGTCAATCAGTGTTGCTTCCTAAGTGGACAGTTTGATTTCACAGAAGTTTGATGTACTTGGAGTTATATTGTGTTGTTTGAGTGTTCCCTTTATTTTTTTGAGCAGTATATTACCCCATTTCTTTTTAGGCCAGTCAATATATTCTTTGGCAAATTGTAGCCGCTTTCAGCACGTCTTTTTTTTAACAATGGGACTTTGCCAGGGCTTCTTGCTGGCAGCTTGGATTCTCATGGACGTCATCTGATTGTCACAGTAGTCACAGCCAATTATAGATCTTCTTTGATCCTCCTGGAGCTCATCATTGGCTGAGCCTTTGCCGTTTTGGTTCTTCTCCGATCCATCGAATAGCTGTTTATCTTTTTTGTCCCTCAACATTCCGGTTTTGGCTGCCATTTTAAAGCATTTGATACCATTTTAGCTGAACAGCCTATAATTTTCTGCACTTCTTTATGGGCTTTTCTTTCTTTAATTAAATTTTTAATCAAAGAATGCTCTTCTTCTGAACAGTGTCTTGAACGATCCATGTTTTTCAAGGACAAATGCACATCCAGCAAATGCAGCATCAGTTGCCTTGATCCTTAAGTAAGGGTCACCTGCATAACACCAATGTTTTAATTCACATAATCAATGACCTCACTAATTGAACTCAGCACTGCTATTCTTTGAACATAACCCTTTCAGAAAATGATTGAGTTTCACAGAATCAGCAGCAAGCCCAAAATGCTTGTTGGGTCTGTTAGTTTTCTCAAACTTTACTAAACCTTTTAGAAACTTACTGCATTTTGTTGAAGTTGAAATTCAAACAAAAATAATGATTTATCTTGCAAGTGACGTGGGACTGCTATTATTTTGAACACAACTGTATGTATATATATATATATATCTACAGGTCCTTCTCAAAATATTCGCATATTGTGATAAAGTTCAATATTTTCCATAATGTAATGATAAAAATTTAACATTCATATATTTTAGATTAATTGCACACTAACTGAAATATTTCAGGTCCTTTATTGTCTTAATACAGATGATTGTGGCAGACAGCTCATGAAAACCCAAAATTGCTATCTCAAAAAATTAGCATATTTCATCCTACCAATAAAAGAAAAGTGTTTTTAATATACAAAAGACGTCAACCTTCAAATAATTATGTACAGTTATGCACTCAATACTTGGTCGGGAATCATTTTGCAGAAATGACTGCTTCAGTGCGGCGTGGCATGGAGGCTATCAGCCTGTGGCCCTGCTGAGGTGTTATGGAGGCCCAGGATGCTTCGATAGCAGCCTTTAGCTCATCCAGAGTGTTGGGTCTTGCGTTTCTCAACTTTCTCTTCACAATATCCCACAGATTCTCTATGGGGTTCAGGTCAGGAGAGTTGGCAGGCCAATTGAGCACAGTGATACCACGGTCAGTAAACCATTTACCAGTGGTTTTGGCACTGTGAGCAGGTGCCAGGTCGTGCTGAAAAATGAAATCTTCATCTCCATAAAGCTTTTCAGCAGATGGAAGCATGAAGTGCTCCAAAATCTCCTGATAGATAGCTGCATTGACCCTGCCCTTGATAAAACACAGTGGACCAACACCAGCAGCTGACATGGCATCCCAGACCATCACTGACTGTGGGTACTTGATACTGGACTTCTGGCATTTTGGAAATTCCTTCTCCCCAGTCTTCCTCCAGACTCTGGCACCTTGATTTCCGAATGGCATGCAAAATTTGCTTTCATCCGAGAAAAGTACATTGGACCACTGAGCAACAGTCCAGTGCTGCTTCTCTGTAGCCCAGGTCAGACGCTTCTGCTGCTGTTTCTGGTTCAAAAGTGGCTTGATCTGGGGGATGCGGCATCCATCCATCCATCCATCCATCCATCCATCCATTTTCCGTCACCCTTCTCCCTAACGGGGTCGGGAGGGGATGCGGCATCTGTAGCCTATTTCCTGCACACGCCTGTGCATGGTGACTCTGGATGTTTCTACTCCAGACTCAGTCCACTGCTACCGCAGGTCCCCCAAGGTCTGGAATCGGCCCTTCTCCACAATCTTCCTCAGGGTCCGGTCACCTCCTCTGGTTGTGCAGCATTTTCAGCCACCCTTTTTCCTTCCTACAGACTTCCCACTGAGGTGCCTTGATAGAGCACTCTGGGAACAGCCTATTCGTTCAGAAATTTCTTTCTGTGTCTTACCCTCTTGCTTGAAGGTGTCAATGATGGCCTTCTGGACAGCAGTCAGGTCTGCAGTCTTACCCATGATTGGGGTTTTGAGTGATGAACCAGGCTGGGAGTTTTAAAGGCCTCAGGAATCTTTTGCAGGTGTTTAGAGTTAATTCATTGATTCAGATGATTAGATTCATAGCTCATTTAGAGACCCTTCTCATGATATGCTAATTTTTTGAGATAGGAATTTTGGGTTTTCGTGAGCTGTATTCCAAAATCATTCGTATTAAGACAATTAAGGACCTGAAATATTTCAGTTAGTGTGCAATGAATCTAAAATGTATCAATGTTAAATTTTTATCATTACATTATGGAAAATAATATTTTGAGAAGGACCTGTATATATACATACAAATAACTTTTGGTTTGTGTCCAAACCAAAAGTTTGGACACAACCTTCTCATTCATTGGGTTTCCTTTATTTTCATGACTATTTATAAGGTAAGAAAGCCACTTATTAACCTGACAGGGCACACCTGTGAAGTGAAAACCATTTCAGGTGACGACCTCTTGAAGCTCATCAAGAGAATGCAGAGTGTGTGCAAAGCAGTGATCACAGCAAAAGGTTGCTACTTTGAAAAAACTACAATATAAGGCGTATTTTCAGTTGTTTTACACTTTTTTGTTTAGTACATATTTCCACATGTGTTAATTCATAGTTTGATGCCTTCAGTGTGAATCTACAATGTCAATAGTCATGAAAATAAAGGAAGGTGTGTCCAAACCTTTGGTCTGTACTATATGTATATATACATACATTCCACACAAGTATTGTTTTTGTTTCTACTTCAGAAAAGTATTTTTTCAATTTGTAATATGTTTTTAAAATGTACATTTAAAATATATATATTTTTACAAATACATGCAGAGTGTATTTTAAAAAGCAATAATCCAAAGTATAATTTTATTAATATATTTAATTAGAATTAAAAGTATAGTTTAGAAAAATGTACTTTTTGAAAGTGTACCAAAATAAAATTTTTAAAGAGGATAAATACATTTCTAAGCATACATTAGAAATGTATTTATTTTAGATTTTTAATATAATCTTAATAAGCATAGCCAGTTGATAAAATACTAAAAATGTATTTCAGAAAAATAAAGCATATTTAAGATATACGTAAATATATATTTTTTTCACAAGGGTAATATAGTTAGAAATGCAAATGTGTCTGTATGTGTTTTGTCAAGGTACAGTAAATAGTTTTATGACAACAGCAATATTTTTTTAGGAGCAAGTACTGCACAGAGGTACCATCAAGAAAAGTATTTTATTTTTGCATTAACACCTCAGCAAGTTCGAGAAGTATGCATATCCAGGTATGGACTGTTTGTTAAATTTCTTCACTTGTTGAAGAAATCATACATATTAAAATGAGTGGTTTATGTTTTACAGAGACTTCCTGCCAGGAGGCAGAAGGGACTATATGGTTCAAATTCAACTAAGGTGAGAACTTAGTTGAATTTTAATTGAATTATATGAGTAATTAATTTGTACTAATTAATGTCATTTAATACGAAATGACAAAAGAGATTAGTAACTTTTAAATAAATTTGGTAGCTAAAAGGTAGCTAAAAGGGTTAGTATTGGTATTTTAGCTACTCTCCATAAATCACAAAAACTGTTGTCAGTTTTTTTTTAAGTCAGAGTCCTCCAAAAATAACGTAATGAATTGAGCTATCCAAAAAGTAATGAAGGGAACAGCAATGCCCCTTTTCACAACATAGTTTTGCAATAAGACGTCATTCAGACACTTTTAGTAGATCAGTGATTCAGCAATTGTATTCCATAATAAGACATACAAGATTGTATGATGTATATAATTTTCAATAACAATTCAATTCTAATATTTATATTGAGGCAGCTTGGATTATTTAGTATTTATTTATTTTAGTACTTGGCAAAACTAATAAAATAAAACCAGCAGGCAACACATTGCCTGCTGGAGCAATGTGCACTAGTGTGCATGTTTCAATGCATTAATTGCACTCTTGTGTACATACTCAAGGGGAGATCATCAAGTTCAAGGCCATTGGAACGTCCTGCTCTGCAAGTTAATAGTGTCTGCATTGCAATATGACAGCAACTTGTTGTAAAACATCAGGGATTTATATCCTAAGTAATCAGTATCCAAGTTCGCATTATTTACTGAATGTGTTTACACCTACTTTCCTGACTTCAAAGATAAAAACCTTAGGGAAATGTTTTACGATCCAAGAATATGACATTTTATTATTTGTAATTTATATAGTACAATTGGTGCATTAACGCTAAAAATTTCAAAGATATTTAACTTTTTGTTTTTGTGTAAAACAGAATCTAAAAGAGTGTGGCATTTAAATTGATCAACTATGAATCTCTATGTGACCAATTTGTTCTCATACGGTAAGATGAGAACGGTCTTCATGTATTTTCATAGAAATCATCTGGATTTCCTTAGATTGAAAGTCATTTGACAAATTGGCAAAATAGTTGAGTTTGATTGCACATTATTTTAGCTAAGGTTTAATTTAAATATGTGTAGTTACAATTTAATGTACTCACCTACATTAAATATACTGAATGTCTGCATATGCATTTAATGTGATTACAAAGCGCCTTTATGGCTTTTATTGAGACTTTGCACTATATAACAAAATTAATTAAATTATACAGTCCCTTCTTGCCTGCAAATTCCTTTGACACAGCCTAGCATAACATCAATATTATGCTTAAATGTTTTTTTTTTTTTTACTTTCAGGTTCTGCTTGGCAGAGACAAGTTGTCCACAAGATGATAATTTCCCCAACAGTCTTTGTATAAAGGTCAATGGCAAGCTCTTTCCTTTGCCTGTAAGTGCTATTTTTCCTTTAGAACAGTAAAGTGTAAACCTTCCACTAAAGTATTTAATGGGATAAGACACTAAATTTTCTGTATCTTTAGGGATTTGCACCACCACCAAAAAATGGAGTTGAACAGAAGAGAACAGGAAGACCCCTAAACATTACCTCCCTTGTCAGACTTTCATCTGCTGTGCCAAACCAGATTTCAGTGACATGGACCCAAGAAATGGGAAAGGTGAGATTCACAATATCTTATTGAATTTAAGCAAGCTATTTAAATCAGTGGCCTCCAACTAGGCCTCCACTTTTTTCACTTCCAACACAAATATCTGAGGTTTAGTTAATACCAGTACCAATCCAATACAGAATTGACTCAAATGTTTCAAAACACAGAAGCAAAAATTCTCTTTTGCACCAGGAAATATAAAAATGATGCAACAATTTCTAACAGTCGTACATGTTACCTGTTATTTTTATTATTAAATCATTTTAAATGAAATAAAAATAACAATATAAGTTGTTAAGTTTATATAAGTCCCATACAGGTAGCTTGGGCAGCGTCCCTTCAAGAACGGGCTGAGGCGCGTTTTTTATTTTTTTATTTTTTTTATTGTACGAATGTACTCGACAACAGGGAGCTAATGATGGGGTGGCAGAAGAAACTTTGGGGCACAAAACAGAAAACGGAAGAGGGGGAGGAATAAAAATGTTGGAGAAACTAAGAAAAGCTTTTCAAAGTGGTTGAAAGACAGAAAGTAAGTGATGTCAGTGTGTCAACAAGAGAGTTGTAAATACTCAGGCTAGCTTAAGCTAGTCAAAATGACAGGTGGTTGTTGTTGTCTGCGCCCCGTATTGAACCAATACGGGACGCAATTTATTCCATATTGCTATAAATGCCTGACATACAAACCTATGACACACATCTCAACAATAAGTGTAATAATAACGATCAAAGCAAAACACGGGAAATATTAAGGTCAGCTAAATTGTCGTTGTGGGACCTAAATAGGACCCCCCCTCAACCCTCGAGGGACTGACGCTGTTGTCACGGTTGCTTAGAGATGGACACTACAGCATCGGTGATCTGCTTGTCAACCCACATCTTTTGAAAATGTCCACCCGATACTACGCCATCCTTAGAAAAAATACAGACTTGAGTGGGAAGACGCACATTCCAGGCTAAACAATTACAGTGAAGTTTAAATGGGGCATTAAAAAAACATTCAGCGATATTCAGGGCGCACAGTTTGATGTCATACACAATGGGTCAGGAGAGGAACACCGCAGACCCGTCAGAACCTAAAGAACCAGACATCAGTCTCTTCATCCCTCAATCATTTCCTGAGACCGAAAAATAATATAAATGGCAATTTAAAGAACAAATCATACAAATAGATTATAGTAAATAAATAAATATCATGAAGAGAACATTAAAAACATTTGTTAGGATTGTGTAGGAAGAATGTTGATATCTTTTATAAATACAGTGTTTTATGATCAATATTATTTCACCATTTTACTAATGTGGGTTACCAGTTTGGATAAGGGTTCCTATCAAGCAAGAAGAATGATAGAAAACATGCTAACACAATGCCTCAGACCTGCAGCCCATAGGCGGTTCTAGATACAGGCTAACAGCTCTTCACTCACTTGTATATTAAATGATAAAATATTGCCCTATTTTCTGTTTCATTCTTTTTTTAGTTGCCCTGTAAGCAGTAATTTATTCACATATATTTACTATTATTATTATTATTATTATGTATACTTTAATTAAAGATAAGTTGTACAAGTTTATGTCATATTTGGGGGGGTTGAAGGGGGAACTGCTGATGACATGTTCAGAATTGGCCAAATGCGGGTAAAAGTATGAAGAAGCGAGTAAATTGGAGCAACACACCCGCCACCATGGCAAGTTGACAATTTGTTTTTTTTTTTGTTTTGTTTTTTTTTATCATTTTTTTCTCCGAAGCCTCTAGTTTTTGCGGCACTAGAGGCTCGTATTTTTGACAGTAGGCAGACAGGAAAGAGGGGGAGGAGAGGAGGAAAGACATGCAGCAAAGGTCACCGGGACCAGGAGTCGAACCCGCGACGTCCGTGTCGAGGACTGAGGCCTCCAAACGTGGGGCGTGCTAACCCCCTGCGCCACCACAGCATGCCCCTAAGTTGACAATTTGAACAGAAAAAAAAAAGCCACATTTAGTTTGAACTTCTGACCATCTGGAGTCCCGACTGATTTATATAATGTCCGTATGACATGAAATGGCTGGTAGAGAAAATTTTTAATTTCCACCCCTGGGTGCAAAAGATGTACTTCATCAGCAGGATGCTCCACTGCTTTCTGCCTTATCACTGTCATATTGCACTGAGCAGAGCTGCAGAAGTGGAGCCCCAGGCTGGGCAGACCTTGATCTGCCGGTGACATGCAATGTGTTGTAAAAGTGTTCTAAAAACAATAAAAACTCTTCAATTCACCCCAAGAAACTATTCCATTTGGCATGAATTCCTCCGATCATGTAAGTCATTCGGTCCAAGTTTTCTTTTCACTGGCATCTTTAAAGGTGAATGTTGTAATCTCCAAAGTATGTTTTTTTTTTCTAACAAGCAGCTTGAGTGATTTGTTGGAGATACTAATGAGCCTGAGACCAAATGCAGTCGAGACCGAGACCATCAAAAAATGATCTCGAGACCCTGTCTTGAGTACTACATCACTGGCACACAGCTATACTGGGTTTTCACAGATGCACATCCATGCACTGGTTATTGGTTAAGTTTCTTTATTATTTTCACTCATGTTTCCACTGAGCATTGCAGTGTATGCTTGTGGCTAACATAGTCATTATTAAACAAAGTTATCAGCACAACAACGGCTCAGTATGACCTCAACACACAACATGGGTGTCAGAAGCATTGGACTTCAATGTTTTTGTGGACTAGCTCAGGTTGTGTGTATATTTGTGCGGAACCATCTTGCTTTTTGCAACATACAGCACGCATCCAGATGTACAGTGCCTTGTGAAAGTATTTGGCCCCCTTGAACTTTTCAACCTTTTGCTGCTTTTCAGGCTTCAAACATAAAGATCTAAAATGTTTATTATTTTGTGAAAAATCAAGAAGTGGGACACAACCTTGAGGTAGAACAAAATTAATTGGATATTTTGAATCTTTTTCACAAATAAACTGCAAAGTGGGGCGTGTAATATTATTCAGCCTCTTTTCATTTAGTGTAGCAAACTCACTAAAGAGATTCAGTGAGGATCTCTGAATGATCCAATGTTGTCCAAAATGACTGATGATGATAAATAGAATCCACTTGTGTGCATTCAAGTCCCCCTATAAATGCACCTCCTCTGTGATAGTCTTAGGGTTGTGTTTGAAGTGCAGAGATGATAATTGTAATTTATGTATGCAGCTGAGATATAGACCTCTGATGGAGATGGGGAATAAGGGCCTGTCCTGGTATCCTCTGGAACAGAGAGAGGACTCCATATGCCTCAACCGAAAGTTTTGTGAAATGTGCAAATCTCTGTCAAATATCACTATTTAGAGACACAAATTCAAGACATGTAACCGAAGGACTGGTCATATGTCAGTGACTTTATGTATGAAGTCACAAAATTGTAATTTTAGAAAGCTTTTTGAGGAGCTTACTAGATACAGGCTGGTCTCTAAGACATACTTATTGGTCATTGAGGAACAGGATCCTAATCGAAGAAAAGTATTTGACTGATCCAGAGAGATAAACCTAACACTCAGCCCTCTTAAATACAGTCAGTTGTGTTGAACATGTGTTCACTTCTTAAGGCTCACAAGACCATTGGCAATAAGTGACATGCCAGTGCCAACAGACGCTGGAGCGATAAAGATTTCTTGGCATGGCTTTGGGAAATTTATACCCAACTATAGTGAAAGCTCTGCTCCACTCCGACAACTTACACATAGACACTGACTGGGACAAACAGCAGAAACGTGCTTTCGAAACATTAAAAGAACGCATGTCAAACCCTCCAGTGCTTTCTCTTAGTACAATGTTTGCAGACCTGTCACACTCACTTGTGATGCTTCACATTATGGACTTGATGTAGCATGCATGCAAGAAGGCAATGCAGTGGTCTATGCTTCACAGAATTGAGACACACTGAAATGAGATATGCCCAAATCAAAAAAGAGCTGCCCACTGTTGTTTTAATAAGAGCCAATTTATGCAGCACCCTCCAGAAAGCAAGGAATGATGTAACTGTTATCAGTGCAACATTGACCTTGTCTACATGAGTGGCAAACGAATGCACTTATCTGACACATTGACAAGAGTGCAGAGAAGCTCTTCAGCTCAATTTAGATTATTTTAACTTGATGTCTGTGAGATATAGGTCTTCAGCTTGCTTGCAGAAATTAAAGAAACACATCGAGTCAGATATGACTTCAGATACTCAGCAGCATCATCAAACATGGATGGCCTGCCAAATTGCGCACTCTCCCACATACAGCACATATGTACACTGCCTGGCAAAAATAAAAGTCGCCACCTGGATTTAACTAAGCAAATAGGTACCAGCCTCCTATTGGATAATTACTGCATAGGCGATTATCTTTCAGCTGGCAACAAGTTATTTAACCTCAGCTGATGCAATGAGTAACTCCTCATTTCTCAAACAACCATGGCAAAAGACACATCCTGTGGTCATGGAAAAGATGTTAGTCTGTTCAAGAAGGGTCAAATCATTGGCATGTTCAGTTTGCTAGGGAGCATAAAGATTGGACTCTGGAGGAATGGAAGAGGGTCATGTGGTCTGATGAGTCCAGATTTACCCTGTTCCAGAGTGATGAGAGCATCAGGGTAAGAAGAGAGGCAGGTGAAGTGATGCACCCATCATGCCTAGTGCTTACTGTACAAGTCTGTGGGGGCAGTATTATGATCTGGGGTTGCTGCAGTTGGTCAGGTCTGGGTTCAGCAACATTGTGTGCCCAAAGAATGAGGTCAGCTGAGTACCTGAATATACTGAATGACCAAGTTATTCCATCAATGGATTCTTTCTTCCCAAATGGAACGGGCATATTCCAAGATGACAATGCCAGGATTCATCAGGCTCAAATTGTGAAAGAGTGGTTCAGGGAGCATGAGACATCTTTTTCACACATGGATTGGCCACCACAGAGTCCAGACCTTAACCCCATTGAGAATCTTTGGGATGTTCTGGAGAAGGCTTTGGGCAGTGGTCAGACTCTCCCATCATCAATACAATATCTTGGTAAAAAATTAATGCAACACTGGATGGAAATAAATTTTGTGACACTTCAGAAGCTTATTGAAACGATGCCACAGCGAATGCGGGCTGTAATCAAAGCTAAAGGCTGTCCAACAAAATACTAGAGAGTGTGACCATTTTTTGGTGGCGACTTTTATTTTGGCCAGGCAGTGTATTTCCCTTTCGCTAACTTGAACTTCCTATTGAGGAAACTGTAATCCTCCTGTTATCACACAAGACATATCTGGGAATACTTCACAGTGGACACCCAGGGGTAGAAGCCACCAAACGCAGAGCAAGAAGCATTGTATTCTGACGCACATGACAAAAGAGATTGATGAGAAAGTAGAGGCATGCTCTGTGTGTAATTGTACTAAACCACTGCATTTGAATCCAGTTCTGGAGCGCCCTGGTCCACAATACCTTCTGATACTTTGAAGGCACAACAAGCAGTACTTTGTACTTTATGGATTTAAGGTCATGGTTATGATTTATGTTGCTTATTGCAGGTCTGGAGAGCGTGAAATGTGTTTGCCATACTACTGTTGAGAAGTTTGGGCACAGATATTTCTTCCCTATGGACAATAACAGCCAGCCAAGGTGGTCACAAAATGGCTTGAGGATAACAAAGTCCGTATTTTTTGAGTGACCATTCAAAGCCACGATCTCAGTTTAATGGAGAAATTGTTGGAAAATCTGAAATGCATTTAAATGTCATCGTCAATTAAAAATTTATGTTAAAATTAGGGCTGTAACAATTCCTTTATTGATTTCAATACCTTAAATCTAAAAATTTCTCAAAGCAAATTATCTGCCGCAAAGCTTTGTTAAATTACATTTTATTATTTAGCATACTGTGTTCTGACTGGGTGATTACTTGTGTTGCACAACACACTTACTTCCGCTGCGCATATTAATTGTTGCGAAACGCTAAGTACAAGCAGCATAACATCCAGTTTTCAAGTTCGGTCTGGGGAGTTTTCATTCATTTATGATACTGTGTGGGTTTCCACTGTTCTTTTGGGGAACCAATAGGAATCCTTGAAATTGCTGGCACAATGCCTGGAGTACAGAAGCCTTTCTCCTTCCAGAGCTTCTTCCTCGGGGGCTGTTTCAGAGTGAACGGCGGGGAAGAGCATTGGCAGGTGTATTTATGCAGGTGAGCAGCTCATAATGGGCTGCTATGACGTAGTTGATGCTTAATGTAAGTGTAGCTACACTGATGAACTGAAAGATAACTATACCACACAGGGGCAGGGGGAAAAAGTTAGGACATTTCCAAGGGTCCCTGACCCTACGAAGGGCCACACATTTTTCTTTTATTTTGGTGGGGTCCTTCCACAAAAAATTTCTTTTTTTTAATAGAAATAGAAAAAATTGGGGGCCCTGTCAGAGACAAAATTATTCGTATAGTGTTTTTAAAATTCTTTTTAGCAGTAAAAAATTAAATGTTACCCCTCTCAGACCAAAAAGCACACATCCATATCTGCACTGAACACCCTCCTGGATCTGCATGAAATGGTTTATTCCTGCTTAGCGGGCTTGACATGACGGTGTTCAGCAGCAGTTAGAAGAATACAAGAAGGACAGTGACAGTTGCTATGCTGCCAAGAAAAATAAAGTCCATCCATCAGAAGGGAGTCCTTCTGAAGTTGCTTCTCAGCCTCTTCTTCCAGCTTCTCTGGGGGAATCCCCTGGCGTTCCCAGGCCAGCCGAGAGACTGGTCTGGTCCCTCTAGTCCCTCCAGCGTGTCCTGGGTCTTCCCCGGGACCTCCTCCTGGTGGCATGTGCCCGGAACACCTCACCAAGGAGGCATCCTGAACCGATGCCCAAGCCACCTCAACTGGCTCTTCTCGATGTGAAGGAGCAGCGGCTCTACTCTGAGTCCCTCCTGGATGACTGAGCTTCTCACCCTATCGCTAAGGGAATCACTCCAGCGAGAGCTGCAGATTACAACCTGATGAAGCCAACAGGATCATATCATCCACAAAAAGCAGAGATGCGATCCTAAGGCCACCAAATCAGATCCCCTCAACACCTTGGCTGCACCTAGAAATTCTGGCCATGAAAGTAATGAACAGAATCGGTGACAAAGGGCAGCTCTGGTGGAGTCCAACTCAACGGAAACGAGCCCGACTTACTGCCGGCAATGTGGACCAGACTCCGACAGCGGTCATGCAGGGACCTGATAGCCCGTATCAAAGGGCCCATACCCCATACTCCAGGAGAACCCCCCACAAGGCTCCCCGAGGGACATGGTGGAACGCTTTCTCCAAGTCCACAAAACACATGTAGACCGGTTGGGCGAACGCCCATGCACCCTCCAGGACCCTGCAGAGGGTGTTAGAGCTGGTCCAGTGTTCCATGGCCAGGACGAAAACCACACTGCTCTTCCTGAATACGAGGTTCGACTATCCGACGGACCCTCCTCTCCAAGGCCCCTGAATAGACCATACCAGGGAAGCTTAAGAGTGTGACCCCTCTATATAACACCCTACGGCCCCCCTTTTTGAACAGGGGGACCACCACCCCAGTCTGCCAATCCAGGGGAACTGCCACTGATGTCCCTGCAACATTGCATGTCGAATCTACATGCGACATGCAATGTGTCGGTTTTGTGTTGGTTGTCGGGTTGTGTTGCAGCCAACACAACCCTGCAACATCCAGACCCTTAAGGAACTCCAGGCGAATCTCATCCACCCCCGGAGCCCAACCACCAAGGAGCTTTTTAACCACCTCGGCAACCTCATCCCGAGATTGAAGAGCCCAAGCCAGAGTCCCCAGGATGGAACATTCCGTCCTCAATGGAAGGAATGTTGGTGAGATTGAGGAGGTCTTCGAAGTATTCTGCCCACCGGCCTACAATGTCCCGAGTTGAGGTCAGCAGCACACCATCCCCATTATAAACAGTGTTGGTGCTGCACTGCTTCCCCCTCCTGAGACGCTGGATGGTGGACCAGAATCGCCTCGAAGCTGTGCAGAGGTCTTTCTCCATGGCCTCTCCAAACCTCTCCAAAACCCAAGTTTTTTGCCTCAGCAACCACCCGAGCCGCATCCCACTTCACCTAAAGGTATCCATCATCTCCTTCTTGAGTCCCACAAGCCAAAAACCAATACACCAATTTGTTGGTGTATTACCATGACCACCTGGTATGAAGTGTGGTTTAGCCTTTGAGTTGTACCACTGCAGCCCAGGATGAAAATCCAGCAGAACAGTGATATTGGTTTGGGTGTGGGCTTGCTTTTATGAGTACCTGACATTGTTATGGGGCCCAATATTAGGACACCTTTAATTAATATCTTTGAAATGATAGCAACACAAATGAAAATTTTGGCTGCACAAATGTATCACAAACATTTGACACCCATTTTGTTTTATTTTTGTAATGTTGGCAGGATGCTGATTCATCTCGCTGAAATATACGAGTAAAACTCTTTATGTGAGTCGTAAAACTTTGATCATATCACATGATCTAATATTTAGAAATGAGGTCATCAGACTGACAAAAATAGAAATTTATGTGGAAATTCTTGTATTTTACAAAGTAACTAAAGGACATAGAACATTTATACTTAAATCTTATCTTTGTTTGCTTCCAAGAGACAGTGATACAATAAATACATTTATTTATGTATATAATAAATGTATGTTTTTGTGGACTTTTTGTTTTCTCTATTTACATATGGGAGGGAGGAGGAGGTCCAGCATTGCCTCCCTGCCAATATCTCTTGCCACTATTTTGTCCCCCCATTTTCTGCCACCGGAAAAATTTTAAAAAAACAAATGGAAATAAAAGAAGTTCTGAGGGACAAAAGGAATAAATAAATTAAAGAGACATGAATGCATCTATAAGTGAAAGGAAAAACCAAAGCATATATTTTTAAAAACAGGATCATTTAAATTACGTGCTTAAAAATATTTTTGGGAAAATTTAGATGGAAAAATAAAAAACAATATGACTTAAATTATACAACAAGGTAAAGTTCTTCTTTTTAAGTTGTGCATTTTAAGTGCATTCATTTATTTATTGGGCAATTTATTCAATTTAGTTCAAGTCAAACCTTTTCCCCAAAGGGGCACATTGAACATACCTAATAAATACAATATAAAATATCTAAATAGAGTGCAGTATGCATTAGCAAGTAGCATATGTGCATTGAGGTAGGTAAATTCCTTTGTGCAACTGAAGCCCCATGGAATGGTACACAGTATGCTTTTATATGAATGTGCAGTGGGCATGTGAGGTGTGAATGCCTATATGTTGGGAGGGGAGATGTTTATGTGTATCTGAATATACAAATATGTTTCTACTTTTTTTTGTCAATGTCAGTAGTTCATTCTTTATACTCCTACTTAGATCAACATCATTAGATTATTTTTCTTCTTTTGCTCTTTCCTGTGGTTTATTTTGTTTATATTTCATTTTAATTCCTGTATAGCACTTTGTATTGCCTTGTTGAAGAAAATGTGCTATGTAAACAAAATTACCTTTACTTTCACCTTTGCTCCTTCAACAGGATATTACAGTTTAAAGAATAATATTTTTGATTGTTTTTTATTTTTTAGACTTATTCTCTCTCTGTGTACCTTGTGAGGCAACTGACATCACCATTGCTCCTGCAGAGACTGAGGATGAAGGGAATCAGAAGCCCAGACCACTCCAGGGCCCTAAGTAAAAATTTTAATTGTTGTATTAGTTTCATAAGATATACTGTGCTTTTTTTTTTGTTGTTGTTGAAGATGGTTTTAGTCATTGGTTCTCAATCCTGGTCCCAGGACCTTCTGTCCTGCAGTCAAATATGCCGAGGGCCAAAACACCAAATTTGCAACAAGCCGAGCTCCGGACTGGTTCACCGTTTACTAAAACATATTGAAATAATTGCACATAGCCTATTGAACCAAGACCTAACACAGTGTATATTATTTAATAATTAAATGAATAAAGCAATATTTTCTTATGGATCTGTCAGTAATTTCAAGTGAAACCATTTTTCAACAGGCAAACAGAAAAAAACAAACTTCCTTCAAAGTAAAATAGCATGTTCTGTACATTAAAAGAATAAAGCAATATTTTGTCATGACTCTGTCTGTAACCTCAAGGAAAAACATTTTCAACAGGCAAACAGCAAAAAAATTGTTTTGAAAAACTAAATATGTTTCTTAATATCAAGATAAATACATAATTTAAAGTGCATGCAGTATAAACTGAAAATGCGTTATTATACTGCACTATGAAGATCAATGTGATATTCTTGTCTTTGTGTTTCTGAGAAGCTTGATAGTGCCTTCTTAGATTATATTCTTTCATTACAGCCAAACTATCTCCACACAGAAGACACACAGGCAGTCATGGCATAGTTACTTTGAAAAAGTAACTTTAATCAATTACTGATTACTCTTTGAAAAAGTAACTTAGCTGGATTACTAATTACTTGATTTGGAAAGTAACTAAGTTACATTAAAAGTAACTTTTTAGTTACTTTCAACAACAACACTGCCACCTGTGAAAATCACATTGATCTTTGCCAATACTTAATTGCAAGTTATTTTATAATAGTAACATCAACAATGTGTCTTCTCTTACAGTATATGGTTGAACTGAAGGGGAGATTGTTTAATGGTTACAACGGTACAAAGAAAAAATAACTTTAGTAATTTGTGCATGTTTTTTGTGTGTTTCTATTGTCTGAGAAACTAGGATTTTAGACCCCTCTCCCCCTGCGTCTCAGCCTCCAGATTGTGCGTTACGGCCCTGGGTTTGCTGTAACCCCTGCCGCTCTACAATTCAGATGTCCCACTGCACAGATTTGTGACACTTATCTTAATATTAGTAATTATAATGGCATTTAGTTGCACAACTTTACGGATGTTTATACGTGGCTGTTTGCACGTTTATTGCGCTGTTCATATTAGTTTCGATGTTTATTATTTTCTGGAGCGCAATGCGAAGCTTGACATCATTCAGAGGTAAAATATTAACTTGACATGATCAAAAACACAGCGGGACGAATCATGAATCTGACTAAAACTGAGACTGCATGTCAGACGAATTCTGGGTTTATGTTACTTATTAAGCCCAACAACCGCAACCGCAATTTAATGACTCATTAAATCTACAAGAGACTTAAAAAAAAAAAAAAAAACAAGCCCAAAGCAGCTTATAATAATACACACAGGTTTGCCTTTCACCTCCATGAACATAAACTCTGCCTCCCACCTGGACGCTCTGTTCTCAGCATCCACTAACCGTTTAGCCATTTTTGAGGAGGGGGGGACCTGAAAGTTGATCTCTGCTCTGATTGCTGATGAAGTCGCTTGTGCGCTGAAGTGACTTCACAGGCTACCGTTGCGTTGTGGGGAATGTAGTATTGGTGCATGCAAAATGCCAGTCGGCCGCTGTGGCCAGTGGGCCGCTGTGGCCTGCGGGCCGATTCTAATAGTAATTAAATATCATGCAGGGGGCCATAGATAATTAATTCGTGGGCCGCATCTGGCCCGCGAGCCTTGACTTTGACATATGTGCCCTAAACTTTCATCTGGAACAAGAGAAGACTGATCAGATATTTATCTTCCAACAAGAGAATGATTGCAAGCATAAAACAAAATCTACAATGGAATGGTTCACAAATAAACATATCTAAGTGTTAGAATGGCCAAGTCAAAGTTCAGACCTGAATCCAATCGAAAATTTGTGGAAAGAGCTGAAAACTGCTGTTTTGCAAGGAAGAAGGGAAAATTTATCTCTCGATATACAAAGGTGAAAGAGACAAAACAAAACGACTTACAGCTGTAATTGCAGCAAATGGTGGCGCTACAAAGTATTAACACAAGGGGGCCGAATAATATTGCACGCCCCACTTTGCAGTTTTTTATTTGTTAGTTTTAAAATATCCAATAAATTTCGTTCCACTTGTCGATTCTTCGCAAAATGAACATTTTAGAGTCTTCACAATGGAGAATGGTTGTTTACAGTGCAAACAATTTCAGGTAAACGATGTGAACTGCATTCACATAGATATATATATGTCACAAACAAATTTTAGTGATTGAGTAACATTTAAAACTACAGAGTTCCAGGAAGCAATCGATTTTCAATAACAGAGTCCAGACTCTCTGTACTGAGCAAACAGCAGAAGACAAGGGGCTGTTTTTTATCAGGCTACATGTAGTAAGAAGAAGTTATATTTTTGTTTATTGTCAGGAGTTGTCCCTCTGATAATGAAAAATTAAATGGGAGGCTTTATGTATTTTACGGCCACATAGTGCCATTTTATATTGCAATCAAGTAAAAGTGCTATCTTTAACTGTTAAAAATAGATAGATAGATTATTAAATTGTAATTTTCATCTGCCACACAGCACTGTTAGGTATACATTAAATACTGAAAAACATTGCATTTCTTTAGACTTAAAAAATGTTTAGCAAAATGTTTAAACAAACAGTCCCTCTGTTTCTGTTGTACTCCTTTCCTGGCTTTCCTGATGACAGGAAAGCCAGTCATGTCATGGCTGGTGTCCATATTAGCCAGGAGTTTCTGCAGTGTTCCCTGCCACTGTCGCCAGATTCCAGCCTTTTATCGATCACTGAGCCGGCCCTCCTGATTTGTTTCGCCAGCCTGGAAAGGTCTGCCTTAGATCGCAGTATCCTTAGAGATACTGCCACCACCAGCACACCACAGCGTATGACAAGACATTGGCAACAACAAACTGATAAAACAATCCCAGCAATTTTCAACAGATGTTAAAAATCCTAGCCAGAACATCCTGGTCTGGAGCTTCTTATTAGAGCTGCTTTGTGTTGCTCGGCCAGTCCAGCTTGTTGTCCAGCCACAGTCCTCGGTATTGATAGGTCTGCACAACCTCCACCTTCAGCGGAGGTGATGTGAGTGCCACCGGTCTAAAGCCATTCAACCTACTGGACCTGTTTTTCTTATGGATGAAATTCAGGTAATTTGTGAGACACATCCCAGGTTGTGATGTTAACATGGGCTAAGAAAGCCATAAGAAGTCCTGTTTGTAGTTTGCCGGAAGCCATTTTGGGGACACAGCACACATGTGGAAGTTCACTCTGAACACATCCTCCTGAATGGTTGTGGCAGCATCACCTTCTGGGGTTACTTCTCTTCGACAGTGACAGGGAAGATGATCCAAATAATGTTGGAAGAAAACTTGCTGGAGTCTTCAAAAGATTTGATACTTTGGCGGAGGTTCCAGCAAGACTACAACCCTAAACATAAAGCCAGGGATACAATAGACTCACTTAACACAAAACATATTCATGTGTTAGAATAGCTGTATTATGCCATGTTGCATTGTAGTAATCCAGGCATAAAGAGCCCCAACTAAGTACTGAGTGCTGTACATGCTCATATTTTTCATGTTTATGCTTTTGAGTTGGCCAACATTTCTAAAAATTATTCTTTTGTATTGGTCTTGAGAAACATTTAGCTTTTCCTGGGGATTGTGCTGGCCAATCCCCAGACCTTAAAAAAAAAAACAGAAAAAATTCTTTTTTTCTTAATCCATGATTTCACTCTCTTACCGGTGTGTTCGGGGTCATTGTCTTGTTGAAACAAATATTTCATGGGCATTTCCTCTTCAGCATACAGCAACATGACTTCTTCCAGTATTCTGTTGTACTCAAACTGATCCGTGATCCCTGGTACACAATAAATGTGACCCACACCATAATACAAGAAACGTCACTTCATAATACTTGACAAACTATGCTTCACCGCCTTCACTGTGTACTGTTATGGTGAAATTTAATTTGAGTGCATACATTTTCAGTCTGAAAACGAGATTACCTGTCTTCTCAAAACTTTTAATACTTCAGCAAACATTTTCATTTTGAAAGCAGGACTTAAGGTCTTTCTTCTCAAAACTTGTATCCTTTGTACTCAAAACTTCTCCTGGCGCTCTTCCAGAGCTCTCTGCTCGCTTACTAAACATCCTCTGCTTTTGGAACAAAAATGCACCATCACTTGGCAACCTCTCAGCCAATAGAATGAAAGTCCTGGACTGGGTGGGTTTGTTTCCTTCTGGTGTTTGTTTCCTTCTCATACACTACATTCCTTCTAGTGTATTGGAGAATGTGGCTGACGATTATAGCAACCAGTGCCATCCACTGGATGGATGTATCATGGATCCATCCATCCGTCCATCGATGGATAGATCTATCTGTCTGTATAAACATAGAAATGTATATTTATTTAAATATAAATATCTATCTATATTTATCTGGATAAATATAGATATTTAAATATAGATATAATTTAGACATATATCTAAATTATATCTATATTTGGGTATATATTTATTTAGATATATATTTAGATATAAAAGTCCCCTATATACTGTGGCTTGAATTCAGAGTTTGCAGGAAATCTGACTGTCTGTGACCCTTAGAACCAAAAAGGGTTACTCTCCTCAGTACACAAAATATTACTTAATTTGTTTTTAGGCCAATCAATGTGTTTTTTTTGGGAAATTGTAGCCACTTCTGCACATGTATTTTTTCACAATGGGACTTTGAGGGGGCTTCCTGCTTGTAGCCTGGCTTCTCATAGACATCGTCTGTTTGTTGTAGTTTTCACAGGAAGTCTCAGACCTTTGTTGATCTTCCTGGACCTGATCATTGGCTGAGCCTTTGCCATTTTGGTTACTAACCAATCCATTCAAATATCATTTTTCTTTTTTCTTCATATCCTTTCTGGTTTTGGCTATTTTAAAGGGTTTGACACCATTTTAGCTAACAGCCTATAATTTTCTGCACTTATTTATGGGCTTTTTTTTCTTTCATTAAATTTTTGATCAAAGAATGCTCTTCTTCTGAACAGTGTCTTGAACAAACCATGTTACTTCGTTTTTCAAGGACAAATGCACATCCAGTTGAGTTGCCTTGATCCTTAAATAAGGGACACCTGCATAACATAATTTTGAAAATAACTGTCTCTCATAATTTTTAACATAATTGATGAACTCACTAATTGAACTCAGCACTGCTATTTTTTGAACACATCCCTGTCAGAAAATGATTGAGTTTCATGGAATCAGCAGCAAGCACAAAATGCTTGTTGGGTCTGTTGGTTTTCTCAAACTTCCCTCAACATTTTAGAAACTTACTGCAGTGTGGAAATTGAAATTCAAACAAAAATACTGATTTATCTTTCCAGTGGGACTGCTATTATTTTGAATACAACTGTCTCTCTCTCTCTCTCATATACGTATATACACACACATACACACACGCATATATAAATTCCCTTCTCACCCACCGCGGGTGGTTCTGACCCTCTGAGCTCGGGTCCTCTACCAGAGGCCTGGGAGCTTGAGGGTCCTGCAGTATCTTGGCTGTACCAAGGACTGCACATTTCTGGACTGAGATGTCTGATGTTGTTTCTGGGATCTGTTGTAGCCATCGATCCAGTTTGGGGGTGACTGCCCCGAGGGCCCCGATGACCACAGGCACCACTGTGGTCTTCACCTTCCAGGCCCTCTCCAGTTCCTCCCTGAGGCCCTGGTATGTTGTCCCTGCACATAACAGGCCCTGCTGTTATGTGCTGGACATCAGTCTTTCACTCGAGAGGGCGAGGTTCGAATCCAGTCTGGGTCCTTTGGCAAGACCCTTCAAGCTACTGCCTACCTCATACTATGAGAGATACTAAGATGCGTAACATGCTGGCTCAGACGTCGCCCGGCCAAACAAGGTCTGCGTCAGGTGCTGGGGAACCAGAGCACCTTGATGACAAATGGGCTACTGGAACAAGACGGAAATGGGCAAGAGATGAAAATGTGGATCTGTTGGAAAGCTACTACTCAAGTAACCCTAATCAGAGAGGTTACATGCAAAGACTGGGGAAGGAATGGTTACTTCGACATCCGCAGTCAACACTAAGTGCTAAACAACTAGTAGCTCAGTGTTCCAACATCCGCAAACGACAACTGCTGTCACAACTTGTGATTGACGAGACACAACACAAATGCTACGGCAAAAAGGAGGAACCCGGATGTCAGAACTGTGGGGACTTAACTACAAGTCCCCACCCAGAGAGGGGATATGCAGCCCCAATGAATGGGTCTGAGCTGAACGAGACAGCTGCTGACCTGATAGAGATTTTTTATATATATATAACTGTTATACTGTTATATTTGTTTTTTTTTAGCTGAGTGCATTGTGATTTTCAGAGATATTGGTATTGTCAATTTTGTTTCATTTTCATAAACAAATGTTCTTCCTTCTTTGTTTCAGTTAAGGAGAAGCTAACAGCAGATCCAGACAGTGAAATTGCCACAACAAGTCTTCGGGTGTCACTCATGTGTCCGGTAATTTAAGCATTTGTATAAATTGACACTATAAAAATACAAGATAACACAGTTGTTGGGACTGGGGGCAAAGATGTTTTCTTATGACAGAAACTAAAGACCATTTCCTTGATTTTGTCTACTTTTAACTGGTTCTCTCAGCACCTTGGCACAAAGTCATCCACCAAAGTCATGTACTCCACCTCCAGTCCCCCTCAACACACATCACTATGACCATGTCATTTGAGTAGTTTTTCAGATGGCACAGTTTGGAACAGTGTTTAAAGTCCGCAGTGTAGGTGGTGAATAGCACAGCTCGGTTTTACATGTTGGATGTAAAGAAGCAGTCCTATAATCTCACAAACTGTCAGATACTCAAGGATCCAGGTGATATGTGATGCAGCCACATCCATTTTTTGAGCTTCTTGCATATTAATCCTGGCTGGATTAATGGTACCAGGAATATCGAAGGAGGAATAGACCCTCTGCAGGAGATATATAAATTGAAAAGGGTCCTGGGCTTCACCCACCTGTGTCCTCAGGTGCACTTGTATCAGCTTCTCCATAACCTTCATGATATAAGAGATCAGAGCGATGTGTCTGTGGCTTATATGGCTTTAGGAAATGCTTTCTTTGGCACTGACCTGACCTGAACATAGTGCACAAATGTAGCTATTGGTAAAAAGAATTCCACAATTTTACAAAATAACGTGTTCTACATACAAATAGAAAATTACCAACATAAGTTTTTTAAAACTTGGAATCAGCGTTTTCCAGACCAAAAGTTTAACCAAACCTTTAAGTACCTAGAAAATTATACTTTTCTGCATTTGAATATGTGGATGAATGGGAATGACAGCTTTCATTGTAAAGCGTTTTTGAGTGTTTTAAGAACGGGTTGAATATCTGATGATATTTTATCAAAAATAAATATGCTTTAGTTCTCATTGCATTTATGACATGAACACAATAACATTTAGCTTTCCTGTTTGTTAGGTTTCATGTTTAATAAGTCTCAATTACCGTATTTTCCGCATTATAAGGCGCATAGAATAGACGCTACAGTAGAGGCTGGGGTTACGTAATGCGTCCATTAGATGGAGCTGCATGAAAGTGAATGTCAACAAAACAGTCAGATAGGTCAGTCAAACTTTATTAATGGATTACAAACCAGCGTTCTGACAACTCCGTTCACTCCCAGAATGAATAGCTGTTTTATTATTTTCCCCCGAGATAAAGTCAGTGACGTGGTATTTTCGTGACACAGTTTATCTTTTAACAACACTAAGGTATAACATGTAGTGCAACATTTATATCACATAGTGGAGGGTAACTTTTCCTGAAACAGTAGTTTGTGTGCACCAAGAAGGACCGCCTCTAAATTTATTGATATTAAGTTCGAGTCTAGCACTGTTGCCCTCATTCGAATAGTGATTGTACCAACACTTCTACTTGCTGCTCTCTGTTCAACAACCTACTGTTCGAGTTTGCCCTCCAACTGTAGTCATCTTGCTTTGTTCCCTCGGAAACTCTGTTTAGTGTTCTTTAATTGGTGTAGATCATCTTGTTGCTTCCTCCACCTCCACATCATTGATTCGTTAACGTTAAATTTTCTTGCTGCTGCTCTATTCCCGTGTTCTACTACGTAATTGATCGTCTTGAGTTTAAACTCTGCGTCGTAAGCGTGTCTCTTAATAGGAGCCATTTTGGGGTCTTTACACAAACACACAAATGGAAATGAAATGGCACGGTTCGCACAGTCATATATCCCAGCATGAACCACGCGCTTCTTCTTCTACGGGGGAAAATGAAGTCGGCGGCTGCTTACCGTAGTTGCAGACCTGTTGTGGCTCAATATTGGTCCATATATAAGGCGCACCGGATTATAAGGCGCACTGTCGGCTTTTGAGAAAATTGAAGGTTTTTAGGTGCGCCTTATAGTGCGGAAAATACAGTACACAATTTATATAAACTAAACAATATGTAATACATTAAAGCAAGTATTTTTGTTCATGTTTTGATTTAATTTATTTTACCTGTCGTTTTAAGCTGGGTAAGATGCGACTGACAGTCCCGTGCAGAGCTGTGACATGCTCTCATCTACAGTGCTTTGATGCTGCCCTCTACCTGCAGATGAATGAAAAGAAACCTACTTGGATCTGTCCTGTGTGTGACAAGAAAGCCGATTATGAGAATCTCATTATTGATGGGTTTGTAAAATAATGTTACGTTAGTTAGCTACACATCTTAAAATTCTGAAATTTTATTTATTTTCAAGGTTTGAGTAGGTCTGTGAAATATACATGTTTAAACACCTTTTTTTCTTTGACTCTAAGTAATAATTTGAGCAGCTATAAAAATACAGAAGGGTTTTTTGTGGGTGTTTCAAATAAATGACACATGGTATATATTCTTCTTTTACCATAATATGCTAAATACGCTGAAGATTTCCATCATCATTTTAGGTATAGCCATCTTGCTTTTTGGTCATTTCTGGCTGGTAAGCCCCACAGAGGCAAAGATTTTGAGGTCACAGGGATAGCTGTTGCATAGGGCATCAAACAGATGCCTTTACTGGCTGTGGCTACCTTTAAATACCTTTAAGGTTGAACATGTTTAAGACCATTTTTAAAATATACTGTAAATGTAAAGTGAGCCTTTGTTTTATTTATTACAAAGGAATCGAGATTTCTTAAGAAATTTTAAATTTAGTGTATGGAATTTCATGGTTTGAAATGAGCACAAAACCTTTACTCCGTAATGTAGCCTCTTGGCAATAGTCATCCCACTATTGCTGACTTTCTTGCCATATTAAGCAACATTTCAGATAAAAAAATTTTAAAAAAATTGGCATTGGCCAAAATCAAAATGGTGTAGGGTAGGCTTTTTAAAGATCATAATTGGTGATCGGCCAGAAAACTGCAATAGGTGCACCCCTACTTAAGATGGAATATATACACAGATATTCATGATGTATTTTGATTAAATACATCTTTGGCATAATTTCAATAACAAAAAATTGTATCTATACCAGGAGAGTCTCTCTCACCTGAGAATGTTGACCAGTACTGGGCTGATTCTGAGCCTCCATACAATTTTAGCTAGGTCCGGGAGAAGTTTCACGTAACTTAGAAATTGATTTAAAAATATTTGTTTTAGTCACATAAATTATGAGCAGCAAACAACATATTTCCAACTACAGTTGGCAATAAAAAAAGTGCATAAGGCATGCATTTTCCCTTAAACCCAGCTACAGTTGGCAATATGTTGGCTACTGGTATTAATGCAGTAGCCAAGGAACTTAATGTAAAAAAAAAAAAAAAAAAATTTTTGTTAAAAACATGTGAATGATTGAGAAGTTTTAATTCTTATCAAACATATGTTTTGAAGCCAAAAAACCTCAGAAATATTTAGGGCCAACCAGGAGAATCAACTCATTTTAAATTAAAACTCAGTTTCACACAAATACTAATATTCAAGCAAAACTTTTGGTCTGTTGAACTGGACCATTCAAGATTGCTGTTGAGCAAGATTTCTATTAGCAGCTCCACAAATCTTTTTGGTAAACGTTACATTACCAAGAGACATGCAGACATACCTTTATCTTGGCCTTTGTTAACTCTTCTTTCTCTTTCTTTTCTCTCTCCATGAAAGATAAGTCCTTTTTTTACAACATTATTTTGCTTACTTTCACCAGTGCCTTAGAGGTCTGAATACACACTTCACATTGCACAGCAGCTCATTTCACTGGTGAAGGTTGACCATGGCCACCAAAAGGCACCCAAGAGCAGTTTTTTTTTCTTAGTGTCCATATAAAAAATGACATACATTATCAAATATATATTATTGTAAAAACGAAATAGAACCACATCATCTGCAAAGATCAGAGACAATCCTAAGGCCACCAAAATGTATCCCCTCAACACATTGGCTGCACCTAGAAATTCTGGCCAGAAAGTTATGAACAAAATTGTTGACAAAAGGGAGCCTTCATAGAGGAAACAAGCCTGATTTACTGACTTATCAATTGCCCTACTAATACCATCAAATGCTTCTGGGGTCCCACTAGCCAAAAAAGACCCAACAAGATTCCTTCTTTAACCTGATACCATCCCTTACTTTAACAGTTGTGCAAATATTTTTTATTTTAGCTATTTCTTACTTATTTGGTCATAGTTTTATTGCTTTATTATATTTAAATGTTTAAGCTACTGGTGAGCCATGTAGCTAATTTCACTTTAAATGAGATGTGGAAATAAACTTTGACTTAACTTAGAGAAAAGACAAATTTATTCAAAAAGGGAAGTGAATTGAGTGAATATTTTACTCTCTTCTCAGTTTGTTCTTGGAGATCCTTAATGACTGCTCAGATGTTGATGAAATCAAGTTTCAAGAGGATGGGACCTGGTGCCCAATGAGACCGAAGAAAGATCCGGTCAAGTTCTCTGTCCATTCGATCGGAAAAGTAGAATGTAAGTACATAATATTTTCTAATCACCATTATTACACTTATAATAGGAAAAGAAATAATTGGAATTTAGTTATATACTGTCTTGCAAAATTATTCATACAGCTTGAACTTTTTTATGTTTTGTGATGCTACAGCCACAAACTTCTGTGTGTTCTGAATTTTTTTTTAAGAACTATTCAAGCGTTGCATAGTGGAAAAAAAGTGCATAAGGCATGCATTTTCCCTTAAACCCATATTGAGGGATATTGAGTGTAACTGCTACACAAGTTCCTCATTTAATAGTACATTTTTTGTATTTTTTAAGAAAGACTAGATATAAATTCAGATTAACCATTAAAATATTTTGAACCAAACTTGAACAGAGGTGCAGGATTAAAGTCCTGAAGTCCACAGGGGGGGACGGGAGGGACAGAGGTATAGGGAGGACAGGGGAGACAAGGAGATAGCGGGGCTTTACTTGAGCAAGGTCCCTTTGCTCAAGCCAACACATGACCATGCCCATCTGATGTTTGCCATTGACCATCTGGATGTTCCTGACAAGGTCAAGTGGTCTGATGAGAAAAAAAATGGTGCTTTTTGGTCAAAACTTTACTCACTGTATTTAGAGGAAGAAGAAGGATGAGTACAACACCAAGAATGCAATACCAATTCTGAAGCACGGAGGTGGAAACATCACTCTTTGGGGATGCTTTTCCATAGAGTTGACACTCTCCTTCCCTCAGTAAAGGCACTGAAGATGGGTTGTGGTTGGATTTCCAGCATGACAATCATCTGAGGGTAGATGCAAGGTAGAGCATGCAAATGACTGTTTATTTTCTATAACATGAGCTAAAAGTTCAATGTGTACAGTAGTGGCAGTGTTTCTTGTTTTCTATGACCTATAATGCTTCTGCACACACATCAACGGCTGACATTTTTATTTACCGTATTTTCCGCACTATTAGTCGCAGGTTTTTCATAGTTTGGCCGGGGGTGCAACATATACTCCGGAGCGACTTATGTGTGGAAATGAACACATCATCATATCACATGTTATTTTCACTCTAAACCACAAGAGGGCGCTCTAGGCCTGTGCTATTCTACCTTTGGAGTTAGCAGAGTTGTTTGCAAGCGACACCCAAGATGAAGATTTCATTGCGTTTAGTGATTTGGAGAGACACGGATGGTTTGGTAAACTTGTCAGCATGTTATTTATGCTATAGTTATCTGAATAACTCTTAATAGGTTGTGTTAACTTACCAGGCACGTTCTCAGTTCGTTGTTCATGTGTCGTAACGTTAGCATATCATACAATTATTCAGCCTGTTGTTGCCTCTATTCTATTTTTATTGCCTTTCAAGATGACATGTCTGTTCTTGGTGTTGGATTTTATCAAATAAATTTCCCTCAAAAATGCGACTTATACTCCGGCGTGACTTATATTTGTATTTTTCTTCTTTATTTTGCATTTTATGGCTGGTGCGACTTATACTCCGGAGCGACTTATAGTCCAGAAAATATGGTCATTTAAAATAATGGCAAATAAATACAATTGATAAATATAATTGATAGAAATAGGTGAAAAATTTTTATTTTTAATGGTGGAGAAACAAATTTCTTTTAGTGCTAAAGCAACTCAAGTCTATTTTTGTTTTATTATTCTTCGAGTTTACAGACAGCTCTAAAATTTGTTAATGCACACTCCATATTTTTACAAGCATTGCATCAGAAAATCTTCATTCTACTTTCATATTCTTCCCTAATACAATGCATTCATTAATGTACTAATAATAACTCTTATATTAACAACAAAGTAATCATAATGACACTAACAGTGCTGTGTAACAACAACATAATACATCAAGAGCGTTTTTCATAGTTAGTGAAAACCATTTTTCCTTACACAAATTAAACCACACCTTCAGTTTGTTCATTTCCTTCTTTACATTATTTAGCAGTTCTTCCATATCATTTTTAACAAAAAATATATTTGTCATCTGCAAATAATACAGATGACACGAATACTACTGTGGAACCTGGGCACAACAACTTGAGCGCATCATTTACACCAGGGATCAGCGGATTGCGCTGAAGCCAGTTGGCATGGTGTTCACACCCACAGAAATCCCTGAAGAGATCTGGAGGAGGACACATCAATTAGAGGAGAAAACAAACAGCAGAGGAGAGCAATAAGAAAGAAACCAGAGAAACTTATGGAGAAGAGGAGAAATAAGCCATTTCTCCCCTCCTTTACAATGGGCAATGTAAGATCAAAGGTCAACAAGATGGAGGAATCGATCTTGACCACTTCATGACCACCTGGCCAGGAGACAAAGAAAGTACAGGGAATGTAGCTTACTGTGTTTTACGGAGACATGGCTGCACCCGGACATTCCTGATGCCAATGTTACCATTGAGGGCTACCGGACTGTTAGGGCTGACAGGGATTGCACCATGAGCGGTAAGCGGAAAGGAGGCGGGATCGCTGTTCTCGTAAATAACCATTGGTGCAATCCTGCTTAGATAACGGTCAAGGAGCGAATCTGCTGCCCGGACGTTGTACTCTTGGCGGTTGGACTATGTCCGCTTTACTTGCCCCTCAAATATTCCCATGTTGTTGTGGTGACTGTTTACATTCCTCCACTCCGCTGTAGCTCACTTGCAGACTGGACATCCAACTGCATTCATGGTTGTCTCAGGTCATATTAATCATGTCACCATGGACAAAACCATGCCCAACATAACATAATTTAACAAAGCTTTGAGGCAGATAATTTGCCTCCAGGAGTTTTAATAATTGAGGTACTCAAGTTATTTGAGGAATTGTTACAGCCCTCGTGCAAACCTTGTTCAGAAGAACAGGAAATATCAGACATCTGTCATTGCAAACAAAGTTTTCTGTACCAAATATTGAGTTTGTTTTTCTGATGTATCAAATACTTATGCCATGCAATAAAATGCAAATTAATTACTTAAAAATCACTTTCACTATCAATGAAAGAGTTGTTCAGAAAATTATCAAAATTTTAGAAAGTTTTGACATTTCTGATAAGACTCAATCTAAGACTTGGAGAGAGTCTAGTGGCAGCAGATGGCTCCCATCAGATACTAATGATTCCCAAAATACAGACTGATGGAACCTAAGAAGATCAGTGTTATTCAAGACATCTGTTAAAAAAATCCTGAGACCATTGTTCTCCAGAGATCACAGATAGCTAAGTTCAAAACTTAGCTATCTAAGTTATAGCTTTATTTAGCTAAGTTCAAATCTTAGCTAAATAAAGCATTTTCAATTCCTAATTTCTTGATTGTTTGAAAATTCTTGCATAGTTAACTTGCATTCTGGGAGACTTCACAAGCTGGAATTAAGTAAAATGCCATTCTTTAAGAGTGGTGTTTTATTATGTTAATAAAAAAAATTGGAATCGCACTTGAGGTCTGATCTTTAAAAGGTTTACGTGTATAAAATGGGTGAAAACTTGATGGCACACACAAAGCTTATGTACAAACCAGGTGAACATAGGAATGTGTTAATTAAAAAAAACAGCATTGCAAACAGAATCCACTTAGGATTCAAGGAGCAGGAAGGGATTGGACTCTAAGTGCTAATGCAAAAATGTCAGACTCAGGTTTGAACCGAGGCTGGGTTGTTCCGGCCCTACAGTGCAGGAGGGCATTCAGGCCTCCTGCACTGAAAGTAGGAGGCCTGCTCTCAACAAACCCAATAGCTATTCTACATTCTCGTTGTTATTTGCAGTTTTTCTAATTTTCTAATTTTTGTTACTTGCACATTGCCAATTTTGTACTGGATCACTTTAAAATACCCAGACAAATGCCACTTGGTCGGTCCCACAACACCTTTCCGAAGCATGCACACGAAGGTCATCAGGATAAAAATAAAAATGAGTAATTGATTTTTCACCCATAACATTACTATTATCAATAGTCATTTTACTGGCAATATATCATGTAAATAGTGAAAGAGGTGGATAAAAGGAAGGCTGTTACTGTGTGCATAACATACTGTATATTTATGAGGTAAAATGATCTATAAAATTTTGTTTATGGTAATAGAGCATCTTTAATATTTTTAACTTTATCTTTCAGCCACAATTCCTTTACACCAGTCGTCAGTGGTAGCCCATCCTGTGGAACCCAATCTCAACAAGAAAACTGATGTAATTGATCTGACACTTGAAAGCTCCTCATCTTCTGATGATGATGATACAAGCACAACCCCCCCATCTAAGAGACAGTGCATTTACATCTCCAAGAATGAGGAAATTCATGCCAAAGGGTAAGCTGAATTTAAAGTGTGCTTTAATATCAATAAATCTGTTAGAAAGGATACTGTATATAAATCTTTATACATAGTTATTCAGTTAATACTGAATACTGAACAACTATACAAAGCTATTCAGTAATCACAACCACCTTCAGCATGTTATATTTCTAATTCCATCAAAATATATTTAATATATTATTCTCATATATTTTATATATATGAGAAAGTTTTGGCTGCAAAACATGCAGCAAAGCCAAAGTAGCAAGCGAGTTTTCCCTCTGAAAATTCATTGGAATAGCATTGGAATTGTACAAAGACTAAAAATGGGAAAAGGCATCAGTACATTATTGCAGGAGAAGGCGAGAAAAGGAACAAGCTGTATTATTTGACAATATTTTACTTTCCATCAAAATGAGTGTCATTGCTATCAGTTCAACAAATCCATGATCACATGGCAAAGCAAAAATTATTTCTTTGAATTTGTGAACTCAATCAATGAGATTGTGCAGAATGACACTATGTGCAATGTTAAAAATGCACCCAGGCATACCCTCTTAGTAGATGAGAGCACAGACATAACAGTACATAACATATATATTAAATACAGGAAGGAAAATGTCAACGATTAACCTGTGTTTGGTGGCATCATCCAACTGACAGGATGTACTGCTCAGGATCTTGTGGAGGCAATAACTCAATTTTATTTCAAATATGGACTGGACATGCAGAGAATGGTGATACTGACCTCTGATGGTGCTTCAGCAATGGTGGGAAAACGATGCTTTTTTAAATCGCCAAATGCCATACCTAACTGAACTACATTGTGTGGCTCATAGAGAGGACTTGGGCATTGACGATGCCTGGAAAGATGTGCCTTTGATGAAAAATGTAGAAACTCTTCTTAGAACTGTGTATCCCACTTTCGCTCGGTCAACTGTGAAGAGGGTAAAATGGAGAATCGAGCAAGGATTCTTGATGAAGATACACTGTCATTAAGGCCTCTGAATGAAGCGCAATGGCTGTCGCAGCACCAAGCTTTGAGGGCTGTTCTGAGGAACTACACTGTGCTTGAAGAATATTGCAAAAGAGAATTCACTGATAACAAAGATCTAGTGGGAAAGTACTGCAGCAAAAAGTTGTGATTCCAAGTTCAAGGTTACTCTCACTGCTCTGGGAGATGTTTTAGTGGAGATGGCAAAAATACTGGTTAGATTACTCTTTTTATTTGTAAGCTCTATGATCACATGGATGCTCGTTTTCCAGAGGATGAATTAAAGGAGTGATCAGCATTTGTCATGGAATCATTGAGCTCAGACATCAGTTTTGCCTATGGATCAGCAGACATTTCTACCTACACTGGCAAAGAAATATGACACCATTCTCCCTCAACCACAATCTATGGAGGCCATTAACAGTCATTATGTTGAGTTGAGGTAAACATCCATCCATCCATCATCCATCCATCCATCCATCCATCCATCCATCCATCCATCCATCCATCCATCCATTTTCTTCTGCTTATCCGGGTTTGGGCTGAGGGGGAGCTTCAGAAGGGAAGCCCAGATTTCCCAGCCACTTCTTCCAGCTCTTCCGGGGAACCAGCCATCTGTGAGGCCAGCCGAGAGACATAGTCCCTCCAGCATGTCCTGGAGGGACACGCTGGAGGTGGGATGTGCCCGGAGTACCTCACCAGAGAGGCGTCCAGGAGGCATCCTGACCAGATGCCTGAGCCACCTCAGCTGGCTCCTCTCGATGTGAAGGAGCAGCAGCTCTACTCTGAGTCCCTCCCGGATGACTGTACTTCTCACCCTATCTCTAAGGGAGAGCCCAGCCACCCTAAGGAGAAAACCCATTTTGGCCGCTTGTATCCGTGATCTCGTTCTTTCAGTCATGACCCAAAGCTCATGACCATAGATGAGGGTAGGAACATAGATCGACTGGTAAATCGAGAGCTTCGCTTTTTGACTCAGCTCTCTCTTCACCACGATGGAACGGTACAGCGCCCACTGTAAGGCAGACGCTGCGCCAATCCACCTGTCGATCTCCCTCTCCCTTCCTCCCTTATTCGTGAACAAGGTCCCGAGATACTTGAACTCCTCCACTTGAGGCAGGACACTCTCCCCGACCTGCAGAAGGCACTCTACCTTTTCCGGCTCAAGACCACGGCCTCGGATTTGGAGGCACTGATCCTCATCCCAGCCGCTTCACACTCGGCTGCGAACAGCTCCAGCGAAAGCTGCAGATCATGTCCTGGTGAAGCCAATAGGACCACATCATCTGCAAAAAGCAGAGATTCAATCCTAAGGCCACCAAAACAGATCCCCTCAACACCTTGGCTGCGCCTAGAAATTCTGTCCATGAAAGTAATGGACAGAATCGGTGACAAAAGGTAGCCCTGATGGAGTCCAACTCTCACCGGAAACGAGCCCGACTTATTGCCGGCAATGCGGACCAGACTCCGACACAGGTCGTACAGAGACCTGACAGCCCATATCAAAGGGCCCAGTACCCCATACTCCCGGAGAACCCCTCACAGGGCTCCCCAAGGGACACGGTCGAACGCCTTCTCCGGTCCAAAAAACACATGTGGACCGGTTGGGCAAACTCCCATGCACCCTCCAGGACCCTGCTGAGGGTGTTAGAACTGGTCCAGTGCTCCATGGCCAGGACGAAAGCCACACTGCCTTTCCTGAATTCGAGGTTCGACTCTCCGACGGACCCTCCTCTCCAGGACCCCCGAATAGACCTTGCCAGGGAGGCTTAAGAGTGTGACCCCCTATAATTGGAGCACATCCTCCAGTCCCCCTTTTTAAACAGGGGGGTCACAACCACAGTCTGCCAATCATGGGGAACTGCCCCCGATGTCCATGCGATATTGGAGAGCAGCGCCAACCACCACAACCCACAACATCCAGAGCCTTAAGAAACTGCCACCGAGGAGCTTTTTAACCACTTCGGTGACCTCGTCCCCAGAGATTGGAGAGCCCATCCCAGAGTCCCCAGGGCCCCAACATGCCTTCCTCAAATCCCATGTTGGTGGGATTGAAGAGGTCTTCGAAGTATTCCGCCCATCAGCCCACACCATCCCCACTATAAACAGTGTTGGTGCTGCACTGCTCCCCCCTCCTGAGACGCCGGATGGTGGACCAGAATCGCCTTGAAGCCGTGCGGAAGTCTTTTTCCATGGCCTCTCCAAATTCCTCCCACACCCGAGTTTTTGCCTCAACGACAACCCGAGCCGCATACCGCTTCACCCGCCGGTACCCATCAGCTGCTTCCGGAGTCCCAGAGGCCAAAAAGGCCTGATAGGACTCCTTCAGCCTGACAGCCTCACCGAAGGTGTCCCCCAACGGGTTCGAGGGTTGCCACCACGACAGGCTCCGACAACCTTGCGGCCACAGCTCTGGTGAGCCACCTCGACAATGGATGCACGGAACATGGTCCACTCAGACTCAATGTCTCCCACATCCCCCAGATTATGCTCGAAGCTCTGCCAGAGATGGGAGTTAAAGCTCCGTCTCACAGGGGATTCTGTCAGACGTTCTCAGCTGACCCTCACAGGTTCTGGCAGACCTGGTCAGGCCTGTCAGGTCTGACAAGCGTCTTCCCCCACCACCGGAGCCAACTCACCACCGCGTAGTTGTCAGTGGACAGCTCCGCACCTCTCTTCATCCGAGTGTCCAAGACATACGGCCGCAGATCCTATGAAATGACGACGAAGTCAATCATCAAACTGTGGCCTAGGGTGTCCTGGTGCCAAATGCATATGTGGACACCCTTATGCCTGAACATCGTGTTTGCTATGGACAATCCATGACGAGCACAGAAGTCCAACAACAGAACAACACTCGAGTTCAGATAGGAGGGAGCACTCCTCCCAACCACGCTCCTCCAGGTCTCACTCTCATTGCCCACATGAGCGTTGAAGTCCCCCAGCAGAACGAGGGAGTCCCCAGGAGGGGCAGTCTCCAGTACCCCCTCTACGGACTCCAAGAAGGGTGGGTAATCTGAACTGTTGTTTGGCTCAGAAGCACAAACATCAGTCAGAACCCGTCCCCCCACCCGTAGGCGGAGGGAGGCTACCCTCTCGTCCAGCAGGGTAAACCCCAACGTACAGGCACTGAAATGGGGAGCAACAAGCATACCCACTCCTGCCCAACGCCTCTCATTGAGGGCAACTCCAGAGTGGAAGTACGTCCAGCCCCTCTCGAGACTGGTTCCAGAACCAGAGCCATGTATCGAGGTGAGACTGACTGTTTCTAGCCAGAACCTCTCAGGCTCACACACCAGCTCCAGCTCCTTCCCCACCAGAGAGGTGACATTCCACGTCCCAAGAGCCAGCTTGTTCAACCAAGGATCGGACCGCCAGGGCTGCCACCCATCTCACATAGGCCCTCTCATGGGTTAGGGCTCATGGGAGGGGGGACCCATGTCTCCTCTTCGGGCTAAGCCCGGCCGGGCTCAATGGGTAAAAGCCCAGCCACCAGGCTCTTGCCATCATGCCCCACCTTCAGGCTTGGCTCCTGAGTGGGGCTCCTGAGGGGGGCCCCGGTGACCCACGTCGGGGCGAGGGAACACGGAATCCAAAGTACTTGCTCGTCATCAGGGTCTTCGGGCTGCACTTTGTGTGGGCCCTCACCTAGGACCTGTCTGCCTTGGGTGACCCTACCAGGGGCATGAAGCCTCAGACAGCATAGGTCCTAGGATCATTGGGGCACTCAAACCCCTCCACCACAATAAGGTGACAACCCAAGTAGAGGTTCAAGTAATATTTACTTCATTATTCAAGTAAATAATGAAGCAAAAACTTAAACAGGGGTCATTTAACACATTCTCAGATATGGTGGCTGCAGTATTTAAATATGAGGAGCCAAAGGAGATCTTGCAGCTTGTGGATATTTGTGCTACATTTTAAGCATCCAGCGCAAATTGTAAAAGAGGATTTAGTTTAATGAGTCATATCAAAATAGCATTCAGAAATCATCTTGAAGTGGACCAGCTGATGTGCCTAAAGTCAAAGCAAGAAGCAGACAGAGCCATCAACCTGGGCAAAGTGTGTAACACTGGAGAAGTGAGAAGGTCAGATGTGAAAAACTGTAAATAAATATTACAAAGATGTACAAGAATTTATACTGTGTCACAAGCTACAGCACACACTTCATTGTGCAAAATGTGAATGTCTCATTTCTTCCAGAGCAGGACCATCACCCTGGCCAAAGGAAGACTCTTACATATAACATACTATGCATCTCATGAACAGCAATGTTTTTGTTTTTTAATTTTAAATCACTTATATTAAAAGCAAACTAATAGAAATTGCTGATGTAATCTGACTGTAATGACTATCTAGGAACCTGGCAAATCAGCCAAGACACAGGAGTCAGCAGCAATTTTTATTAATATATCTCAGACCGGGCTCACTGGATCATCAGCTGCAGCACTGGCTTGGCGATCAGGTACTGGACTGATCAGCTGAGGAGAACAGATGCTGCGCTGACGCAGGACTCAGGAGGAAGTGCCCGTGGAAAAGCGCTGATGTAGGACAGCACTTTTCCAGATCCAAATTCTTGGTCTGATGCGCCGAGGTCTTGCACTATGGGGGCTGAGAGCAGAATCCGTGGGTAAAGGGGTGTAACCAAAACAGGGCTGGGTCGAGATCCAGATGGGCAGTCAGCAAACGTCTGACAAGGGCAAGAAAGTGTGGTTGTAACAATGAGGGTGAGAGAGGAGTGCTGGAAAACTACTTTCTGAAAGTGTTTGATAATCTGGCAGCTTGGTTGTGACTGAGAGAGGCTTAAGAAGGGAAACAATCAGGGAGCGACACAGGTGCAAGGAATAACTGAAATGAGGGACATGACGTGGATCGGCTCAAAACAAAAACCACAGAGCACCATGAGAACATCACACTGATTCTTTTAATAAACCATGCAACTTGCTATGATCTCAGATTTATTACAAGTGTAATACTGGTGTGTGGCCACAGCGTGCACATCTGATTGTCTCACAGTGGTCCTCAGTTGTGTGTATGCCTAGACACATAAAAAATTTGAGGGAACATTGTATGTATATATATGTAGGCCGATTCTTTTACACACATGTGCAAGCACACACACAAAAATGTATATATGTGTGTATATTATATATATATATATATATATATATATATATATATATATGTCTGCTTGACCTTGGTCCACTCTTTGCTGTTAGAACAGCTTCAACTCTTTTTGACCATTTTTCCGGAAGTGCATTTGTGAGGTCTCACATGTTGGACGAGAAATCTCCACTCTAATTCATCCCAGAAGTGTTCTATTGGGTTAAGGTCAAGTTCATCCTCACCAGGCTCTGCCATCTATGTCTTTATGGACCTTGCTTTGTGCTCTGCTATACAATCATGTTGGAAGAGGAAGGGACTAGCTCCAAACTGTTCCTAAAAAGTTCCCCTATGTTTTTTTTTTCTCTTGCTCTCGGTGAAGGTGCCGATTTATTCGTCTGCTCCCTCCCTGCCCTTCCCAGTCCTAGTTGCGCTGTTTTTGTCCTGTCTTGAGAATCCCATCCTTAAAAAGACAGCCCAAAGAGGAAATAAACTTATCCATCCATTCCCCAAAACCTGCATCCAACATATCCTGAAGAAAGTCAGGGTTCTGGACAAAGGGTGTAAATGGGGATGTTCTCCCAGGTCTTCCCTCGATGTGTTGAGCCGCTCTCCAGGCCTTGACTGCATTCACAGTGATTGGATTGTTACAACATTTATTTGTGATTTTCATATTTTTAGGAAAAGCAGGCTTTTAAGAGGGCAATCACATAACGAGGCTTCTACATCCAGCCACACTGTGGATGAATATCCAGATATCCACTCTCGGGCATATAATATAATAGAACTCACTTGATATTTTTTTAGATCTGGGAGATCTAAGCCTCTCATGTCTCTTGGTAGCTGTAGTTTTGACATTTTTATGAATGCCCTTCTTTTGGCCCAGATAAAGGAACCAAACCAACTCTTTAATTTTTGGATCCACCTTTGAGTAAACAAAATAGGAATCATCCTAATTGGTTATAACAAGCGAGGGAGAATGTTCATCTTAAGAAGGGAGATTCTGCCCAGCCAAGATATGGGAAGACCGTTCCATCGTTCAAGGTCTAGCTTAATTTTTTCGACTAATGGGACAAAGTTTGTTTTGAACATCTGATCAAAGACAGGTGTGACAAATATGCCGAGATATTTAAATCCTGCAGGGGACCACTTAAAAGGGGAGTTGGGGATGTAAAGCTGTCTACCCAAGGGCATGGCCTCGGATTTGGAGAAGTTTATTTTGTATGAAACTGATTGATAATTGCGATGAGTCTTTCGACCGAAGTGATAGGTCTGGAGAGAAACAACAGAACATCGTCGGCATATAAAGAAATATCATGGGTCCCTCGATCAGTATTAATAAATTCCCCGTAGCACTGATTGGCCATGCAATGTCATGTGATCCTCTGAAGCAAGTTGATGGCCAAGGGGGGCGCGTCATCACGACTTCACACACGTGTCTTTTCCTTCGCGACAGAGGCACCGCCGAACCCCTGAGACTGACTCATCGAGACCCCTGAGACCGATCCAGGTTAAGAACCACTTATATATACGTACCATCAGAGACCGACAGGACTTTCTCAAAAATGTTCTTTAACACCATTATTTCATTTCATGAAGGAGTTCTTGTTTGCGTTGGAGACTGGAACACAATCCCTAATTATACTCTAGATACAGCAAGCTGTAAGAAACAAAAAGCTGGTAGGTCAAAAGATCTAAATATCCTGTTTGATGTCTGAAGGGATCGCTAAAGAAAGATAAATTATGCGTTATTCTTCTGCCCACAAAGTCCACTCCAGGATTGGCCTGTTTCTGATGAACATCATTGATAGATCTAAAGTGAAGGACTGCTTAATTGGAACATCTGATATTTCAGACCATAACATTGTCTATCTGTCCTTCGGTTTGTCTAATAGGCCTAAAACAACATTATGGCGCTTAAATATAGGTATCCTTAATGATGAAACCACAACAAGGGAGATTAGAAAAGAAATAATGGAATGTGTAAAAGACAATAATAATGGCCAGCTAAACCCCACCTTAGTCTGGGACACGGTTAAGGCAGTAATGAGAAGGACACTAATTTCTAGAACTGCTTATCTTAAAAAATTAAAAAGGTTAAAATACGACGACTTGGAAAAACATTGAGGAAATTAGAATTGAAACAGCAAATGACTAACTATAGAGAAGTTTCAGAACAAATAATGAAAATTAAAAACAATATAAATAATATGATATTCGAACGTGAAGGAAAATTATGATTCTCCAAACAAACATTTTATGAATCAGGCCCAAAAGCTACACAAATCCTAGCTAGACAACTTCATAAACACCATCTGAAGCATTCGATTACCAAAATTAGAGAACCCTCAACTGGACACAAGTTGACATAGACATAAAGGAAGAACTGCAATGTTGGAGACAGTGTGGCCATCAGAACGTCAATCACTCTCATATATTTTGGTCCTGCCCAAAGTTGGCAACTTACTGGGATGGAATCTGTCGGACTATTGGGATAATTTTAGGATATGCCATCCCCAAGGATCCCAGAATATTTCTGCTGGGGCTGATATCTGGAGAAGTGTTTCAAAAAGAAGACGAGTATCTTTCTAAAGTTCTATCAATTGCAAGCAAAAAAAGCAATTACATGGTCTTGGTTAAAGAAACTCCCTCCCCAGCTGGACCATTGGTGGGAGGTCATGGAGGAGATTCACTCTATGGAAAAACTGACATATCTTTTTTTCTTTTTTTACGTAGAAAAGGACATTCTTACAATAAACGCTGGTCTAAATGACTGACATAGAAGAGCAAGGAAGCATAACTAGGAGTAACGTCTTGTAATGTTTTTCTCTCTTTTCCTATTTAACTATGAATCAGTGCGCCAAGTTCTGTGTGTGTTGTATGTTTCATTGTCATGAAAAATGTTAAATAAAGAGCATTAAAAAAAGATATGAGTTGCTCTAATATACGAGCGGTGGCTTTTAAACTTGACTCATACCTTGACAAATTCTACAAAGAAACATGAGTTCTCACAGATTGGACACAGCCTGTGTCCAGTTTGTGTGAAAGCAGGCATGCACGATCTTTGCCGATGTAAACATAGGAGATCAAGCTGCTAGAGTGGCCAATGCACAGAGGCATGCTCCCAGTTCAATGCCACAAATATAAAAACTATAAACCCATATTTCAGGAATAATTCTACCCTGCCAGTAAAATGCACTGCAGAGATGCTTGCAGTTCAGCTTATTAAAAAAGTGGTGTTGGGGGAAACTGGGCAGTTTCCTCCTTCTCATATTTTTCTATTTTGCTCTTTTTCAAATTTTTCATCTATCATATTAAAAGAAGAAATCTTGAATTCACAGCTCTAAAGAATATATCAGTACTAAGTATGTGATGTGTTGACTGTGATCCTGAGTGGTTCCCATTTTCCTGTTTTCTGTCAGCGTGTTAACGTACCAGCCCTCTCTTCGTATGCCAAATGTTCCAGGCCTGGAACAGTCATACCTTACCTCAGCGATTGCCGAGTATGCAGTTCCTTTCCGCCCATCTACCTTAGGTTCCATTCCTACCGAATTGCAAAGTAAGTTAGTAAAATGTACACAACTTTGCAATTAGGTTAGATATTTGCATGACCCCTAACTACTAGTACCATTAACTTTGTGTTGCTTTGTACTTACAGGTCTGGATTTGTTTTCATTAATCCCAACAGATCCTCAGGTAAGTGTAGTGTGTTTTTTTCTCTCCATTAGATAGTGTCTATTAATTTGTCATGTCCAGGCTTTGATAAAAAATATAAATCTGAAAAATTAAGTGAAAAATCAAAGCTTTTACTAAGACTTTGAAGGTCAATGGATGAAATACCACACTATCTCTAAATTGTCATATAGTCAAAGCAGTATAAAGGCCTAAAGATTCTACTGTAAAATTACTAAAGCACTCCCAATCAAAATCTCAAAACCAGAATAAGTCAGAAGTATTGTCTTTTCCTACAGCTGGATCATAATATTGCAAAAGGGTCTTCAAAATACAAAAAGACACAGGATTAACAGATGAAACAAAGTTCAGAGCAGACAATTTAATAAACATATTTGATGTACTCCTAGATTAGCACTTCTGTTTGAATTTTTTGTGTATGCCCTGTCTCAAACACTCGTGGCAGATGGCCAGTCACACAAAGCCATGTTCTGCTGGAGGTTTCTTCCTGTTTAAAGAGGCGTTTTCATACTAGTTGTCTCTAAATGCATGCTGTGCATGAGAGATTACCGGAAAGTCAGTGACACAATGCGATTGTCCACTGTGGCCACATGTTCATCCTCGAGAAGTGAATGCTTCTGGTGAAATGATTTGATACAATCTCCATCCATCCATCCATCCATCCATCCATCCATCCATCCATCCATCCATCCATTCAATCATTCATCATTCATTCATTTCTCCATCCGTCCATCCATCCATCCATCCATCCATCCATCCATCCATCCATCCATCCATTCATGCTCATCCAGGGTTGGGTTGCAGAGGTAGCACCTTCAGAAGGGAGGCCCAGACTTCCCTCTCCCAAATCACTTGTTCCAACTCCTCCAAGGGAGGAGCCCAGGACACTGTTTGTTATTGCGCAATAGCCAGCCCCGCCCTGAACCTCACAACTCCTTTGGACTGACTACTGACCAGCTTGCCGTCTAACGGGTCCGGAAAGTGTCTAAAACCTGGGTATTACCCTGTAGAAGGTCTGAGAGAGACAGTCTGTCTAGGCTGGTGTCGAGAGAGACTTGTCTATCTCTAACTACCTACAATCCAGAAGTTTTGGCCCTTTTCAGTGAAGAAGCAATCAGTTGAATAGCCCTCAAAACTGCATAACTTCAATAACCACTTCTGTTAACGGTAGCCCTCTCTCTAATAATAACGAGCACTTGTTAGTAGCTAGATTAATTTTAGCGACTTTTTAAGCCCCAGGGTCATTACTTTTATAACTACTAAAGGAAAGTCCGAAGCCACCACACTACTAGAATCATGTACATGGATTTTACATGAAGTAGAAGAACCTTAACCAATAAATCACTCAATTTCAAACCTCATTAGAATTTAATATATATTTATTAAGCAAGCATTGAGCAGGGGTAAATGACAACCAGATTAATTATCAATGATTATAAGCTTCCTTAACTTCTTTCCCTAAACTTTGTCATCAATTTACTAAGCAAGGCTTTGGGGTGCAGGCAGACTCATACCCAGATTGAGGCATGCCTGGACATCTCTCTGTGCTACACCAGCTGTCCCTATTTTTAGCCCTGTGTGACTGCATTCTGTTACATTCCTTCATATGTTACAAAATAACCCTAACCATAAAGCACAATCATAAAACACAATAACCTTTTAATACATTTCTTTATCCATAACTGATTTCAATTGGCTTTTAATACTTTTCATTAAGTTATGATTTCATCATTTGTTATTTTTGTTCATGTAATTATGTCAAGACTTATATGTAATCACTTAATTCATAATCATCAGTACATTAAAACACAAAGGTTTATTTCTTACAATCATTATTAAATCAACACTCAAGATTACTTCAGTCTCTCAGGCCTTTATGTTCTGTTTTCTGCGTGAACCTGGAGAGATCTCACCTTGGGGAAGACCCAACATGTCCTGGTCTTCCCCAGGGCCTCCTCTTCCGGGAGTGCCCGGAATACGTCCCTATCGAGGTGTCCAGGAGCCCTAAAACACATGTAGACCGGTTGGGGGAACTGCCACGCACCCTCCAGGACCCTGCTGAGGATGTAGAGCTGGTCCAGTGTTCCACAACCAGGATGAAAACCACACTGCTCTTCCTGAATCCAAGGTTCAACTATCTGATGGATCCTCCTCTGCAAGATCCCTGAATAGACCTTACCAGGGAGCCTTAAGAGTGTGACCCCTTTGAAATTGAAGCACACCCTCCAGTCCCCCTTTTAAACAGGGGGACCACCATCCCAGTCTCCCTGTCCAGTGGGACTTCCCCTGATGTCCATTCAATATTGCAGTCGTGTCACCCAACACAACTCTACAGCATCCAGAACCTTAAAGAACGCCAGGCAAATCTCATCCACTCTTGGGGCTGTGCCACTGAGGTCTGGAACACCTCAGAACACCTGAGAGTTCTGCCCACCGGTCCACAAGGTCCCTAGTCGAGGTCAGCAGGACACCATCCCCACTATACACAGTGTTGGTGCAGTACTGCTTCCCCCTCTTGAGACACTCGATGGTGGACCAGAATTGCCTCGAAGATGTGTGGAAGTCTTTCTCCATTGCCTCTCCAAACTCCTCCCATGTCCGAGTTTTTGCCTCTGCAACCACCGCAGGCCTTAAAGACTCGATAGGATTCCTTCTTCAGCCAGACAGCGTCACTCTCCAATGGTGTCCACCAACAGGTTCAAGGGTTGCTGCCACGACAGGCCTTGACAATGGAAGCACGAAACATTGTCCATTCAGACTTAATGTCCTTCACATCCCTCAGAACGTTTTCTAAATTCTCCCAGAGATCGGAGTTAAAGCTCTGTCTCACAGTAGACTAAACCTAACTTTTGGACCTGCCAGATCTGACCGGCATCCTCCCCCACCACCAGAGCCAACTCACCATCAGGTAGTGGTCATTAGGCAGCTATGCACCTCTCTTCACCCGAGTGTCCAAGACATGTGGCCACAGATCTGACGAAATATTGATCAGCCATGTGTCAAAGTGAGACAGACTATTTCTAGCTGGAACCTCTCAACTCACACACTAAACTGTTTGATAGTGGGTTAGAGTTTTAGATAGAAAACCTTTTTTAAAAAGGACTCAGTTTGGAGAAGTTCACTGTTTTTGCTTTTAGACAAGCTTTATTTCCCATTAGCTGTTTGGTAATGTTGATCTATGTCTCATTATATTAGGTCATCATTCATCATTTAATGTTTTAAATGGGTTTTACATGCAGGAGATTTATATGGGATGAACATGCAGAGTGGCCCAAAAGAAGGATGCCATTATGCAGGAAAGTCCTTTACAGGCATGCATTATGAACTTAAGCGTTGTCCTGTTGAAAGATCCAGTCATCACCACACCAACAGTGACCCTCTGTCAAGAGGAACAGTTGCTGCAACATCTCCATATAAGCAGTTGCAGCTTGCACAGCTTGAAGCCCTGTTGTTATATCAGACACTGTCTGGACCACCAAGACTGTTTCTTTTTTTTAGTTCTTTTTTTCACATCGGCAAATATTACTTTTTCTACTTTTCAAAATCCCTTTGCTTGGGGATCCTTTCCAAAATTGATGTATATGTAGTATAATGAGGACATAACTTATGAAGACATTTTTTGGTCTTCAAGCTATCTCTTACAGACGCAATGGTTCACAGTAAGTCTTCCACTTGACTGTATTTGTTTTCACACCGTCAGGATCTTTTAAAAAATATGAAGACTCCTTCAGATTCCTACGCATTTTGATCTTACCATTGTCTAGTGCTATTTTTACTCTGTCCACACTTTGCAGTGATTGTTCAGTACAAGAAGACCTACTTTTGCAAATCAACAGTCCTGCCATTGTCAATGGACAGAAACCTTTATTGACTTAACTCTGTAGGCTTTTGAAAGGTAGAACATCTAAAACGAAGTGCCATGAAAGCCAGAATTTATTTATTTTTTTGTATTTTATTGAACGCATTAAGTTACGATTAAAATTCCATCAATTCAAACAATAAACATTCAAAGGAGTGGGTAGAAGTATAAACTTATTAAAACACACCACTTCTATTTTGGCTGCTTAACACTAATGGTTTTAGACTCTTAATGATCAGATGAGCCACTTGTCTAAATTCAGTTTTTCAACTTGTGCTACCCTGTTTTGTCTCCTGAACCTGTTTGTTTTTGCATTTTTAAACTGTAATTACAACCTGCTTGGAATCCATTAATATGAATGAAAGTATAATTTTCATTTCTTCCCTATTTGCAAGATTTTAGTCAACCAAAAAATTATGATATCCTTTGAACAGATTATGAAAGATATTCACCTATAAGTTGTATTTTTGTAATATTCGCCAAAAACATCTTTTTCAGCATTATCGAACAGATGCAATACTAGCATAGCATGAAATGATTATTACATTAATAGCTCAGAGTCATATGAAATTCTTAAGATGTACTATTCTGCAAATCTATGCTAATGAGATTTTAAGGGAGCTCAACTTGTGTTTTTCTTCTTTTGATCAGCATTACAGGCCCCAAATGTTTTTGGAAAACCTTTCAGGCAGCCTGCACAGCATACCCAGCACTAGCTCTGGTTTGGTATCCTCTACCTCCAGCAGCAACTTTAATGCCAGTGGTCATACTGCCACCTCCATCCACAGTACACCAGTCGTCACAGGAAGTTCCACTGGAGAAGTGACTGAAGGTAGCCTGTCGGATATTATTTCACTGGACTGAGCGACATTCCTCTACACCTTTCAATGCCTATTTTAAAGGTTTTCTGTGGTAAATAGTAAATAATTTTCAGATTCCTACGCATTTTGATCTTACCATTGTCTAGTGCTATTTTTACTGGATGAGTTAAATGGAAAGAGAGCAAAAACTTAACTTACATGTTTTTTGTCACAACATGGTTTAGTTCATCATTTTAAATGTTCACATGGAAAATGCACAAAGATTCCCTCTGAGTGGAGAGACCTCCTGAGAATGAAGAAGCTCCCATTAGAAGGAAGTAGAGTGAGTGGACCTAACCACTCACTCTAAGAAAAGTAAGAAAAATGAGTGCAAAATAAATATTTTGAATTATACAAAAACTTGGTATGTTGGTATGCGATAAAATGATCATCTTGCAGCTCATATATGTTATCAGTTGTGATATATTATCTATGTCTTTTTGAGTTTAGTTAACTGGAATGTTACTTAAAGAGCTATATGTAAGAATATTTCATTTTCAGATGATATTTTTGTGACATTTAACCAGTCCTATTAAAACTTAAAAGATTCTAAATGTGAGCTGTGTACTTAACCCTTTCTAGAATTTCTGCACAGCAATGTGTGTACTCAAAATCCTGATTGCTGTTAGTAAATGACATGGAAGATTTGTATGACATAATTTTGTTAGAAATGTGTGTTTGTCTGAATGAATTAACATGTCAAAATTGGCTTTGTGTTGCTTGGTAGCGCAATAAAAATTAAAAAGCAAGTATTGTATCAGAAATCACTGTTAGGCTTTCAGAATTTCTTTTACTATAATTACCTATAACTTTTTTATTTAAGGTGTTTTATTTACTTATTCACTGTCAGCAAAATGTTCAAGTTGGAAAATCATGAAGAGACAGAGCTACTACTGCATCAGGGAAATGTTTCTTCTGCAGTTGTGTAACCTAACCTTAAGGCAGATTGCATCAAATTATTTAATCACTGAGCCGTACTCCTTTCTGACGATGTAACCAGACGTTCTTAAGAATTGTCTAGTTTTCATAAATTATGATTTGTGTCTTATTTTGGTTATCTGCAGTTCTAAACCTTGCCTTGTCGAACAAGCATGTAAGGCTTTTAAGATTATTTTCAAAGGAAACCTTCAACGTTTATAATGGTAACGTTTTTAAATTGAAAATGTTTTATAGGTTTAGTCACAAGACGTATGAGTGACGTCTTCCAACATGCTCAAATCAATAAAACCACTGAAATGTTAAACAGTACATGAAGACTGAAAAACTTGTAATACTCATAAACACTTTGAAAGCTTAAAATCAGATAACGGAACAAACAAATACCATGTTTTCTGCTGATCATTTGTGTCACTGAGTTCTACAAATCACAGCCCACTTATCAAAAATACACATTGAGGGATAGTAAAACATTTTGACGAGCTGCTCAAATAAATTTGCACGGTATCTATTGCATACACATTTTTTTGAGAACGCATATGGTATATTAAAGTTCCAAGTTTTTTTGCAAATTAAAATTTTCAATTGGAAACTTATTTTTAATGTTTGTTCATATGTTTTGATTAAAAAGTTCAGAAAAAGCATTGAGTCTATGTTTCAAAGTTTTTGCATGAACCTTTTTTGTAATCCTGGAGTTGTGAATAACCAAGAGCAAACCAAAATGATATTGGTAGAGCAGAAAATGTGCACCCGCATGTATATATGTAACATAGTATAACTTGATGTTAGCCTTTTAAGTAAATGTTGACAACACTACAATCTCTAAAAGGGAGACAGCAAACAGGGGAAAGAGAGGCAAAGCAGTGGCTGATAAATATATGAAAAAAATAATTATTCAAACACAACATAGCATACTACAGGTATCCAAATACATTAAGCAAAGTGTTCTCAAGCCATTTTTTTGTGATGAATCTCATGTAACAAGTTAATGCAACAGGTAGGACGAACTTTCGGACTCCTTAGGTTGGCCCTTTTTCATTAGATTATGCAGAGTTGAACTTTACTTATAGGACAATGCATTTTGAGTTGTTTTGAGGTTTTGATTTATTGATTTCTAGTTTCATTATTATTCTTTGTACCTTAGTGTTTTTTGATTAAATCAACCTTGTTTTTATTTTACTTTAGTTCAGTTCTTCTCATGATTCTAGTTTAATTAGTTTGGTCTTCCTTGTGTCTAGTTTGAGCATTCATACTCACACTAGACTTTCATCAAGCGGACTGTTTGAGTTCGCTTTAATCAAACTCTAGTTCTTTTATTTAGAATGTCTGATTCATTTGGGAGGTGTGAATGCACAATCGAACTGTAATGCGGACTAAAAAAAGTAAACACTGGTCTTCCTAAATACCTCGGTCTGGGTTCACTCAACTGAACCCAGACCTTCAACTGAACTTTTCAAGTTGAAAAAGATGTGGCCTCAGCTGCAAGTGGATCGGAGACCGCTCTAACAGCAGGAAACTAACTATAGCACAGGACATTATGATCGATATATTACTCTCTGCTCTGCGGGTTTAGATTAGGTTTTGGGTCTCTTGGCATAGCAACAGGTCCATCCATCCATGTTGTTTAACATCTGTTTTCCCCTTTGCTATGGTGCACTGAAACCGCTGTAATTTTTAAACCTTTAATAAACAACAAAAACTGGACTAATTGCCTCGTTTGTTTGTAGAATGTGGCGATATCCATAGTAATCATCAAACAAGATCAAATATTTTATAAAGTATAGGATCTATGGCTTGTTCAATTTTAACAAACTGATTTATTTTAAATTATTAATCAATATTAAAGAGAAATTTGCTTAGTCTTCTCTTGCATCTTGACCACATCTATAAACAAAACTGTTTATAGATTTATATGTATTTAGGGAGAATACATATCCTACATGTCAAAATATCAGCAATTTTCACAACTTTAACTTAAGCCATATTTTATAGAAATTAAGTCAGAATTAAAAATTCGATGACTATTTTTGTGACAGAATCCTGCTCATCTAGCATCATACTATATCGTATCTCTAGAAATAGTCAGGAAGTGCAGTTTTTGATTTGATTCACCTTTTTAAGCAATTCCAAAATATTTTGATTTGATTGCATTCATAGAAGATCTGGTCTGTTGTTTCTATGTCACTTTCACAGAATGAGCATTCATTGTCATCAGTATTATAGTGATTTCTTAGTAGCTCTTTAGAGGGGTAAATTGCACTTAAAACTTTAAAGTGTGTTTCTTTAGCCTTTGGTTGTATGGGGAGTTTTAAATAAAAAGTTAGCAAAGAATTATATTTTTATTACTTTTACCAATGCAAAGTGACATTACGGTCCTCAGTCCATAACAGTTGGTGGCAGTAATGCAGCTCTTCAATCTTTGCCAAATACAGTAAGATGGAATAAGCCCTCAGGTCTAACAAATTTCTCCATTGAATGTTAGAAGCTGAGAGTACGTACAAGGTCTGACAATGTTTTTGATATGGAAAATTGTTCCATTTGCATCCTGATTTTTGGAAACTCCCATATTTTGAACAAGAAGAAGTTTATCATCTAAATAATTAACTGACCTTTCAGTAAGGAAAGGGTTGCATCCTGTCCATCCTGTGGCTAAATGACTGGGCAGTAAACCTGTTCAACTGGAATTGACTGAGCCAGGGAGTGACCACGTTGTGTAAAGAGTCCTATATATTGTGAGAGCTTGTAGTTCCAAGTCAGAACTCATTGCAGGTACAGCTGTTGTGCTGTGGTTGCTGTGTGTTCTCCGTTTGCAAGCGACTGAAATAAAAGAATTTTGCTATTTGCCAGAGCCTCAAGCCTGATCTGTTCCACACAGATTAGATTTTTTTTTCCTCAAGTAAACTTGAGGAGATGCGTATGAAAGGAAATATTATTTTGTGTGGAGATTTTAATGTGCATCATTCGTTATGGGGAAGTGAAAAAATTGATTATACTGGTGAAATGTTAGAGGAGTTCTTACATAGTAATAATCTTGTATGTTTCAATAATGGTAAAAAGACAAGAATTGATATCAATTCAGGTAAGAAATCTGTATTGATTTTTGTTTTTAGTTGGAGAATGATCAAAAAATGGGGGGAGATAGAAGAGAGTGGAGTTATCCAATACAGAATAAAAACAATATAATAGCAGTAGCTGACAGGGAAAAGGCTGATATTTTAGTAAGCACGTTTGTGGAGATGAATAGTGGGAAAAATTTATCAGTTAATGAAATACAGGGAAGAAAGAAAACTAAAAGGGAAAATCATGAAATTTTAAGGAAGGAGAGTAATACTAATGATCTGATGAATTATCCATTCTCTATTGGAGAACTGCAAAGAGCTTTGGGTAGAACTAGGAATAGTACTCCAGTAAAGCTGAAGTGTGTTATATTATGCTGAGACATGTGAGTGATGAAGTTTTAAAGAAATTATGAAATTTATATAATAAGATTTGGAAAGAGGGGAGAATACCTTGTGAATGGAAAGAAGTAATTGTTATTCCAATAAAGAAACCTGGAAAAGATCATAGTAATCCTGGAAACTACAGACCGATTGCTTTAACGTCTGATATGGAAAGGATGGTGAATGAGAGATTAATACAATATTTGAAGTCAAGAAATATAATTGCTCCTTATCAGAGTGGCTTTCGTAGAAACACAGGAGCAATAGATCCTGTGTTATGTTTAGAAGATGATATTAGAAAAGCTCAGATTAATAAGGAAACTGTTGTTGCTGCGTTTTTTGATGTGGAAATGATATGTTATGGCGAGAAGGGTTAATGATTAAATTACATCAGATAGGTATAGGAGGTAATATGTTTAATTGGTTATGGAATTTTTTTTGTGATAGAACTATTCAAGTTAAAATAGCATCTCGTGTTTCACAATCGTGTAAAATAGAAAATGGAACTCCTCCAGGAAGTGTGGTAAGTCCAACATTATTCTCGGTTATGATTAATGATATTTTTAGTTTTGGTAAATCACTTTTTACTGATGATGGAGCATTATGGAAAAGGGGAAGAAATATAGAACATGTTATTTTGAACTCCAGGAAGGCATAGATAAAGTGGGTAAGTGGGGAATTGAGCAGTGTTGTATAAAGTACTGAAATCTCGGAGTCAAGTAAAAGTATAGTTACGTCTCCAAAATATGACTTTGGTAAAAGTCCAAGTCACTGACTGAAATGTTACTTGAGTTAAAGTCTTAAAGTATCTGAAATGTCTTGTACTTAAGTATAGAAATTACTGTAAAAATGGATGTACTCAAGTAATGTAATGAAAAGTACAAGTAAAAAGTAAAACAAGGCAAATGCAGTTTGAATGACATTTTTTATATTTTGGTAAACTTGTTATATACACTTAAAATAATGTACACAACCAAGTGCAGGCAAAATGAAACCTGCTAATAGATAAACCTGCAGCATCATTTAGTTAAGAAAATTAGGAGCTTTACCTAAACCACTAGGTTAACTTAACCAATAACTTAACTGTTTGCTGGATTATTTGAGTAGGTGGGTTTCAGCTTCACAGAGGTCTGTTTCGCTTCTCCCATTAAACACCAAGTTAACAAAAAGTTCTCCCTCTTCAGATGCCAATAAGCTGCATTTCCCTCCCAATTCTTTTTTCTTTTGCATAATGACCAGTTGTGGCACCTATAGTTTGTGAAGTAGAGTAATCGTAACGGCTTTTTTACTTCATGTTGGCACATTTTCTGTACTGACTATTTATTTTTCTCATTTTCAGCACTGACCTTACTGAAAGGGAAAACTTAAGGCTTATAGAAACTTTGTATTTTCTGTCCTGGAGGGTTTACTAAGAAGCTGGTTCAGTTGTAAAGCAGGTTAAGTTAACCTAAAGAAGGTTAAGTTAACCTAAAGCAGGTTAGAGCTCTGTTTGTGCCGTTAAAATTTTCGTTTGTGCAGCTTTGGTTTCCGAGATATTAAAAATTATTTTTTAGGCCATCCATTACTTACTTAAAGAGTAAGTAAAATGAATTTTGTTTCAGTTGGTCACAAGGCAAGAAATCTATTTCCATTAGTTTCTCAGGAGAGTTTGGATGTAAAATTTGTTGACTCTACCTGAGTGAAACTCTGAGGGCTTGAGGAAGGGGAGACCTAGAGAACGGCTGGCCCAAATTAGCGTTCATGAATCGGATCAACCTCGAGCTAGGCGCCACTCACACCGGATGTCGGAATAGCCAAAATCCAAATTGAAAACAACTTTGCTGCGTTTGTTTTAACGGCACAAACCTGCTTTAGGTTAACTTAACCTGCTTTAGGTTAACTTAACCTGCTTTAGGTTAACTTAACCTGCATAAACGGAGCATTAACGAACCAGCCCACTTTGGTTTGTTTTGGAGCAAAATGCGGGGATGGTGAACTCTGGATGGCCTAAAAAATAATTTTAATATCTCGGAAACCAAAGCTGCACAAACGAACATTTTAACGGCACAAACTAACCAATCAGACTGTTTGCTGGACTTTTTGACGAAGTGGGGAGGTGAAACCTGTGCATCCTATTGGTGGTGATGAACAAGCCCAGGCAAGCAGGCTTTGTTGCAGTCAATCAGTAGCTTTAGAATGGGTAGAGGATACTAATAAAAATAAAGTAATAGTTTGTTGTGATTCACTATCTGCATTGATGAGTCTTGAAAAGGGATGTACAAATAATCATCAAAATATATTATATGAGGTTATGGCTGTTCATCACAGATTATGTGAACAAAATAAAAATGTTATATCATTTTGGACTCCTGCTCATGTAGGTATTTTGGGTAATGAAAGAGCAGATAGGTTGGCTAAGGAGGCTAGTAAAAAAGAAGATATTGATATGCCAGTAAAGCTATCTAAATCTGAAGGCAAAAGTATAGCTTGGAGAGAAAGCAAAAAAATACAGAAAATTAGGTGGGATAATGAAATTAATGGAAGGCATTTGTACAGGTTTCTTAATACAGTCGATGTAGAAAGGGTTAGAGGATTAAATAGGAAGGTAGAGATAATTATAACTCGAATAAGAACCGGGCACAGTTTTTTAAATGGAACTCTTTGTAAGATGGGGAACATCTTACTGGTTTATGTAGTTGGTGTGATTCTGTAGAAACAATGGAACATGTTTTTATTAGTTGTAGAAAATATGAAAATCAAAGAAAATTATTAATAATGGAATTAGGTTTTAATAGGGAATTGAAATTTGAGAACGTGCTTGGTCAATTAAATAGTACTGAGAGGGAAAAGAAGATTTTTCGTTTTTTAAAAAACACTGGTATCATTATGAGAATTTGAGATATAGATAATAGTATCCAATAGATGACAGTAGTGCAACAGTAAAGGATGCAAACTGCCGTTAAAATCTAAAGAAGAAGAAGAAGGAGAAGGAGAAGGAGAAGAAGAAGAAGAAGATTTTTGGGGGTGGGGGGCGCTGTGCATTCTGGGAACAACACAACGACTTCAAGATGGCGGCGAGCAGAAGGCTGGCCAAGGTAAACGTTTCCGTTTGAACTCTATGATTTTTTCTTCTTAATATGTAGTTGCCTTGTGGGGCCAAACTTTGTGATCACATTGTGTCTAAGTGCATAGAAGATAATGAAACAGTTGAATGCTGTACAGACTGTCGTAATCTTTAAATCTTCGCTTTACGAGAGGTCATGCTGGTCGTCCAGCCAGACAGGAACGTTGTGGTGGAGGCCAGTAAATTCATAGTTCGCTCTCTTCAGACATCCAGCTTATTGATTATGTATACGATTGGTTATCGATTGACACAGTGCTTTGATTAAAGAAGTCGTGGAAATTTGGGGAGATTTATGCTTTTTTTGTCCAAACGTATATGATTTCAGTGCGTGACTGGTTAGGCAGCCTATTATTCTAAGATGGTAATAATTCATCACTCGATCAAATCCTACAGCATTGTTATTACTGTGAATCCTGGATAGGAAGTTTAACATTATGGAAATGAACAATCATTTATTATTTTTTTTCGGTGGAGTTTTATTTAATCGACTGTGATGCACTATGTTTTACAAAACACTGTTTTTTCAAAAATGCGGTCATTTTTTATTGAGTGTCACATCACTGTCACAATTATCAGTAACTTGATGAAGTCACATAAACTCTTTATTACCTACGAAAATACTAAGATAAAATCTATTCATACTTTTTAATCCTCCAAAAGACAAAATCACCAAAAAATTTTATCAATATATAATTTTTGATGTGTTTTAGTTGTAACAAGAAAACTGAAAGCTGACAAGGCCAAAATTATCATAACATTTGCTTTCTTTAATTCCAAGATATAACTGAGCATTAAATTTACTTAAAAACACACCTAAACATTCAATTAATGTTCACACCTGTTGAAAGCTGTGAAACAGGATCAAAACTTATGTAAGGAACTCTGGTAGGGATGCACAATATTATTGGGATGGTGTCTGAATCGGCTGATATTGGCTGTAAAATTTTATGGTGGACATTGGCCATTATGTCAAAAATAATTAAAATATATATAAAAGGGGTTGTTTTTATATGACAAACCAGAAACAATGAGTCCTGCAGAACAGCAAAACATCATAAACTGTTAAGTATAAATGCATGACTGATGTGCTTTTTGCTTGTGAACAAGTTGAGTTTAGTTTTGCACTGTTTGAGTATTGTTACTGTCTTAGAGAGAGCAGATGTTATGAATAAGTTTGACATTAAATGTAATAAGTTCAGTGTTACATAATTTCCAGCCTTCTTTCTAGTATTTGCATTTAATAGCAGGCTAAACTGGCAAAAAAGCAGTATTTTTATTACACAGTAGATAAAGTCATATCATTTCAGTATGTAGGTATACCCAGACTAGTTACCATGACCTCTGAAGATAAACAGTTTTCCTGGAACAGTGAGTTGTTTTTCTGCCATTCGCACATCAAGCAGCTCACACGAGGATGATTGACAGGGCTAAGACTTTCCTCGTAGCTCTGATTGGTTGTTTTTTACTGGGAGCAGTGCAATGGTACCATTGGAAGGAGGTGGAGGAACTTGATTTTTTCCCCCCACAGATTATCTGTTTCATGCTATCACAGCATGGGGACATTTTTGAGAAATAGTAAAAAACATATTTTTAATAAAAGTTATATACGCCAGCTTTCGATGATATTATATTGCTACTCTTACTTGAGCAAACTTTCTGGATATCCACTATCAGTAACTTCACTGAATGAAGAATCAATATGCTTTAAATCAGTGGTTCTTAACCTTTTTTTAAGGTACCGAACCCACCAGTTTCATATGCGCATTCACTGAACCCTTATTTAGTGATAAATAAAATATAATTTTTTTTTCAAATTCAAGACATAGGTATCTGCTTTTTTTTCTGGTGTACAAAATGAGCCATGAATGAACATCACCTTGCTCAAAGAACAAAACCAACACAGTACATGAACTCACAGTGCATGAACTCACAACAAATTATTTTCTGGCCCCCAAAAAATATTTCGGCCCCATAAAAGAATTTCGGCCTTTTTTTGGTATTTTACTAATTAAAAATAAATATGGATTTTTTAAAGAACTTAACATTTTTTAATAACTTTTTTTTTTTTTATTTGAAATTTAATTTGCCTTTTGTTGTTTTGAATCCAGAAAATACCTTTTTACTTTTCCCCATCTCCATGCAGCTTCCAGGAATGTTCCCTTAGTTTTGCCGGTGCCTGACTAGAGTTGCTCAACTTGGCGTTGCATATCATGCAGATGGGACACTGACTCTCATCCCGTTCCGTTATACACATGAATCCATGTTGTACATCAGTGGTGCTCAAACTTTCTGAGACCAAGATCTACTTTTTCTCTCACCAGCCAGCTGAGATCTACCTCATGACACAAAGACATAAAAATTATAAATTAAACCCTATTGACTTATTTTCTATGCGAATATCAGAAATGATAAAGTGAGAGAAAACCTAATGTGGTTTCTTCCTCAGTGAGATTCTGAAGTTACTGGTTTCTCAGTCAGAAGCTGGTTGCAAACCTGAGGCCAGCACTTATCAGTCAGTTATGGTAGATCTGAAATTTAGTTTGATGACGTCAACATGAGAAACTACAGACTGACTAATTAATTTCACATAAATAAATTATGTGAAATTAAATTAATTATTAGCTTAATTTAATTGGTTGAAGCCATTTGTTTGTTAAAACTTAATCATGTATATTTGTCCTATTGCATGGTTGTTATGACACGTTTACTGAAAACGAACGAGGTAATTAGTCCAAGTTTGTCGTTTAATGAACGTTCAGAAATCACAGCGACTGTGATGAACCACAGCGAAGGTAAACAAAGGTGAAACAACCCAAACAGGTGATCAACTCAAACCCACTCGCACCTTTTTACTCTCCATCTCTCTTTATATATTTTTGTTTTAAACACATCCGTGGCAACCGCCTGCGCCCCGCAAGCCGAACAAAGATTACATTAAAAACATAACATTCAGTCTGTTACGATATCAGGTTTCCATGCTTGATATTTATGTCTCGATTATTAATTAGCTTCTCATGAACACAGTGGTGGTTGATTAGCTCATTTAAACTCCTGCTCTGCTAGTCAAGGTCTTTGAGTTCCTTTTTATTTGTTAATGGATCTGAAACGCCCTGAATTGCACAACACCCGTAAAATTCAGCTTGATTAAAGCGGAACTCACAAATACACTCAAGGGGGATCTTGTCACAGAAAATCAGGTAAAATGTGTTAGTTTGATAAAAAACATAAATATCCAACCACTCAATAATAAATTTATAGATTTTTAGCAAAAATTATTTATTCAGAAAACCACAACATTGAGAATGAATCATAGTTATCGTGATATATAGCTCAGCAAACCAAAAAAACCCTCTAAAATAATTATACATCAGATTCCAGTCACTCGGTTTGAATTCAGCACCAACCTTATCGTAAATAATTAATTGTCCAAATATTCCTGTTCTTTTCTTACGAGAATTTTGTCCGAAAAAGAGTCCCATATCCTCAAAAATCAAAAGAACGTCCTGGAAGCATCTCTCCTTTTAATCCAAAGTTTCAATCCAAAATAAAAAATCCAAAAAGTTCAAAGCCCCCTAAAAAAGATTATTATTATTATTCTTTAATGAAGCTACAAAGGTTTAGGATCTTAGTGAATATTTTTGATAAGCCTGTCAGAAGAGGAAGTGCTGGTCTCAGCGTCCTGGCGGCCTTCAAGTTTGTCAGCTGCTGCCGAGATCGACTCAAAACCTGATCGACATATTGAGCTCCCCTGTTGTACATATGCATCTGACCACTTTCTTTTTTTTGCTTGACATGTTTAGTATGGATTCAAATATTGAGAAAGAAACCACACGACATACAACTACGACAGCCGTTTAATACTGTGCCCACTAAATTCCCCGCAGCACTGATTGGCCGAGCAATGTCACGTGATCCTCTAAGTGATGATGGCCAAGCTGGGCGGGTCATCACGACTTTACACAAGTGTGTCCTTACCTCTGCGGCAGAGGCTCCCCTGGGGGTTCCATCGAACCCAGGTTAAGAACCACTGCTTTAAATGCAGTGGTTCTAGAACAATTGTATGTTGCATCATTGCAAAGCATCAGGAAACAAGTTTTGTTGGAAACTAACATAAGCAATGCGATAAACACAAGGTTCAAAACCACTGGGGAGAAAAATAATTGGTGATGACATCAAAGATCTCTGGGCGAATGTTGCTCTGCTGGCCTGAACTAGAGTTGATTTTTCAAGGAAAACCATTGTGAGAGCTAATTTTTTTATTGCATATATTACTAATCTAGGTTTAAGATGGTAATAATACTGGTGAGTAGGGATGTGCGATATAGCATAAAATTCATGTCACAATATATATTGTGATGGGTGGCGGTACTAACAATATATATCATATTATGAGATGATTTGTGTAAAATTTGAAATAGAAACCAAAAAATTGCATGCTATTTGTGTGGAATTTATATTTATATGTTACAACTCGTTTATAACTGGTTTTTGAGGATGTTTGTACAGTGAACCCTCGTTTTTCGCGGGGTTCCAAAAATAACTTGTGATAGACGAAATCCGTGAAGTAGTAACCATTATTTTGTTTTTCTATTATTATACAATGAAATACTCCAAAATACATTAAAACCAAAGAACAAAACCTTTAAAAACCTGTAAAATGATAATTTTAATTGTCAATACGAACTGAAGGCTTCAAATTGCGGAGAACAGCACCGCCCCACAGCGACCCGAGTCATTGGATTAGAACGGAAGAAAATGAAAAATGATTATGAAAAAAAAAATACAAAGTACAATAGCTCACGTGTATTTACTGCTCTTCTGACTGAGCCGCTGCATTCTGACTCCGCTCTGTGGTGTCTTTTTTTCTTCAAAAGCCCGCTGTGCAGGTGTGTTTTTTCAAGAGAAGAACATAGTTATAGGTAGTTGTTGTGCTTTTTTTTCTTCTGGGCAAAAAATTCTTATAAATCAACATGCCACCATCCATTATGTTTGAGTAGCATGTCTAGAAGTTTAACTTTTTCTGTGAGAGTTAGCATCTTCCTCTGCCTTTTGGGCCCGACCGCAAGTGCCTTTGTCAGTGCAGAACGTTTTGTCGACATTATGGCTTTTAGATACTTGAAATTGCAAGAGAATTTGCTAACTTAAATTTAGCAATCTGTTTTACATACGTGTACATATTAAACCGCAACGTTATTGACACACAGGTAGAAAAGAAGTGGAGAGACTGCTTAGCCAAACAGGACTGTGGAAAAAAAAAACTGCACAAAAAATCTGCGAAACAGCAAGACCGTGAAAGGTGAACTGCTTTATAGCGAGGGTTCACTGTATTTTAATGTTTGTCATTTTTGTTTTATGCTGCCTAACATTACCAATTTTAAGGGAGACCCGGCAATGATATGCAGCAGCATAATCTCAATGATGACTACCTGGTTAAATCAAAGTTAAATAAACAATATTTCTATATAGAAACATAATAATTGCATGAATGTCTGTGTCAAATCCAGCCTTTTCCTTCCTTTTGTGATTGGAAATTGTAGTCAGCTGATTTGCTTGTACTCAGCTAACTACTTGTGTCGTTTTAAGGTAGTAAAACAAATTGCTTATATTTCCTAACTCCCCTTTTTGCACCTGCCTTTTTAATGAGCTCTTCCCTTGTGCTTTCAGCCGCACTGCTTCCTGTTTTGATGCAGGCCGATTTCATCATCAACAAGCATTACCCCAGTTGGGGGGTAGATTGCAGATCGCTATTGTAGGACAAATTTTAAGCATTTCTACTGTATGCCGTTTATATTGCGCATTCCTACAAGTGAAGCAGTGTAGCCATTTTAATTAAACTGCAGTCCTCTGACCCTTGAGGACTTGAGTTTGAAACCCCTGATAAAGAGGTTAATTGTTCATAGAGTGCTCTATCCATGCATAGAAATTTGAGTGGAAGGAAAGAATGTGGTAGGAGAGTGCACCAGGAAAATAACCTTTTAAGAATCTGGGGGAGCTTCACAGGAACACACTGAGGTTATAGCAGAAGAGTTACTGCAGGAATGGATTAAGTGAAGACCTAGGTTGAGGCTGAATGTTTACCTTAGACAAATATTTTAGGACATTGTTTTTTATACACTGTAAAATGAAAAAATGAATGAAAATATAGTCAATTACTCAACCAACACTATTCTTAGTATTAAACTAAGATGGAGTAATAATGGTCGTCATAAGACTGCAGGTGTTTGCGCAACCGAAGCTAGGCCGCACCGCTTGTTAACACTTAAACTTGCTCTTTTAAAACGAAGGACCAAATGTCAGCAGTTGTTGTAAGCATTGACATGCAACACAATTTTGCAGACATTAACAATAGTAACGTATTGTTTCTGAGATGGTGGGCTGCAGCTGTGCTGTGATCACTATGTTGCTTTTAATTCACATCTTGTTGTTTGTCTGCAGGTGAAAATCAAAGGGAGTATTTTTGTAATTTTGAGTAAACTATGAAGTCTTGAGCTAGCTTTGACCCATTTTGTTGACCAAGACCAAACCTGAGGCTTAACAATCTAGCAAAGGGCCAGTCCATGGTGTTGTGGAAAAATACTATTACCAAGCACTGTCAGGTGAAATCACTCAGTCAGGCTTATTCATATATTGTGCACAATACAGAGAGTTGTAGGACAATCAATAATGAAGGAGTTCTGGGATGGCATTTGATGACAAACCATTTTCAGTCATTGAGGACTAAGGCTCAAGAAACGTGATGCAGCAGTTGAGGCCACAATATAATTTGCAGAGTTGGCGATATTTCTCGGATGTTGAATTATTTGAGTTCTTCAGTCAAATTTTGAGACACACCCACACACACTCGGCTTACAACAAGGAAACAAATTTTACATAACATTTGGCCTCAACATCACATTTGAGAAGAAGAGGACAAGTTGACCATTACCTTATGATAAACAAAACAAAGATACAACTCCATTTTCCTGAGAAAGATTTTGAAGATGGAAGTAAAAAATAGAATGTAAAAGAAGAAAAACTGAAATAGTTAGTAATATAAAAACAAACTAAATAACAAAAATACACCAACCAAAAGCATAGTATCAAGTAATTAGAAGGTATAGCTATTATAAGAGAGTAGACCATCAGGGTGGTTTCATCAAGTTTGGTCTCTGAAAATAAAATAAATTTTTATTTGTAACAACTTTGTCACCACAGACAAAATTGTTTGGTCTTGTGATTTTTCATCTAATGTGTTAAATGTCATATCCATCCAGTCCTCTAAAGTTGGTTTGCCCTGTGATAATCATTTTCTTGTAATGTTCTTTTTACTTGCTATTTATAAAATAGTCCTCAGTTATTTCTTTTTTTAATTTCTTGAGATTATGCCAAAGTACTTTTACTTAATCTCTAAAGGAATGTTGTGTTTGAAAATATCTTTTAGGGCAATATTCAGGTCTTTCCTCTAAACCAGGGGTGCTCAAGTCCAGTCCTCGAGAGCTACCGTCCTGCAACTTTTAGATGCAGCCTTACTCCAGTAGACCGGGCTCAGCTCTGAACAGGCCTGGTAACGAGCCATTCATTTGATTCAGGTGTGTTGGAGCAGGGATGCATCTCATTGTTGCAGGATGGTAGCTCTCAAGGACTGGACTTGAGCACCCCTGCTCTAAACTTTTATGACTGGTCAGTCCCCAAAGACACAATGATGGTTTACAGTTTGATTTCTGCATTTTCTCTCACAAGTAGGAGGATTTCTGTCTTAGTCACATTTCTGAGAAGGTGCGATAAAGAATTTTACCAGTTTTTTTCAATCCAAATTTTTGCCAGTGTAGTGATTTATTATATGTCCTCTGATATCTCCATATTATTGCCAAATTCTCCTCTGTTAAGTTACCCTCTCTTTCCCACCTTGCTTTAAGATGAAGGGTCAAATTTTTTCAAGATCTACTAGGTTTTTTACCATCCACAAACGCATCACCATGTACACCAACCAGAAACCCTGGATGAACCGAGATGTTCGTCTTCTGCTGAAGGCCTGTAACATCGCCATCAGGTGAGGGGATGCACAGACCTACAGTGCAGCCAGGGCTGAGCTGAAGAGGGGAATCAACAAGGCCAAACACCACTACAAAAGAAAGGTGGAGGATTACTTTTCCAACGCCAACCCCCGACGCATGTGGCAAGGCCTTCAGATTTTCACAGATTACAAGAACTTCAACACCTCCCCCGCCTCCTCTGATGTCTCCTTCCTCAACGAGCCTAGCAACTCTATGCTCGTTTTGAAAGAGGGAACACTACAACTGCAATTAAGACAGCCACCACCCCAGATCAACAGCCACTGACTCTCCTCTCCACTGATGTAGGAGCGGCTCTGAGCAGGATTAAATCCCACAAGGCTGCAGGTTCTCATGGCATACCTGGACTTGTCCTCAGAGCGTGCTCTGGGGAGCTGGCAGGAGTGCTGATGGACATTTTCAACCTGTCCCTGGCCCACGCCGTGGTACTGACCTGCTTCAAGTCTACCTCCATCGTCTAAATTCCCAAGAATTTCAACCCGACCAGACTCAATGATTATCGTCTGGTAGCCCTCACTCCCATCATCACCAAGTGCTTGGAGCGGCTGGTCCTAGCACACGATCGTGTCTCTCCACACTGGATCCCCACCAATTTGCATACAGGCAGAATAGGAGCACAGAGGTGCGCTGCACTCTGTCCTTTCTCATCTGTACAGCAAGAACACTTACGCCAGAATGCTGTTCTTAGACTTTAGTTCAGCATTTAACACTGTCATTCCATCACAGCTCATTGCCAAACTCAGACCTCGGCATCAGTTCACTCATGTGCAACTGGTTGCTCGACTTTCTGACCAGTCGACCCCAACACGTCCGCTGGACAATCACTTCTCATCCACCATCATCATAAACACCGGAGTGCCACAAGGCTGTGTGATGAGTCCCTTCCTCTGTTCTCGCTTCACCCACGACTGCAGACCTGTCCATGGCTCTAACACCATCATAAAGTTTGCAGATGATATTACGGTGATTGGCCTCATCAGAGACAACGATGAGGCCCGCTACAGGGAGGAGGTGGACCGTCTGGCTGAGTGGTGCGACAAGAACTACCTGCAGCTGAACATCGAGAAGACCAAGGAGCTCATTGTGGACTTAAGGAGGAATGCTGACCTACACCCACCCACATCAAGGGAATAGCGGTGGAGATGTGAACAGCTTTAAGTTCCTAGGAGCCCACATCTCTGAGGACCTGACCTGGACGACCAAATGCTCCAAACTTGTCAAGAAGGCGCACCAGCGCCTCTTCTTCATGAGGACTTTGAGGAAGAACCACCTGTCCTCAGAGATCCTCACCAACTTTTACCGTGGTGAAAACTGCCCAGCACATCGCCGGGGCACCGGCTCCCTGCCATCAATGACATCTACAGGAAGATGTGTCTGAAAAGGGCCGGGAAAATCACCAAGGACTTCACTGCACACACACTCTTCTCTCTCTTGCCCTCTGGGAGGCATTACAGAAGCCTATGGACCAGAACCACCAGGCACCGGAACAGCTTCTTCCCCACAGCTGTCACGCTCCTGAACGCCTCCTGACACAAACTATAAGGACTGTACCCCCCCCATCCCCGGACTGTTCCCCTCACATATATGCATGATCTGTATACAATCTTTATATAATCTGTAAATCTAATTTGCCATTATTTATCCTGTATTATAAAACAACTAATATATATACAATCCATTCTTCATATTCCTGTATAATCTGTGTAATTTGCATAATATGTACATAGCTCTCACATTTATATTTATAGCCCTCATATTTATATTTATACAAAACATTTTATTTTATAGCACGTCACTATTATTCTCTGTTTATATACCATATCTTTGTGCACCTGTTTATAAATATTTATATCCTGTGTAGCACTACATAGATGCAAACTACATTTTGTTGCTTTGTACTTGTGACAGTGCAATGACAATAAAGTTGAATTCTATTATATTCTAAATAAGTAAAATAATTTCCTTGTTAATTTTTTTGTTATAGGCATTGATACAAATTTCCATTAGGTTTATATTTTTGTCAGTAATTGGCTTAATTTTTAAGTCAACATTTCTATCAATAATTTGTAAATATTGATAGAAGTCCTGTTTGTCTAGAGCAGGGGTCACCAACCCGGTGCCCGCGGGCACCCGGTCGCCCGCAGGGACCTTTTCAGGCGCCCACGGAGCTACTCCTAAAAATAGCCATTATTATTAGGGAGCACTACCAAAAAATAATTTAATTAAATGTTTTTTCATTGAAGTAATAACGTTTGACGTTTATATTTAGAGTACAAACGAGGGAAATGACAAAAACGTTTAAAATAAATTGCTTTATGCATAAAATTCTTTCCTGCTGTTAAAGTTCAGAACTGCGCGCAGGCGCCTGCAGGAAACTATCGGAGCGCAGCAGCGCCTGCAGCTGCACTCTGCGTACCTTCACATTTTCCTTTAAGTAAACAAAGAAAAGAATAACTTCTGGAGTTTTTATTATTTAACTCTATTCACAAAACTGTGAAGAAAAAATAAATAAATTGTGCCAAACATCTTATTTGTAGCGCACATCGCAACACCTGAACCTGGGAACCAGCACCGTCCTTTCCATGAACCACATGGAGAGGCTTCGCTTCATGTCTTTATTATTTAGCATCGTCTGGAAAAAAAGTCCGCTGCTCTTGTTTAGGCTTGTGCTGATTTTTGCGCATTGGAGAGGCGCTTGTGCTCTTGCAGGTCAGGTGTCAGACCTTTATTTTTCCACATCTGCTGGGGTCAGCCAGCGGGTGACCCGTCAGCTGTTCGGTTCACGAAACCACGAAAAAAGCGAATAAACCGGCGACCCGCCAGAACCGCGCAGACTGTCAGAAGCTCAGGCTGATTGTAGAACAACGTGAGGTTCAAACCAACTCGTTCATTTTTAGCTTGCAGAAAAACGCAAAGCCGTGAAATAAACAAAAGCAAACTGACCAATAAGACTTGGGCTTTGGGGTTCCCCGCATCAGACTGACACTGCTGTGTGTGTATAATGTCTTTTGACACAAACGATATTTTATTTTCCACAATTTTGCTCATAGAAAAATAATAGATAATATATATATATATATATATGTATAATATATATCATAGATAATAATTTGCTCATTATTATCAGATGGTTAGATAATAAAACTATAACTCTTCTTTTTTATTTTAAGGAAAATTTACTGCAACAATCCATCAGTTTGCTTTTGTTTATTTCAGTCACTTGTGGCCATTTTAGAATCACAGAGAAAAACTCCAGAAGGGAATCAAAGTTAAAACTCTGTGAGCTAAAAACTTCTGATCACATAATAGCAATTAACCATAGCTGCCATGGTAAATTATTACTGATAACTGATAACTATTGTGAGTGGTCCTGACATTAATATGATCAGGCAGTATTATCATATATATATATATATATATATATATATATTTATAAAGACTGTATTAAACAAGTGCTCTTCGTGTTGCTCTGTACCCATGAAGTTGCTCCCAGTCTCAAAAAGGTTGGTGACCCCTGGTCTAGAGAATATTTTCTCTTGAGTGTTTCAAAATCAATTAAGATTTTGTTGTGCAGAGAGCAGTAATTCCTTTGGTTATTCAGTCTTTAAACCTGGCATCCAGTTTCTTTGGTGTAAGGTCTCTGTCATGTGTGATCCATTTTACAGCAGCAACGTCGTATAGCAGTTTGGCAATATATTCCTTTTAATTGAGTCAATTCTAGAGCTAAAACTTAGAAAAGAAATGGTCAGTTTGCCAAGCTAGGGGTTATCTGTTTTGGATTTTCTTTGGTAAAGTATCATTGTAAGACAGCAACTGAGTTTTGTTGGACTTCTGATGTTCCATGTCCATGTTGAATGGAATGGATTGACAAACAGTTCGATTGTCATCAAGTACTGCTAGCCCTGTAAAGAAATGTTGGGATCTGGCACTGCTGCCAATTTATCATCAGAATTTAAGGTGATGTTGGATTGTTGCGAACTCTTGCATAAGTGATCTGAGCATTGTTTTACGAGACAACGCTCATAATGTGGCCAAAGTACTTTGTGATGCAGACTTGTAAAGTTTACCCTATTTGGCACACACTTCAACTGTCAAGCAAGGAGAGCATTGTATTTATTCTGGCAACACAAAGGAGAATTTTCTGTCATTTTAAGCATTCATTGCTTGCTTATTCCTCAGTCTACAACATACAAAAATACATACAGGAGGCGAGTAGAACAAGACTTTTCAATGCGATGGAACAAGATGGTCTACATGCTGCAGTCTATTGGAGCAGAAACATGGTGTTAGCATGTATGCTACAGAGCACGAGTTACCAGCCACACTCACTGAAACCAGTGGGAAAATAATGGCCAATGTTCTGAACATCCTTGCACCTTTTGAAGAACTTGCGGAGGAGATTATCTCAACTACAGCAGTAGAGGTCATCCCAAATGTCATTGCACTCAAGCAGCTTTTGCAGAGGCAAGCAAGCACGATTGGTACAGCCAAAGCTGCGCTACTGTAGGCTGTTGTAAAAAGATTCAACAACATTGATTATGAGCCCTTGCGCTTGACCACTATTCTTATTAAAATGTTGTTTTTGGGGCATTAGTTGCTTTTATTTAACTGTAATCTAATAGGGAGGGGGCAGGGAGAGAAGGATTGAAAGTCAAAAGAACCAAGGACGTAAGTTGAAGTCAGGATGCCCGGCTCTCTGTTTACGGGGCACTTGCTGTTACCACTGCGTCATGCGATGCCCTTGGCCACAATTCTTGATCCAAGGCAAGTAAGTACAAATATTCTATTTTCTATCCATACTTATTTTAGCCTAGTGCTATTTTTCAACAAACATTTACGGTAAATTAAATTAAAAATGAAAATTGCTTGATTGAGATGGATTCACTTACATGCAAGTCATAAAAATTTAAATGTATGGAATTTTCATTGCTTGGATTCATTAAAATTTATGCAACTCAAAAACTAAAATTGACCCATCTTTCTTTGTTGATGCAAAACAAGGTACAAGTATCGCTACTTCTCAGCAGAGGTGAGAAATCAAATGAAACTGCTCCTTTTGGTCAAACGTGCAGAGGTGGAGACCAGATGCACACCTGTGGATGGAAAACTTGTTTCAGGAAAATTTTCTGTGGTGGGACCTCCTGACATATTTGCACCTGCAGCCAAAATGTGTGGCTACTGTTTGCAGATCTGAAATCTTGAAAGAGAATATTAATATTGAAGCAATAACTGGGCAGCCTTTCAGCTATTCAGATACAGAATTACCTATCTGAGGTTCCTATTGAAAGGAGCCAGAACCCATTGGCCTTCTGGAAGCTCAATGGAAAGTGTTTCTCTCATCTTGCTCTACTTGCCTGAGCTTGTCTCTCTGCCCCATTCACAAGTATTGAAAGCAAATGCTTGGCTGGACATGTAGTAGCTCAGAAAAGAAGTTGCATGTCTGGTGAAAATGCAGAAATATTTTTGTTCATCAAGAAAAACCTGCCACTTGTACAAGTTACTGCAGTGAATCTGTGAGAACAAACATACCTGTGCCAATGTTTTTTTTTGCTGTACATATGAAAATACTGTGCTTTTTTGTTGAATATTTGACATTTAGGAGCTGTGGTCCTGTAATCTTTTTCAGGTTATATTTTAGGTTTGTTTTATATGTAAAAACAATGTACAAACAATTGTTTTCACAAGAAAACCAAAAACTAAACTTAACTCATGTTATTGGTAGTTTTAAGTTGTTGTGTTATGTCTTCAAAGTATTTTTTAAGCAAAATACTGCTGTGCACTTTATTATGACAAGAGGCTTAAAACGATCTGTAGTCTAACCTGTGTTCAAATTTAGTTTTGTTAGTGTAAAAAGTGAAAGACTAAAGGAAGTCATTTTGTTTCATTTACTTTTGTAGTTTGTGTAAAAATTGTATAAACTTCATTTGTCTTTGAGGCAACAGAAAGGACTTAAAACAAGTTTGTATTATTTCAAGGATTTTACTCAAGGGTGTATTTTTCAATAAAATAAGATTGAAACATTGAAAGTGTATTGTGACCTTTTAACACCTGACGATATATATATGAGTACATATATAAATCGGGGGGGCAGATGAATACAGATGGCTGTATTCATCTGTATTCATATACAAATGAACAGGTCTGTTTTTCAATACTAAAAACCCGTTTCCATGTCAATCTCAGTTCCCACAATTTTGTTATTGACCTTGACAATAACTTCGATATGTTTTTTGTTGCGAGATCAATGGTGAAGGCGAATGTAAGATCTTGGGCTGAAATGATTAATCGGATTAATTATAATGAACCTCTAAGGACTCCAAGAAGGATGGGTACTCTGAGAAATACTGGAGAGTGCCCCTCCTGGGGACTCCCTCATTCTGCTGGGGGACTTCAATGCTCACGTGGGCAATGACGGTGAGACCTAGAGGAACGTGGTTGGGATGAACACTCCCCCTGATCTGAACTCGAGTGGTGTTCTGTTGTTGGACTTCTGTGCTCGTCACAGATTGTCCATAACAAACACCATGTTCAGGCATAAGGGTGCCTATATGTGCACTTGGCACCAGGACACGCTAGGCCGCAGTTCGATGATTGACTTTGTCATTGTTTCATCGGCTCTGCTGCCGTATGTTTTGGAAAGTCGGGTGAAGAGTGGTGCAAAGCTGTCCACCGACCACTATCTGGTGGTGAGTTGGCTCCGATGATGGGGGAGGATGCCCCAGATCTGGCAGGCCCAAATGTGTTGTGAGGGTCTGCTGGGAACGTCTGGCGGAATCCCCTGTGAGACGGAGCTTTAACTCCCATCTCCGGCAGAGCTTCAAACACGTCCCGGGGGAGGTGGAGGACACTGAGTCCGAGTGGACCATGTTCCATGCCTCCATTGTTGAGGTGGCTCACTGGCACTGTGGCTGAAAGGTTGTCAGTGCCGGTCGTGGCGGCAACCCACAAACCCGTTAGTGGACACCTTCGGTGAGGGATGCTGTCTGTCTGAAGAAGGTGTCCTATCAGGCCTTTTTAGCTTCTGGGACTACAGAAGCAGCTGATGGGTACCGGCAGGTGAAACGGCATGTGGCTCGGATTGTTGCTGAGGCAAAAACTCGGGTGTGGGAGAAGTTTGGAGAGGTCATGGAAAAAGACTTCCGGACGGCTTCGAGGCAATTCTGGTCCACCATCCGGCGTCTCAGGAGGGGGAAGCTGTGCAGAACCAACACTGTTTATAGTGGGGATCGTGTGCTGCTGACCTTGACTTGGGACATTGTGGGCCAGTGGGCGGAATACTTTAAAGACCTCCTCAATCCCACCAACATGCCTTCCATTGAGGAAGCTGAGCCTGGGGTCTCTGGGTTGGGCTCTCTAATCTCTGGGGACCAGGTCGCCAAGGTGGTTAAAAAACTCCTCGGTGGACAGGGCCCCGGGGGAGGATGAGATTCACCTGGAGTTTCTTAAGGCTCTGGATGTTTTAGGGTTGTGTTTGTTGACGCGACTCTGCAGTATCGCATGGACATTGGGGGCAGTTCCCCTGGATTGGCAGACTGGGATTGAGGTCCCCCTGTTTAAAAAGGGGGCCCGGAGGGTGTGTTCCAATAATACGGGGGGTCACACTCTTAAGCCTCCCTGGCAAGGACTATTCAGGGGTCCTAGAGAGGAGGGTCCGTCGGATAGTCAAACCTCGGATTCAGGAAGAGCAGTGTGGTTCTCATCCTGGCCATGGAACACTGAACCAGCGTTACAGCCTTAGCAGGGTCCTGGAGGGTGCATGGGAGTTCCCCCAACCGGTCCACATGTGTTTTGTGGACTTGGAGAAGGTGTTCCCTGTGGGGGGTTCTCCTGGAGTATGGGATACCGGGCCCTTTGATATGGGCTGTCAGGTCCCTGTATGACTGGTGTTGGAGTCTGGTCTGCATTGCCGGCAATAAGTCGGGCTCGTTCCCGGTGAGGGTTGGACTCTGCCAGAGCTGCTCTTTGTCACCGATTCTGTTCATTACTTTCATGGACAGAATTTCTAGGTGCAGCCGAGATGTTGAGGGGATCCGTTTTGGTGGCCTTACGATTGCATCTCTGCTTTTTGCGGATGATGTGGTTCTATTGGCTTCATCGGGATGTGATCTGCAGCTCTCACTGGAGCGGTTCACAGCCGAGTGTGAAGCGGCCGGAATGAGGATCAGTGCCTCCAAAACCAAGGCCATGGTCTTGAGCCTGAAAAGGGTAGAGTGCCTTCTCTGGGTTGAGGGGGGTGTCCTGCCTCAAGTGGAGGAGTTCAAGTATCTCGGGATCTTGTTCACGAATGAGGGAAGATGGGAGCAGGAAGATGCAAGCAGCAAGATGATCGGTAGTATTCTATTAGTTTTAATTTTTTCCTCAGTCTGGTTTCCTTTTTCCACACAGTATTTTATGTGACTTCCTTAGATTGCCTCTTAGTTTGTGTCTATGTTTCTATCCGTTGATTGATCACAGCACTTCCTGTTGAGACTTTTAATGTATAATATCTGTCGTGTTTGGTTTATTAGGAACTTGAAGAGATTCGGAGATCTGGGATGAAGAACTTCAGGAACATTCAAGTTGAGGAATCAAACCTATTGTCATGGCAAGGGCTTATTGTTCCTGTAAGAAGTTATCTCTTTTTGTTTTTCTAGGCTGATTTGCCTTAATTTGGATTTATAGTTTTAATCATTAACTTTTCTTCCAGGACAATCCACCATATGACAAAGGTGCATTCAGGATTGAAATAATTTTTCCAACCGAGTACCCATTCAAGCCTCCCAAAATCACATTCAAGACAAAGATCTATCACCCCAACATCGATGAGAAAGGTCAGGTATGCTTGCCTGTGATTAGTGCTGAGAACTGGAAACCCGCTACCAAAACTGACCAAGGTTAGTGGTACCACATGGCAAAACTGTCTTTTTTTTTTTTTTATTATCATAAATTTTCTGAGCTACCTGATAAAGCTTGCTGAGCTATTTTACCAATGAAATGTTCTTTGTTGTTTGTCAATGAACGCTATTTTGTTGTTTCTTTTAAAGCACATTAAAAAAGCACTAAAACAGTGTTTCTCAACCTTTTTTGGGCCAGCATCTTCAAAGATGTAGGCTACTTTGCACTGAATATCATTTTGTTATTAATATATCTATAATTATTGTTGCTTTTATGATTTTGATTATTTCTGTATAATCAAGATCATAACAGCAAAAAACACTTAAATTTAAAAAATACATTTTAAGTGTTAAAAGAAATTGTGTTTTTCTAAAATTACAGAGCCCTCTAGGGCAGCCGTCCCCAACCACGGGCCGCGGACCGGTACCAATCCACGGACCAAATGGTACCAGGCCGCACAAGAAATAATTAAATATTTCCGTTTTATGTACACTGCTTAAAAAAATAAAGGGAACACTCAAATAACACATCCTAGATCTGAATGAATGAAATATTCTCATTGAATACTTTGTCCTGTACAAAGTTGAATGTGCTGATAACAAAATCATTGTTGATTGTCAATCAGTGTTGCTTCCTAAGTGGACAGTTTGATTTCACAGAAGTTTGATGTACTTGGACTTATATTGTGTTGTTTGAGTGTTCCCTTTATTTTTTTGAGCAGTATATTATTTCAGTCTGGAGGGTATTTTACTTTAAAAATCCTTTAACCAGATTCTCTCGATTACGTCTTGCATGCCAACATTGAGCCCGCAAGCAGCAAAATGAGTCAGAACCAGATCAGATTCTTTGGAAAGTTTCTTTGCGAAGGGAAAAGGCCCAGAGCAGAGACAGGAGAATGGATTTATCCTGGACCGGTTGGTGATTCCCACATTCCAAGCTGCTCTGCATGATATGATGACCGGCTGTTAATGAGGCAATGAAGCTTCAAACTGCTTCTCCACGTAGAGACCAAGCACCCTGTGCATAAGCATAAGCTTCAGGTGTCATAGTCTCTCATCACGCTCAGAAGGGAGAAACAAGCTCAGGGCTCCCATTGATTATTCGTTATCGTGAGTTAAAATTTTCATGAAAATAAAATGTTCGTTTTTGTGGAGCATATGTGTCTTATTTTGAAGTTGTAAAGGTTACCATAGCGATCAGAATCAGAGAGTGTTAGGGCAGCGGTCGAGTCGAGATGAGAGGAGTGGAGCTTGTGAGTTTTAGGTCTGGTTCATAGGGCATGATTTTCCAAATCTCTGTGACCACAGAGCTGATAGAAGTATAACGGGTTCGATTGGTTCGTGTGTCCAGCCACACGGCACGAACCGATTCACTCACAAACATGGGGGTGACTCCTGAAGAAAATCCCGTTAACCCCCCAACACACCACATATCAATTTAGAGTAACAAATATGTTCAATGATGAAGAAGCAGTAGTCATAGTTTGTGGACCCGTGTTAAGCGATAGAAGACGTAACAAAAAGAATAAAAGATTGCAGGAGCTTATTTGCTCCACTGTGCACTAAACCGGGCTCTCAGTTACCCGATGTCAACTGCTTGGGATTCCTCCCATGCTTATGTCACCGCACTTTCTGATTGGCTGCCTGTCACATTTAACAGGCTGCGTTCTAGTTCCTGGTCAGGGAAAACCCCATAGACTGCGATAGTCAGGCAAAGACAATCCAACATGTTGATTATGTCTGATTTTAGATCGGAGGGTCACACCACACAGCAGGTCGAAACGTTCTAAGATTGTCATAAGAGGAAAATCGGGGCAAAAATTTTTTAAAGGTGTCGTGATATTCCCTCCGACAAACATGACTAAGTTCCTTATTATTACTGCACAATACTATTATTACTGTACAATATATATTTTACATATTGGTCTAAACAAAGCCATTGCTCTTCAACAATATTATCTTACCTTTTATCTGAGAACACTATTTGTTTTTGCCATAGTCATAGACCCTTGTATTAATTATTGCTCAAAAGGCCTTGCCATGTAGGTTTATTCCTCTGTATTTAGTTAGGTTCTTAGTTGGGTTTTTTTCTCGCATTTTGTTCGTCATGCATTTCTGTTTAGTTTCCTTTGATTAGTATTATCCTTTCTTGGTTTATGTACAGTGCCTTGTGAAAGTATTCAGCCCCCTTGAACTTTTCAACCTTTTGCTGCTATTCAGGCTTCAAACATAAAGAAATAAAATTTTTATTATTTTGTGAAGAATCAACAACAAAGTGGGACACAATCATGAAGTGGAACAAAATTTATTGGATATTTAAAACTTTTTTTATAAAATAAAAAACTGCTTTTTCCACAGATTCAGGGAGCGCATTAATGGGGAAGAACAGACTGACCTGTTACAACAAAAAATGTCCTGATGCACTGATAAGTAATATCTAAAAGTACCATTGCATACTGGATCACTTATAGCACTGGTGTTGACTCTGTAAAATGAAATCTATTGTGGTCACCCATAGAAGGATGTCTTTATCTAAACTGGGTTCATTTAAGAATAAGATAGAATCCCAAAATGTTGTGAGTGAATCAAAGTTTTTCATTCAGACAAAGAGGACTCTGTAGATGTTAATAATAAATGGACACACATATAAAATACAGAATAATAGTGGTATCAAAGATGACGAGCAGTACCTGAGGCAGCTGCAGGAACTTCAACCTCTGCTGGATCTTCTTTAGGACAATGTCTTTCTGGAACGACCACCACAGTTCCAGAGAGAATGTGGGTCCCTGGAAATGTGAAATAATTCACACCATCGACCCTATTATTTGACAATGGGAAAATCATTATTTGGAGTGTTTGTGCTTATGGATTTTGTGCTTATGCTGCCCAGACTGTCCTACTGCTGCCGATCACTCAAGTAGTTGGTATTCTATTATTTATTTATTTACTTCAGTTCCTTTTTTGAAAAAGGAACTTGCAATTTCTCAAACATTTCACAGATCTTGAGAAAGTTTCTCAGGACCTCGAGAAAGTAAGTTGTGGTCGCTTGTTTTTCTTTTTCCATATCCCCGTAAGATTTAGTATCTGTAAACATTTAGTATCTGTACACGTTTGTACAAATGTACTTTTGTCCAGAAAAAATAATATAGTTACAAGACTAAGATAAATAAATAAATGTACCCTCATGTATTTTTCATTTGTGACAGAGACCTGTTTCTTAAAGTTGTAGAACTGTAAATTCTTCTACAAGTTTGATAGAATAATTTAAAGTTCCGTTCATGTATAGAGAGTAAGGTGCATCTGGGGAAAACCTAATTATGCATCTCCCTCTAAATATTGTGAATTGAATCTCACCCCATAGGTCATGCTTCCGAACATCATGACCTGGGGAATCACAACCAGATAACAAAGTGTATATCTTCAGAGATTTGGACTAATTCTGACAATTTTCCTGTCCAGAAAGATTTCAAAATGACAGCTCTGAAGATACTTTTAAAAATTCTTAGTTAAAGATATGGAAATTGTCCCTTATTTGTCCAAAAGATTTAAGAGTCAGTGTCTGTCCCTCAGATGATTTGATAGTCATTTAGATGACCAAGAAGAGAAGGTACATATGTTTTCACTTCTTGACTCATGGGTGTTATTCCAAATAAAGCGAGATAAATGAGAGTTCACTGATTTGAAGAGTCCAGGAGATAGATAGCAGGGAAGATTTTAAAATAAGTAGTTTAATCGTGGAAGAATGTTAATTTTAATGGTATTGATTCTTTCTAAAAAAAAAAATAGTTTGTAGATTAGCCCATTTTGTTAAATCAGTTTTAGTTTCTGATTTAAAGATGAGTAGTTGGTTTCACAGAAATTATTCATATCAGATATAGAAAAGATACCCAAATATTTAAAGCCCCTCAGACATTAGAAAGACTTCCCTAGTCTGATTTTGTATCCTGATGAAGTACTGTGGACGTTCTTATAGACTCAAAGATTACTGTAATCGATTTCTCAAGTTTACACATATACAAAAGTATATCATAAGCAAATAGTGAAATAACGTGACCCATCTATATTAATTCCACATACATCAGCAGTAGTCCTGTTTATCCCAACCAGAGGTTCAATAAGCAATGTAAACAATAAAGGTGAAATTTCCACATGGAACTTCTCTGACACCTGAAATTCAATTGCTTTTCAACTCTGTCAAAATCCTTCTCTGCATTAATGGGGACAATTAATACTGACACTTTGTTAGTATTAAGATACTGAACAACTTTAAGAACATGTCGAATATTGTTTTTGTTTTATAAATCCTGCCTTATTTGGTCTATTATTTTAGGGACGATGTTTTCCAATCTCTAGGACAGTACTTTTGCTGTAATTTTGTAGATTAAGCAAACTGACAGATCTAAAGGATCTGTTTCACCTTCTTTTAAAAGCAGATTAATGGAGGCGCATCTCCATGAGGGGGGATGCCGTTTTTCAAAAATGTTAAAAGCAGGCATAAATATTGATTGAATATCTGGCAAAAATGACTTAAAATTTCTGGGGAAACCCATTCGGGCAAGGGCATTTTCCATTTAGCATTCGTTTTAATTGCTCCCCAGACCTCCTCCAAAGTAATAACGCCGTCTGAAACGGAGAAATACTCTGCAATAGTAGGTAGAGATACACTTCTCAGATAAGAGGAGATATCTGCTAGATCAGTAATATTTGTATTGTATAGAAATTTTTCAAATTGTGGAGAGTTCGGTTGATAATCATTGGGTCACATATAGTGTTTTTGTTCTGCATTCTTACCATATTAATTAAATGGCTATTATCTTGATTTTTCAAAAGGTCAGAAAGCACACTGCATTTTTTGCCAAATTCACATTGTTAACAATTTGCATTGTACTAATCCTGCACACGCTCCCCTCAGCAGGAGAGTAATCTTGGAGAAGCAGGGTTATTGGTACTCAAGGTCACGTGACATAATTTAAATATTAAGACAATACAAATTAAGTACATAGTAACAAGGTGGGCAGGGCGAACAGTGCGATGTTTATAAGAGGAGGGTATGGGGGGGTGTAGCAATGTGAAGGAGGTTCAAAAGATAAGGATTGGCGAGGTTGTGAACAACTTTGAAAGTAAAAGGATAAGTATTTTGTAGTTGATGGGGATGGGAAGCCAATGGAGCTGTCGTACAAGAAATGTGATGTAATTGAGAGGTTTGTGTAAGATGTGGGCAGCTGAATTTTGGACCAATTGTAATTTATGGAGGGTTTTCTGTGATTGGCCAAAAAGAAGAGAATTGGAGTAATCTAAACGAGAGGTGATCAGACTATGAGACAATTTATTTCTAAGGTGGGAGTAGGGGGGAGGCTGACATAGTAAGCTGGGGAAGATTCCAGTGGAGGATGTGTAGGTTGATGGTGCTGAATGCCAATTTGACGGTCACAAATGGATTTACAACACAAGTCCCTGGACAGCCAAGGTTGTGCCGGATGCAGTTTACTCCCCATATTTGTTGCTTCATCTACCAATCATTTTTTCTGATAAGCCACCTTCAGAGGGGGCTGAATGACACAATCACAGCTTACTTAGGTTGCAGTTTGCTCGTGAAAAGGGCTAGAGTTGTGTGAAGGTGCTAACATTTCTTGTATTTGAGTCCGTATGTTTTGCAATTAATGAAAGCAAGGTTGTAACAAATGTATTGGGTAATATCATTTTCACAGTTGTGGCCTTGGAATAAAATCCAGAGTCCTCAACATCCAAGACGAAGACAAGACAGAATACAAATGCGTTTGAGTCAGAGACCATCAAAAAGTGGTCTTGGTCTCAAGTACTAGAATACTGGTACCGGTATCAATCACACTGACATTGTTTACATATTTGTTATGTTTTTAGTTTATTAGGAACTTTTTTTGTTGTTGTTTTGTTTTTTGCAATAGAATCACACAAAGTGAGTAAAATTAAAACAGAAATTTTATGTTAGGAAGTGTTAACTTCCTCCAAAGTTTGCTTCTCCAAACTTCGGAGGTTTAGAGTTAACAGCATAGAAAATATCTAAGATGGTTGGCAAACAACCATAGATTAAACCAGTTGTTGCTGCAAACAACCTGCATTTTAATTTGCAGCTCACTTGTTGCTTTAAGTCTTAAAGCAGCACTACTATGTATTTTTCATCACATAGTGCCATTGTATAGCACAATTAAATAACTGTTACCTTCCGTTATTAACATTGTGTATATACCATGCGTAACTTACAGGAAATTTATGAAGCTCCTGCTCTTTCTGAGCTTCATAAACAACTATTGTTGTGATGATTATTGTCATCACAACAATAGTAACTGTGTTGGATACCAGTCATATGTAGAAATGGAATGCCAACTGGATTCACCTGCCTTTTGCTGAAAATATTAGTCATGAACAAGGAGGCGAGAGCAAGCGATGTGTGTGTGGAAGCAGATCTGTATTTAGCTTGTGCAAATCTCTATTATTCTTGTGTGGATGTTGTTTTTACACACAAGATTTTGGCTTGATCAGGCCACCATACAACAGATCCTGGACATTAAATCAGCTACAGGTTAAATAATGGAAGCCCACCGCAGGCAAATTGTTTGAACAAGCAGCGAGAGCTAATAAAGCAGGCAGCAATGCCGTCAAGACTGTCGGATCCCTGCGTCAAAGGTGTCCATCCACTCACAGTGTTTTTCCACCTGTCTGCCTCTTAATTCCAGTCCGCCCCCGCCAGATCCATTTTCCACTAGCAAATCCAATGCCACTCAGCCAGACTGTTCTCAGATTGTTATTTCTTCTTCAGGGATACAAATAGCAGCACCAAGTGGGATACAGCACTGAAACCTTTTGATTGACAGCTGAATGCATTAATTGATTGTGGACAACAGACATGCTGTTTGCTATCAGAGAGCTGCTCATACAGAGGATTAATAAGAGTTTAATCAGGAACTGCAGCAAGAACTCTTGCAGTTAACTAAATCGCAGATTTTGCTAACTGCAAATGCATTTGATTTAGCTGACTTGCTAGCAACTCGTTGCTCTGAAGAACTGACAGTAATAAAGAAGAGAGAAATGGTGAAGGTGTGATCAGCTTTCTGATGGAGCTGCAGTTTTGTGCCTTCAGTGTAAAACACCGGAACTACATAATAATATTAGCTAGTGATGTGAACTTTATTTTTCCTTTGGATTAAAAACAAAGATTTAAAAATTCATGCGTGGCTATTGGTTTACATCTCTCTACTGCATTACCTAAATCCAAAATCTTGCACATTTTAAAAAAATACCAGTTTGTAATTATATATTTGAATATAGCAAAATATTCTGATGACCTGATTCTTTCTCCATTGATGAGAGTTGCTGCTCACAGCCCATCTACGATACTGAGAAACGGTGGATAATGGAAATGGTAGAACCAAACCACACACTAACCGGCTAGAGAGCCACTTGCCTTATATGTGTGATTTTTGGTGTGAGGATAAAGTTCAACATACAAAAAACATTGATGTGTTTTTTTTTTTTTTTTTGATATCTCATGAAAATGAATAATGAAATAGCTTTTTTTTTTATCCAATATTGGATTCTCAATTAAAAAAAAGAATTGAATGACAGATGCTCTGACCCTGCAGCAGCAGAATGACGGAATATTTGAGTGATTTTGAAACCGTGAGCTTTTTACATTGCGGTATACCTTGAAACTCATAAATTTACTATATATTTCTGTAAAAAAAATTTTACATTAAAAAAAATAAATAAATCGGCATTGTATAACTAAACTCTTTTGAACTGAATTTCTAAGATGATTGTCAATTTTTTAAGGAGGGTGAGGAGTCTGCATTTTGCTAGAACCTTTGTATTTGACAACAGTATCACCAACTATCTTTAAAGTGCTTTTGATTTTAAACTTGATTTTTTTGTTTCTTTTCCAGTAATTCAGTCCCTCATTGCACTGGTGAATGATCCTCAGCCAGAACATCCTCTGAGGGCAGACTTAGCAGAAGAATACTCAAAGGACCGTAAAAAATTCTTGAAGAATGCTGAAGAATTTACAAAGAAACACGGAGAAAAGAGGCCCCTGGACTAATAAGTGACAAGCACATAGCCGTTTCTTCTCTTTTATTTTTTCTGCCCGACAGATTATCTATCCTATTTGCTGTACCATACCTCTACCCACATTGCTTGTTCACTCTCTTCCACACTTCCACAACAAATACTGCACCACTCTGCAGGCCTGGAGCTGCCAATATGCAGGAGGGGTGTGATAGTGTCATGCATCCGTACCGATCCAGGATTGTCTGTTGATCAGGCAGACTCCCTTCTCTCTTCTTTTTCTGTGGAAGATGATATGGTCTTTTTACTTTTAGTCTAAATGTAAAAGTAATTCTTAGGGGAACATGATGCTCAGAATAAGTCTGAGCATCATGTCAAGATGAAAACATTCAGAGAAATGTATTATTTTTCTTCCTGTTAAAAACCCTTGATTATAGATCTATAAATTATAGATCTCTTGCATACATTTTTGATGAACTGAACTTTTGATTTTGTTCCAGGAAAACAGTCATTTTTTTTAAAATGAAATAAATGTGACAAAAGAAATTTTGAGCTCAAATATTGAAAGTGTATTTACTGAAATGACAACTTTCCCATTTTTTAATATACTGTAAACTTACATCTGTTGGTGTCCCCTATATAACCTTTGTCAATGCACCTTTGCTACGTTACAGGAAACTTTATGAGCCAAAGTCCAGTTGGTGATTAATGGGTATTGCTTTTTTATTAAGGACATCTCCTTTTTATTGGTACTTGGTACATTAGATGGTTAAAATGAAGTACTTCAGTTATTTTAAAACTGTCAAAGCTGTTTTTTCCTAATTATTTTTGCTTTTGTTAGAATCGGTACTGAACCTATAAAATTTGTCTTTCCACCTGGATTCGGCAAATACAGCTTAAATGTTTATTAAAGATGCACAGATAGTGGTTTTACAGATCATGTATTGCAAAACCCTTCTTAGTTTAAATATTTGAAATTGGGTAATTGGCATAAAAATGCACAGTAGGTGTCAGCAGGAACCTAAGTAAGCCACATATGAAGGAAATCAAAGCATATAATCATCTAGAAATGTAGTTATTTTTCAACAATTGAAATGCTATAAACATAATCTGGAACAAACTAAAAAAGATGTGTAAAAAACCTGAAAAAGCCTCATTCCCCAAGAAATGAGACTTATTAAACTGGAGGTCTTCCCAGAAACCAGCTAAAATCTCTTGACATTTAGAAAGCATTTATCTTGCTATATGCAAATCAGTATCAGCTTGTTCAATATTAACTGTCTATAAAAAAAATGTTGTAATTACAAAGTGGTGGTAGAGGTAAGTTTTTACAACAGTCCCTTTAGAATATGTGGTTACAGCTGCAGTTCTAAACTTCTGAATGTCTGTCAACTGCAACAGGGCTCACTGAACATCATTTCACCACAAAATAGCCACAGCCGGATAATTTTGAAGAGCCAAAATTTACCAGAGTTGTTCAAGAGCAAAGTGGTTCTTGCAGATGGGTTCAGAAAGACCTGAAAATGGCATGTGCCATTTTTCCTATGTAAATGAATAATGCTCCGATCTTGATGCAGACACCCTTCATAAACCTCCACTGCTCAAGCTTGTTTAAAGTTTCCCTCAATGTATTTAATTCCATAAATGTCTGTTTCATTCCAACTTCTTACCTTTAACTTAATTTGCTGAGTAAATTATATTTTTTTAAAAATATATTGAGCAATTCCGTTACTTTAGCAATGGAATTGAAATGAAGTCATCAGCTAGTGGGTCTAACACCATGTAATTACTGGGTAATTATGTTACATGGAAAACATTGCTGACTATTTCTAAACTCACAATTGGAATCTTACAAACAACAAATCCAATGTGTATATATATATATATATATATATATACAATTAAAATAAATACCAGTTATTTGCCCTTCTGATAAATCCAAATGAAATCATCAGCTTGTGGGTCTAACACCATGTAATGCAGATCAAATTTACAACCAGACCATGGCATAAATAAACTAAGCAGTTCCTTAAGGCCCCCCAGTTTCTCCATAAATGCTAATATTTTATCACATATATAAATTTAACATTTGTTTATTAAGAATATCAATGCTGCTAAATTGATGTAATGGTTTCTGCATACTTGGCTTAAAATATTTAAAATTGTTTAACATTCGAATGCAAGGTTTTAAATAGATGGCAAGTTTGCTTTGTAAAGTTCAAAGAACAATCTAAATAGTTTTGTTGCCATAGCAACAATCTGATTCTGTGAGCTTAATCTTTGAGTTTGAGCTCTGTTTGTTCACAAATACATTTTGGTAAATTACAATTATCACTGATTACTTTTAAACTTGGCCAGTTAAACAAGGTCCCTGTCCCAGATTTCTTTAAGCACTTAAATTCTGCTCAAGGCCTGATACAACCTTGGACCGGCCCTGCATGATGAGCTACACTCGCTATACTGCATCTATCCTGGATACAGAGGGACAAAAGAGAGATTTGTACTCCGGCTTCCTCCCACAGTCGAAAAACATGATTGTCAGGTTAGTTGGTCTCTCTAAATTCTCCTTAGGTGTGTGTGTGCTTAATTGTTTGTGTTGCCCTGCAATGGATTGGCGACCTGTTCAGAGTATGGTGTCATAATCATGCCATACCCTGGACAGCTTGTCCTAACATTTTTTTAGACTGTTTTCAGATAAGCTTTTATAATATAGTGTCATAATACAGTTGTATTGATTTCCAATGTTCAATACACATAACGTATCTTAAGAATTGTTCCGAGACTTCTGAGTATGCCGTTGAAGCGAGCAGCAACATAGTTTGGAAACTCTCTGTAAAGATCCACAATTTTCCCATTATTTATTTATAGAACATCAAGTTTATTTTAAGATTCATGTGGAAATACGCTAGAAAACATAAGACCTCAGAGGGAAAATGATGCCAACTTGTAGAATTGTTGGTATCAATTCTATAAGTTTGATGCCAACAAAGTTATATGCCAACTGCCAAGTGTGCAGTTGGCATTTAATTGTAATTGGATCCAGTGCAATTAAATAAGGCAATCTCAAGTACAAAGAAAAGGATGGCGGTCATGTAGGGAGTTTTTTTTCTAGCAGAATATAATAAAACATAACTACTGGCACTATTATTGTTTTTTTTTTCAATGTTCTTTGCTTCTTCTACACACCTCTCCTTCAACACACTTGAAGGCGAAGATTGAAGGTATTGTGGAGACAGGCAATAATCTAATTAATTCCAAAGACAGATAAAGACAAAATGGAATTCAGTTGATAACACCAGATAGCAATACTATCTGGTGATATGAATTTAGATTGCAAGCTCTTTGCATCCATAGCTAACCAAACTAATGTCCCTACAAAGAGGCTGTTTGCAGGGATGTCCATTTATGGGATTATGGGATAGACTGTTCAACTAAAAGGGCAAATACAAAATAGGATAAATAGGATGGGATAAAATAGTCTACAAAACTGACTTCAAGGGCTGCTGAACACATAAAGAAGAAAACATAACTCTTGAAGAAGCATTGATCCTAATAAATCTTAAAAATAAAATAGAAAAAAAACGGTATGCCTTTTTTTATGGTCACAAATTTAGCAGAAAGAATGCAAACATTTTTTGTTAATCTGTCTGCATTCCAGTCCTGTAGGTGGCGGCAATGGACCTTACAGCTTGCTTACGCATAAAATCGAAAAAGAGGAAGAAGGCTCTGGTTTTAGAAGATGGACAGCAACATGAGGTGTCTCCCAGAAATAATGCGGTTTATTTAACTTCAACCCTACTGGAGTTGCTGCGTTCTTTGAAGACTCATTTGCCGTTGAAAGAACATCTGGAACTGTTCTCTATCAGTAATTTCCCCTGTACTCAAAGCAACGACCAAAGATGAAAAAGTTTTCCTTGGAAGAAAAACTCAACTCAGGACGAGTAAGTGTTTGAATGAGATGACACACAAACCATCTGTGTTTAAACACAGGTTATCTTCACTAACACAGTGCTGGAAACGTTCATCTGAGTTTCGAACCATATTTATTACCTGCTAATTATTTCTTGTAGATTTTGCATTCTCAAACGCTGGAATGATTAACTTTATTATTAATATATTCGGCTAAAAAGTTGTAAATAGACCCCATCACCATTCTTGAACGGTTTAAAATGGTTTAATTTTAAACAATTTTGAAATAAATAGTTTTAAAATGGTTTACATTGAGACACATTTACATTTGTCTCAACATAAATATAACAATTATGTTATATTTATGTTGTTTATGACATGTCCTGTATGTTAAATAAATATACATTTATGTTGAGACAAATGGCCAAATCTGATCCCAAAACCCGATTCTATTTTGTCCGAGTTTTGATATCTGTCATAGGAAAAGAATGTATTTCTTTTTCATAAAAATTTGAAGCAGTCCTCTATTCTGTCTGCCATGAATATGTTTTCTTTTACAGTGGAAATTCCCAGTTTAGTATTTTTTTGTATGATTTTGTTTTTAGTTTTTTTGGACCTAAGCAAGCAATTTAGTGTTTGATCCAGAAACTTCTAGACTAGTAACTGAATAGCAGCTCATACTGAAATTTCTGACTTAAACTCCTTCCTCTCTTGAACTCCTCACACATCTTGGTTAATGTGATTTCAACATGTTAAGTCAGACACAACATTTCCAGGTAACCTGTAGATGTGCACACTATGGCACACACGAGCAGTTCACATAAATAGTGAATAATATTCGGTGATGATGATGACAGTGGCATGGTGGGTAGCCCTTTTCATTGCAGGAAGAAGGTCTTGGGTTTGAATCCAGGCCTGCAGTCTTTCTTTGATGTTTGCATGTTCTCCCTGTGGATGCGTGAGTTCCCTTCCTAACCAATTGGACCAATTAACTGGAAGCCGGTTAATTGGTTTCTCTAAATTGTGAAAGTGTGTGTGATGACTGACCTGTCTGTCTCTGTGTTGCCCTGCGATGGATTGGGGACCTGTCCGTGGTGTACCCCGCCTCAGACCCAATGTCTGCTGGGGAAAGGCACCAACCCCCTCGCCACCCTGCTAGGATAAACATGTTCAGATAATGAGTGGATAGGATGGATTTAGGAATAATGCTGTTAAATAGTCTCTCAATCAAATGTATTTACAATCTATTTTCTATAACCGTTTATTCACTGATGTCTTGAAAATTGGATGAGGATAATATTTAGGAAGGCTTCTGATATTTCTTAATAACAATAGGTAAACCAAAGTAGATTCATATCAATATAGATAATCTGGTTTCTGAGGTGTTCTTGAATGCAACATAAGTTTTCATGTGTTGCTCACAGACAAGGTCACAGGTATAGGTAAAAGTATAATAGTGCTTCAATAGTATTAAAACAATTCAAATTTGCTTTTATTTAAAAGAGATCCGTCAAAATAATTATCTGACTTGGCACATAGACAGTCAATCTTCAGCACACATCTGTCTCCCTCTGCGTTCTTTTTAACAGGAATATGTTTGCTAACCTAGGCAAAGATGAAGTGCACATTTGATATGTGTTTTTGATTATTAAATTCACAAGGCATTGTCTTTGCTGCTCCATATAACCAAGTGGCAAAATGGTTGTGGCATAGAGCTGCTTTTTTACTCAAATAATCAGAAAAATACTCCTAATTGAAATACTAGAATAACCAGATTTTAATTTTGTTTTTTCACTATTAGTCCTGGTAATGTATTAAAAGGAGTACAATAAATATGTATATGTGGATATGTATATGCTGTTATAAAACATAACTGGTGAAACTGTCAAATGTTTCAGAAAGACCTTGTTATTATGATAGAGTTAAACAGAAATTTTATGTTTTTAAAAACTCTAAATTCAATTTTCACCAATTGCCAGAAATGTGTAAACATTACAGTGGAAATATAATTTTGGTTTTATTGTAAAACTTGCCCTTTGTATTGTCTTAGAAATATTACAGGTATAAGTATTATATATTAGTACAGTGGTACCCAAAATGTGGAGCGCGCCCCCTGGGGGAGGCTCAGTGCCATTGCAGGAGGGGTGCGGGAAGCGGTATAGATGAATGGGGGGGGGGAAACAGTTACACAAAAGTGTTTCACTGTAAAGATGGTTTATAGTTTGTTTTGTTGCAACCTGAAGTGTGAAATAAACTTCAGTTGAGTTTGAAAATGTATAGGTTTATGTCTGGTTGAATGACGTGTACCTAGTTGATTTTTTTTTTTCTTTTTCTCTTTTTTGGGGGGATTTTATTGTAATCCATAGTGGGCCCAGAAGAAAATCTTTTGGAACCACTGTATTAGTATAGGATAAGTATTTATATGCATTACGATATGTTTTTGTACCCAAACATATCCTTTGGGTGCAAAATTCAAGTGTGTATTTTATTAATATTGGTGATGAAGTTAAATAAGTCCTGTTAGTGTGAGGATGTAAATTTGGGTATGCACACAAGGCCTTAATTCCCACTCTTTAAATTCTTCTTCTTGAATATTAGGTAAATAACTGGGTGGATCCATCCTTCTCTGATACATCTGGCAAGAGCGAGGACAAACAAATTTGGGGCTTTCAATCTGAAGAGAGGAGAGCTGGAAAATGGAAAGAAGACCGTCACCTTTGGATGACAAAATCAAATGAAAGAGGTCCAGATGAACCATGGGTTGACAAGTATTCACCTTGTTCACAGGTAAACTTTATCACTTGTGGCAATGGCAAATGGGTGCACTGCTTTAATGTGATGAAAACATATTCAAGGTTTCCCCCAGAAAACTTGCTAAGTTGTATCGCTTCCATTTTGTGCCTGTTGAATTTTTAATAAGCGTCACAGAGACTGACTTGGTTGCTCAACTTTGTGGGATGGAGACGGATGGAGTTTGGTGTTTCGAACCCCAGAACTGGTCTGATGAAGAAGAAGGTGTTGCAGCAGGAAGAGGAGGTTGATTGATGAAGGCAGGGATCTCTGTTGGTCTGATGAGCTGTCATCTCTGCATCGATGGTGAAGTCACACAGGACTTGGGTCTTTATCTTTATCTTCATCTTTGTCTTTGGGGTCTGAATCCAGCCGATGAGAGAAGTGCGATTTGAAGCCACATGTTGAGGGCTGATGGATTGGTCCCCATGCGCAGGACAGACTTCAGCTCTGTGGCCCCTTTCTCGTTAATCCCCATTTTACCCCTAACCTTTCACCTACTATCTATCTCCAACACATCATCAGTGATCTTTCATAGCAGTTACATGTTTTACACCATTTCAAGTTCAATGTTAGAATCACATTCATAAATCTTTTAGTTTCTTTGATTTAGCATTCATTTATAATTTTATGGTAACCATAACTTATTACTCTTATTATAATCATAATGTGAGTTATTTCACATGTTCTGAAAAGAAACCAGGAATAATCTATTACTGTAATTATTTGATACCAAAGTTACATTTATTTGCTTTACTTGTATGTTTTCCCACGAGTGTAAGTAAATATTGTTATAAGTAAACCAATATTAATATAAGTACTTTACTTTCAATCTTATCTAATTACTCAAAGTGTTTAGATTTCATCCTTTAAACTTTCATGCTTTTAAATAAGGACTGGTCTCAGCTATTTTTATACAACTGCAAGCTGGAAACTTACTTCCTCTTTTTCAGAGAACCTGCTCTTCCTGTCTCATCTCTCTCTCTGACTATGATTTCTTATGATTACATAGAAAAAATAAGTTTAATTAAAGCAAAGTTTGCAGGAGACAAAAACAACACACAACCAGATTTATTTTATTGCAGTCTGGGTCAACTGTTGGGTCTAGATGTGACTTGTGTGACTAATATTAAAGGTAATTTTATTTGTTGATAGTGTTAACTAAAATCTCCAGCATGGGGAAGTGGGATGATCTCGGATTTTCTTGACACATGTTATGGATGACACCATCTGTTTTTCACAAACACTGCTAATCCACCTCCCTTCCTTTTCCTGCAGCTCTTTAAATCTGTCTGCTGATATAATCAGGAAGCCTGGAAGAGAGACGTTGGAATCGGGAATATGATCCTGCAGCCATCTGTCCGTATAACACAATTCACTGCATTCCTTATACTCTGGCTGAGTCCTTCTCAAGGCTTGAAGTCCTTCCATCTTGTTAGCTAACGATCTCACGTTGCCCATTACGATGGATGGTAAAGATGGTTTGAACTTTCCTTTTGTCTCTCTACTTTTTGTTCCTGCTCTGCATCCATGATGCCTCCATTTCAACTCCTGTGGGATTTCTGGCTTCAGTTGCTGAAGCGGATCCTTGTCCGTTCTGCAATCCACTACAATCTTCCTGGTCTTCTTCACGTTGATGCAAAGGTTATTTTCTCTGTGCCACTGCACCAGGTGTTCCACCTCGTATACGTCTTTGGATCCATTGCTGTTCATGATGCGTCCCATTACTGCTCCGTCATCAGCAAACTTCACTATATGACAGCTGGTATATTTGCTAAGGAGTCTTACATCAGCAGAGTGAAGAGGAGGGGTGCTCAGCACGCAGCCCTGCTCCTAGCCAGTGCTAAGGGTGATGGAGGAGGAGATGTTGAGGAGGTCTGGAAGTCCAGAATCCAGTTCCCCTGTGTTGGACTTGAGCTTCTTCGCCAGGGTCTGGGGAATGATGGTGTTGAAGCCAAAAGAGAAATTCAGGAAGAGTAAACTGGTCTCTAAAATTTTAGCTTTCCAGGTACTCCAGGTAGATGAGGGCTGTGTGGACCAACGAGTGATTCGGAGTGATTGTTCCTCACCTGAGTGAAGTTGGCCCCCCCACCTTCTTCAAATCAGACAAAATTGGTGTCAAACGTTTGTGCTGCGTTTGTGCTGGTTTGTGCAGCAAAAATTTTCGTTTGTGCCGCTATCGTTTTCAAGATATTAAGAAAAATGTTCTCCAGGGGTCATCAGAGGTCAACCACTCCCCTGGTCCTACTCACATTTGCAAAAATAAATACATTTGGTGTCAATCAACTGTCCTACGTTTGTGCTGGTTTGTACAAAGTGAAAAGTGATTTTTTTTTTCTAGACCACATCAGGACAATGTCTTTAAAGGGGTGGTTTCACCATTAATGTAGTACTGCAACTTTATTAAACTTCTACATCAGATATTTCAATACTGATTTCCTATATTAGAGCTTACTCCCAATAGCACTGCATGTCATGACAGCTCTGGCTACTTAGCATAGCCACTGATGACTGCAAGTAAACTTTTCCTAGAACAGTACATTGTTCTTCTGCCATTATCACAGCGCTGAGATAATCTGCTGACTGAGTGGTTGTTAAGGGGTACACTTCTGCAGATTACAATAGCAGGAGGAGAAGCCTGAGTATTATTATTTTTTGGCACAGATGAGCTGTCTTACATCATACTGTACTAAAACAGTTAATGTTTTGGAAAATGTGTAAAAAATGTGTAAAAATACTTCACTCAGGTTTCTTACCTCTAGGGATACTGACAAGGGTCCACAGAGACATTGATGAAAACCTTGATGTGGGGCATGACTAGCCTATTGAAGCACCTTATGACTCCTGATGGAAATACTTTTGGTTGGTATGTGACTTTGGTCCTCACAATGCCTGCAGTCAGTTCTGTCCTCACATCCCAGAGTGCTGATGCCTGACCTGTCCTGAATGCTTCATAAGTAACTTTCAGCAGAGCTCTCACCTCTGCATTCAGCCAGGGTTTCTGGTTCGGGTAATGGTTTACTGTCTTGGTAGTGGTGACATTATCTGCACACTTAAAAATGAAGCTCAGGACAGAGAAAGTGTCCACTGAAAACAATTCTGAAGCACACAGGCTGCATCCCTGAGCCCCATATTAACTGTCTTCTTAGTTGGCCTAATCTGTCACATCAGCTGATGATATGTTGGCACCAGCCTCTCTGACGTGGTCGGAGAGGCCTAGATGAGGGCGAGGAAGATCTTTGTATGCACCATGAATGTTAGTGTGCACATAGTCCAGAGTGTTGTCTTCCCGTGTGGGAAAGGAGATATGCTAGTGAAAACTGAGCAGAATGTCAGTCAGTTTCACATTAATAAAGTCCCCCAACCACATAAAACCTCTCTGAGTGTTTTATCTGCTGTGAGCTAATGGTGTCAAACATCTCCTTTGATGCTTCGTTAGCGTTAGCTCCCAGGGGGATATAAACAATGGTGACAAACACTGCAGGAACTTCCACTGATAGTAATGTTGACATTTCACTGTCATAATTTCTCAGAATAGAGAGACCCCGTCCGTCTCTACCAGCAGGCAACTGAATAACTGTCTTAAGACCATTGATTTGGTATGTTAAACAACATGCTAAAGAAGAACAATAAAAAACAGATGTTCTTTGCTCTTAAGCAAAGAACAGCACAGCTCTTCATCTCTGTGAAAACACTTCGCCTCAGATGTAACAAATCCACTTTGTTATCCAGTGAGTGGACATCGGCCAGGAAGAGAGTTGTTATTGGTGGCTTCCTAGCTTTCTACTGGGCTGATGCGCCTGCCCGTCGGCCCACAAGAAATACTGCCAAAAATCTAAAATTACAATAAAGTAATTATTAGAAAAATAATTGGGATATTTGTATCCTTTATTGCATTGTCGAACTATTAACATGTCTTGTGTATTTATTGGATTATGTACAGTATGCTTCTAGAATAATTCAGCACAAACATCATAGATGAGAAATCAAATGTCTTATAACATAGCTTTGTCTTTGTACAGGGTGAACTTGCTGTCCACAAAAAGAAGACTGCGGAAGTTGAGAAATGGATGAGAACCCACACTAAAGCAACCAAGGTAACTAAAATGACAGTAATATTAGGGATAACAAGATAGTGAATATATGTTTATCAGCAGCACCAAAGACAGAGCAATCCACTCAGCAGTGTGTGTGAGATGCAAAGGCACACACCGCACATAATTCTTTGTTCACAAAGATATCATAAACATAGAGATGTTTATACAATTTGGAAGGTTTGTGCACTTATATAAATACTACTATTTTTTTGTGTTCCAGGGTGGTATTTTGATACTGACAGGACCTTCGGGCTCTGGAAAAACGGCAACGGTCCAAGTTCTGTCTACAAAGTTAGGTGTCAGAGTTCAGGAATGGACTAACCCTGCAAGTGCAGAACCATACTTGAGCAGTTTGTCTGGTGAGGAATAAGCACACAGTTTTGAGACTAATAAGAAGGGTTTGATTGCTCTACTGGTAATAAGATTTTGTCTACTGAGAAGGGCTTAGTCATTTCTCTCTTTTTAAAAGAAAATAAGTGATCAATTTGATATTTTTCAAAAAGATATTTCTCTTACACTATTTTATATCATTTTATATAATTATTATATTCTTTATGAACCAAAAAACTTGGTTGAATTAAATTTTTTTAAATCTCTGCCAGAGGTATAAATAAATATGTTCTTAACTATTTAAGTTATGCATTTTTCTGACTGATGACTTTGTTCTGTGTGCCATGCTTTGGTTCTGCCATGGACCTTTGTCTCTGCAGCCACTTAATTTTTTGTGTTCAATACTTTATTACTTTATTGAATAACAGCACCTTGTAGTGGATGTTTTTCAATGAAGCACAGATTGCCTATTTAATGAATATGGCACTCTGAATGACTGCAGTGTTTCTGCATTAATCTTTTTGCGTAATATTTATGAAACAAGTGCTGAACTTTTAATACACGCATTGATGGTTTGCAGATAAGACAATGCTAGTATATCAAAGTAGTCTTTAAAACAAAGTCCATTATTTGCTTCCCCGTGAGTGTTTAACTGAAAACTTTTGTAAGCAATGTTTAAAATGTTCTTCTTGTGGCTGTTCCTTTTAAAGGCTCCAAATCACCTACACCCATCTCACCTTGTCGTTCGTCTTGTCTAAGGTTAGATCTGGTGAGGAAGGGGACCACTTCATTATTCTTTCATCTTTAAAGCCTTCACTAGCTAGCTACATTGTGTAGTACTTGGTTACATGTGATGCAGCTTTGTCCTGCAGAAAAATTATGGTCCTCTGAAAGATGCAAACTTTTTCTGTAGCACTGCTTGAAGAAAGAACCTGTCGTATCCAACAGGTTACGACAGATAACCTTGGTATAAACCTTGGTAATAGGTTTAGAAATTGATTTTAAGTACATCAACCAGAAAAGGTCCAACTATCTCATCTTTAATAATATTATACCAGTACCCTGCCTCTACCTTGCTGGCGTCTGATATGAAGTGGAGCTCTGTGCTCATTACTGATCCAGCCAAGGGCTGTCAAGAGCAGCGTGGTCAGTAACGCCTTACAAAGTACTAGTTCCTTTCAGTAAAAGGTAACTGAAAAAAGTACTTTTCAGTTACTTTTGAATTAAATTAATAAAAATTAATAATTAATTTTAATAAATTAATTATTAAAATTATTAATTTAAATAATTTCTTATGTAATTATAAAAATCAATAATTACATAAGAAAATAGTAACGCACAGTGATTTGGATATGTAACTTTAACAGCAACGCGCTAAAATACTAGTTAGTCTGAAAAAAGTTACTGAAAAAAGTACTAGTTACTTTTTTCAATAACTAGTACTTTAACACGTTGCTGTTAAAGTTACATATCCAAATCACTGTGCGTTACTATTTTCTTATGTAATTATTAATTCTATTGTGTGTCTTGGGGAGCAACAGTCGTTTCTATGCGACAGTTGTCAGCAGCGAAATAAACGTAAACAATGGAGAGAGGAGAGATGCGCATTTTGTTGCTGGAAAAACAGGAACTATTTTGAGTTTCTGTCACCAAGTCCAATTATTATATTACTATTACATCTTAAACTTGTTTTTTTTCTAAAGTCATTTGCAAATTTGATGAGTCGCAGGTTATGGTTTCTTTGGCTTGTTTCTGTATATTAAGTCGCTTATTTGGGTTTTAAGACAAGCAGAGACACTTAATAAGCCCCAGAATTTGTCTGACATCCAGTTAGTTTTAGTCTATCATTTCCTGGATGATCCGTCCCGCTGTGCCTTTGTTAATGTTAAGTTAATATTGAACTTTGCATTGCGCTTCCAGAAAACTGCAAACATTAAGACGAATATGAGCAGCGCAATAAACTTGAAAACATCACCAAATGAATATGTCCGTAAAGTTGCGCAATAAATGCCATCATAATAATTAATATTACAGTAAGTGTCATCAGAGTTGTGGAGCTGCAAGAGGTGCTCTGTGCGCTCTGACAGCAAACACAGGCCCGTAAAACAAAACCTGGAGACTGTCGCAGGGAGAAGAAGGGACTAAATCCTATTTAGAGTTTTCCAGACAACAGTGAACCACACAAAAATTACCAAATTTTTTTTATTGTAGTGTTGTAACCATTTAACAATATCCCTTTCAGTTCAACCTTATAAATGGAGACACGTAGTTGATTTTACCATTATAAAATAACTATTAAGTAGTTAAGTAATACAATTAAGTATTTGCAAAGCTAAATGTAATTTTCACAGCTGGTGGAGGAAATCAGTTTTTCTCGAAGTTTTGAGAAAAGTTTTTCTACAAGTCTTGATGTTTCAACTTGTATGTCTTGTTCGATGGTGGTCGGGTTTCAGCCTTCAGCCTACCTGGACCATGTCTCTGAGCTCTGAACATCTTGTATTTCTGGGCACTCCATGTAGGTTGCCGTTCTGGAATATGACAGCACTGGAGATAATGGGTTCTTAGTAGCTACACACTTGATTCTTCTCAAACCTTTGGCAGTTAATTTGTGCCTTTTTTTTTCTCAACACGTTTCTTGTGGCATTGTTGACTATTTGCAGCAAAACGTTGGATGGTTCTGTGATCACTCCCCAATATCTTAGCAGTTTCAAGAGTGCTGCATCCCTTGGAGAACCTTTTACAATTTTGGACTTTTCAGAGTTTCTTAAATCTCTTTTTTTGGCCCATTTTGCCTGAGGAAAAGAAGATGCCTAATAATTATGCACACCTTGATGTAGGGTGTTACTAGTAATTAGTTTCGATCCGGAGCATCTAACACACCAGACTTTAAAAGATTTTAAAAAGACTTGGCGTGCTCACTTCACAAAATGGTTTCTGTAGATTTTCCCAAAGCCTCAGAGCCACCACCTGAAAATATGGCGGTAAACAAAAGGTTTTCACTACTTTGTATGAAAAGTTTTCACTAGTGCATATGAAAGGTAGAGCTTTTCAGCAGTGAAGATAAACCATTTTCACTACTTTGCAAAGCTGTATAACCTACTGAAATTGATTTTTGTAGGTTATATGAAAGGCAAATCTTTTTAGTAGTTCAGTAGTTTTCAGTTTTCTTTGTACAAGGCTTTCAGGATATATGAAGGACTTTGATTTATTGCATATATGAATGCTAATTCTAAATAATGTCCGTGGTAGCATGCCTTTGCTTTGTACTGTGATCTAAGGACAGTTCATCTTTCTCCTGCAGAATGGAGATCACAGGGCTTGTCTTGCAGCTCTCAGTTGGCACAATTTCAGGAGTTTCTTCTGAGAGTTAACAAGTACAAATGCCTGAAAATGAAAGGTGAAAGAGGTGCTGCAGAGAAAAAGCTCATCCTGGTGGAGGTATGTACAGTATCTTCAACTTGCCTCAGGTTGTCTGTTTCTACATTTTTTTGTATTCTTTGTCACAGTGCGAGATTCTGAAAGTAGGTATTAGGCAAACTTTAACAATGGCAATCATTTCAAAGTAAATTAAGTATTCTTTTGTGGGGGGGGGGGGGTTTCCCCTCAATTTCAGATCAGCAGTAAATGGGAAATTGAAATATTATTACACTTTCCAATCTGAAGCACGCAAAGCTTCAAAGTGGATGGGTGGGACAAGTCTATTACTCATCATTTCTGTATGTAATTCTGTACTTCTTTATGTAACCCCAGAGATATTTTTTACATTACAGTATTTGGGAGCACTTTATTTGACGGGTTGTGAATAAGACTGTCACATCACCGTCATGAACATGACGTAACACCTGTCATGAACATGAGTAAGTCTTCATGAATATTTGTGACTGTTGTCATAATAATAATAATAATAATACATTTTATTTGTAATGCACCTTATATTTCAAAGAAATCTCAAAGTGCTACAGAGACAAAAAAAAATTGTACAGGCTTACAGTAAAACATACAATAATACATCAACCAAGTGGTACCAAGATAAACATTAAAACTAACAATTTAAAATAAAACTTAAAATTCTAAAAGGCCTGTGTAAAAAGGTGAGTCTTAAGACCTTTTTTAAAGGCCTCCACACCTTGTGGGGCTCTCAGGGACTCTGGAAGGGCATTCCAGAGCCGTGGAGCTACTGCCTGAAAAGCCCTGTCCCCCATAGTGGCAAGTTTGGTCTTAGGTTGATGCAGGCAATAAAAGGAGGTGGAGGAACGGAGACTAAGAGAGGTAGCGTGCGGTGAGAGGAGTTCACTGAGATAAGCAGGAGCAGTTCCATGGATGCATTGATAGGTGAGCAGACAGAGTTTGTAATGTATTCTATGTTTGATCGGTAGCCAATGAAGTGAATTAAGAACAGAAGTGATATGGTCGTATTTGCGCCTCCTCATCAGGACCCGGGCAGCACAGTTCTGAATGTGCTGGAGCTTTTGCAGGTTTTTACCAGCGGTCCCAACGAGAAGGGCATTACAGTAGTCCAACCTTGATGAGATAAAGGCATGGATCAGCCTCTCAGCATCCGGTTGGGAAAGGGAGGGGCGGAGTCTGGCGATGTTTTTGAGATGGAGGAAGGAGACTTTAGAAAGGTGACGGATGTGGGAGTTGAAAGTGAGTTTAGAGTCAAGCCTAACTCCAAGGTTTGTAACGGTGGTAGAAAAGGGAATGTTAAGACCAAATATTGAGATACTACTGAGATTAGAGGACTGAGTTTGATGAGGGGTGCCAAAAAAGGATTACATCTGTTTTATTACTGTTAAGTTGAAGAGAGTTGGCAGTCATCCATGCCTTTATCTCCTCCAAGCAAAGCTGAAGTGAAGACGGAAGAACTGTAGGAGAAGTGGAGTCCATTTTCATATACAGTTGTGTATCATCAGCGTAGCAATGAAAGGAGACCTTGTGTTTATTGGCCCAAGGATATATGACCAAGGGGGAGCATATGATGGTGAAAAGGGTTGGCCCGAGGACTGACCCTTGTGGAACTCCACAAGTCACAGTATGAGTTGAAGATTTACACTGACCCAAGGAAACATATTCAGTTCTATTGGTAAGATATGAATGAAACCATTTAAGTGCTGTACCCGAAAGTCCAATTTCTGACTGTAGCCTGTTGAGAAGGATGGTGTGATTCACTGTGTCGAATGCAGCCGACAGGTCAAGGAGGAGGAGAAGAGATGGTGAGCCCTGGTCCGCAGTCATGAGAAGGTCATTCATTACGCGAACCAGAGCTGTCTCTGTACTGTGAGCGGAACGGAAACCAGACTGAAACTTTTCGTAGAAGTTATGGATGTGAAGATGTTGATGAAGTTGGGCTGCCACAACTTTTTCCAGAACTTTGGATATAAACGGTAAATTTGAAACAGGTCTGTAATGGGCAAGGATGTTGGGGTCAAGTGAGGGTTTTTTCAGATAAGGGTGGATGACTGCAGTTTTAAGAGATGGGGGAACATGACTGGCCCGCAAAGACTGATTAATAATGGTTGTGATTAATGGGCAAATGGCTGAAATGTTGGACTTAAGTAATGCTGTGGGGAGAGGATCTAGCACGCAGGTGGAAGTTTTCATGCTTTTTACGATCTTCTCCACCTCTGACTGGGTGACAACGGAGAAAGCTGAAAATGTGTTACTTTGCATGGGGAGAGTTATATCAACTTGAGATTGAGCTATTACAGGGAGAGCAGACTGGATTGATGTCACCTTATTAATGAAAAAGTCCATGAATCTATTGCAATGATCTATACTGGTATCAGCATGCATGTATGTAGAAGGTTTGACCAGAGAGTTTATTTCAGAGAATAACTGTTTGGAATTCCCACGGCTAGTCGAGATTTTTAGGGAAAAGTAACGGGATCTTGCTGCAGTGAGAGCTCTGGAATATGTCTTTTGGTGTTCGCGATAGGCTTGTTTGTGGACCAATAAGCCACTGGAGATAAACTGCCGTTCCAGGGCACGACCTGCAGTTTTCATTGTAATGGAGTTCAGATGTAAACCATGGGGCTGATCTGGAGAAAGTAACTGTCCGAGTTTTAACAGGTGCATGAGTATCAAGAATACTGCGAAGACTGGAATTATAGTGGTTGACATAATCATTGACAGAGGTGAATTTTTGTAGTTAGTGAGATATCCTGAATATCCTGGTTGAAAAGGGGCAGATCTATTGTCTTTAAACTTCTGAATTGAATTTGGCGTTTTGTTTGCAGGTATGTCTTTGTTAATGGCAGAATCATGGAAATTAATTTATGATCAGACACCCCCCAAGTCTTCAACTTGCAGATTGGAAATGGGGGCGTTGTCCGTGATTACCAAATCCAAAGTGTGACCTTTTGTGTGTGTAGGTACTGAAACGTGTTGTGTGAGATGTAGACAGTCCAGGAGTTCAAGAAATTCTGCAGCAGGGCAATTATTAGACGAGTGAACATGAATATTGAAGTCCCCCAGAATAAGCGTATTATGGGATGTGGCACAAAGTGATGTCAGGAGATCTTGCAGTTCCATAATAAATCCAGTGTTGAGTTTTGGCGGGCGGTAAATGAGGAGTATCAAAATTGTCTCTTTTTGCAATTTACAATTGAAAAGAAGGCTCTCAAATGTTGTCAGCTCCGGTAGTGGGAGGGGGGTTACAGGTAGATCCCTGCGATGGAAAACGGCCAACCCTCCACCACGGCCAGTGGTCCTAGCTTTCTCCAGATATGTATAACCTGGTGGACAAGCTTCATTTAGTGCCAACCGGAGCGGTGTGGAGATGCCGTGCCCACGCAGAGTGGAGGTGCAGGGGGGCCAACGGTGCCATCCTTGGCTTAAACCAGGAAGACGCGCTGCTCCTGGACTCCAATGACCCTGCTGATGTCCTGTAAGTTGTCATTGATGCTCCTGTTCGGGGTGGAGTCGCCGTGATGGTAGCTCACTTCTGATGAAAGGTTTAGCCGGCCTGGACACTGGTGGATGTCCCCGGATAGAAGCAAGCAGACGGCGATCTTGTAGTGTTGTTTACAATGTTTCCACTTCAGGTCGTTAACGGCGACTAACGACACATGGCCCAATTTGGGGTTGGACTGGAAGAGCAGCTCTGGGAGGAACTGCAGCTTGTTTCTGTTCAGGCGTAGCCTCTCCAGCAGCCTGAGGTCCTGGAAGGCTCCTCTCTCCAAGACGCTGATCTGGTTGTTCGAGAGAGTCTGAAAATCCCAAGGTTGTTCCGCCGACTTGTGTCCTCAGCGCAGAATATCCATAAGCTAATCCAAGCAGGTCGGTAAAACGTTCAAAAATCCATGTGGAATCACCGGGAAAGCCTCGGGAAATTAAAAGAAGATAAAGATAGACTGTTTCCGATCCAGGAGGTCGGTCTCCGCTCCAGCAGGTTCCCAAAAGCCGCCTTCATGCGGTCATGCTAGCTCATCCAGCGGAGGCAGAGCGCGAGCAGCGCCGGCGGAAGGAGCACAAACCCCCGTGAAGAGCTGCGGAGCTCCGGGGGGAAAGAGGCCGACTCCGTCCCGAATGTGTCATTCAGTAAATCATGACACTTTTAATACAAAGTTGACATTATTTAAAACGTCTTTGTTATGACAACTTCACATTAACCAAGAAATCATGATCTGACATAAGTTTGTTATAAAAGTATTACTGGTTGAACTTTAGCTTTAATAACATAAAGCCACATCATTTATAAATTATGTAGCTTTTTTAAAGCTCACTGCTGCCTCACCAGTTTCGCTGCTGAGCATTTGAATGGGAAATTGTGAAAATTAAGTAATTTTGAAGAAAAATAATCAAAATTGGTTAAGCTAAATAAAAAATAAATAGTTCTCAGTACAAACCACAGGCTGAATATAGCAATATAAGTTATTTTGTCATATTTTTCCTTTATGACAGATGAGGCTCTGCCTCACTTGCCTCCCCTTACCGGACGTCGCTGATATTCTGTCAGGTCCTATAACAAAGTTTTTTGGACCCATGGTCCAAACCCAACAGCAAGTCGTCCAATTTGGATTAAAGCTGCCGTCTTCTCTTTTTTTTTTATAGACGTTGTATCTGATCAAACTTGTCCTACGGTTTTTGAGAAATAGACTTCAAAATCACTCTGAACACTCTTGAGGCACTTGAAGATCAAAAGTTATCAAAGGATTCTTATACATCAAAGCATGTTGGTGTAACTATAACTGGTGTAACACATTGGTATGACTAAGTGTCAAAATCTATTTGCCATGAAACATCAAGATGGAATAATTTCCACATCTAAGTTCACAGTTATATCAGACTTTCACATCAGCATGGTTAAAATCACCGCGACCACATGCACTGCCTTTGGATGGTTGTTTTGTTGTCAGCTGAAAGCGTCATTCAAATGAGCTCCACTGGTATTAGCACCGGGTGGAATGCATACAGCAGTCACCATGACAACGGTAAACTCACAGGGAAGGTAAAACAGCCTGCATCTAGCGGTCATAAATTCCAGGTCAGTACAGTAATGCTGACCTGGAATGCCACAACATTTGTGTTATGGCAATTGTGCACCAACTGTTGTTCACAGATGCAGGTCTCCGTGATCAGCAAATTGCAACTGTTGAGTAATTGTCTGTTTGCTGCCAACTGAAGCTTGACCCTCTCTGTAATTGTGCCAAGACACCAGCCTGGAATCCCTCCTTTTTTCTCTCATTTTGCCACCTCTTTTGCCTGAACCTTAGGATGAATATCTACAAGAAGACTGGATTGCGATCCATGTTCAGCAGTATGTTGTGCATATGTATAAAGTCCTCGATTACTGTTTGCTCCAAATTCCAATGCAGAAAAGATCTTGTTGACTGCAGGTGATCCTACCCATATTAAAGAAAATAAACCATAAAAAACACAGACAATGAGAGGAGCTCCAAGCCACTGCATCTGTGCGGGCCACCATGGAATTGTTGTAATAATTTGTTGCAGTTATCTTCTCGTCACCCACTGTCTTGGTGGGAGCCTGTCGACCTTAAACATATGACCCATTCCACAATGAAGTCAATTAGGCAACAAGGTGAACTTTCATTTTCTCACTTTGGTGGAGGAAATCTGACCTGACAGAATAAGGTAAACAAATTCACAATAATGCCTGACTGCAACGTAAAAGACAGAACGTAAAAGAGAAATCTTCCAAAACCCAAATATTTACGGGGAAATGTGCTGGTTGAGATGTTGGTTTTTAATCAGGCTAAATATGCGTTTTTGAAGTTTCATTTGTTCCCACATTTTCTAGATATAGCTTTTTTATGGAAATATTCTGGATACAGTTTGTCATCTTAAAATACTAACAAGATCTGTATATCACTGTAATCTTTTAGCATCAGGGTCCACATTCCAATTGATTTTACATCATTGGAAATTTTATCATTATTATGATTGTCAGTCTCTCGTTTAGGCACTAATGCATTCCATCTACTTATTCCTTCTACTAATATGCATGTTCTAACTCTTTCTCACATTGTCAAGAAATATATATATATATATATATATATATATATATATATATATATATACATACATATATTTTTCAACAAGAAGCTTTGCATCACTTTTCCTTCATATTTGTTCTTTCCAGGATTTTCCAAACCAGTTCTACAGACAACCTTGCAGCTTTCATGACACCTTGAGGTGAGTTCCAGCAGTTATCAGGCCGGTATGTGTTTAGAGGTAGTGAAGTCAGGTTTGATAAACCACAGTTATGTTTTAATGGAGAGGGGGCAGCAATCAATTTTTCACACAGGGTAGAGTTTTTTTTCTGAGATTATCTTCATTTAAAAGCTAAATTAAACATTTGTGTTGTCAATTACTAATTATTACGACTGGCTCAAAGTCATAGCAAAATGGGAGGCCATGCAGTGGTTAAAGTGCATAAAAAGGAATATTAACAAAAACTACAATGGACTGTTGATGTCAGTATCAGCTTGGATGTGGTGTATGAGTAGGCCTGTCACGATAACAGATTTTTCTGGGCGATAAATTGTCTCAAAAAATTATTGCAATAAACGATAATATTGTTTGAAGACCTTTTTACATTGATTTAATGGAAATTACATAATAATACATGCGATTTTCTGCCAAAGATAGATACACTTTACTTTCAAAAGACACTTAACACTGGGACTGATACACAAAATAAATAAAACAACCAAAACCAAAAATAAAATAGATTCTTAGTCTCCATTAACAATAAATGTACTTGAATAAAAACTAAACAACATAAAGCCAAAGTGGAAATAAATACTGCATTCAACCAAAAGAGTGCTGATTATGAAGTCTGTTTAGTATATTGGCCTTCAGTAATCATTAGATTTAAATAGAGAAGACATCCGACTGCCTGATGCAATAGTTCAAACTACAGGATTTTTTACCCCGAACGACAATCTTAGAACGTTCTTCGTTCTGAGATCGTCACTAGTGTTGTGTGTTACGGTAGATCGTTGTGCCGCTCCGATCTAAATCAAGGATTTATCCAGACTGGGAGAGTGACGCAGTCTGTTGAATGTGACCGGTAGCCAATCAGAAAGCGCGGATTCTCCTCCTGCTTTCTGAGGGGAAACACGGAGGGAATCCCGAACAGCTGACACGGTGCAACCCGAAGTCCAGCAGACATCGGAAACAACATGAATGTTTATTCAACAGTTCGTGCAAAGAAAATATCAATAACTAGGGGAGTTGGAGCGAAATTTCTACCAGAAAACCCGGTAACTTTTCAGCTGTTCTTCGTTAACGTGACATAAATAGTTATAATGATTTTCATTCAGTCAGACTGACACTAGCTACATGCATTACAGGTAGATTGTAGTAAGGAATTGATTAATGCCTGGTTTCAAAATTAGTGAACTGGACTTCATTATTTTGTGTCCATTGTTGGACACAACACGGTTTCGATCGAGCCGTTATACCGAGGATTTCTGTCGGTTAATGTGTCTCTCAAGTTTTGATAAAGGGCCGACAATCAGCGACATAAGAATGGTGCAGCACGCGCTGGGCATTACACTAAGGAAGTAAGGAAGGGAGGGTCAGTGAGAGCACCGGAGTTGAGCCTTTATCATTCAGTGTCATCAAGAGTAAGAGAAAAAGGCAGGAAGAAACGATATAACCGATAATTAAAATGAGGTCGATAGTTTTAATTTATCGTTCGATTAATTGAGTTATCGTTTATCGCGATAGGCCTATGTATGAGTGCATATGGAAGTGTTGAAGTGCAAAAACAAAGACAAACAAACGCAAATGTGCAAAAGGAGGGGAGCTGAGCTAACACCACGAGCAGCAGAGTGGACGCCAAAGGTGATCCAGAAGGTGGAGACAGCCAGACTTTAACACGCTGTGCTCCAAATCAACAGACCAGCAACACCTGCAAAGGGGAGGAGCACAAAGGAAAACACCAAACACCTGCAATCCAGCCCTCAAGGCCATAACACTAATATTTAAACCAGTTTGATTTTCTGAGACACTTGAACCTGATAAACATGCAAAAAAATGTAAATCATAGAAGGGAACAAACACTTATTCACATCACTATGTTAATTCTGCTGTATGTAGATTTCAAAATTGTTGTTTTTCCTTAATTCACACATTCTGTTTGATAATTTTATTCATTTATCTGTCTTCCAGGTTCTTTGTAAAGAATAGTCAATGTCCGCTGGTATTTATAGTGTCTGGCTCTCGAAGTGGAGAAGGCAGCTTATGGTCTCTTTTCCCCAAAGAGATTCAGGAGGAGCTTCACATGAGCTGCATCAGGTTATAGACGTTACTGTTTGAAATGTATGTCTAGGAATTATCTCCAAATTTTGTCACAAATAAATAGTTTGGAGAACATGTCTATTGTCAGACAATAAACATAAAAAGTAAGCTTTGCTATTCTTCTTAGCTGCTTGTTAATTCTAATAAACAATATTTGGGAAAAAAATACTGCACAAAAAGCAGCTGCTTGAAAGGAATTATTTGCTTTATGTCAGGTGAATTATTGTTTATATTGCTGCCTAATTTAAAAGACATAATTAAATTCCAAAATTTACTGTATAAATAAATACACATTTATTTTAAAAGTAATTCCAGTATGCTGTCTCCATCGGTTCTCGTTGTTACGTAGGTTTGAAAAACAGAGCAGCAGAACCACATTGTTGTTCTCATTCAGGACTAAATATATGTGACTAATCACAGCAAATGTAGGGACAGGTCAACAGACCAAAAAAACGGAAAAAAAGAAATGTGGTGGCTGAATGTGGCTAATATTTTAAATGCAGCAGCGCACAAAAAACTCTAAAATCTCCAGCAGTCTTTATGGTCAATGGGCAGGCAAGGTGCCACCGTTTTCTTCTGGTGTCCTTCTGCAGTTGACCCTTGAGCCATCAATTCAGCGCTTGGACTGTTGCGGTTGGCATCTCCCCCGATCCTCCTGTCCTGCCCCCATCATCAGCCTAGATTGAGCTTCCTCACTGTTGCTGGACAGTGATGAGAGTGTACCTGAACGACAGGTTCCAGCCCAACCACGACCTTGCTGTTTGCGGTCTTAAAGGAGGCGCCTCTGCCCCTGTCAGGCTGTAATCCGCCTCATTCCTGTCACTGCTTGCTATGAGTTGGTGGCCCATTTTTGACTGCCTGTGCTGTTTAGTTTTGTTTTGCATCTCCTCAATATATATACATATATATATAGATAGATTAACTTCAAACACATTAATGCAGATGCAGAAAAAATATTAATCAAATATGACCCATTATTTTACATGACTGTTTGATTTGATCACAAACTTTCAGCTTATCCTTCAATGATGTCCAAATCAATAAATGCTATGAATCTGTTTTTTGTTTTTTTTACTGTGAACACTCTGACTTTAACATTGAGGGAAAGCTGTCTCTAACATTAAGCAAAGTTTGTATTTCATTACAGTTGGGTTTCAACATGGTTCCTTTGTATTTTGCTGTAATTGGAGCCAGAAGTGAAGCAGTTTTGCACCAGAGCACTCCGGTGTTTCCTTAAGACTCATTCTTTTCATTTGAATTCTAAAATCCTGGTGTCATCTGCAGTTTTAAAAATGGCCAACATTGTATACAACATAACATCTTATGTTAAATATGAACAAAACAAAGGAAATTATTGTGAAGTTCCAGAGAAATGAGAGCTATTTCCATTATGGAGTTGCATCTCCAGCACTGTTGCAACTGGACAAATTTAAAATCAATTTTATTGCATACAGGAAGGGACAGCAGACTGTTCTTTTTGAGGAAGATTAGAGCCTTTATTTTTGGCAGCAAGATGCTGCATTGTGTGTCTTGTGAAGAGTAATCTCTTCTGCCATCGTCTGCTGGGGTAGCAGCATCAGAGCCAGAGATTTAAAATTGCTATTCAACAGGATAAAGAAAGTTAATTCTGATCTGAGAACTTCTGTGGAACCACTGGGCATGATGGTGCAAATCATTGTTCATAAAACCAAGAAAAGTATGAAAAATTCTGAGCATCTTCTTCATCAGGGTGTCTTTTGTTTAATTTAAATTTTGAATAATTGATTACTATGATGCTAGATTCACAGTAACATGTCATATATTTCACTTCAGTTTTAATCCTGTTCCTGCAACAACAATGATGAAGGTTGTGAAAAACATTGTATACATGGAGGCAGAAAAGGTGAGACATTATACAAAAGTTTTTGTTTTTTTTTCCTGTATTATCTGCCTAATTTAATATTCTTCTCATTTTCAGCAGAGTCATAAGAGATTGTATGTTCCTGACAAGGCAGAACTGGAAATGCTTTGTTCGGGATCTTCTGGAGATATACGAAGTGCTATTAATAGCCTACAGTTTTGCTGTCTCCTGGGTAAAGTTATGCCACATTCTACTCCATGACACTTAAGGTGTTAAAAATGCAGATTTACAAATTTAAAATCAATTATTTTCCAAATTGATATTTGTGCTTTTCAGGACAGGTTAACTTAAGTTATCTTTCTAATGTTTTTGAAAATTTATCAGAAAAACAATTGTGTACATTGAAGAGACCACCTGCAATTTCATTGGAAAGAGCTGCTGCTCTATCAAAACAGAAGGGGAAACAAGCAAAGTCAGTTAAGGAGCAAGAGGACCATCAGGCTATTGGTGGGAAAGATGTTTCTTTCTTCTTGTTTAGAGCACTGGGAAAGATTCTACACTGCAAACGTGAGTACCAGCTATAAAATGGCTTGAACATTTGGCACCAGAATTATTGTACACTGATTGGGCAACTTTGGTATTAAACTACCACTGGTTTGTAACTATGTGGTGGTGTAGGGTATAGAGTGTGAGAACCATGTACAGAATAAAAAATAAGAATAAGATCATTCTTTTTTTGCACAACTCTACTTTCACTGTAATTATTTACACAATTGGATACAATTTTTCATTGATAGGTTTATTTTCAATAAAATTCCAGCTATAGACAAAAATATACAATTTAGAGTTTGTTTGTTTTTTTTCCATCTTATTGATTTTATGTTGTGTAAAATGATTAATTTGGTAGATTTACTACCCAAATGCTGTCATAAGCAATAAGACCTGCAATGAAAATCAACCCTTTATGTGATCCGACTCCCTTTGTTTTCAGTCAGAGGCTTCTTCAGTTTCATTGTAATACAAGAAATTATCCCTGTCCACAGCCATCAGTATCTACAATAACTCTTTAAATGTTTAATAATATGAATTACAAAAACTTTTAATATCCCTTTGGGATTAATAAAGTATTTTTGAATTTATGTGAATAACATTATATAGTGGTCTTCAGTTGAATCTGAACTGTAAGAGTATAAAGACAAAAGATAAGATAAGATAAAAGTCTTTATTGTCATTGTCACAGGAACAACGAAATTTTAAAAAGTGCCATCAGTCAGTGCATACGCTTAACAAACTATCTCACAATTTACACACGATATAAAATAAATAAATAAATAGCTGATACACATCATTCATGATTGATAGTTATTTTTGATTGCATTTAGTTTTGTTATTGTTTTTGGGTAAAAACTGTCTCTAAAATGGTTGGTTCTTGTTTTGATTGTTCTGTATGAAGATTGTGGTACAGTCTGTTTAAGTCAAATGATGTGACCAACAGGTGGAAATGGTGACTGTCCAAATGAAACTAAAGGTGCCTCTGGACTGGTTTTGCCATTTCACCTTTTGCAACATCGTAGAGAAGTATTGCTCGTGCAGCCCGAAGTAAGTTTGTCTTTTTTCTCCACTTTATTTAATTTGACAATAATCTGGGTGGTGTTCTGTTCATTCTGATTCTTTTTTTTGTTTACCTTTGTATTCAGTTGGTTGTTGAGCGTTCAGAAACTTCTGGAGAGTTTTTCAGCCTATGCCTCCATCAGAATTATCTGGACTTCTTCTCTGACATAGAAGATGTGGACAGAGCTAGCGAGTACCTGTCTGATGCAGATCTTCTCACAGGAAATTGGATGGTTAGTCCTTAAATAGATAGTATAAACTAATGGTGGATTTAAGAATATAAAAAGCATGAAGCTAAATACATATAGGTAGACATATACACAATCAGTCAACACTCCCACTGCATTCAATAAGAAATGTAAAAAATTGTGCGGTATAGGTTGAAAAAGTGTAGAATGAAACCATCCTAACTTATAGAAGTGGTATAGGTATTTAGACCCATTTAAATTTTTCACTCTTTATTTTATTGCAGCCATTTGCTAAAATCCAGAGTTATTATTTCTCATTCTCACACTCAGCATTCCATCTTGACAGAAAAAACAGAAATGTAGAGAATTTTGCAAAGTTTATTGAAAAACAAAAACTGAAATATCACATGGTCATAGTTCTTTTCTTGGCCAGCAGAGTAGAAGGAAAAGCTCTGAGCAATGTCTCTGTTCAAGGCTTACTCAAAAGACAAGAGATTGGGATTCAGGTCTTTCTTTGGAGTGGAGATCAGTTCTTATCTGATCAGCTCTGAATTTTATTGCAAGGGTGGGAGATTTAAGCAATCATGTTTCCAGCAGTGGTGTTTCCAGCGCAAGAAATTCTGAGGAATTAGACCTAATCCTCACCCTCTGTGGTTGCAGTAACCAGGGTTCAGTACATTTTCTGTAGTGGACATGTGAATTTCTGACATTTGAATGACATCCTGGACTTTGTGGAAGAATGTTGTCATTAAATTGCATTTGCTACACTCCAAGACTGTGGTCTGAGAATTTTTGCAAAATCCTGGGTGCATGGTTCGGCACATCATACGAACATCTTTATGCTGAGGTGATAACTTCACAATCTGTCTTTATGTTCTACTCCATTGCCCCATGCCACTATGACCTGGACAGCTTCATCTTTTTGGTTTGTTTTCGTTGCGTAGAGCTGATGAGTTACATCCTGTCATATCTTACTGATTAATACGTTTTAAACCTTTTCTACCAAATTCTGATTTAAATAACAAAACCTTAATTCAACTTCACCTTATTTTCATTATTATGGTCATTGAACATAATAATGTTGAACGATACTAGGTGTTGTTCAACACCTAGTATTCCATCATCATTAATGCAGCTCAAGCCGGTGCATGTACCCCCACAATATTTACATCAAAACGTGCAGCTTGATCTTGAGAAGGGAGCTATTACTTCTATTGGCGCTTTGACTTACCTTGGTGAAATAATAGGCCTCTCTCTTCACGACTACTAGTACAGCGCCCACTTCACTGCAGACGCTGCGCCAATCAGCCTGTTGATCCCCTGCTCCATTTTTCCCTCATTCATGAATAAGATCCCGAGTTAGTTAAAATCCTCCACTTACAGTTGGTCTAGTGTTCCACAACCAGGATGAAAACCACACTTCTCTTCCTGAATCTGAGATTTGACCACTCGCCAGAGTCTTCTCTCCAGGACCCCTTAATAGACCTTGCCAGGGAGGCTTAAGCGTGTGACCACTCAGTAGATGGAGCACACTGTGCAGTCCCCCTTTTTGAATAGGGGGACACCACCCCGGTCTGCCAACCCAGGGAAACTGCCCCCGATGTACACGCAATATTGCAGAATTGTGTGAACCAATACAACCCACAACATCCAGAGTCTTAAGAAACTCTGGGAGAATCTCATCCACTCCTGGGGCCCTGCCACCAAAGACCTTTTTAACCACCTCGATGACCTCCTTCCCAGAAATTGGAGAGCCTCACCCCGAATCTCCAGGCTCAACTTCCTCAGAGGATGTTGGTGAGATTGAGATCTTCATAGTATTCTGTACACAATGTCCCAAGATGAGGTCAGCTGCACACCATTTCTACTATAAACAGTGTTGGTGCTATTCTGCTTTGCCTTCCTGAGACTCCAGATGGTGGACTAGAATTGTCTCGAAGCCATGTGGAGGTCTTTCTCCATCAATCAATCAATCAATCAAATTTTATTTGTATAGCACATTTCAGCTACAAGGCATTTCAAAGTGCTTTACATCATAAACACAAAACACAAAGTCATGCAACATAGAATAAAATACCACATTTTCCTGTTGCCCACAACAGGAAAAGGTGTAAAACCTTTTAACACGGAATTTAAGCGCCTGTTACCGCCGGACTCTGCCGTCAATTTAACCACGTCTGTTTCTCCATGGCCTCTCCAAACTCCTCTAACGCCCAAGTTTGTGTTTTTTTGGACAGGCACCAACAACCAACAAGTCCAATAAACCGGCCTTGACAATGGAGATGTGGAACATGGTCCTTTCAGACTCAATGCCTGCGTCCTTTCCCCCCCCCCCCTTCCAAACATGTTCAAGGCTCTACCCTAAAGTAGGAGAAGTAGGAGTTAAATCCCAGCAGACCCCCATAATACGTTTGGACCTGCCAGGTCTGATCAGCATCCTCTCCCACCGCTGGAGCCGGTGGCAGTGGACAGCTCCACAATTCTCTCCGTGTGAATGTGTCCTTTGAGATTTAAATTTGATATATAAAGGGCATCATGAACAAATTGATTATTCTACCGACTGTGTCCTGTGTGGATTGTCTGATGACTAGTTTTCAGTGTTTGAAAGATGCTGTTTTTCTTTTTAGATTCGTCACTTAATAGGGGACTATGGATCTTCAGTGGCAACCAGAGGGTTGATCCACTCAAACTCTTGTCAACTTCCTATTGGCTTCAGACCACTGCACAAACCCAGTTGGTGTCTAGTCAACAAAAAGGTATGACCTTCGTAAAGCTATGCTGTCAGCTGTATTTTCAGTGGTAAATGTAAATATGCAATATGCCGGGGCATATCTTGGGTGGTATGGGATGATAGCTACCACCTTGTAGCACCTGAAACAAAATGTTAAATCAACCATCAAATGCATATGTAAAACATGCAGAAAGGACAGGCATTTGTTTTTGTGAAACATAGACATTTCTATAATTGTCAAAGCAGTATCGGAAAGCTAAGCTAGGATACTACCCTGACAATATCAATGAGTACATTACTTAAAGACAAAAGAACATTACAGATTATCCTCAACATCACTGGAGGACAAAAAATCCAAGTCATCAGAATCATCACTCAGGGAGGTAGGGTTACGGAACTGATCAGTTTTGTGTGTAAGGAAAGTGTACTGCAAGAGATGAACAGTAATAAAATTTTCTAATAACCTTTTAAGCAGAAGAATCACACAGCAAGACAAGATCATCAATATCCCCAACACAACCAACAACGGTGTCAGAAGTTTTATTAAGAGCTGTCTCCAACAGTCAACTGGAAGCCACGAGAACCAATCGGACAGAGCAGCGTGGTCATCATCAAGAGCGTTCTTCAAAGCTGTTAGGTTCAACAATGCATGAGCAATAGTACCACCATCCTCAACATCAGTAGGAATAAAGTACAACAAGAAGCACCTGCCATCACACAAACCCCGCCCGTAGAAGCTGCTAGTTGATCCAGCACCATCCTATTTTGAAGTGTCATTAGCTTCAAAGTAATGACACTGTTAATTCAATTTTAGTCACTCCAAGACCAACCAAAACATCATTAACAAATGACTCAAAACTGTAATGAAAAGTTTCCACACGCAGTATAACCTGACCAATACCCAAGGAAGGAAGGAAGGATAGGGCAACCTTCTGACCCCGAGTCCATAACTTGTGATCATTTGGGACATACAAACTCACAAGTGGGTCAAGGCGGGCTGTGGGCGATCGGCGGACCCGGCGTTGTTGCTCATGAATTTCCACACCGCCAACAACATAGGAATGTGTGGCTATAACTGGGGCACACCTACCGGTCCAATATGCTGGGAGAGCTAGGCATAGGAAATACCCACAGAACCAGAACATATCAAGGTGGGGCACAGTGCCAAGTACACCTGGTACCTGGGAATAAGGGGAACAGATAGTTCCTGGAAGAGCTTGAGAGTAATTAAGAGAAGCATTGTTAGCCAATGGAGAGCAAGGAACCAGGACATATTTGCAATATGAACGAAACATGGTCAAAACGGTGAGTCAGTTTTGCGAAATGGGGGAAAAATGGTTAGGAAGGAACGGCTTGCCATTTGGACCCATCCATATTTTATTTTCAATAACTGCCCCTGAAAATTTCCAAACACGCCTCTCTTTTCCTGAAGCAAAAGACTGTAGTGCTTCAATATCAGAGAGAGGAGGGGGAGAAGGCGGAGTGTGGAAGGAGGGGCAGCACATCACTGAAGGCTGCTGGGTAGCTGTCAGCTACCACGGGCAACGAAGTCATCAGATTTTGTGTGAGCTTGACATTTAGTCACAGATATGTCTGCAGGTAACATGATAGCATCTAACAAATATGCAACTGGAGAAGAGTTGAGAATAGGCTTACCATCCGCTTTAAGAAATTTTCTGTTTCCAAATAATCCCAAAACTATGCACAATCTTGAATGCATAGTTCGAATCAGTAAATATCGAGGCAGACTTACCAGCTGCTAGTTTACATGCCTCTGTTAGTGCAACAAGCTCAGCAGTTTGAGCAGAAAAGTGTTTAGGCAAGGAGAAGGAGCCAGAAACTAACATCTCATGCACCGAGCAAACAGCGTAGCCCCCACAGTTAGCTCCAGTAACAGGATCACGTGTTGCAGAGCCATCAACAAACAGCTCCAAATCAAGGTTAGTTAAAGGTGTTCCACTTAAATCAGGTCTGGGTGTGAAAACTTGGTCGAAGACCGCCTCACATTGATGAGGTTCACCATCATCAGGAGTTGGCAAAAGAGTTGAGATCCGTGCCTTTTTGACAGGAAATATTGGTGAGCAAACTAGAGAAACATCACAGGGAACAATGATGCCGCCTTTTTGTAGAGCGTCAAAAACTGGTTTTATGCCTGCAGCAGCTTCAGGTTTGAGGGGATATTGTTTCTGACATGGATGAAAGTCAGATTTGGGGTTAATAACAACTGGTTCACACCCTTTAATTAGTCCCACATCATGTTTGCTTTTAGCCCAAAAATCACCAGGGACTTTAGATAGCACTATTGGTAATGGAGACAGATCTGTTTGAGATAAAAAGCATGTTTCAAAATTTATATCTGAGGTAGGAATCAATTCCACAGGTTTTTGACAGTGCACCGTACAATTTTTTGAGCGCTCAGAAAACATTACATTTGAGTCAGTAGGTGAAATAATCCAATCAGTTTCATTTTTACATCCATGAATAAATGACCCAACATCATTCCACTCCATATTTTGCGATTTTGCCAAAGGAATGTGTGGGCAAGAGTCAGGAACACAAAAAAATTGTCTCTGCTCAGCTGATAGAGAGACTGCCAAACCTACTGTGTGTCTATGTTCCAAAACAAAGCAGTTGTTAACAGTTTCTCAGAAGGGGCACAGAACCAACGTTTCTCATAATCACAATCAGCTCCCAATGAAACATTTGAAATGCAGCTTAATTCGTCATGCTGTTTAACATGGGAAAAAGGAGAGATGAAAGTTTTCACTTCTGAAAGAAGTTATGAAAGAGATGAATTTGGAAGCTTCCATTCATATACATGGTTAAGAGCAGATGAGTCAAATTGCATAGCTGTGTGATTCTAATCAGAATGTGATGCAACTTTTTACACCGTCCGGTGTTGAGATAAGAGCAATCCCTAATTGGCACACCAGATCTCGCCCTATTAAATTTACTGGGCACAAATCTGACAACAAAAATGAATGTTTGAAAGAGAATCCTTGACGAGTTTCACATGCAATAGGGGTAGTAATTCTCTCCTTTACTACCTGACATGAAGCAGACACTAAACAAACATAGTTCCCACTAAGTTTTGGTGGAATATTAAATTCTTTTTTTCTCACTATCGAAGAAGTTGCTCTGGAGTCAACTATAAAGGACACCTTTTCCCTGAAATAGTCAAATCAGAAGTAGGGAGGGCCTTGTATGCATCAGATGCAAAATGAGCATAAGTTTGGTGTTTCGAGCCAAATTTTTTTTCTAAATCAGAAATTGCATTTAGAATTTTGTCAAGTGTGCCACTGTCAGCAAGCAACTCTTCTTTGCCAGAAACAGAAACATTGTCATTCACACAATTTGCTTGTATAGATGTGTGTATGTGCGTGTTACATCACCCTCAGTTGAGTGCAGCTCTTGAGTCGATCCGTCTTCGCATGTCCTGTCATTGCCGCTGGTAATGACCAGGCTCTCCGCAATTGTGACAAACATCAGCATCTCTGCTGTGAGGAGTGTAGCCTCATCCCCATCCCCACCGTCCACGGCTTCGTCCTCTGGGTTGTCCTCGTCCCCTGTCTGGTCCAAGATCAGAAGACAAGATCTGGTCCTTCATCTCCCATAACCTCAACTATGGGTGCATTAAACTCAGGATCCACGTTTAGCTTCAAAGATTGTCCTTTGTTCTTGTCTCAAGATTTGAGATCACGTTGAGCAGGTAGGAGACCCTTTTCCACACATCCGCTGTTGAAAACTGGACGTGCCATCTCTTCATCCTCTTCATGAACAGTTCTTCATCCTGAGACAAGACTTTCTGTCTCCTCCTAAAGGAGCAGCAGCTGCTGCCGCTGCTACCTCTACAGCCGTTGTCGTTTTTGAAGTAGGCCGTGTTGAAGGTCGAGGGGCCCCAGCAGTTGGTGCAGTTGGTGCAAGTACCGCTTGTCGTGGTCGTGGGATTGGGCAGGCATCGAGGTTCAGAGAGTGCACTCAACTCCGGGTACAAAACGTGTGGGAAGAGAAGAAGAAGAATCGTAAGGTGGGGGCTTGACACCCTTTGTCTTAGAAGCAGTCACAGAAGCAGAAACATTTTCAGATTTAACAGTAGAAACAGAAGCATTGTCATGTCACCCCGCTATTTCCCCAGAATCATCCTTACATCCAGCCATTTGTTTAGTGTTTTTCTGTCTCTACCTATGGTCATTCTCTTTCATCCAGCATTTCAAACTCTCTTTATGATTCTCAAGATCAATAAGACTCTTAGTCTCTATCTGTTTTTATCTCTTAAAGTACGTTCTCTATGTTCTATTTCTTTTGAACCCCTTTCAAAACAGAGAGTTTCAATGACCCACCCACAGGGAAAACACCACTTTTTATCCATTCATCCACACCATACACACTTTTTTTCTCCATATTTCATTATCATATAGTCCACAGTTCACTCTGAGGAGGAGCTAGTGTGCTGGAACCACGTAGACCTTTTCTTCTTGAATTGGGTGGGATCTCCTCTTTAGACTGCAAATGTCTTCACAGAATCCAACAAATCAGCTTTGAGGTCACTCTGTTCTTACTCCAATAAAGAGGGGCTTTTATTTCTGATAAAGGTCTTTAGGATTCTCTAAAGGTTTAGTTCCCTTAATTTAGAAAATGAAAACTCAAGGAAATACCTGCCTTATTTACCAATAAGGACTTTCACTAGGACCTACAACCTAGAAACCTGTGGTTTCTTTTATTCTTTATTCCCCTCCCCCCCACCCCACCTCACCCTCCCTCCCACCCCACCTCACCCTCCCTCCCTCTTATTTTTTATCTCCCTCCCTCTTATTTTTTATTTATTTATATTTTTAAAATATAGTTTTCCTTTTTTTTCTCTCTACCGTGTCTGGGACACAAGCCCGACTTTAAACTGTCAATCTCTATTCCTCAGGGTGAAAGGTTTATTGGATCCTTACTATTTTATAATTTAGAATTTGCAAAGTTAATTTAGTAGCCTAAGTGAGTATCCCACCTGATAACAGTGGTTTTGAGTTCATTGATCCCAGCACTGGAGCCGTGGAGTCGACCAACAGCCCTCTGCTCTCTTAAATCCTACACAAGGTTTGAGGCTGGAGTTTAGTCCAGGTCGCGCACTTAACGCTGTCCTCGGATGTCCAGTCGAGGGATCCAGGTCACGGCACCAAACCTTTGTGGAAAAAAAACTATTTCATACAGATGAAATGTCACACCAGTAAATAGAAATTCACTGGCTTAACATGTTGCCTAGATGATGGCAAACCTCATCTAACTGACTGCTTTCATATCAGCTAACTAGATATTTATAACAAGAGTACAACATTAAAATATTAACTTACATTTTTAATGTAAAGTATATTGTCAACACCTACCAATGCCATATCTTCCGTTATGTCCATATCTGAGATAGAGCCTTGTTTACTACTACGTGTTCATGCAAGTTATTATTTACCAATATAAGAGAAATTCATCCTCTCTCGCATCTTTGCAGAACTGACAGAAAACAAACTATTTATAGATTCACATCCAGGAGAATACATATTGTAAGAATCAAAACATCAGCAATTTTCTGTTTTAATTTAAGCCATATTTAATAGAAATCAGATAATAAATTGTGTTGCTACAAATATTTTTGTGAGCAAGTCCTGCTCATCGTGCATTGAAACAGTATGATTTTGTGTACATGACTCGATGCATACTAGTGGCTGTAGGTGCTGTCCAATCCAGTAATGTATATCAATGGACACCAGATGGACTTTCCATCTCTTGCCATGCCATGCATATTTTTCTAGATCCACCACTAACATTATGTTGTTTCCTAGACTCAACTACACTATTTTTATTTAATACTGACTAAAATTTCTGTTTCGACTACAAATGATGAATAGATGGATTTCCATTATTATTATTTTGGAAATGGTTTCATGAATATTTCAGTAGCCTACAGTTTGCTATTGAAATTGGTTTTTGGAGCTACGTCACAAGTGCCTCCAATGTCCAATCATTTTTAAACTTGTTAAGCAAAGGATAAAAGCACCCTGGGTAAAATAAAGTTAAAAGTACAAGTACAGATGTGGTTATTTTGTATTATATTTAAATGTAGTCAAGTCTCTGAATCAATGTCACTGAAAACAACTGATCAGTGTGGATTCAGGATTTCCATTTATAAATACTAATAAATATTTCTTTTTATAGCACCAGGACAACTGTCTGGCTGTTCAATCTCTGTTCTGGAGCTTCTGTCTTACACCAGTTGGTCTGCAGACTGAGTTGTTGCCTTTCCTGGCCAAACTTTGTAACCCTACAAGAAGTCAAGGTAGCACACAATGGATGCTTCACTGTTACTGTCTTTACTATACCATAAACTTACTGTAATAATAACAATTATGATGTTTGGTCAATGGATTCCAAAAATAACAACTACCAACTAAAATATGAAAGTGTCTTATTTAAATGTTAAAAGATATTTAACATTTAAACTGTTGTGCCTAATTTATCTTCCAGATCTGTGGTTTTATAGGTAGTTCCTAACTCCAGTGACTTCCAAGCTTTTTCTGTTGAGCCCTCTTTGGTTAAGACAATTCCCTCCCCCACAAAACCTTACCCTTCACATTCAAACACACAAAGCTCTGTCAAAAACCTATCCATTATGTTTATTGAAGGTTGAGAATCAATAAACTTTTTAATTTTCAGTTCTCAGTCAGCCGACTGAATCCCTACAAAGAAAAATCGGCTGCAGTGTCTGCATAGCAATCAAATGTGTGCAGCAGTGATGAAGAGTGTGGTTTCACTTTAATACGAGTTTAGAACAATGCATGTTTCTACAACAGGGCATACAATTTTCAGCATAATAATTCAGTATTGTGAAGCAGAACACAGCATCAGCATTGTTGCCAACTTTGTGACATTGCTGCTGTATTTTCAGATCACCGTTATTGGAGACATTTGTGACAAAACAGAAAAGCATAGATAGTACTGCAGTTACAGTGAGCAGTGAGAGTTGCCATGAACCCAGTGCTGGGAGGGGAACCTGTTGTCTGACTGACGGTAGGCTCACCCTGCAGTGGAGCAGAGCAGAGCCACTCCATTCATTTACACATTGCAATGGAATCACACATGACAAAGCTGATCCTGCTCTGGATTACAGTAAATAGAATGTAAATATAGATATTTATGTTTGCTTTTTACCAAAACTGTTGCACCAAAATACATTTGATTCACACAGCCTCCATCACTGATTCACATGTACTGCATGTGCCTCTGTTAACTGGCTTTTGGTTAATTTTGATATTGTACAAAATTGATTTATTTAGTTCAGACAAGTTTATGAAGTTTGTTTATAGTTTAAAATATTTTTTAAAAGTGATTTAAAAAGTATTTTATATTATTTTTGCATTGTCAATGTTATTCATTTCTAACAATCCTAGCTCTCATAATCAAATATGCAAATTAGGCGATGCTGTCATCTAGAGGGTTCATTTTCTAAATGTTTTTTGAAGTATCGGATTGTGACTCGGTATTGACCAATACTCTAAATCACATGGCTGGGACGAAGGTGCAAAATAAATTGATGATTAGGGAAATAAATTGTGAACCACAATAAATGTTTCTGGTAAATAATTAAAGATGATTAAAGTAACATCCTACTGTTTTTCCTCATAGCACAGATGGCTCTTATTCAAGATGTGGGTCAGATGTCGCTAAGGACCTGTTCTGGCAGGTACAAAACCTTTTTAATTCTCATGTATTATAAATTTTGTACATATTTTTTAGGCCTTGGTAATCGGATAACATCACCTCTGGGACAGGTGATGTTAGGCCTCAAACCAGCCTGGCCCCATGTGAAAAAGTCACTATCTTTTTTGAAATAATTAATTAACTTTATTATTCCAATGGATTTACTACTCCCACACTTGACTATTGTATATTGCAGATTAAATATTGTTTTTAACTGAATGCTTTATCAGAAAGGAAAGTTTTAAATCTGGCCTTAAAAGTACACAGTGTCTGAAAATGGGAGCTGCAGCAGAGTAACCTGTTTATAATAAAATCTGCCTCCAATTCTACTTTTAGAAATTCTAAGAACCTGCAGTCTGAGAGCAAAGTGCTCTCTTAGGAACATATGGACCAATCAGATCTCTGATGAATGATGGAGTCTAATTAAGCACTTTATATGTCAGAAGGAGTATCTGAAATTCTATTCTGGAATCAACTGGAAGCTAATAAAGGGAAACTAAAATAGGAGAAATATGATCTCTCTTTATGTTAAATCAGAACTCTCTAAAGCAGGGGTGTCAAACTCCAGTCCTCAAGGCCCGGTGTCCTGCAACTTTTAGATGTGCCTCTGCTGCACCACCTGAATAGAACATTGAGGCTCTGGAGAACTGATCTACACAAGGAGGAGGTAATGAAGCCATTTTATTCCAGTGTTTTGTACCTGTGGCACATTTAAAAACTGCAGGACTGGAGTTTGACACCTGTGATCTAAAGGCTTTCGATTTGTGGATTTCCTGATCAGGGTGGCATAGTTATCTTGATTTCTGATTAGTGATTGCTCCTTGAAAAAGTAAATTGGTTAGCTAAAACTTGATTTTAACTAAGTTAGATTACAAGTTAATTTATTAGCTACATTTGGCAGCTGTTGACAACAACCCTCACTGTTTCAACATGAAAATGACAATCAGGGCGAGTCAACCATATTTAAGGGCATTTCCTCTTCTACATATTTTCCGACCAACTTTTTCAACTCTCCCCCACTGATTGAATTTGCACTGAAGTCCAGCTTTTGTTATTTGTTTGTTGTGGCAGGAGACTGCTTGTATTTTAGTCCCAGCTCTCTTCTTAACCTGCTAGGACGTGCTCTGTCAGTTTGACTGTGTTGTGCACTGATGTTCCAAATGTTTCTTCAATTTTCATGTAGTATTTTTGAAGCTAGGTAGTGTGATTGGTTGGAAGACCACTATTTAAACCACTTAGTATAATATTGAAATATTTTATACAGCCATACAGTTTCATACAAGAGTTGACAGTGGGGAAAAAAAAGATTCACAATTGACAATAAAAGAGATGATCCAGCAGAACCAATCCTCACAGTCCGGAGTTCACTGTGTGTAGTCTGAGTCATCCTCACCTGTTATAAAGCTATCAATAGCAGAGAAACTTTGTAGATGGCAGACTTGGGAGTTGATGGAGAAGTCTGCAGAGCAAACAGTGAATGGTAACGTTGCCAGAGCAGTCCGTTGCATTGATCTGTTCTCCAAATCACCCTGTCAGAGACACAGCTCTGGGTCTTCCATACTGTCAGCAGCCACTAAAGTAGTCCAGTAACCTCTGGGACAGGTGATGGTCCACTGCTTGCACCTCCAGCTTGTCCCTTGAGGTGTCAAAAACTGAAGGAATCAAAGAACACAATCCCTACAGTGCTTCCAGTCTTCTCCAAGTATGTTACAGCGGTGTGGAGGAGGTAGATAATGGTATCACCTATCCTGATGTTAGGCCAGCAACATCAAGACCTCAGCAGGATGGTGATGGTTGAGGAGCAACTTCTTGAGGGTCTTCATCTAATGCAAAGTTAGTGATATGGACATGTAGGTGATTTTTGTTACTGGTACCACTCAGAAGGTTTTCATAGACTGTGCTACTTTTTCTAGTTTCATATATCCCATGATGCTACATTGTTTGTTTGTTTGTTTTTGTTCTTTTTATAAAACACATCTAGCATTTTTGAGAGCAAGCAGTGTCCAACAGTGAGAAGATTGGCAGCCTGTGTCTTTGTTTTATTGTACCACAGCTAAAATGTATCCATGGTTTGCAATGAAGAAAACTGAACCTGAAGGTTTCAAATGTCTTTGTTTTTGTAACATGTACAGATTAAATCTGGAGAATCTAAGAGACAAAGAGATGGGCCAGGAGATCGAGGAAGAAGAGGAATTACACTGCCGGGTTGAGAAAGGTCTACAAGTCAGTCAGTCTCATCTCATCACAAACCCAGCGGAGGAAGAGGAAGTCATCATAGAAGAATATGACAGTGATTGATTAAAATGCCACTGGCACTCATTTGTTGTATTTTCCTGTAAGAATATTTCTTTGTTTCTTTCATTCCCCTAAAATATTTTTAGGTAAATTAAGTTTATTTTTGCAAAAATGTTTGAGTTTCAGAAAACTACAGAACAGATGAAACTCAGTCAATTCTGTGGTTTTATTAAAAAGGATGAAAAAAGAATTCTGTGCCTTTCATCACATCCTGAAACGGTTCCTTATTTCTAGTGTACAAAAGCACATAACAGATTCTACCATGACATTATTAAATAAAAATCTACTTATTAAAGAAATGCAGAAGAGATGTGTGTCTTAAATTTAGTGTACAAACCATGATTCAGTTGCTTACACAACCACTGATCTCAGTAAATTTTTCACTTAAAAATTTACGTTTTTTTTTATTGTGATTTTTTTGGATTTTGTTGCTGTTGCTTATTGATTAACATTTACAGAGAAGTTTCTGTATTGTTCTCATAGTTGTACCACACATTTCTGTCTGGTTGGGATCTGAACTTTGATCCAGTCGTAACATCAATTCATTTTTTCTGTTATAGACTTACTGAGGCGGATCAGATTACTCTCCAGTGTTGGCCAAGCTTGAATACCAGAGTTGTACAAGTTCAGGTTCTGTGATTGCAAAGGAAACTGACATTTTAACTACCACTGTGTTATAAAGTTAGTGAGTTGTTGCTGCACACACTGTGCATTTTGGACAGATTTTTCTACGTTTGTCTACATTTGTAGGCCATTGTGGATCTGATGCGGCGTTTCAAAACTGCTCAGCTACATTTTGTTCGAGCAAAAAAACAACCAAAAGGGATTTTTCCTTATGCTCTGTTATGATTAGAAAAGATTGCAATTTCTTTTTACTGTTGATGTGATGAAAAATTACTTGTATATTCAGTCTTTATAAACTTTTTATTGTTTTGTGACAGTAAAATATTTTTTTAAAAATTACATAGTTTTATAAAAACAAAACTTTGCAATTGGTAAATTGTCATAATGATGAATTTTGGTGTAGAAAGCAAATTTTACATTTCATGTTTTCACAAGTGGTATTGACAACCAAATAGCCTTTCAACTTAATAGACATTGTTTTGTAGTTTTGTTGTCAGTATCAGGATGGAAAGTAATTATTGGTCTAAATGTTTTGTTCCCACAATATCTAATTAATATTCTCAGGTTAAATGTATATTCTGTATAAAAATGTCTATGTTTTCTGATGTGATTTGTATTCATCATTGGTACAGGAATAAGATCATTTCAAGCATTTTGAAATAATTTTCCATTGGCAGAAATTATGTTTTGTTTATAGTTTTTATTTTTCAGTGATGTGGTTTCAGTAATTAGTATACAAATAAGTTGAGACAAAATATGACCAGTTTTTATTTATAGCTGTGATTTTAGACTCTATACCACATCATTCACATGATAAATCAGTTTTTGCGGTTTTTGTTAACATTTCAACTTCACACTTGAGGTTTCTGGAAGGTTTAGTAAAGCATGATTGCATGATGCTGATTCTGCATGATGCTGATTAATTACTATTTAATAGTAATTAAATATCACCCAGGGGGCCATAGATAATTAATTTGGGCCTTGAGTTTGACATTTGTGATGTGGAGTGTGTTATACATCACCAGGAACTACATCCGTAATTCACAAGTAGGGGTCATTATCACTCCAGCAACAGACCTTTTGAACACTGACTACCTGCTGTAGCCATAGTCTGTGGTGCAGACGGGATACAGTTTGACAGTTTCCACTATGTGAAACAATCATTTGCTGAAATGTTAAAAATTGCCAAGTTCAATTAGTGAGGTCACTGATTACAGTGAGAGAAAAAGTATTTAGTCAGTCACCAATTGTACAAGTTTTAAAAAGGCCTGTAATTCACATATAAAGTAGACCTCAACTATGTGAGACAAAATGAGGAAATCACATTGTCTGATTTTTTTAAAGAATTTATTTGCAAATTATAGTAGAAAATAAGTATTTGGTCAATAACAAACAAGATTTCTTGTTCTCACACACCTGTAACTTCTCCTTTGAGAGGCTCCTGTGTTGTCCACTCATTACCTGTATTAATGGCACCTGTTTGAACTTATCAGTATAAAAGACACCTGTCCACAACCTCAAACAGTCACACTCCACTATGGTGAAGCTGTATAAGGACACCAGAAATAAAATTGTAGCCCTGCACCAGGCTAGGAAGACTGCCAGGGTCTGGAATCTTGTAGTGCCAGACGTGTTCCTCTGCTTAAGCCAATACTTATCTGGGCCTGTCTGAACTTTGGATGCTCCAGAAGCATATTGGGAGAGTGTCATATGGTCGGATGAAACCAAAGTCAAACTGTTTGGTAGAAACACAACTTGTGTTTGGAGGAGAGTGAATGGTGAGTTGCATCCAAAGGATTCTACAGCTACTGTGAAGCATGGGGCAGCAGTGTCATCTCTGCTCTGATTGCTGGTGAAGCCGCTTGTACGCTGCAGTGACTTCGCGGGCTACCATTGCATTGTGGGGAATGCAAGCAAAACGCAAGCGCGCACCACCACCTGCGTGCCGATTCTAATAGTAATTAAATATCACCCAGGGGTCCATAGATAATTAATTTGGGCCTTGAGTTTGACATTTGTGATGTGGAGTGTGTTATACATCACCAGGAACTACATCCGTAATTCACAAGTAGGGGTCATTATCACTCCAGCAACAGACCTTTTGAACACTGACTACCTGCTGTAGCCATAGTCTGTGGTGCAGACGGGATATGAGCACATCTTGAAGGCAAGTAAACATAACACGCACAAAAAAAACTTTCTCACAGATTTTTGACATCAAATTACACTGGTGGCAGTGCCAGAACCTCTGCAGTCACCAAGACGCTGGAATGGCACTGAGCAGTTTGAGGCTGCTTGCAGCTTTAATTTCTTTTGTTGTTTCTCCTTCTGGGAAATTCTGCATTTGTTTATTTTTTTCTTTATTTTACATATTGTTTCCAATTCAGAAACCCCCCTTTAGGGTATATTTATTTGTTTACACTAAGCACAAACCTACATACATGTTACAAAAACATTTCAAACGACATAAAAAACACCAATACAGACTTCTATATTAAACATAAAACACTGAGCAAACATGAATGAGGACTAGACTTTAGTCCAGTGAAGACGTCCACGGGGGTGTCGTCCTGTCAGGGACTGGGCCCAGGGAGATCCCTTCTTTTCGAGGAGGGATCAGTTCCCCTACCCTAACCGTAATTTTTCAAAAATCATTTTCATCCAATTCATATAAAATTGAATCTTAGTTCTGAAGAATTTAAAGCTCTACAGGAATTACAAATAATAAAGACATTATTATAAAACCCTTTGACAAGGGTAGTGCTATAGTAATATTAGACAGAAAACAATATTTACAGGACAACTCGGCAGACAAAAAATTCCCTTCTCAGCCACTGCGGGTGGTTCTTATCCTCTGAGCTCGGGTCCTCTACCAGAGGCCTGGGAGCTTGAGGGTCCTGCGCAGTATCTTGGCTGTGCCAAGGACTGCATATTTCTGGACTGAGATGTCTGATGTTGTTCCTGGGATCTGTTGTAGCCACTGCTCCAGTGTGGGGGTGACTGCCCCGAGGGCCCCGATGACCACAGGCACCACTGTGGTCTTCACCTTCCAGGCCCTCTCCAGTTCCTCCCTGAGGCCCTGGTATTTCTCCAGTTTCTCGTGCTCCTTTTTCCTGATGTTGCAGTGGCTTGGTATTGCTACATCTACCACAATGGCTTTCCTCTGTTGTTTATCCACTATGACAATGTCTGGTTGGTTCGCCATTACCATTCTGTCTGTCTGGATCTGGAAGTCCCACAGGATCTTAGCTCTGGCATTCTCCACCACCTTTGGGGGTGTTTCCCACTTTGATCTCGGGGTTTCCAGTCCATATTCTGCACAGATGTTTCTGTACACTATGCCTGCCACTTGGTTATGTCGTTCCATGTATGCTTTCCCTGCCAGTATCTTGCACCCTGCTGTTATGTGCTGGACTGTCTCAGGGGCCTCCTTACACAACCTACACCTTGGGTCTTGCCTGGTGTGGTAGATCTGGGCCTCTATTGCTCTGGTGTTTAGGGCCTGTTCCTGGGCGGCCATGATGAGGGCCTCTGTGCTGTCCTTGAGCCCAGCTTTTTCCAGCCATTGGTAGGATTTACTGATATCAGCCACTTCGGTTATTTGCTGGTGGTACATCCCTGTAATGAAGGGATGTACCATACATTACTTGTATGAAAACAATTTAAATGTATGGTGAAAGAAGAGGAGACAGATACAGATTGAAGTTTTTTAATGTTTGTGTTTGTTGCAGGGGCATCTCAGCTGGAACTGATGGTGTCTTTTTAAAATAAAGCAAACAAATAGGAATGCTGTATCTGTTGAAATGTATTGAATTGTGTGTGTAGATTGTGGCTTACCTCCGTTCTTTCCTGTAGGTTGTTCAGGCTAAAAGGTTCCCTGGGGGCCTGAGCACCTTATAAAGGTTCTGGGAGAGACCAAATATAGAGGGGAGCAAAACACTGTGCCTTTTAGAACTTAAAAATTGGATTTATATTTATAAGGGTATTTTTAGAAATGAAATGATTGCAAAGAAATGAAGAGTGTTTATTATGTTGAAGATTTGTTGTTTTCTTTGGTGTATATGTATTTTGTTTATTCCTGCTTTTGGGGGGTTGTGGATTGGTGCAGCCAGGGACTATAAAAGCCTACAGGTTGGCCACATCAGTGTGGGTGTGGCTGCTGCAGAGACACATTGCCCATTGTATGCAGGATTTGTACGTTTGTTAAATGTTGGGAATTAAACACCTGGTTGGTCTGCACTATATTTCTCTTCCTCAAGACTCCTCTTTACAGTCTGCCGCTAAGGGTCATTCTAACAATCCCATGTAGGGGCTTGTCCTCCCATGATGGTATCTCTGGCACTTCAACCTCTGTTCCCTGTTGTCTGAGACATTCACTGAGCACATTGTCTGTTGAGGCTTTGTCCCTGATGTATTTATGGATCTTAGTTGTTTCGTCCTGGACAGTGGTTCTCACACTCACTAGTCCTCTGCCTCCTTCCTTGCGGCTCGTGTACAGTCTCAGGGTGCTGGATTTGGGATGGAACCCTCCATGCATTGTTAGTAGCTTTCTAGTCTTAATATCTGTGGCTTTTATCTCCTCCTTTGGCCAGCTAATTATTCCAGCAGGGTATCTGATTACTGGCAAGGCGTAGCTGTTTATCGCACGGATTTTGTTCTTGCCATTGAGCTGGCTTCTCAGGACTTGCCTTTACGTTGGCCATTTGCTTGTGGTATACCTAGGTACTTGTAACTGTCCTCTATGTCTGCTATTGTTCCTTCTGGGAGTGAGACCCCTTCTGTGCGGATCACCTTCCCCCTCTTTGTGATCAGCCGACCACACTTCTCTAGTCCGAATGACATCCCAATGTCCGTGCTGTAGATCCTGGTGGTGTGGATCAGTGAGTCGATGTCTCGCTCACTCTTGGCGTACAGCTTGATGTCATCCATGTAGAGAAGGTGACTGATGTTGGCCCCATTCTTGAGTTGGTACCCTTAGCCAGTCTTGATAATTTGGCTGAGGGGATTCAGGCCTATGCAGAACAGTAGCGGGGACAGAGCATCTCCTTGGTATATGCCACATTTGATGGACACTTGTGCAAGTGGTTTGCAGTTGGCTTCCAGGGTGGTTTTCCACAGCCTCATTGAGTTTGCAATGAAGGCTCTCAGAGTCCTGTTGATGTTATACATCTCTAAGCATTCAATGATCCAAGTATGCGGCATTGAGTCATAGGCTTTCTTGTTATCAATCCAAGCCATGCACAGGTTGGTGTGTCGGGTTTTGCAGTCTCGGGCAACTGTGCGGTCTACGAGGAGTTGGTGTTTGGCTCCTCTGCTATTTACACCGATACCTTTCTGTGCCGTGCTCATGTGCTTATCCATGTGTTTGCTTATCTTGGCCGCTATGATGCCTGACATGAGCTTCCAGGTTGTGGAGAGGCAGGTTATTGGTCGGTAGTTGGGTGGGACTGGACCCTTTGATGGATCCTTCTGGATTAGGATTGTCCGCCCTTCAGTTAACCATTCAGGGTGAGTCCCACTTTGTAGCAGCTGGTTCATTTGGCCTGCTAGTCGCTCATGGAGGGCAGTGAGTTTCTTTAGCCAGTAGGCATGGATCATGTCAGGCCCTGGTGCTGTCCAGTTTTTCATACCTGAGACTCTTTTTTGGATATCTGTCACAGTGATGGTTACCGGGGCTTGCTCAGGGAGGTTGCTATGGTCCTCTCGTAGAGAGATCAACCACTGTGCATTGCTGTTGTGGGACGCCTCCCTTTCCCATATGCCTTTCCAGTATTGTTCAGTCTCCAGCCTTGGTGGGTCTGCTCTGTTGTTATTACCCTGCCATTGAGAGTACACTTTAGCTGGTTGAGTGGAGAAGAGCCGGTCAATCCTTCTGGATTCATTCTCCCTTGTGTATCTCTTTAGGCGGCTGGCCTGGATCCTCTGTTTGGCAGTTTCGAGTGCTTCAGGTATGGGCATATGCCTGTACTTTCTGGGTACTGGTCTTTTCATTGCACCCCGGTGGAGCTCTGACAGTTGGTTCACTTCCCTCCTTGTTACCTTATTTTAGCCTCTAACCATTTTTTTCATGGTTGCTCTTATAGCCAAGCATCTCAAGAATCACTGATGCTGAGTTGTAGGTCAGCTCATTGGTTTCTGTTATGGTGTTATGCCATAACAGAAACTGTTACGCTGCATTCACATTTTCAATGGTACTTCACTCAGCCGTTGTAATTGGCATCGGGGAGGCCTGGTTGTCATTCGGGTCATGATTCTCTCTCTCAGGTCAGCAGCTGTCTCGTTCAGCTCTGATTCGCTCACTGGGGCCGTGTATCCCCTCACTGGGTGGGGACTTGTAGTTAAGTCCCCACAGTTCTGACATCCGGGTTCCTCCCTTTTGCCGTAGCATTTGTGTTGTATCTCGTCAATCTCAAGTTGTGATAGCAGTTGTCGTTTGCGGATGTTGAAACACTGAGCTACTAGTTGTTTAGTGCTTAGTGTTGACTGGGGATGTCGAAGTAACCATTCCTTCCCCAGTCTTTGCATGTAACCTCTCTGACTAGGGTTACTTGAGTAGTAGCATTCCAACAGATCCACATTTTCATCTCTCGCCCATTTCCGTCTTGTTCCAGTAGCCCATTTGTCATCAAGGTGCTCTGGTTCCCCAATACCTGACGCAGACCTTGGTTTGGCCGGGCGATATGTGAGCTGGCATGTTATGCAACTCAATATCTCTCATGGCATGAGAAATCAAACTTACTATAAAATCCTCATACATGCTTCATGGTGATGTCCATTTCGACATCACCATGTTTTTTGTGTGTGTATTTTTTTTTTCTACCAACTGATCACAGCCAAAACTAGGCAGGAATTTTTAGGCTGAGAGGGCTCTAGGAGAACTCTTACAATGTTACTTAGAATATAGTTTTGGGCCTGTATTTACAGTTTTAAAGCTGCACTCAGAGAAAATTAAACTGCTGCACTCCTTCAAGACATGGAAGGAGTGTTTTGAAGGATAAAATTAGCTCCCGCTTACACTATTTTTCTGATAGGTGAATATAAGGGTTAATAATTGAAATGTCTACTAAAATAAATGCTCATTTATTTGGTAGAAATACATTTATTCTTCAAAAAATGTGAACTCCAGGTTTTAGTTATGATCCTTTATCCATTGCTCAGTCCACTGAATTAGTTGCTGGAGGTTTTCCTCAAGGTCCTCAGGGGTGTTACTTGGTAACTGGTGGACAATCTCCTCAGAGTAGGCCTCCATGGCTTCCTCATAAATAATTTGGAAGATCTCACACTGCACATTGTCCTGTAGTTTCTTTCCAGTATAACCCCTGTAAGCAAATGAAAAGACAAGAACATATCCAGTTTTAGAGGGTATATTTGGCACCTATTGTAAAAAATATTGGACACATCAGAACATCAACATTATCAGTCAATAAGTCTATAGCTTTCATCCAGAGGGCATCCAGAGAGTCCTGAGAGTGGTGCAGAAAATACTTTCAACAATAGGTAAAGGTAGTTTTATTTATATAGCACATGTTAAGCAACAAGGCACCTCAAAGTGCTTTGGGTAAATTAGAAGAAAATACAAACAAAAAGGTCAGGGAAACAACAAAAAAGAAAAGTGCTCCACAATTTATAAATTAATCATTTATCTGTTTCCATGTTTAATTCTTGTTCTGGATTGCTATTAGATATGACCTTTCCTGACCTGCAAATCTCAGCAAGAATCGCATCCGACTTGCAGCTCTGGTCCAACGGCATGTCAGTCTGAGGATTCACTACTTGGCCCAATCCATCACACTGATCAGGCAACTTGACAAGGGCCAAAACAGCTGCTGACGTGTTTTACATTTGTCGACAAATGAGGTATCACGCAAACTCCAAACAGCAGAAATCTTGTTATGGATCTAAATAAATATAGATCATCCATGTCTTTCAGGTATAATGTGAACATTATACCTGAAATTTGTGTAAACATCCAGAGAGTCCAAACTATATCCTGTCAAATATGTCCTCACAGAACACTTTGCTAAGTCGTCTTATTGAGATAATCTGGTCAATTCCATCGAGATCCATAATTTATAGATTCAGAGGATGTGGAAACAGAGGCTCTAAAGAGAAGTATAGAAACAGAGCAAGCAGGGCAAAGATGGGTATGGAGGGAGCAGAAGAAAAAAGCCCAATAAAAGCCTTTAACCTTTTGAGATGTCACTGCAAGTGCCTCAGTGAGAAGTGGCATTGATGGCATTTTCAGACTGCGTCAAGCAACCCTGAATACAAACATGCTAGTCATTTTCCTGTCCCTTCCATCACCTTTCTGAAATATGTTTTCAAGATCGGTCACAGGAAGACCGATCCAGAACAAATTCGATCTATACATAACTGGCCTTTCCCTTGTTCTCACAAACAGCTTCAGAGCTTTTTGGGCTTCGCCAATTTCTACCAGTATTTCATTAAAAATTTCAGTCAGATTGTGTCTCTAGTCACCCATCTGACCTCCCCCAAGAGACAGTTCATTTTATCCCCCCAAGCAGATCAGGCCTTTTAGATTCTCTGACGCCTCCATTTTCACTTGACCTGACGCCTCGACCCAGTTGAGGCGTAGAAGTTGATGCCTCTGATTCTGGTTTGGGTGCTGTGCTTTCCCAGATCTCTTCCATTGACAAGAAACTTCACCCATGTGCTTTCTTCTGCTGCCCTGGACTGCACTTCTGCTCAGAATCACTTTCTGGCTGACCACAAAAGGGTTCCTGCACTTGTGTATCAACCTGGACAAAACGTTTGGATCTCCATCAGGAAAAATTCATCTAAAGATGTCTTGTAGCAAGTTTTATCTAAGGTTTATTGGTGCCTTTGAAATTCAATCTGTTCTCAGCCCCGTCTCTGTTCACCTTAAATCTTAAACATATTGCATGTAATATGAAGTTTGCAAATTAACCAATGTAATCTAATGTGGAATAGATTTTGTTTGTTACTTAACATCTAGCTACATGAGTTTTTTACTATGTACCACATTAAACATTTTATGAAATTTAATACATGTGATCTCTTGTAACTATATCAAATACTTGCAAAACACTGAAGATGCATGTGCTAACTTATTTAACAGCATGTAACAGTATGATCCCATGCAACTCCCCCAAATTTGTGATAAGCCCCATTTAACACAGAGATTCAAACAGTAGCCCTCACAAACAGGTTGGCCAAATAATTTGAGATGATGGGGCATTCAGACTAAGAAACAACTGAGGTTCTCCATTGTTGAGTGCCTCTGCAAACATCAGCAGAGAGTTGACCACACCTGCTGCTCACAGCCTGTCCACATCACTAAAGGAAAAAAAGAGTGTATTGGAAAAGCTCACTATCTGGGGTAGAACCAAACTGCACCGCACATTAACCTGCTAGTGTGCCACCTGCCAATGGAAAACTACCTTAATAGGAGATGTGTTGGCACTGAAAATTAGCATTAAAATAAAATAACCAAGAAAGAAACATTCAAAACATGCTAAAAAAACAAAAGTAATGACATGCTTGTCTGAATCCTGAAAACGTTTTACAATTTTAAAAGGTTAACACAGGGAGAAAAAAACTTTACCTGTTTTCAAGTCGGGTGTACAACTGGGTGTTGTCCGTGCGAAGTACAAAAACAATGTCGAACCATCGTTCAGGAAACAGGTCACAGCCATGATAATCTATGATTACACCACCTTCCATCATCTTTTGATCCAGTTCGTCCACCACCTGTGCAATCCGAGAATCCAGATTATATTCATTCGCACCTACCTGTATTCATCAAAGATACCAAAGTGGCTAATTTGGATTAGTAGGCAGCATTACTCAGTCTGTACTGTCAAACTGAAACCACTCAGGCAGTTGTTTCTCAGTCTGAACACCCTCTCCCCCCATCTCAAATTATGTGGTCATCCTGGACGTGAGGGCTGCTGTTTGACTCTTTATGTATTAAGTGTGGCTTATCACAATTTGCTTGCATGGAGCAAAGCCCTAACTGAAAGACATCATTTCAAAAAGTGAAAATATGACAATTTGGATTTTAGGTAAATTAGGTGTAAAGTTAAGAGGATATACTCATCTCAGCCTCCTGGTGGCATTCAGTTTATCACCTGAAGATGCTACTATCAAGATCAAAAAACCTTCCTGAGATTGATTGGTAGATCGCAAATGTTGGACATATTAATTAATTATGCTAGTTTTAATGGTTTAATCGATACATAACTTAATCAGTAGAACATTTTTCTTAGATATAATGACATATTTGATTAAAATTGTCTAATCAGTAGTTTTTATATTAGTCACATTTTAAGGTGTATAACATATATTCTTGAAAATGTTTTAGTTCATTATAACCAAAAAAGTTGAAAACTAATCAGAAAACATTGAGTGTAACAGATGTTTTGGTATTGAAATCGCTCATGTATGTTTTATAAGAGCTTGAAGATATTATATGAAACATGTGCTACATTTCATTGTCAAAATCTGTTGGATGCCTTGGGTCAGAGGAGGAGTCAGGAGAGCTTTTTGCAGATTAGGAACCAGTTTGAGGCAGTTTAAGGGATGAAAAACAGGGATAGCTGATAAACTTTGGTCCACTTTCTTCAGTAAAATGTTTCTGTATGAAATGAACACATCTATTGTTCGTGGTCCCTGGGAAAGTGCAAGGGAGGACAGCTTAGACAGCAATGAATTCATCCCTTGGCCTTGGTAACACCTGCATGGTCTCTGGCGTGCAAACAGCAACACGTCATTACGGGCTGTTTGAGACCACCTCTAAACGTACGTTAGAACGCATCAGACAGTAGAAACACGCCTTGATATAAAAGTAATTGAGCTAAAACAGCCAATCAGATCACTGGGATGGAACTATCTTAACTGCCACACGGAGTGGTCTCAGAAGGCGCATCTTCATATTTTTGTATTTTTCTAAGGTAATGAATTTCTTCTTGTGGATTTGGTTTCTGATGAGTATGATGAGCTGTTGGTGTGATTTTATACATTTGATTGTTTGAATAAAATTCTGGAAGATTGTGAAGTTGAAAGTGACTGTTGTCTTTGTGGTTTCACTCTTATACAAGGCATCAACGGACCTTGGGAGACGAAGTAACAACGAGCAGTAAATATCTTGTTTCTCAACATAAACAATGCATTGTATTGGGCACCCATTTTGTAGTGTATCCACTCCTCATAAATCAAGCATCAGTGGTTAAAAATAGAGGAAGAAAATTATATTCGTCGAAGGATATGGTACAACTGATCTATATATATATATATACATATATATATATATATATATACATATATATATATAAAAATATCAGTGACGTTAGGGGTGGCAGGTAAGGCAGAGCTCTGCAGAGCAGAGCAGGTGAGGCATAGCCTCACCTGTCAACATGGAAAAATAATATACAATGATAAATTAATTTAGATTGCTATTTTCACCCTGTGGTTTGTACTATAAAATACCTATTTTTCATTTAGCTTAACCAATTCTGATTTTTTTTTTTTTTTTCAAAATCGCTGAATTTTCACATTTTCCCATTCAAATGCTCGGAAGCACAGCTGGTGAGGAAGTAGCGAGCTGAGCCTCACCTGGGACTGATCAATCTCTCGCTAACTGCACTGGCTGCTATTCTACGAGAACATGTGGCAGAGAACAGATTCAAGGTGAGGCAGGCAGTTCTCTTGCCTTGAGGAAGGGGGCGCTCATGATTCCAGACATCATGAGCGCAGAGTAAGAGACAGTAACAGCGAGCTGGCCATACAGTAAAGTCAAGTGCAGCAACATATTTATAGTTTTCTCCTCTCACCACAGCAATCACTTATTAATAATGGCAAAATAAATATTAAGCCTCAAACCATACTACTGCAACAGACTGAATGTTCTGCTCTTTGTGTGGGAAAAATGTTTTTTTTTGTGGCGAGAAGGAGTGTTTTTGAGTTGTACTTTAACGGGTTTTCCCTTTGCTGTGGAGTGCAGCATAAAATTAATAATATCTACATGTCCAAGTTTCATTGAGGAAACAGAATTATTCTATTGCGGCAGCGCGGCTATGCATGACATCTGAAAGAATTGTCTTTTTGCCCTCCAGCAATGTCCGCATGCAAAATTTCCAAATGTAAACAATAACAATTTGTAAATCTGATTATGATTAAATCAATCCCTCACCTCACCGCTCATCACTTGAGTCTTCTATATGTGTGTGTATAGAAATATATATATACATATATATATGTATATATATATATATATATAATATATATATGTATATATATATATATATATATATGTACTATTTACAAGGGCTGTAGCGATAAACAATAAATCAATTAATCGCATGATAAATTAAAACTATCGACCTCATTTTAATTATCGGTTATATCGTTTCTTCCTGCCTTTTTCTCTTACTGTTGATGACACTGAATGAAAAAAGGCTCAACTCCGGTGCTCTCACTGACCCTGCCTTCCTTACTTCCTTAGTGTAATGCCCAGCGCGCGTTGCACGATCTTATGTCGCTGATTGTCGGCCCTTTATCAAAACCTGAGAGACACATTAACCGACAGAAATCCTCGGTATAACAGTTCCATCGAAACCGTGTTGTGTCCAACAATGGACACAAAATAATAAGTCCAGTTCACTAATTTTGAAACCAGGCATTAATCAATTCCTTACTACAATCTACCTGCAATGCATGTAGCTAGTGTCAGTCTGACTGAATGAAAATCATTATAACTATTTAGGTCACTTTAACGAAGAACAGCTGAAAAGTTACCGAGTTTTCTGGTAGAAATTTCGCTCCAACTCCTCCCCTAGTTATTTATATTTTCTTTGCACGAACTGCTGAATAAACATTCATGTTGTTTCCGATGTCTGCTGGATTTCGGGTTGAGCCGTGTCTTTTGAAAGTAAAGTGTATCTATCTTTGGCAGGAAATCGCATGTATTATTACGTAATTTCCATTAAATCAATGTAAAAAGGTCTTCAAACAATATTATCGTTTATCGCAATAATTTTTTAGACAATTTATCGCCCAGCAAAATCTGTTATCGTGTCAGGCCTACTATTTACTGCAAATCAGCATAAAAATATAGCTATCCTAGGTGATGTAATAGTAAACATCTGATGTAATAAGAATGGGACAAAAACAGTGGTTTGAAAAGGTTAGAAAAGAATTTAACTCACCCGGTCCTCATCCAAAACAGGGCACTGGTACTCCTCATCATACCCGTCATAATATTGGCCTGGGGAAAGATTTAGAAAGTCTTTCTTTCATAAATAAATTGGTAAAATATGGTGCTGACAAGATTTCCTTTAATTAGAAATACTCATGCCAGACACTGTCATTTCATAATGTGCATTATTTCAATTTAGTTTTCATTTCACAACAAATGACATCTTAAAGCACTTACAAAATTGATTCAAATAATTTCAAAGAGATTCCAAGTCAAGTAAATAGACTGAAAATTGATTAAAATTTTCAATGTCATTCAGATCAGTTCATTATTTAAATTTGGTTAAAAAAAAAAAAGGTTTTGTTATGCCCTCTGCAGTTGAACGAGGAAGGAAGGGATAACATAAAATAAGCTTTTATGAATCAATCAATCAATTATATTTAGAAAGCACCCTTCAGCTCAAAGTGATGTACAAATCAATGAAAACAACTACCCACCCCAAACCCTCATAGAAAAACGCACAATTGTATGGAAAATGACTAAGCAGAAATGATTCAATTCAGGAAATATAGTTAAAAAGGGGCTGCACAGTGGCACAGTGGGTAGCGCTGTTGCCTTGCAGCAATAAGGTCCTGGGTTCGATTCCCGGCCCGGGGTCTTTCTGCACGGAGTTTGCATGTTCTCCCTGTGCGTGCGTGGGTTCTCTCCGGGTTCTCCGGCTTCCTCCCACTGTCCAAAAACATGACTGTCAGGTTGATTGGGCTTTCCAGATTCTCCTTAGGTGTGAGTGAGTGTGTGCGTGGTTGTTTGTCCTGTTTGTCTCTCTGTGTTGCCCTGCGACAGCCTGCTTCAAATCATCCCACAGATGTTCAATGATATTCAGGTCGGGGGATTGGGATGGCCATTCCAGAACATTGCAATTGTTGCTCTGCATGAATGCCTGAGTAGATTTGGAGCGGTGTGTTGGATCATTGTCTTGCTGAAATATTCATCCCCGGCGTAGCTTCAACTTCGTAACTGATTCTTGAACATTAGTCTCAAGAATCTGTTGATATTGAGTGGAATCCATGTGACCCTCAACTTTAACAATATTCCCAGTACCGGCATTGGCCATACAGCCCCAAAGCATGATGGAACCTCCACCAAATTTCACAGTGGGTACCAAGTGTTTTTCTTGGAACGCTGTGTTTTTTTGCCACCATGCATAACGCCTTTTTTTATGACCAAACAACTCAATCTTTGTTTCATCAGTCGACAGGACCTTATTCCAAAATGAAGCTGGCTTGTCCAAATGTGCTTTTGCATACCTCACGCGACTCTATTTATGGCGTGCTTGCAGAAAAGGCTTCCGTCGCATCACTCTCCCATACAGCTTCTCCTTGTGCAAAGTGCGCTGAATTGTTGAACAATGCACAGTGACACCATCTGCAGCAAGATGATGCCGCAGGTCTTTGGAGGTGGTCTGTGGGTTGTCCTTCACAGTTCTCACCAATCTTCTTCTCTGCCTCTCTGATATTTTTCTTGGCCTGCCACTTCTGGGTTTTACATGAACTGTCCCAGTGGTCTTCCATTTCCTTACTATGTTCCTCACAGTGGAAACTGACAGTTTAAATCTCTGAGATAACTTTTTGTATCCTTCCCCTAAACAACTATGTTGAACAATATTTGTTTTCAGATCATTTGAGAGTTGTTTTGATGTGCCCATGATGCCACTCTTCATAGGAGATCCAGATTGGAGAACAACTTGCAATCGGCCACCTTAAATACCTTTTCTCATGATTGGATACATCTGGCTATGAAGTTCAAAGCTTAATGAGGTTGCCAAACCAATTTTGTGTTTCAGTAAGTCAGTGAAAGGTGGTTAGGAGTATTCAAATCAATTAAATAATAAGGGTACCCAAATTTTTGCACCTGTCAAATTTTGTGTTTATGTGTACTGCACATTTTCTTTTGGTCCAATAAACCTCATTTCAATACTGACATGTCACTGTGTACATCAGTTATTAGATATATCAAACTGAGATTGCTGTTGCAAACACCCAAATATTTAGAAATAAAAATAATTAAGATTAATAGGGGTGCCCAAACTTTTTCATGACTGTATATAAATAAGATTACCTTACCTACCTACTCAGTTATAAGGTGATAAAATTGAACTCAAGCAAAAAATAATAATACTTTTTGAGGTACCCAACCCATCAGTTTCAAATGCGCATTCACTGAGTCCTTCTTTAGGGATAAATAAAATATGACTTTTTTTTCAAAATTCAAGACATACGTATGTACTTTTTTTACTCGTGCACAAAATGAGCCATGCATGAACACCACCTTCCTCAACGAACAAAATCAACACAGTGCACAAACTCACAACACATTACGGTATTACTTTATTCTGGCCCCATAGAAGAATTTCAATTTATTTATTTTTTGCTATTTTACCAATTAAAAATAAATTTGGATTTTTTAAAAGAATTTAACAATTCTTAACTTTTTTTTTAACCAAAATACATTTTTACTTTTCCCCATCTCCATGCAGCTTCAAGAAATGTTCCCTTAGGTTTACTGTCATCCCGTTCCGTTATACACATGAATCCATGTTGTACATCAGGGGAGCTCAAACTTTCTGAGACCAAGATCTACTTTTTCTCTCACCAGCCAGCTGAGATCTACCTCATGACACAAAGACATAAAAATTGTAAATTAAAGCCTATGGACTCATTTTCTATGCGAATATACATCAGTTATATCAGAAATGATAAAGTGATAGAAAACCTAATGCAGTTTCTTCCTCAGTGAGATTCTGACACTACATGCAGTTTATTGGTTTCTCAGTCAGAAGCTGGTTGCAAACCTGAGGCCAGTAGGTGTCAGTCAGTTGTTGTAGATCTGAAATTTGGTTTGATGATGTCAATATGAGAGACTACAGACTGGAGGAACCAAAGAGCTCTGCAAATGTAAAGGCAAATCTTCTAAATTTAGAATATAATTAATTTCATTTCACACAATTATTGTGGTAGAAGCCATTTGATTGTTAAAACTTAATCAAATATATTTGTCCTATTTGATGTTTGTGACGTTTACTGCAAACGAACGAGGTAATGAGTCCAAGTTTGTCGTTTACTGAACGTTCAGAAACTACAGCGGCTGTGATGAACCACAGCGAAGATAAACAAAGATGAAACAACCCGAACAGGTGATCAACTCAAAACCACTCGCACCGTTTTACTCTCCATCTCTCTTTGTCCTGTAAGCACACCCATAAGCCGAGCAGAGATTAAATTAAAAACATAACATTCAGTCTGTTACGATATCAGGTTCCAGGCTTTATATTTATTTCTTGATTATTAATAAGCCTCTCATGAACACAGCGGTGGTTGATTAGCTAATTTAAGCTCCTGCTCTGCTAGTCAGTCGGTCTTTGAGTCCCTTTTTTTTTTGTTAATGGAACCGAAATGCAGTGATTTGCACAACACCTTGTTGAAACAATAATTATTGATTATTAATTTTAACACGTTTTGTTGATTTTTCAAAAAAATTATCATTTTTTGATGAATCTACCAACGTTTTGGATCTCTGTGAATATTTTTGATAAGCCTGTCAGAAGAGGAAGTGCTGCTCTCAGTGTCCTGGTGGCCTTCAGTTTGTCACCTGTTGCCGAGATCAACTAAAACCTTCCCGCGATTGGCGTATTGAGCTCCCCTGTTGTACATATTCGTCCGACCACTTTCTTTTTTTGCTCAACATGTTTAGTATGGATTAAAATATTGAGAAATAAACCACACAGCTGTTGTACAACTATGACAGCCGTTGACTACTGCGCACACTAAATTTCCCGCACAGACGCCCAGTTACGTGATGCTATAGCTCTGCCCGGGCTGTCGGCTCTCCAGTTCACTGTGTCACGGTAAGAGCGGATTGAAAGAATTTAAGCATTACGTATTGTTTGTTGTGTGAATGAGTTTGCTGTAATCTGTGGCGGAATAAAAGGACACATTTATTCTAGCAGAACAGCGTGTTGTCATTATTTATCACCGATCACCCCCGATCCTGCCTAAAATTTCACAAAACATTCTCAATACTTTTGGCCATGACTGTATATTATATTCAATCTTTTCTATTTTATAATTGCATTGTATTTTATGATTGTGTATAGCACTTTGGTCCTGTTGGTGTATAAAGTGCTTCATAAATAAAGCTGGTATGGTATGGTAATTTGAGATAACAGCTTATAAAGTTTTATTTGGGGGATCAATATCAGGATGAAAGTCTCTCCCCTCTATAGTATATTTTACCAATAACAAATTTCTCTATTGTGGGTCTTACCTTCATGTGCCAGTTCACCAATGTTGACATATGTCAACCCTGTCTTTGCAGCCAACTCCTTTCCTAAAGTTGTCTTCCCTACTCCGGGTGTTCCTGTGGATGAAATATTTCCACTATATTAGATTGAACACTCACAATTATATTCAGAGCAAAGTGTCATTAAAATATAAATCATGCACTCTGTCAGATATTGTAGGTGAATGGAAATGACCGATTTATTTTTTACATCTAGGAGTAGGCCTGTCACAATAACAGATTTTGCTGGGCGATAAATTGTCTCAAAAAATTATTGCGATAAACGATAATATTGTTTGAAGACCTTTTTACATTGATTTAATGGAAATTACGTAATAATACATGCGATTTCCTGCCAAAGATAGATACACTTTACTTTCAAAAGACACTTAACACTGGGACTGATACACAAAATAAATAAAACAACCAAAACCAAAAATAAAATAGATTCTAAACAACTAAACAACATAAAGCCAAAGTGGAAATAAATACTGCATTCAACCAAAAGAGTGCAGATTATGAAGTCTGTTTAGTATATTGGCCTTCAGTAATCATTAGATTTAAATAGAGAAGACATCCGACTGCCTGATGCAATAGTTCAAACTGCAGGATTTTTTACCCCGAACGACAATCTTAGAACGTTCTTCGTTCTGAGATCGTCACTAGTGTTGTGTGTTACGGTAGATCGTTGTGCCGCTCCGATCTAAATCAAGGATTTATCCAGACTGGGAGAGTGACGCAGTCTGTTGAATGTGACCGGTAGCCAATCAGAAAGCGCGGATTCTCCTCCTGCTTTCTGAGGGGAAACACGGAGGGAATCCCGAACAGCTGACACGGTGCAACCTGAAGTCCAGCAGACATCGGAAACAACATGAATGTTTATTCAACAGTTCGTGCAAAGAAAATATAAATAACTAGGGGAGGAGTTGGAGTGAAATTTCTACCAGAAACCCCGGTAACTTTTCAGCTGTTCTTCGTTAAAGTGACCTAAATAGGTTATAATGATTTTCATTCAGTCAGACTGACACTAGCTACATGCATTGCAGGTAGATTGTAGTAAGGAATTGATTAATGCCTGGTTTCAAAGTTAGTGAACTGGACTTAATATTTTGTGTCCATTGTTGGACACAACACGGTTTCGATGGAACTGTTATACCGAGGATTTCTGTCGGTTAATGTGTCTCTCAAGTTTTGATAAAGGGCCGACAATCAGCGACATAAGAATGGTGCAGCACGCGCTGGGCATTACACTAAGGAAGTAAGGAAGGGAGGGTCAGTGAGAGCACCGGAGTTGAGCCTTTTTTCATTCAGTGTCATCAACAGTATGAGAAAAAGGCAGGAAGAAACGATATAGCCGATAATTAAAATGAGGTCGATAGTTTTAATTTATCGTTCGATTAATTGACTTATCGTTTATCGCGACAGGCCTATCTAGGAGTATCCTAATAAAGTCAGTAATTTTCATTTACAGCTAAAAAAAAAAACAACTATCTTGCTATCTTATGGGAGAAAGTTCTCTATTTTTAGCCACCTATGTTAAAAAATTAAAGTGTTTAAATTATTTAAATATTTGAAATATTTTAAGCCTTTAGGCAGACCTGTGAAGATGCTGTTCAATGCGACTAAAGATAAAACACATAGATGAGTTTCTCTACATGTAGCTGAGACATTAGTCCTCTAGTCCTGGAAATCTTCTTCAGGTGATAGAAGGTCGACTTTGTAACTGTCTTTGTGTAGCTCTGAATGTTCAGGTCAGAGCCGTTCAGTGCACTCAGATTTTGGACCTGATCTGTAGTTTCCAGCTGTAGCAAGTGAAGCTGTGCATTGACTCTAGATTGTTCTTCTTTAGGTCAAAAGGTAATAAATTCAGTTTTGTTTCTGTTCAGCTGTAGAATGTTGTGGCACATCCACACATTTATCTCCTGTTTTTAACAAGTCTTTATTTCATTAATTATTTAAACCATTCTATTTTCAAATTCAATATTTAGCACATTAATTCACAAGCATCAGTTTCCAGTACAAACAAATCAGTTGAACAAGAACATCTGAACATCTGAGAGCTGAAATCCCAATGAATCTACTGATCAGTGGAGTATGAAAAAAAGTACAAATATAAAACAAAGGGAAAATCATCCTCATGCAGTTTTTGTCTACATAATGACAGACACACATAGAATAAACGTGTATTTACATAAATTTTAACCAGCTACAATGTCAATTCCAAATATGTTATCAAAGGGTTATCCATCCATCCATTTTCTAACATCCATGTCCCTAGTGGGTTCGGGAGGTACTGGTGCCTATCTCCAGCTAATGTTCCGGGCAAGAGGCGCAGTACACCCAGGAGAGGTCGATAGTCTGTCGCCGGGCAACAGGGTTCCACCTTTTCTTAAATAAATCAATGGATAGATTTAGTTTTGCTTTTGTTTTCCCCATATTTTTAAAACTCACTATTCTCTCTCCATTGATTTATAGTGGGAGGAAAAGGCCTATACCAGCATACCGTAATCTTTTTTTTTTTTTGCTATCAGTACAAGGATTCCAAACAGGTACTGATTTTTTTTACTTAATAAATTACTCAGGAGTACTCAGGAGTATTTGAAATTTTCTCTCTAATTCCTTCCCAAAATGTGGACAACCCCCAAAAATGAGTGTGATCTCTAACTATTCCACATTGTCTCCAACACAAATATCGAAATAATACATGGTGTTCTGAAATATCTAACAATTACTTTCCAATAAAATTCTTTCCATGTTGGACTGTTAGTCAGTTTCTGTCCATTTTCACACACAAGCTCCCACTCTTGATCATCAATCACAATATTCATTTCTAGTTCCCACCTTTATCCTAGGAGACCCCTCCGACATACATCACTGTAAACATTTATATAGATTTAATCAATTTTTTTTTTCTTTAGTGACCTTTATGAAGAACATTTCTAAATCAGCAGGTCATGACTTAAGAAGAGTGTAGGACATCAAGTAACTTCTTAACTGCAAAAATCTGTAAAAGTCATATGAAGTCAACCCATACTTCTCCTGAATTTGACCAAATGACTGAAGCAAGTCGACAATAAAAATTAAAATCTTATTTTGTCAGACTCAAAACCCTGAATCATGTTGCCCAGGTAAAAAATACATTATATCCCAAATTTTCAAGGCTCTGGATACAGATTGAGGAGCTTTGATGCTTTTTTAAAATTCTGCTCAAAATCTTTTGTGTACTTTTCATCTATTTATTTGTAATGTTGTACTTCTTCTAGATTTCAGTTGAACAAAATACAAGGGCCTGCAATAAAATTTCAGGGCACAAGCTTTGTTCCAGTGTCAACCATATTATTTCTGTATTCTGTATTAGTCAATCCACAGTTGGACACAATTGTGCTGCCCAACAATACAATTTTAAATTTGGTGAGTTAAGACCTCTGTAAGGCTTACCGCTGGTCAGTTGCTTAAATTTTATTTTGGCCTTTCTTTTCTGCCAAATAAAAGTAGAAATAAATTTTTGCTTTTGTTGGATGAATTGTGATGTTATTAATCAAATATTTGTTATTCTCATGTATCTTTATAATGTATCTTTTCTTATATGCTTTTATTGTTTAATTTCATCTTAGAATTAAGAATGTTTTTGTATTGTTGATTCACTCTGATTCATTTCTCAGAAGGCCTCACTGAAGGAAAGCAGTGACAACAGGTTTCTGCAGGGTTACCTCTCAGCAGGAAACACGGCCTCTTTGACCTGCTAGATTGCTATAAAACTATGACCGTGAAGATGTACAACTTGCTCTGTTTAACCCTGTGTCTGGAATGAGACTATCAAGTGCAAGATCATTTGTGTTTTAGTTAGTGATTGTCATTGGCGCTGTAGCTGTGTGATGAAGTGTTTTCCCCTCTCTTTACAGAATGCAGAAAAGAATAAAAAGCTAAACATGTGCTACAGTCTTTGCTTCACTTGGTTTCATCCATATGGTGAGCCAAGTGTGGCAATGTCACTCTGTATCTGTTCCTATTGTACGATTCTAACATATTTGATCATTTTGTCATTAAATCCTGTTAAACTTTTAACAAACTCTCATCTTTTGTCCAAAGGTAAAACTTCAGGGACTCGGAACTGGTGAGAATGGACCTGGTTGTTGCACAAAGGGCAAAACGGTGAATCCACAACAGGCATAAGGGAAACAAACTACTATGTGCTCCAAACAAGCATAGACCGTTTTACTAACAGGTCTCAAAACACATGTTTACAGAATTTCAATTAGGCATGAACGCAATTCCTTTCCTGCGCAGAGGTTCTTATCAACTGCTGTAATAAACTGAGTAATACAACAAAACTATCAACAGCAGAGACTACTCTGGTAACGTCATGCGAAGCCATGCATGTAAAAGGCATGGAATAGCAATGTTTTTGGACTGACCCTTATTTGAACCAACACTTCCTACAAGTTACGGATAAAATAAGATTTCAGTCCTTGTGAAACCCCTACTCTAAAAGATTTAGAATCACTTTATGGATTGGAACCATGTCTTGTTCAGGAAACGTTACAGATGTTCTCCTTCCCACTTTTCTACATAAGCATCCACTGAGTGTTGAGAACTGCTAACACGAAACAGATTTCAAATTACACAAGTCCAGCGCAGTTAGATCGCAAACTTTATGAGGAAATGGGACATCAAAGTCGTAAGCAGCACCTTACCTGTTAACAGTATATTTGGTCGTTTCGTCATCATTGCTGAGCCTTGTGTTCCTGAAACGTGATTTTCTTCTTCTTCTTCTTTAGGTTTTAACGGCAGCTTGCAACCATTTCTTGTTGCACTACTGCCATCTATTGGATCCTAATATCTGTCTCTCAAATTCTCAAAATGATCCCACTGCATTTTAAAAAACGAAAAATTTTCTTTCTCCCCTCATTACTATTTAACTGACCAACCACTTTCTCAAATTTCAACTCCCCAGTAAAACCTAATTCCATTATTAATAATTTTCTTTGATTTTCATATTTTCTACAACTAATAAAAACATGTTCCATTGTTTCTACAGAATCACACCAACTACATAAACCAGTAAGATGTTCCCCATCTTACAAAGAGTTCCATTTAAAAAACTGTGCCCGGTTCTTATTCGAGTTATAATTATCTCTACCTTCCTATTTAATCCTCTAACCCTTTCTACATCGACTGTATTAAGAAACCTGTACAAATGCCTTCCATTAATTTCATTATCCCACCTAATTTTCTGTATTTTTTTGCTTTCTCTCCAAGCTATACTTTTGCCTTCAGATTTAGATAGCTTTACTGGCATATCAATATCTTCTTTTTTACTAGCCTCCTTAGCCAACCTATCTGCTCTTTCATTACCCAAAATACCTACATGAGCAGGAGTCCAAAATGATATAACATTTTTATTTTGTTCACATAATCTGTGATGAACAGCCATAACCTCATATAATATATTTTGATGATTATGTGTACATCCCTTTTCAATACTCATCAATGCAGATAGTGAATCACTACAAATTATAATTTTATTTTCTCTACTATCCTCCACCCATTCTAAAGCTAATAATATAGAACATAATTCTACTGCATATATACTCAGGTAATCAGATGTTCTTTTTGAAATATTAATCTTTAAATCTGGAATCACTACTGCTAACCCTAACCCTACCCTACCCTACCCTACCCTAACCCTAACCAAGCAATGCCTGTGACACAGCCTCAAGATGGGGATGAGAAAATTGATCCCAGTCTTAAAGAATGTACAGACACAGAGACTCAGACTGCTGAAAGGGAAAAAATGCCACCCCCAATGCTGTCATGTGAATCTCTGTCATGCATATCTTTTTTTTTTTTCCCCTGGTTGTTGAAACCTTTTGCCTTTAAGGAAAAATTATTTGCTCTAATTTAATTGTATTCAATTTTCATTAAGTTTTATTAATATTCGACAAGCTGAACTGAGAATACACATTGTGTCATCACATATCAAGCAAATTAATATATTCATCTTTTTGTAAGAGAAATGTTTCCTTATTTCAAAACTCACTGCAACGTGGAGTGCTCAGAAGTTGCCAAAGTCTCTAAAAGAAGGGCTGCCTGGTCCTGCAAACACTCCCTTCCGCAGCACTGGTTCAGCTGCTGCAGATGCCCTTCAATGTGTTTTGTTGGGTTCTGTCCAGAATGTGATCATGTAGTTCAAGGTGACTCAACTCTCTGAGCAGCAAATAGATGTCAGGACGCTCCATCCGGACTGTCGAAGGAAACTTATCGCCAGTTTCAAGGTGAGCTATCACTTCTCTGATACAAGTTTAAATATGTTGTTGATCTTTAATTTGCTCTGCTGAAAAGGGAGGAACTATTACAAGATCACCACATTTATCCTCATCTAGGGTGAAGTGGATTTGTGATTTATCCAAGTGTGTTTGTGTTAAGTGATGGATGCAATCTTGCTCCTTTGGGGATACTGTGTCAGTGATAAGTCTGCCATGTGATCGACCTGACAGACCATCTGCGTTGATGCTTAACTCGCCTGCTTAAATCTGAACTTTAATGTTGAAGGTGGACAGGGCTGCCAATCACATATACTGTAGCTCCTTGCTGTGGTCAATATGTAGGTCAGTAAGTAGTGACAGTGAATTGAGTACCATACAAATAGTCTCTAAATTTCTCTGTCACTGCCCTTTTTAAGGCAAGCAACTCAGTTTATGGGCTGGATAAGGTGGCTCACTTACAGACAAGCCTCCACTAGAATTAAATGAGCAATGGCTCTCATTTGACCCTCTTATTCTTGAAATAGGGATGCCCCTAACCCTGTTGTACCAGCACCAATATTGAGTATGTTCTGCAATTTGGAGTCAGCAAAGCCCAAAAAAGGATCAGTGGGGAGCTTCTCTGTATTAAAAACATGCTTACAGTCAGTCCAATGTTCACTGAATGGGTTCTTAGGACCTTGGATTAGTCTGCTGAGGTGGAAGCGCTGAAGCTTGGAAACTGCAGCACTGACAAGGTGTTTCATCGTCGACTGTGGTGTAGTTCCACCAAGCATTCTGCACAACTTAATGGTTTCCCTGGAAGCCATTAGACATCCTGAATCATGGAGTAAGTGACTGACATACTGTTTGGTGGCACTGGGGTAGAGCTTGAACAGATCACATCATGATTTGCAGGACACGGCTCGTTCAAAGTGTATTCCATACATGATACAATAAGACCTATGTGTTAAAAGATGCACACGAGACAAAATACTGCAAAATTGAACCTGGTTCTTTCATGAGTTCTCTTAGTGGTGCTGTTTTTTTCTGCATAACTTTCTATCCAATCAGCATTGAAACCTGTCATGCCCAGGAATGTCATCATTTCTCCAACTGTTCGTGGGCATAGAGCTTTGCTGACTCCCTCTAATTGAGAAGGTGATATGCCAATACTCCCTTCTGAGAGTTGTCTACCCAAGTATTCTATCTGTGTCTGACAATATCGTAGTTTTTCGTAGGCTTTGTATCCCCCTTCAGCCAGTCTTTCAAGAACTTTCATTGAATTGTCATGACAATCATCCAGTGTTGGTGACGCAATTAGAATGTCGTCAACAAATTGGAGCAATGTGCTATTTATTTCCAATCCTTCTAGGTCCTGCCTAAGTGCGATTGAACACATGTGAGCTGTGTTTGAAACCTTGTGGTAATCGGGTGTAACTGTATTTCTTACTCTGTAAGTGAATGCAAAAAGGTATTGAGATTGTTCCGCTAGAGGAATGGTGAAAAATGCTGAACAAATATCAATTACAGTGAAAAATCTTGCTTCAGCAGGGATCGTTGAAGCAAGATACAAAGCTCTGACTGAACACATCCATACACTAATAGATACTTCGATCAAATCAGTGTGCACATGTGACAAAGCTTTCTTCAGCTGAACAGAAACAAAGCTGAAGTTATTATCCTTAGACCTAAAGAGGAACTTTTATGGCAGCTGGAAACTAGAGACCCAAACTGTGAGTGTAGTGATGGATTCTGACCTGAACCTTTAGAACCACATGAAGACTGTTACAATCGGCCTTCCATCACCTGAAGAATATTAGAGGAACGGAGGATTAATGTTTCAGCAAGATCTAGATAAACTCATCCATGCGTTTACCTTTAGTCACATTGACGACTGATATTTAAGATCTGTCTTAAATATCAATCCTCCAGCTTCAGTTGATCCAAAACGCTGCTGGTGGAGTTCTTACTAAAAACAGAAAGGTAGAGTACATCACCCAGTTCTAAAGTCCTTCACTGAGATAATAGACTTTAAAATACTGCTGTTAGTTTATAAATTCATGAATGGCTTGGCAGCACAATACATTAAATATCTGCTGTTGTTGTATCAACCTTCAAGACCTCTCTGGTCTTCTGGGTCTGGTCTGCTCTGCATCCGGAACCAGAACCAAACATGGAGAAGCAACATTCAGCGCCACAAATCTGGAACAAACTTTCAGAAAACTTCAAAAAATCTGAAACCCTGAGTTTCTTTAAAGTTGCAGTGTGAAACCTTTATACAAAATATGTTTCATACGCGACTATCATCCTACTGCATGTGGTGCTCATGTCACGCAGATTGGATCTGGTTACACTCACACCCTCCCCACTGCTTTCTGTTACGCTACAGCTGGTTCAACATAATAGAGCCTGCCATGAAAGCCCAAGCTTGATATTTTCAGAGACTGTCTGACTCACACCAAACTGTCACGACATGGTGACAGTTTTAACAAATATGTAAAAAACATATTTCTGTAAAAGTTACATAATATAGCTTTTAATCAAGACATTTCTAAACCCACCTATTTATAGATGCCTTATTCATCATACCTGGAACAATCAGTAAGGCTGAAATGTGTTTGCTTGATGAGTTTGATGATGACATTTGACAAAATGGCATTTTTATTGCTTGCTTCTTAATTGGTGACTATGTTATCTTTATCTGGTGTAAAGTACTTTGAACTCCCTTGTTGCTGAAATGTAACAACAAATAAACTTGACTTGAAGTAGTTCAACTTTCAGCTAAGTTGAAATTTCATTGATTTCATCTTCGCAGTTCTTGAAGCTTTTCCACTGAAAAAATGCCACATGACTAACCGGTATCAGCATTGCATGTTATTGATTGATGTTCATCTGAAATGAAACCGTGTCATTTTTGTGGAATGTTGCTGCTCATCTTGTCAGACTCCTGTCTATCTGGAATCAAACACCAGTCACCGCATAAAGAAAGCCATAACATTTTTACATGTGGGTCTTCCTGAGTGGGAAAGCTTTGATGCGGTAACAACCCACTCTGCTTCTTGTCTCCACCTGGACCATTTTTCCAGGTCCATGGAAAAACCCAATGAAACTTTTAGAGGTCTTCTTCTCATGATCACGGCAATAACACCTGATGCTTTTGTTCATTAATGTTCTCTAGTGAACGTTAGAGAACATTGAGCATTGACAACTGCATTTGTACTGATTTTAAAATGACACACAGATACTAATGAGATGTTTTATTAGGGGTATGTAAATAAAAATGACAAAATACCCAATTTCTTCACGATTTTTGTTTCCAAAAAAATTTGAGCAAACCATGATTTATTCCCATCACGTCAGTTTTATTCAAGTTTGTGTTGGTTTATTACATCAAATCCCAATATAATAGTTTTGACATTTGTGATTGTGTCATAAAATGTGAGAATGTTCTAGAGGAATGAAACCTTTTGGACTCAAGTTTCATTTCCAACTGAAGACGTTATGAAAGAGACTAACTTTATTTTTAACAGTAAACTCAATACAAATCAGCATTGCTGGTGTTTTTTTCTTTCTCGTATCTCCAGTCATCTACTGTAGGCCTTTCTGGACTTTCTGTGCAAAGTGGTAAATAGTGCAGTTCTAACTGGTTTTGTTGTTCTTGTTTCCTCATGTCTGGTATTTGTTTTTTACTGCTGTGCCCACATTTTGTTTTACTTTCAGGAGGCAACATTCCTGCGGCAAACAGGAATGATAAAACAAATTTGGTTTTTGCAGGTGAGGGCTTTTGTAAGTAAGTTAGCATGCATGATGAAAATGCATTTTGGAGCTTCTTTCATATTAAGCTGTGCTGCACACTACCTCTGTGCAGAAAGACCCCAGGCAGGGATTCTATCCTAGGACCTTCTCAGAGTTAAGATGCAGGGCAGCTACCTGCTCCACCACACACAATCTTTTAAATGTGAGATGAAGTTCAGTGTTGGTCTCCTAAAACTAGTCCAGCTTGTTCTACTTGTTGCTGTGTCCCCTACATGGGTTATGATACACAGAGGTCAGCTATGACTTCCTGTTCTAACTCTTCCTTTAAGGCCTGATTTGTGAAGCTCCACCTGATTTGCAGAGCTACACTGGCCCTCATGGATGCTTCTTTGAATTTTTTGGAGGCATGTGATTAAAAGGAACAGGATACCAAATACCATTTTTTGTTTGTTTTTATTTTCAGCTAAAATGATGTCACCAGGACACATTATGCAGTGGAAGTATTGTGAAATATGGAAGACACAGAGAAATCCGCAGAGTTCTAGCTTCCCTATCACTTCTTTAAACTAAAATATCTATTATTGTCCACTTGACCTTGTGATCGAATCTACACCTGGTGTCTGATGTTTTCAATAAATTATTTGTGAACCCCATAAAATATCCTTAACTTACAAGCCTTTTACTTTTATACTTTTTAAAGCCTACCTGTGTGAATGTGTGATGAAATGAGAATTTCATCACAGATTTTCTTCCCATCAGCCATATGCAGCACTTTTTGTGGAATTGGCAAATGGTACGCGTAATGTCAGTTCTAACTGCTTTTGTTTTTACATTTCCTTGTGTCTGCTATTTATTTGTTGCGTAATAATGTTCCAATATTGCTTTACTTTCAAAAGCCAACATTTCAACAGAATGAAGATGACTAACTGGCAGTTGATCTCAGAGTATCAAGAGATTAGTAATGCTTTAGTGGGGTGAATGGTTAGAAATCCTACAGAACTTCTTCACAAGTACATTTGGTTGTGCAGGTGAGAACTTTTACAGGTGAGTTAGTGCTCTTGATGAAAGTACATCTACAAATGCAAAATGGCTCGGGAGCTACTACTCTATCAGTTGTCAGAACTCATACTTCAGTTCCGTCCCCCTGTCTGCAGCTTTGCTTTGATGTTTCATGGAGGTTTTCCTCAGTCAAAACAGAAAACTTCTAGAAATTATCTCCATGGTGATATAGTTATGTAATGCACACAGTAATATCTCTTAAACCAACACTGATTTCCATTGAAGTTTGAAGTGGCTATCAGGTCTGACCTGATCAGTTAAGCAGTCTATGTAAGATGTGGCAAAAAAAAAAAAAAAAAAAACATAAAGGAAAGTATAAAATAATTTCTGGTGTAAAAGCACACCAAGAACCTGCTGGGATTTTTTTTTTACTATTATTATTTCTTCTTTCTTTTCTAATAAAAAGAAGTAAGTCTCTCACAAAGAGCTGTCTAAGGACACCAAGGACAAAGCTGTAGACCTGCATGAGGCTGTGGTGGGCTACAGAACTGCAGACAAACAGCTTGCTGAGAAGACAACAGTTGTTGGGGCAGATGTTAGAAAATGGAAGAAACTCAGGAGGACCATCAGCCTCCGTCAGACAGGGACTCCATGCATGATCTGGCCTGGTGGAGTGTCGATGATCATGACCAAGGTCAGGAGTCAGCTCAGAACCTGGTCCATTACCTGAACCGATTTGGGACCACAGGCTCAAAGGTTACCATAGCAACACATTACTGTGTGACCGTCATTAATTCATTTTCCTGCAAGGTCCTCTCTGATGCAAACACATGTCCTGTGACCATGTGGATGATCTGAGGATGTAAGGGAAAAGGTAATGAGGTCAGTTGAGACTAAAACAACTTTAGGATATAAGCTTCCCTCCATGTTTGAAAGAAAAAAGAAGGATGAGTTCAATCCCAAGAAAAATAGTTACAGAAAACGTCTTATCTCTTGCATCTTAACCAAGCTTTTTGTGTCAAATATTATGTTGCATTCTTCTAATGCACTGTTCATGTAATAAAATACAAATTCATTATTGAAAATTATGCAATTTTTTTTTTTTTTTTTAGCTTCAAAATCTCAGAGATGAGATGTACCTACTATGAAAATTAAAGATGTCTTTATTTGTCCTCAGTGGGTATCAAATAGTGTATCAAATTCTTATAAAAATTCCAGTTCCTCCCTGGTATTTCTCCACTGTATCATCCGCACTGCAAGTTTTAAATTTGCTGTTACATGAAGATCTTATACTCTGCTATGTGGCGCCATTAGCATGTGGCTTTGTTCCAGAACAACAAGTACAAAAACATTAACCAAAAAACTTCCCTGTACTGGATTGAAGCCACATTACATGTTACATCTTGCTCTGGATTATGGGGATGTTGTTATGCCTTTTTTTAACTGCCAATCTTAAAATACAAGTGTGTTTGCTACATTGCTGATCATTGTTGAAAAGTCATGTGGTTTTTAACTGAAAAATAGAAGTTTTTTCACTGGGATCAAAAAACCTTCAGCCAAGTTCTGTGTTTTAAGAAAGGAATGCTTGTTTTGATTTCTGTTTTGAACATGAACAATGAGAGATGTAATTATTTTGGTTATTTAGTTCTCACGCAGCAGCTCTTAGCAAAACCAGTTTGGTGTGTTGCATTTCACTGAAGCAAATGAAAGAATGTGTGAAGTACTTTTTTTGGAAGATGAAATTCTACGGAAAGAATCTAAGATTAAGCACACAAAGGGTTGTTCCACTGAATGAGGAACAACCCTCATTCAGTGGAACAGGCATGAATGTTACATGCCTGGCAGTCAAAAGAAATAGTTGTAAGGTTTATATTCTTCCATTTGGACTTTGGTTTAGTTTCTTCAACTGACTTAATTTAGTGTAAAAAAATTCCTTATATATGTATAAAACAATCCTCAGAAACTTGAACTACTGAAAAAAGACATAGGTTATGTACTATTTTACCAATAATGACAACTTGTCAAAGTAGAGGTTCCTTAAATCGTGATTGTAAAGAGTAAAGTCAACTGAGTAAGAGATATGGAAGCACCAAAGAAATACTGCAGACTGATTAATACCATGAAGAAGCAAAGAAACGAGACAACACAGATGATTTCAAGAAAGGTCCTGTCTGAACAGAAACTAAAGCACAGCAACAGAAAACTGTATATTCCCAAAATAGAACATAATCCAATATCATTTTTCATAAATTATGGAGAACCATTACATAATTAAAACTAAAAGCAGAAATATCTATATCTATTTATCCTTTTATATATATGTATATGGAAAGAGAGAGAGTTTTTCCTTTTCTTTGTACGTATTCCCATCAAGAAACGAGAATGCATGTATAAGGAAAAGAAAAAACAAAAGGTAAAATTCTACTTTTCTTTTTAATTAGGTCAATTTTGACCTCCACAGAGTTAAGACTTTGATCAAAATAAAATTAAAAGAGGAAAAGATACTCCTTGGAGAGATTTTTTTTTGAGTGGGTTTTGAGGTTAAACCTGTATTGTTTTTTTTATAAGCCAAGAAACAGTTTTTTGTTATTTTTTCTACAATGTTTTTAAAAATAATTTATTGACATTACTTAGGAATGTGAAGGAATCATTTGGAGACAGTTTGATTTATTTGAGGTTTTTCATAAGACAGAAGAAAGTAGGACCATTGTTGAATATTTTTCTTGGTCAAGCAAAGTTGGCAATTTATTTGAGTCAAATAAATAATATGAATAATGAGCCGAATATTGATTGTGTAAAGCTCTTTAAGAGTACGGACAGAGCAAGAGCGATGTTAAAATATGAATCTTATCTCAAAATTGATTAACTAAATGTTTTTTTTGGAATAACTGGGATTATGAAGGTGTTTTGTATGCTTTAAATAATTCATTAATGAATGTGTTCATTTGAAGTTGTGTTGAATGTTTACATGGATCACTACATAGAGAATACATGAGTTTAAAAATATCAAATCATTCTTTCTTTCTGTCTAAAAGTTGAGACAAAAGAGTCTGAACACATTAGAGGAGCAGCAAGCTTTCCCCTGCATTCTACTATCCTCCTGAAGCCACACACACACTGGTTTCCTGAATTTGTGATTAAGTGTCTCCCAGTGTTAAGAACATGGAAGACAACGCTTTTTTGATGAAGCAACAACATTCAGGTTATTTGTCTTTTTTTTTGCTTATTTGTGTTAAATTCATGTTGTGCTTTTTAATACCTGAAGCAACTGTGAAGTGTCCAGCCTGTATCAATGGTAAAGAAGATTTTTTCTTTTCTTTGTGATACTAAGCCATCTTTATTCATTTTCACTTTGATCCTTACAGCTCCTGTACTGCATCTTTAATATCTTAAGAGCATTACTCTCATTCCCCACATAAGCAGCAGTTCAAACTAGCAAAAGAAGTACAGTAACAGGGAAAGAGTGTTTGATTACCTTCCAGGGAACCAGATATGTAAATGTACAGGAAGAGCGGTGTGCTGCTCTCCTCCCACTTGCAACGTGTGTGGATAAATAGCAGCTTCAACACAGAGAGATGAGCTCCAACCTCACTGGACCCTTGGCATCCTGAAGCAGGTGAGTTCTGGCGAAGACTACACTCAGAGGGGTTACCTGTAATGTGTTTTGTACATCTGTAGAAACTGAATCATATAAATTAGCTTAATGAATTTCTGAGCTGTATTTAACTGTTGTTAATTCTTTTGAACTTGGTTTCATTCATTTTCAGACTTTATTGGCAGACAAACAATGGAAGGTAAGTGCATTTTTTTTCAAGAATTTTCCAAGAAATACTTTATTGTCCTCTAAGAAAAATTCTTGACAGCAGATGTGCTGTGACTGAAAGATACAGACACAATAATGTAAAGATGTGAAGGTTCAGTACAGATCATAGGAATGCAGTTTGGTCCTATTTCAATGATTTAAAGCCACTACCTTAAAAAGCACAAAAAAGAAACATATTTAAATTAATGCATAAGATAACTTCAAATGCAATAAAGGCTTACTCTGACATTTTGCAAATGACAGTGGGTATATTAAGACAGTTGGCGGTTGGAAGAAAAGATTGTTTAAAATGATTGTTTTTGCAGTTAAAAGCTCTGTAGCATTTCCCTAATAATGTATACAGGACGAGTCCATAAAGGTTTTTTTTTTGCCTGTTTAAATACAGTAGATAGATAGCTATTTTTTTTACCTTCAATTAGAGACTTTTTCTTGAACAGTGTAGATTTGGGATGCATGGAAAATGAAGTTTTTGGGCTAATTTAGAGCAGAAATCATCCACATAATCTCCTCAACCCAAAGTATTCATAATGATGCCAAGATGATTTATGCAATACAATGGACTGGTTTTACCATTGAAACCTGTGTTTTCTGGGTTTGCTCTGCCTCATAGGTTTTTTTCTTTTTTTTTTAGACGAAACCTTTAAGAAGCAGTTCCTGGATGCACATAATAACTACAGGGCTGCGCACGGTGCTCAAAAACTGACATACAACAGCGAGCTGAACTCTGCAGCACAGGAATGGGCTGAATATCTTTTGTCAAGAAAGACTATGAAACACAGTGACACTGATGATGGAGAAAACATCTTCTACTCATTCAGTTCACAGAAGGTTGAACTAGAAGGTGCCTTCTCCTTTTCTATTACATCTTTATTTACTGGCTTTAATTTCAAAGTAATGAATTATGATCACAGTTCTAAAGAATTTATGTAGAAAACAAAAACAGTCAATGTTGTCTGCTTAATGTTTGGTCACTGAAAGAAGAAGTTACTGTTTCCAATCTGTTTTTTGTATTCTCACCTGTTTATTCTCTGATGTTTCAGGAAACACAGCTGTAGATTCTTGGTACAGTGAAATCAAGGATTATGATTTCAGTAAGCCTGGATCGCAATCAAAAACTGGTAAAGCACAACACACCCAACAACTTCTAACTGAAACACCGGCCTATTAAAAACATATAGATTTAGAGAAAAATATACAATACCATCATCCTTCCAAATCACATGTTTATACTGACAATCCTGAAAAGATTCTGCAGATTCTGAAAAGATCGAGCTTGAAGAGGCAGCAGATGACCTTCTGCTTCAGCAGGGTGGAATGTTCGACAGAGTTTAACACCACAGTCTGATTGGACGTCTGTCCGTGTGTCTTCCTGCAGGACATTTTACCCAGGTGGTGTGGAAAGACACCAAGGAGCTTGGTGTTGGCATAGCCACTGATAGTAACACTGTCTTTGTGGTTGGACAATACCGCCCAGCTGGGAACATAACAAACACAGGTTACTTTGAAAAAAACGTTCAACGAAAAGCTAAAGGTAACCATTAGAACACATTTCAATTCCTTCTAGCAAAACTTCTTTACTCTGTAAACAATAGAACTACTGTCCTATAGATTGAGCTTTCAAACGCTATTATTTTGTCTCACATGCTATCTACACAATCACACTATGCAGACATATGCAGAAATAAATAATAAAATGTAGCAATACAATGTGGACACACTTGCCACAAATAGCAAGCAGTCCCATTTGTAAGAATAGACATTTGTATAGAGAGCAAGAAGAAGGAAATGATTCCACCATGCAGGCTCACGGACACACACAGGACATTTAGCACATGTCAAACATCCACAGCAGCATGATTCTGCTTAGGAGCTAAAAAGGATGAGCAGCAACTTTGGCTTGGCAGCTGCATTGCAACTCAACTCAGTTCCACCTTCTGAAAGATTTTCTCAACCCACTGGAGACCGTCCAGTCCAGACATTTCTGCCAGCTGGAGAAGCTTTTATCAGCTCTGTAATTAATAGTCTAGAGCTTCATGCAAACCACAAGACATTCTTATCTATCTGCATATTTAATATGTTTACTTGTTTCCTGAGTCACTCTTTACCAGTATTTCCTGTCTTGTTGCAGAATAAAAGCTGGCAGGTAACAGCCAGCAGAGGGCGGACTGCTGCAGGTTACACCTCCAGAGGGGGGAAAGTCTTCTTTCTTTCTTTGTTTCTTTGTTTCTTTGTTTCTTTCTTTCTTTCTTTCTTTCTTTCTTTCTTTCTTTCTTTCTTTCTTTCTTTCTTTCTTTCTTTCTTTCTTTCTTTCTTTCTTTTTCATTATGACATACAGAATAGTGTAAACAGTGATCTGGGCAAAATGAACAAAGTTAAAATAAATTCTTTTTCCTGGAAATGTCTGGTGCAATTTCATTTGTAAAGCATGACCATGCATACAGCCATGCATATATGCATGCACATTGTGTATTCTTCTGAAACAAATAAGGTTATTGAGTTTTGTATGTAAAAGAGAAAACACATGGTGAACCTGTGGAGCCATTTTTTTCTTTTCTGAATTCAATCAAACAAGCTGTCATACCGATTTGATTATTTTGGAAACCTACAGACCTTCAATGAGCAAAACTGTACTCATCACATACATAAATACAATGTAGTTTTAGATATTTTGCAGGTTTAGTTTTGAGCATACTTCATTGAAGAGCTGACCTATTGACACAGTTTGACAGGAGTCAAATGTAATATTAGAACAAGCTATGTAACATTCCCATTAATATCTGGACATAAGTCATAACAAAGTCATACAAACTGAAATGTAAGCTTTGCTTTCATTTCAATTTAGAACCTGAAAGCCTTCACTGCAGGACTTAGAAGAACTGTTAATACTAAAGGAAGTGCTACAGACAATTCACCTCCTGTCTCCAAGAACATAAAGGTTTTCTTTAAAATAAATACTGCTACCAAACTATTGTCCTGCAGATTTAAAGTCTGTGCATATTGTGGCCCAATGTGGAGCGTTAGTGTTACCAGTGAAAATTTATTCAGCAAAAAAATCATGATGTGACAGTTGAACAATATAATATCTTTACTAATTCCTGGTTTATCATATACCTTGTTTTGCCAGCACTGTAATACTCTGTTATTTTTGCTTTTGCACGTCTAAGGCAAGGCTTCCAGGATGTTTTATGATTTCTGAATTTTGCTTATAATCTGTTATTCATACTTTTTTGCTTTCCAAACCATAGTATATTTGATTTACACACAAATATATATGTCCATACTTCCATTTTCTAACATCCATGTCCCTAGTGGGGTTAGGAGGGGTGCTGGTGCCTTGCCTACTTTCGGCTAACGTTCCGGGTGAGAGGTGGGGTCATCCTGGACAGGTCGCCAGTCTGTCGCAGGGCAACATAGAGACAGACAGGACAAACACACACACACACACACACACACGCACACGCACACACACACACACACACTCACACCTAGAGAGAATTTAGAGAAACCAGTTAACCTAACAGTCATGTTTTTGGACTGTAGGAATAACAGGAGAGAACCAACGCACGCACAGGGAATCAAAGCGAGGACCTTCTTGCTGCAAGGCAACAGTGCTACCAACTGTGCCTCTGTGCAGCCCAATGTTGTCAAACATATGTGATTGTTTGACTGCACAAAAAACAATAGTTTGGTTTTAGAAATCAATTTACTGAATTATAAAGGCATTGTCTCTTATAGATGCCCTGACCAAAAAATATTATGTAATTAGAAAACTATTACATCATGCAATTGGTTTGCCATAAATTTGCAGTGCTCTGTTTGGGTCAGCTAATAGAATGTTAATGTATAGAGGTGCTGGAGACTGTATTTGGGCTGAACAATCTGTTTTATATGAAGACACCCTCCTGGTAAACAGCAGAGTGTCCGAGAAGAGGAAGGAAAAAACGTCTCTCTTTACCAAAGTGGGAAAACAGCGCCACCCAGTGACTCATTTCTGTGGTACAGTGTGTGAAGGTCTGGCATTAATTCTGTTTTTAAAGAGAAACACTGCATACTAAGGCCATGTTAATTGACTTTGTGAAGTGTTACTGGCTGCTATAATGTTTTGCGTCATTGCTTGGTACTGCAGTCAGTCTGATCAAAAAACAGACTTTGTACAGAGCAATTTCCTTTTGGGTTTTGTTGGGTTCTGAAAATTACATTGATGGTTGATCATGTAAAGTTGAAAAAAAATCTTAAAAGATCTCTATTAGCGATTTACTAATGACCTGATGTAATGTTTAAATTTATGCTTATTATTTTATGCTTATTATTTTCTGTTATTTTTTCACTTATTTTTCAGTATATTTTAAGTTCCTATATGGATGACACTTTTTGCTATCCCTTTTTGTAATGTCTAAGTTATTGAAGCAGTAGATTTGAATGTTGTGTTTAATTCATCATTGTTTTTGAAATCTTATAATCTTATAATATAAATCTTATAATAATCCCTTCTCACCCGAGGTGGGTGAGAAGGGAATTTTATACACCTAATATTAGTCATTAGGTATTTCAAAACAATCAGCTTACTGAGGAAAGTTGATTGTTTTATCCATTAGTTATTGTCTTTGCCTTCACGACAAGATGAAAGAACAACCTGAGTCAACAGGTTGTGGTGGTTGTGATCCCAGTGTGCTGTGGCTTTTACTTTGTTCCAGCACCTGCACAAATATTGAAGGTTCTTATAATGTCCAGCAGGATTGTTAAGATCAGTGGATCCTTCCAGCATAAAGAACTCTTTTATTATACTCCTTGTCATATTCTATGCTTTATGTTCTTTTTCACTTTTCTATCCTGTTGTCTTTGATGTACTGACATGTCTGTAGTGCTTTCACAGCAGCAGGTAAGGCTTCATGGACCTGAATGGCTACATTCTTTTTGTGAAAAGTCTGTGAAATCTCAATGCTGCTTTTCATACAATCAGTCCTTATTCCCTTATCTAGATTATAGAGAACACAACTACTCCCCTTAGCTTTTTCTACACTCAATTTTCTTTGAAGTTCTGTATATGTTTTTTGAATATTATGTTAAACACTGACACAAAATAGTGGACATTTGTGATTGGAAGGAAATATAAACATAGCTTTTATTCCCTTTAAAAATATAGATCTCCAAAAGTGGCATACATTTGTATTCAAATGCCCTGAGTCAATATTCTGCAGAGGAAAACCAAAGTGTCGATAAAGATGCAAGTCTTCCAGGATATATCTCTTCTGCAAATTGAAATTTTTGTCCATTTGGACTGGATAGAATCTATAAAGAGCAATTTTTCAAGATACTCAAGTGAAATAAAGTCTACGGTTTAACTCAACCATTCATGGAAGATCAGATTATGTAGTGTAGTGGTTATCATGTCTACCTAACATAAAAAAAGGTTTCAGGTTTGAAACTAGACAGAAACATTTCTTATCATTGTTATGATGCCACAGTGTTGTAGGTCAAATAGACGGTTTCAGGTGTGTGATCTGGTACATGCAAAGTGACTTTGATGGTGTAGTGGTTAGCACTCTTGTCTTTAAATGCAGGAATCTGAATTCAATTCTTAGTAGGACCTTCTGGTGTTGTACCTCGTCTTTTGCATGAACCAGCATTTCCCATTCTGAACTTGTTCTCGAGTTTAGTTTGTGTTCTCTAGTTTGAACTCAAGAAGGATTGATAGTTTGTTCATCTCCAAGTTTCTGTGCTCTGTGAGAGAATAACATGCCATATTGCATATCCTAGTTGTGTTAATATTTGGCATTGTCTACAGCCCATCACTAAAATTTGTCTTTGACAAATTTCTTCTAGTTTTCCTAGGAGCTACCCAAAGAAGATCAATTTCTGTAGTTATCTTTGCTTAATATGCAAAATGTCTCTGGTTTGCAACCAGACAGAAAAGTTTTGGGCTTTTCTTTCCCAAGTTGTTAATCACAGGGTGTTAAACATAACACCTTACAGTGTGTGAAGGTCTGGCATTAATTCTGTTTTTAAAGAGAAACACTGCATACTAAGGCCATGTTAATTGACTTTGTGAAGTGTTACTGGCTGCTATAATGTTTTGCGTCATTGCTTGGTACTGCAGTCAGTCTGATCAAAAAACAGACTTTGTACAGAGCAATTTCCTTTTGGGTTTTGTTGGGTTCTGAAAATTACATTGATGGTTGATCATGTAAAGTTGAAAAAAATCTTAAAAGATCTCTATTAGCGATTTACTAATGACCTGATGTAATATTTAAATTTATGCTTATTATTTTCTGTTATTTTTTCACTTATTTTTCAGTATATTTTAAGTTCTTATATGGATGTGTGGTGACACTTTTTGTAATGTCTGTAAGTTATTGAAGCAGTAGATTTGAATGTTGTGTTTAATTTATCATTGTTTGTGGAATCTTATAATAAGACTCTCATAATATATATATATATATATATATATATATATATATATATATAAATACCTAATATGTATATTTGAGGTATTATTATTATTAGGTAATATATATATATACAAGCCCCTACATGGGATGTACCACCAGCAAATAACCCAAGTGGCTGATATCAGTAAATCCTACCAATGGCTGGAAAAAGCTGGGCTCAAGGACAGTACAGAGGCCCTCATCATGGCCGCCCAGGAACAGCAGGAACAGGCCCTAAACACCAGAGCAATAGAGGCCCAGATCTACCACACCAGACAAGACCCAAGGTGTAGGTTGTTTAAGGAGGCCCCTGAGACAGTCCAGCACATAACAGCAGGGTGCAAGATACTGGCAGGGAAAGCATACATGGAACGACATAACCAAGTGGCAGGCATAGTGTACAGAAACATCTGTGCAGAATATGGACTGGGAACCCCAGATCAAAGTGGGAAACACCCCCAAAGGTGGTGGAGAATGCCAGAGCTAAGATCCTGTGGGACTTCCAGATCCAGACAGACAGAATGGTAATGGCGAACCAACCAGACATTGTCATAGTGGATAAACAACAGAGGAAAGCCGTTGTGGTAGATGTAGCAATACCAAGCCACTGCAACATCAGGAAAAAGGAGCACGAGAAACTGGAGAAATACCAGGGCCTCAGGGAGGAACTGGAGAGGGCCTGGAAGGTGAAGACCACAGTGGTGCCTGTGGTCATCGGGGCCCTCGGGGCAGTAACCCCCACACTGGAGCAGTGGCTACAACAGATCCCAGGAACAACATCAGACATCTCAGTCCAGAAATGCGCAGTCCTTGGCACAGCCAAGATACTGCGCAGGACCCTCAAGCTCCCAGGCCTCTGGTAGAGGACCCGAGCTCAGAGGATAAGAACCACCCGCAGTGGGTGAGAAGGGAATTTTTTATATATATATATATATAAGAAAGAGTCTCAGGTATGAAAAACTGGACAGCACCAGGGCCTGACATGATCCATGCCTACTGGCTAAAGAAACTCACTGCCCTCCATGAGCGACTGGCAGGCCAAATGAACCAGCTGCTACAAAGTGGGACTCACCCTGAATGGTTAACTGAAGGGTGGACAATCCTAATCCAGAAGGATCCATCAAAGGGTCCAGTCCCACCCAACTACCGACCAATAACCTGCCTCTCCACAACCTGGAAGCTCATGTCAGGCATCATAGCGGCCAAGATAAGCAAACACATGGATAAGCACATGAGCATGGCATAGAAAGGTATCGGTGTAAATAGCAGAGGAGCCAAACACCAACTCCTCGTAGACCGCACAGTTGCCCGAGACTGTAAAACCCGACACACCAACCTGTGCATGGCTTGGATTGATTACAAGAAAGCCTATGACTCAATGCCGCATACTTGGATCATTGAATGCTTAGAGATGTATAACATCAACAGGACTCTGAGAGCCTTCATTGCAGACTCAATGAGGCTGTGGAAAACCACCCTTGAAGCCAACTGCAAACCACTTGCACAAGTGTCCATCAAATGTGGCATATACCAAGGAGATGCTCTGTCCCCGCTACTGTTCTGCATAGGCCTGAACCTCCTCAGCCAAATTATCAACAAGACTGGCTACGGATACCGACTCAAAAATGGGGCCAACATCAGTCACCTTCTCTACATGGATGACATGTAGAGAAGGTGACTTCTCTACATGTCACCTTCTCTACATGTGAGTGTCTCGCTCACTCTGTACGCCAAGAGTGAGCGAGACATCGACTCACTGATCCACACCACCAGGATCTACAGCATGGACATTGGGATGTCATTCGGACTAGAGAAGTGTGGTCGGCTGATTACAAAGAGGGGGAAGGTGATCCGCACAGAAGGGGTCTCACTCCCAGAAGGAACAATAGCAGACATAGAGGACAGTTACAAGTACCTAGGTATACCACAAGCAAATGGCAACCTCAATGAGGCCACAAGGAAAGGAGCCACAGCTAAATACCTCCAACGAATAAGGCAAGTCCTGAGAAGCCAGCTCAATGGCAAGAACAAAATCCGTGCGATAAACAGCTATGCCCTGCCAGTAATCAGATACCCTGCTGGAATAATTAGCTGGCCAAAGGAGGAGATAAAAGCCACAGATATTAAGACTAGAAAGCTACTAACAATGCATGGAGGGTTCCATCCCAAATCCAGCACCCTGAGACTGTACACGAGCCGCAAAGAAGGAGGCAGAGGACTAGTGAGTGTGAGAACCACTGTCCAGGACGAAACAACTAAGATCCATAAATACATGTGCTCAGTGAATGTCTCAGACAACAGTGAACGGAGGTTGAAGTGCCAGAGATACCATCATGGGAGGACAAGCCCCTACATGGGATGTACCACCAGCAAATAACCGAAGTGGCTGATATCAGCAAATCCTACCAATGGCTGGAAAAAGCTGGGCTCAAGGACAGCACAGAGGCCCTCATCATGGCCGCCCAGGAACAGGCCCTGAACACCAGAGCAATAGAGGCCCAGATCTACCACACCAGGCAAGACCCAAGGTGTAGGTTGTGCAAGGAGGCCCCTGAGACAGTCCAGCACATAACAGCAGGGTGCAAGATACTGGCAGGGAAAGCATACATGGAACGACATAACCAAGTGGCAGGCATAGTGTACAGAAACATCTGTGCAGAATATGGACTGGAAACCCCGAGATCAAAGTGGGAAACACCCCCAAAGGTGGTGGAGAATGCCAGAGCTAAGATCCTGTGGGACTTCCAGATCCAGGCAGACAGAATGGTAATGGCGAACCAACCAGACATTGTCATAGTGGATAAACAACAGAGGAAAGCCGTTGTGGTAGATGTAGCAATACCAAGCCACTGCAACATCAGGAAAAAGGAGCACGAGAAACTGGAGAAATACCAGGGCCTCAGGGAGGAACTGGAGAGGGCCTGGAAGGTGAATACCACAGTGGTGCCTGTGGTCATCGGGGACCTCGGGGCAGTCACCCCCAAACTGGAGCAGTGGCTACAACAGATCCCAGGAACAACATCAGACATCTCAGTCCAGAAATGTGCAGTCCTTGGCACAGCCAAGATACTGCGCAGGACCCTCAAGCTCCCAGGCCTCTGGTAGAGGACCCGAGCTCAGAGGATAAGAACCACCCGCGGTGGGTGAGAAGGGAATTTTATATATACACACACACATATATATATATATATATATATATATATATATATATATATATATATATATATATATATATATATATATATATACATAGGGCTGCACAGTGGCGCAGTGGGTAGCGCTGTTGCCTTGCAGCAAGAAGGTCCTGGGTTCGATTTCCGGCCCGGGGTCTTTCTGCATGGAGTTTGCATGTTCTCCCTGTGCGTGCGTGGGTTCTCTCCGGGTACTCCGGCTTCCTCCCACAGTCCAAAAACATGACTGTCAGGTTAATTGGCCTTCCCAAATTCTCCCTAGGTGTGAGTGTGTGTGTGTGCGTATGGTTGTTTGTCCTGTTTGTCTTTGTGTTGCCCTGCGACAGACTGGCAACCTGTCCAGGGTGTACCCCACCTCTCGCCCGGAACGCAGCTGGGGATAGGCACCAGCACCTCCCGACCCCGTTAGGGAGAAGGGTGAACGGAAAATGGATGGATGGATATATATATATAACATAACACCCTGTGATACACATGTGTGATTTGATACATGCCAAGAGACTTCTATGGTGTAATGGTTAACACCCTGGCCTTTGAATTCAAGTCCCAGGAGGATGTCCTGCTATTGTACCTAAAAATTTGCACACAGCAACTCTTTCAGTTCAGTATCTGCTCTCACTCTTCATTTATTGACTCTAACTTTAATCAGGTAGAAATAGAGGTTTCTAATAAATATTGTCTCTAATAAATATTTGGCATAGTCTACAGCCCATCATTAACATGAACCTTTTACAATTTTTCTGTCTTCTACCCAGAAGATCAAAAGATCAGTTTTTGTATTACAATGGCCAGCATGTTTAATTATTTTATCTTGACTAACTGTTTCTAAATCAAAATATTAGCATGAACTATGGGCTCTCGGAGGGAAGCTTTGCTTCTTTAAAGATTACACTTTGCTTTTCTCCAGATGAACTGTTGTGTTTCTCGTTGGGGTTTCATGAAGCTCCCAGGGTGTGACCAGCAGTCAGACAAAACACATTGTCCTAAAGTGTGTTTACTGGGGTCTCATGTGTGGCTTGAGTGAATTCTGGTCTGAAAGCATTAGTCGGACCATTTTTTTCTGGATGCGGTGACTCAGAGGTTTTCATTAAAGATATTAAACCAGCGGTTCCCATCTCAGTGTGCTTTACCAACAGTAACCAATGGAATAACCGGACATTACTTTTTTAAATTTGTTCGGCATCCCAAGTTTCATAAAAGTTTTTGTTCATTACTGTTATTAGAAAATTACAAATATAATGGTAATTAATGTAATTCATGCATTTGAAACGTAATCAATTACGAATTTAATGATGGCACTTATACATATAATGTAATGTTTTGATTGTTGATTCTATATTGTATGACATAGAATCATGCAACATAGATGATTCTATGTCATGCATAGAACCATTCTGTGTCATTCTATGCTATAGAATGACATAGCATAGAATTCTATGTCATTCTATTCTGTAGAATGACATAGAATGGCATAACGTTAGTGGTCACGTCCTGAGCCACAGCTAGGGTCAGTATCGATGCTAGTGCAGTCAGGGTACCTCCCATCGCCTGTCCTGATATAAGGGCTTCTGATCTGAAGCACTTTGAAATGCCTTGCTGCCAAAATGTTCTATACAACTAAAATTTGATTGATTGATTGATTGATTGATTGATTGATAATTGCGTTCAATATAATTTGAATAGAACAACATGGGCAGCCTGCAGACTAGGACATAACTAGCAGTAAAACAATACGTTCAGCTCATGATAACATACTATCCATACTATAAATTCACAAGTTGAGACAGCACGCTGAATTTCTGTTCAGTGTAGAATAATCTAGACCAGGTTTGACCAGTCAAAGTATTTTGGATGTAGAACAAGAGATGATGAAATTGTAAATAAACAAAATCGTAGTTTTTAGTCACACTGACCCCTCAAAGCATTTTAGACCTCAGCCACATTCACTCAAAAGTGCTCACTCAACAGGGCACATACTCATACACAGATCAGTAGTCAACTTAGGGTTAATGCTCTCTCAACATGTGGAAGGGAGAAGCTGGAATAAAACCAACCACCTTCTGATGGGAAGAAAACTCCTCCATCCACTGAGTCACAGTTACCCTGTGATGAGCCAGTATGGCCCAGATTCTTTATAAAACAGTGGACGAGCCCTGTTGAACATTAATTCAGATTCTTCCTGTTGCAAAAGTTTGACGTTTTTATTTTTGTACTTTAAAGTACTTTTTTTACAATATTTTTTGTACTGGGAGGTTAAAATACTGCCACAAATATTAACAGTTGAGAAAAGTTTTTAAAAATTAAAATTTAACAGTACACAAGAGTTGGACTCCACCAAAGTTGCCATTTGTCGTGGATTCTGTTCAGAACCTTTATAGACAGAATGTCTAGGTGCAGTCAGGATGTTGAAAGGATCCGTTTTGGTGGCCTTATGACCGTGTCTCTGCTCTTTGCATATGTTGTGGCTTCATCAGTTCCTGATCTGTATCCTTTACATGAGTCTGTAGTGAGTCTGGATCTCCCTGCTTCGGATCCCTGCAATCTGACACTTGATGGACGGATAAATGGATACCAATTTTAACCTACTTGTCTTGTAATACCTGGAGATAACTGTGCATTTTCGCAGTACATAAAGAAATCAATTTGAACTGAATCCTCAGCGGCATGGTGGAGAAGTTGGTAGCATGGTTCCCTTTAACCAAGAAGGTTCTGGTTTCAAATCCTGACCTGCGGTCTTTCTACATAGATATTCCATATTGTCCCAGTGCATGTGTGAATTTTCTCCAGACACTGTGATATGAGGTTGTCTGAAAATCTGTCCAGCGTCCACCCTGCCTTTGGCCAATTGAGCATTGGAGAAGGCACAAGTCCCATCAAGAGCATGGCTCTGCATGGAGAAGCAAGTTATATACAATCGATGGATGAACTGAATCTTTCAAATAATTTTTACCAAGAACTATATTCACATTAAATTAAATTAGTCTGTTTTGTTTGATCTGTACCATGTTGGACCAAAATCCAAAATTTGCACCATGTTTTATGGTGACATTAGACTTGACTTTTATACCAAATTCTTATAATAGTTTAGAACATGCAAAAGGGAATTCCAATTTGTCCAACAGACTTCACAAAAGTAGCAACAAAAAGCTTCTTGCAGCTTCATACACTTGTCTATTCATTTTATGTTTCTCTCTTATTTGACAATTGTGTTTGTTTTTTTGTTTTTTGTTTTTCAAAGTAGCCATACTACATCTTCAGAAAATGTATGCATCATCTTGTAATAGCATTGTGACCTCAATGTTTGTCCAATCCTCTTCTGTAATATTTATTTTATATGTTGTTAGAGTGGGAGTGCTGGATGCTGCAGTGCTCTGAAAGATGCTGAATCATGAGAAGTATAGCTTGCAGTAGATCAATGCAGTTTCACACTGCAGACACTCTACACTGGACATGCTCTATCGTCACAACATAGCACTGTACTTAGTATCAAAAGGGAAAATTAGCTGATTGTATTGGAAACAGATATTTTTGCTTCTCAGAGGGAAGTTTCCTCTGATTCATTTCCTGCTGACCTGATTCAAAGTGCCTCTGTGAGCCTAAACCACACACCAACATATCCTTCCCAAAGAAAGAGATCAATGAATAATTGATTAGGTTCTGCTCAAAGGATATAAACTGCAAGAAAGCAGAAGGAACAGAGATTATTAAAAAATCCACAATTTCCAGAAACTCCCACTAAAATAAAATAAAATAACATAAGTAAAGATTTCATAGGAAAATGCAGTGAGATCATCTGGTAAGTGTTGTAACATTTGTAACACGAAACTTGATATTTCCAGTTAATTTTACAATCCACCTCTTCTAATGTGCAGGTATTTAATTTGAATGCTGAGTCCAAACAGTAGTGTCAGTCAACCAAATGTTTGGAATCCAGATGGTATGTGTTGGGTTTCCACCTATACTGATTAGTGATTGTCCCTCTCAAATGTCTTAGTATGGACAGGTTTTAGCATATATCCATAAATAGATAAAGCTAGAGAGAAACTAGTTGCTCATTTGCTTATGTTTTGCCTCATCTTCTCTGCAACAGCTATTACATAGAATTAACAGAGAGGGCCTTTGTAGATGACCTTACAATGCAAACCGTGTTCTGTCCTGATATCAAACGTAGGCATTTGCTGATAGAACATTGAATCACATTTAATGAGATTTAACATGCTTATATAAGAAATCATGAACATAAAAATGATGGTCTGAATTGTCACTGTATTATTGGATGTGCAGGTTCCATGGAAAACCTACACTCGGTTCAGCCATACTCAACAAAGTAAAAAAAAAAAAAAATGTACGGAGAAACAAGAAACGTTCAAAATCACGCATTGGAAATGCCTTACTGATGTGGCAACAATCGTCCAGGGACATATCTGTATTCACTTTGAACAACCTGTGACCCATGTACGTTCACTATAACAGCAAAAATGTGTCCCTTTACATCAAGTCAGCAGAATCTTGAACAATGTGCTTAAGTTCATTCATGGGCAGAAATGAGCTTAGCCCATACATGTGTGGAATACTTTAAGAGCATTATGGGACAGAAAAACAAAGTGGTTTCTTAATTAAATTAACCACAGCAACAAATGAATTCAAACTTATTCACACATCTTCCACATTAAAGTCTATTTTTTTCACCTTTTGTTCTAACTCAGGGTTGCATCAGTGTGTTGAAGCGGTCAAACCAGACTTGAAGCTCATCATTATCATTATCATAGGTAAATGTTTAATACTGTAAAAACATGCAAAAAGATGCTCACTAATAATTTTTTGTCCATATAACATCTTAAATATTTTTTGACATACCACAAACATTTCTATTTAAAATCTTTTCAAAAATAGAAATTTTGGGAAAAATTTTTTTTAAACAGTAGTCCTAATGTGATTTGGTCGTTTGAAACACCTTTACAGCCGCCCACACAAATCTCCAGATTACAGTTAAATATCTGCTAAAACAGATACTTTGTTACAGTCTGGATTAAGGCGGAAGCTGTGCCACTCCCTCTTTGCTCAATTCTGTTACAACAGCTTCCGCTATGACGTTTCTGAACTGGACCTTTGTGCTTTTTGAGCCACGTGGTGTGGGAAAATGAAGTATCATCTGACTTTTTCTTGAGTTAAACGATAGTTTACCAGGCTATTCTGTCTTCGGTTGCAATATAGACACTTAACGTAATCTAATGTATACCATGACATGCAAAAGCGCGGTTCTGAAGAACCGGGTAAAAGCTGTTCGCCGAGGTGCATTTCCGTTCTGCAGTCATTGGATAAAAGGGGCGGGAATGGAGGGTGAGGTCTAACGTCTCTAAACTGAATTTGATTGACAGCTTATCGATCCAATCGCACATAAGCAGGTTAAATATAATTGGTAGAAATCTACATCTGTAAAAAACGCGTACATAAGATAGCCAATGGAAACGTGAGGTGGGAGGCTCTATTGTTCTATAAAGGAGAGAAGCGACACAGTTAGTACGCATTTACAGGAAAACCATAGCGTATTCAGTTGACGTGGTACACCGAGTTATCAGCAAAATGAGGGAAATTGTGCATCTTCAAGCTGGCCAGTGCGGAAACCAAATTGGTGCCAAGGTAAGCGAACATGTGATGCTGCAAATTGATTTTTTTTAATCAAATGTTTTTGTTCTTTGTCAAATAACCGGCTCTTTGTGCTTCCTGCGCCTCCGTAACCACACCCTGGGAATATCACTGTGGCCTACTTTCTCGACTCGACCATTTTCTTGCTCTAAAACATAAATAGATGTGGGTGAAGCCGTAGAAAACGTATTTTTGTCACAGTAGCTGCAGATGTACCCATTTTAAGGATTTTTTCTTTTTTTTTTTTTTTTTTTGTCCCCCGGTTTTTCGATTTTTGTTTTTCAATGAACCCTGTTCAATAGGAAACGAATCTTGCGGATTCAGCTTGAAACTGCACAAATGGAACTTGAAACTCCATTCTTTATTCCTTAGTCGTTTAAAATGTCTTAGTGGGGAAAAAAGGAAGTAGTCAGTAAGATGTAGACAAAAAAAACCCCTCAAAACATTGTGGTGTGTAATGGCCGATTATGTAAGTAACTTCAAGAACATTTAAGGATTATCTTTCTTTTTTTATTATTATTTGAGGCGACTGAGGCCTACCATTTGCTCGCTTTGAATGGCGCCCGGCATCAGAGAGAACGGTTAGTGACGTAGCTGGGAGGTTTGAAATTCATAACCTCTTCAACCAATAGGGGCGTGAAACTGCGCGTTGCGGCGGGAAGGCACGTCAATGTTGAAATGGCGCCGTAATTTTTTTTTAAAAAAACTTTTCTCAAGGTGATTTTGCTTCTTTGTATATGCATAAAATTTTTTCTGTTCTAGTTCTGGGAAGTCATCAGTGACGAACATGGCATTGACCCAACTGGTACTTATCATGGAGACAGTGACCTGCAGTTGGACAGGATCAATGTCTACTACAATGAAGCTTCTGGTAAATATTACTGTTTTTATTTGATTCAATAGACCAGTGTTAGATTCTAGCCTAATGTTGTGCTGCCTTTACTGTAAAGGTGGAAAATATGTGCCACGTGCCGTGCTTGTGGATCTGGAGCCAGGAACCATGGACTCTGTGAGGTCTGGACCCTTTGGCCAGGTCTTTAGGCCAGACAACTTTGTTTTTGGTGCGTTGCTTACAATTTAAATAAAAACTTGTGCTACCTGTGAAGATGTCTTGAGTAAGAATTTTGGCCCTCTGTTTGCAGGTCAGAGTGGTGCTGGCAACAACTGGGCCAAAGGCCACTATACAGAAGGTGCTGAGCTGGTGGACTCGGTCCTGGATGTGGTCAGGAAGGAGGCTGAAAGCTGTGACTGCCTGCAGGGATTCCAGCTCACACACTCTCTTGGTGGCGGTACAGGCTCTGGCATGGGTACCCTTCTGATCAGCAAGATCCGTGAAGAGTACCCTGACCGCATCATGAACACCTTTAGTGTCGTTCCTTCCCCTAAAGTGTCCGACACAGTCGTTGAGCCCTACAACGCCACATTGTCAGTCCATCAGCTTGTAGAGAACACAGATGAAACCTATTGCATTGACAATGAGGCCCTGTATGATATCTGTTTCCGCACACTCAAACTCACAACCCCCTCATACGGTGACCTTAACCACTTGGTCTCTGCTACCATGAGTGGTGTCACAACCTGCCTGAGGTTCCCTGGACAGCTCAATGCTGACCTGCGCAAGCTGGCTGTGAACATGGTGCCATTCCCACGTCTGCACTTCTTCATGCCAGGTTTTGCTCCCCTTACCAGCAGAGGCAGTCAGCAGTATAGATCACTCACAGTACCTGAGCTCACGCAGCAGATGTTCGACGCAAAGAACATGATGGCTGCCTGCGACCCGCGCCACGGCCGCTACTTGACTGTAGCTGCCATCTTCCGTGGCCGCATGTCCATGAAGGAGGTGGATGAGCAGATGCTCAATGTCCAAAACAAGAACAGCAGCTACTTTGTAGAATGGATCCCAAACAATGTCAAGACTGCAGTCTGTGACATTCCTCCTCGTGGGCTCAAAATGGCTGCCACGTTCATCGGCAACAGCACAGCCATCCAAGAGCTGTTCAAGCGCATCTCTGAGCAGTTCACAGCTATGTTCAGGCGCAAAGCTTTCCTCCACTGGTACACTGGTGAGGGTATGGATGAGATGGAGTTCACTGAGGCAGAGAGCAACATGAATGACCTGGTGTCTGAGTATCAGCAGTACCAGGATGCCACTGCTGAGGAGGAGGGAGAGTTTGAGGAAGAGGGTGAAGAGGATTTGGCCTAACTTCTTCTGTCAATGTTGTTCCTGTTTGTCCTGTTAACTTGTGACCTCTTGCAATTTTCTGTGTTCTAAATAAATGAGTTCTCAACACAAATGCTTGTTCTGCACTTATTGATTGGAGACATTATTGTTGATTAAGTCAGACCATTTTCTTTTCAGGTATCATGCATGAAGGATTGAGACATTATAAGGAACCCTATAAGGTTTGTTATTTCAGTTAAGACTTTAGGGTCCTTTGCAGCCTTAAGATTTAACAATGAGGACTAGAAGATCTGCAGCAAGTATTCTAACGGGGCAGTTCTACAAGTATTTATAGCTTTAGTTTGTACTGAAGTGGAATTTTTCTCCCTTTAAAACTGAAAAGGTACATATGTGAACACTTGCCAATCTTTTGACAAACACCAAAATATGCAAATTTCTTTGTCAACGATTTAGAATCGACTTCAAGTTGCCCTTCTAAGCCTCCTAAGATATAAGTCCACTAGGTGGCAGTGTTGGTCATGCTTTAGTCAGAAGAAATCTGCTCAAAGGTGTGATGTAGTCCCCTCCCATTGCAGTGGAAAACCATGGACATCACTGGTGGTGGACGGTTCCCTGTAGATAATTTCAGAGAATGACTGCAAATTGGGATGAAGCTTAGTGTTTCCTCACAGATGGGAGGGTTATTTAGATGTTTTCAGGGAAGTGACACTTTATGTGCAACCAGCAAATAGGAAGTTGAGTAGGATTGCTTGTAGAAAACCTTCAATCTTTAAAATCTTTCTACTATCTTTGATCTTGGACTGAATGAAAAATTCAAATAAAGTTTAAGCAAAACCTACAAAATTTTCTCAGAGTCAAGCAGGGATATTGGGTAAGACCACAAAGTTATTGTAAAACAAATTTGTTTCAGTAACAATATTGCATAAGATCTTCCTGCCAGTAAGATTGTCTTGCAAATGGCTGCTATTTCAAAAGGCTGAGACTTGTCACTTTAATTTTCTTGAAGCGATAAAGCTGGTCTCAGTTGGATCCTCTAGCCTGCACATGGCAGAACGTAACCCTCCAACCTGTTAGTTTATTCTTGAATATCCTGCTTAGCATGAGATTATACAACATTCAACCTGCAGAAAAGCATACAACAGTCTCTTAACAGAAACTCATTGTTGCATGGTTTTCAGTGGCTTGGAATGAAATGTGTGACTGAATTGAAATTATTTTTTTTACAAAATGCCATGAGACATTTGTTCTGAATTGATTCTACACAACTATACCAAATTAAATTGTATTAATATAATTATTGTGGCTGTTAACATTTTTTTACAACTAAAAACTTGTTTTGCTAGGGATTTTATGTGACAGACAAAAATCAAAGTGTATAATTGTAAAATGGAAAAAAAAAAAAGACAGCTTCCAATACCTTACTAATTCAAATCTGAAGAGGGATTGTGAATTTGTATTCAGCTCCCATGGCCCTGCAGGTCTTGGACAGCCTTCCACGTTTACAAAGAATGCGATTTATAGATACCATACCATACCATACTTTATTTATAAAGCACTTTAAGACAACCACAGCTGATACAAAGTGCTGTACACAATAAAAACAAATAAAAACTCTTGCAGTTTAAAACAAACAAACATACAATGTCAAACTAGATCTCGCTGGAGTTGAAAGCCAAGTAAAACAGATGTGTTTTAAGACGAGCTTTAAAAGTGGACAGTGAAGGGGCCTCTCTAACCTGCAAAGGCAGATCATTCCATAACTTAGGACCCACGACAGAGAAAGCCCTGACCCTCTGAGCTTCCTTCTAGATCTCGGTACCTCCAGATGTGCAAGTAAGGTCAAGTACAGTCAGACTGTGTGGAGAGTAGCTGTGAACATCAGTTTTCACATTCTCCCACAGGTCCTCAACAACCCTGGATTTATAGAATAACTAGAATTATTCATGAATAGGATTTTAATCTTTGTGTCACTTTGTCCATCTGATCTTTCGATAGATTCCATTGTGGCTCAGAACTTGTGAAAAAATAAATATACCACTGCTAAAAAAAAATAAAGGGAACACTCAAACACAGCCTATATCTGAATGAATGAAATATTCTCATTGAATACTTTGTCCTGTACAAAGTTGAATGTGCTGACAACAAAATCATTGTTGATTGTCAATCAGTGTTGCTTCCTAAGTGCACAGTTTGATTACACAGAAGTTTGATGTACTTGGACTTATATTGTGTTGTTTGAGTGTTCCCTTTATTTTTTTGAGCAGTATATTTTTTTCTGATCGTACTTCATACATCCTCACGTAAGAAACGTTTCACCACAGGGGGGCGCTACAGCTATTAAAAACATCCTTTTTTTTTCTCGTGTATTTTTACACTTGTCTTCTTGTGGGTTGACTTTAAAGCATCTTGTTTGTTCTACTGTAAATAAAAATATGGAGACTTGTTCTAAATGGGGTTCAATAAATGAGACATTTCTGAAGATTTTCTGTGAAATCTCTTTTCCTGTAAAAACTGCACTGCTAAGTCTTTACAGCTTTTATTGACAGGCCTTCTGTACCACATAGGAACTACTCTAATTACCTGTAGTATTTTAGTAAAATCAAAAGAAGAAAACACTTCATGAAGTTGGCAGCTCAGAGTTTTCTGACCATCTGTGTAACATTTATTGTAAATGTGCCTGGGCAGGAATCCTGGAATAACCACTGTAGAGTCACAGGGGATGTGTGAATGGAGTTGAGGAAGTGACCTGGCATTATGTATGCTCATGTGCAGACATAAACAGACAACACTTCCTGTCTCCTGCAGAGAGGTTCTTGTGGGTCTACATTGTGTTGGAGAGTAATGAGTACATGACGATCCTGTGTTTATTTTTGTACTTCAAAACTAAAACCACAAAAATGTCCCAATCCCATGTGCACTATTTGTTTTCCATTTCCATTCTTTTTAGTGAAATAGAAGTGATGCTTTTACGGCTCGGATTGTGATCAGGTTATTTCCTCATTCCAACCCTCAGATCGCTCAGAATGTCAGGATAGTTGTCAAGCTTTTCCAAGTTAGTTTATTCATATAGAGGCAATTCAGCAAGTCATCACAATACACTGTACAGCACAAAATATTTCCAGTTCATATCAAACATTTTCATTAATTTTTTACTACAGCCGCAAACTTAAATGTATCTTATTAAAATGTTATGCTAATGTTATGCTAAATATAATTACAAAGTAGTGTATGACAGTAAAGTTGCAGGAAAATTAAACCAAATTTTACATTTTTTACTAATACCTGAAATGTGTTCAGGCTCCCTTGGTCAATACCTTGTAGAATCACATTCAGCTGAAAGCACAGCCCCACGTCTTTAGGGTTATGTTGCTGCCAGAACTGGATTTCTACAGACTGACAAGGTCTACTATTCCTCTTTGCAAAATAGTTCAAACTCCGTCAAATTAAAAAAGAGCATATATGAACATAACATTTCAAGTATTGCTATCGATTCTCAGTTGGATTTAGGTCTTGACTTTGACTGGACAGTATAACACTAACCCCTGACCCCATGAAAATGCTTTGATATGTTCCGGTTGTTTGTTTGAGAGGGAGCCTCCAATGCAGACTCAAGTTTTTTGCATCCTTTGAGAGATCGTCTTTCAGGTTTTTACTGCATTTAGATCCATCCATTTTCCCATCAATTATGACAAGTTCACCTGTCTTACTGAATCAATGATCCCCACAGTATGATGCTGCCACCATGATCTTTCATCATGGGAATGCTGTGTTCTGATATGCTCTGCAAGTTTTCTGCTGAATATAGCCATCAACTTTCTCAGTGCCTTATCTGCTACGTTCCTTGTTGTTTGTTCATTAATGTTCTCTAAGAAATTTTTGAGGCCTTCAAAGAACGTCTGGATTTGTATTGAGATTATGCAGTTAAAGCCACAGGTGGGAAGGTGGCCATTTTCTAAGCATGCATGTTTTGGTTTTAGCTTTAGCTTGTTAGGTTGCATGCTTTTGTGTATTTGTTTTTACCCATGTCTAGTCTCCCTCCCAGCCCGAGTCAGAGGCTGTACTGACTACTTACCCAGGTTTCTTCCAGCTGATGTGATGGAAGATGAAAATAAAAGAGCAGCTGGAGAGAGAGAGCTGCAAAGAGAAAGAGAGTGATTGGAAGTGCGACTCTTTGGCCCCACTCATCTAGGTACTGAATCTATGAGGTAGACTGTGGAAGGACACTGGCCTGGAGCGGCAGGCCCTCACCACACCTTTACCATTAAGACTGTTGAACACCTAGAGTTTTTAGGGTGCTACTGCATTTTTAATAAAGATTTTATACATCTTTCACCCGTTGTTTACTATGATATGTTAATAAATGTTTGTCATTTTTTAATCTTGTCTGATTTTAAATACACTTCTCATTCCTGTGATATTGAACTTGTAATTTTTTGCATTTCCTACTTTTACCATGGTGTTGCTGGAACGACAACAATTGGCCTTCATTTTCTGTTTACTTAAAATAGTAGCACCACTGCCCAACCACTGAATAAAAAGACATATTTTTAGAGTCCAGAGGAGCAAAGCGCTGCCTAAGTCTGTTGTAATCATTTTGTCATTATGCTTCCATTGGCTCCAGAGCTCACCATGAAAAACAAAACTGTTTTACCTCCAACACGAAAACTCACCAGGACACCAAACTTTTGACACTCCATTATGATGTCATCATGTTTGGCTATTTGTAGTTCTTACCATATTTAACATTACCACCACTGCTCCAGTTCGGTTCATCCTTAGCAACAAAGTCCAGATGCCTGAAGGTGTCGCGTCCGTCAGTTCAAAAAGTTACATGAAAGTATAGACCTGATGGGAATGTCCCACCGTCATACCAGGTCGGAAGGTAAGTTTCGTTTTTTATCTAGAAACTCTTGTCGATCACATCAAGTCACTGACTTTGCAGCAATCTCCCCTCCTGTGCAAACATGCATTGACAGATTGTTCAAAAGATCTTGACAAATTTCCAGCTATGGTCAAACATGTCTTTCAAATTAACCTGAAATGGAAAACCAATTTGGTTTTGTGTAATGTTTTGTTCATTTTCTTTAACCCACCTGCAGGCCTGGATCCTGACTCAGGTGGTAATATGAACACACACTGACAATCAAGAAAATGTTTCACCCAACCCTTATATTGAATTCCCTCGTTGCTCCTACAATGAAGAATTTAACTTGCCAGGAGAGGCAGGTACTTTCATCAAACTACTGAGGGGCTTTCAGAGCAACTTAGCAACACAAAGCTTCTGCTGTAAGTTTATTTTAATTTTTTGATTTTTCAGCTTTTTTTTTATTTAAAGGCAATCAAAATCATTTAGATCAGATGTTCTATAATGCTGTCAGACTAAATTTAAACACTGTAATTCAGAAGCAGTCTGTTTCCTACTGAATGAGGTAAGGCTCTGCTTGTGTGTCTGTGTGTGTCTGTGTGTGTGTGCGTGTGCGTGTGCATGTATGTGCGTGTGGAAGTTTTAGCCTGCACAAGAGTATCTCTTGCTCTCAGGAAGCAGCTTATCAACATCCAGACACAAGTTGAATTGCTGTCTGAAGTTTCTGTCTGTTGCAAAAGAAAAAAGAGAGAGACAGAGAAAGAGAAAGGGAACCAGTGCAGAAGATGCAAGGTGACAGAGAAAGGTTGAACAAAGCAGCCGGATGAAAACTGACCTCCTCCTGCTTCTCCCCTCCAACCTGCAGTCAAACAATCGCGATCTCCACACCCCTTTGTTCAGGACTCTCATCAGTCTCGCAGTGGGAGGTGCGGTCAGAAAGAGGAGGAAATTGCTCTGAATTTGGAGGTAATTGAAAACACCTATATCCCCCCTGCGTCTCCATCTTTATCTGCTTTATAAACCTTCACACCCTTTCTTTCTCTATGGCGCCCACTTTCTACACCAATACTCTCCTAATGGCACCCCATACCCATCCTGCCCTCTATCTCCTTTTGGACTGAATTGATGCAAACGATTGTGTGTCCATTTGGCGTCTGAAGGAGAGGTTACCCACTTGTCTGCTATGCCCACTGTTTTCTGCCCTTCTTTCCCCAATTGCAGGTATTGATGCCCTGCTATTGTTCCCCACTGCCCAGGGGGTGGAGTGGTTTGTGGGAAAATTGGGGTCCCCTCAGGTGTTTGATGGCTTTTATTGATTCACACCAGACTCTCCATCTCTTATTTACCGGCTGCTACGCTGTGCAAGCTTTACAGATAGCAGCTAAACCGCAGAGATGGTTATTGTTAAATGGCATTATTCTGTTTTAAAAGGTAGAGGAGCATTTTTTGGCTTTGTGGGTGTGTAAGTGTGCATGCTGTTGATCGATGCTGTTCGAAGATGTTCTGATTTCTAATGTCTAATTAATGTAACTCCTGGTTACTCAGAACTCCTTCTCGGCAACAATTCAAGCACTTTAAACTTAAACTATCATCCATGAAAAATAGAGCTCTAATAATCCCAGCCGTTTTTATTCCTTGTTCATGCTGTTCTTTTCTCTGATGTTACAGTTAGGTGCAATGTAATTATGTTTGTGAAAAGTCTTCTGTTTTTGTTTTGTTTTGGGTTTTTTTTGGTCTTTTTTGTACCAATTTCAATATCAGACAAAAAAAAAAAAAAAAAAAAAACAGAAAAAATTAATTAAGCATTATTCTATGGGGTACCATAAGTAAAATTATACAGCAATAATGAACAGCAATAATTTGGGCTATTTAACCTGTTGTAAAACAAATGTCCAGTTAAGCTAAATATTTAGCTAGCATGGTTAGCACATTTCTTAACCAATTGAATATTTAACTCACTAGCTAAATTAACTTCAAACAAAATCATTAGCTTTAAATCAATATTTATCTTGCTAGCTAAATATTTAGTTTAGTTTGCTAAATATTTAGTTAGCAAACTAAAAATAATATAAATATTAAGTTTATAATTATTGCTGTGTAATTTTATTTAGTTAAAAAATCCAGTCTGAGTCAATATCAAAAATAATTATGAATTAATTTCTTTTAAAAACTTACTTTAAATTTTTCACCTTTTTTTGATTTATTGTCTATCAAAGAATCAAGAAAACACTTCTAATGAAAAAAAGGCAAAAAGATCTAACTAGCAATTAATCATGCACCAATCTAAACAAATTCAAGAACAAATGAGAAACAAAGTCATTAAAATCTAAAAGGGCTTCACAGCCATTCCCAGGGCCAGCCCAAGAATCCATGGGGCCCTAGGTGAACTGTGGTTTTGGGGCCCTCTATTTCTGCTGATAATGTGAACTGTCTGAAATCAACAGACAGGCGATTAGAATGATCTAATGATCTAGTCAGGCGATTAGATCATTCACACACCTGCTACATTTATTGCATCTCTGACAGTACTGTTTACATTATATACTATATGCACATATAATATAGGATACATTTATCGCCCGGTCAATTTTTTGGCCTTTTTGGACCTTCAAGAGACTTTACAATGAAATCAGTCATTCCCCACACATTAATGATAATGATAGCTACATGATAATTCATGATAATGGCTAGCTACAAAAGTGCAGCCACAGCTGCCCTGGGGAGTCCCACTGATTACAGGGCAAACTTCTACCTCTGTCGCCACCATCACTCCAAAAGATAAACTGAGTAAATGCAAAATGTAAAAAAAAAAAAAAAATCCCAAACACTGAAATGCCCCCTGAATCTTTTAAATGCGTGTGCCATCCATGTATTAACTGTGGAGGAATTTTGGTCCATCCGTCTTCTCACACAACGGTTTAAATTCAGTCACACTGCAGTGTTTTTGACAATGATCAGCCTGTTTCAGGTCACACCACAGTATCATATTTAGGTTAAAGTCAAGGCTTTGGCTTGGGCACTCATTCCATAATCTTCATTTTAGTTTGAGATTTTTTTTCTTGTCTTTGAAGGTTGGACATGCCACAGAGGTTTGAATCATTGTTCTACTGAGTAATCTAAATGTGTTTCATCTTAAGGTCCCACTCTGTTTCAGAGTTTCTGGTAGAACAGAGTCTTCTAGGCCCAGTACATGATTGACATTCTTTATGCAAACTGAGGACAACATTCATCTAGTCAGTTGGTGGTGATGGACACTGCCCAGAGATTTGGCCTTTTTAGTTTTTCTCTGACATCAATAAACCTCACTTTTCTTTTGTTGTTTTCTCATTTTATATTGTTGCTGTCAATGATGCTCAATCATCAAGCTCTGTTCATGACCGGGTAACATGTAGCTACTGAGTTAATGGCTGTGGAACATCTGAGGTTCTTCAATTTGTATTTCCCATCATGTTGACATTGTTTCTGCCTGCTTGTAAATTCGATAATGACTTCATCATCTCATCTACACAGTATCTTTGTGTTCAGTCTGTCTGAAACTCAGACTAGTGTAAGAAACAGTATCCACATGCTTGAAGACACAAGGCTTGCCACGGAGAGAACTCCGACTTCAGAAACATATGTAAAAAGACTCCTGGGTGCGAGACTCAGTCACTGATCTCAGGGGGAGTGTGGAGCAGAAACCAGATTAATGAGCACTTAGCAGCAAACACGTAGACAACGTCAGACAGGGAAATAACAAAGATCCTGCAGATTATCACTTTAGCAGGCTTTTCAAATGTAGAACAATAAGCACCCACGTGATCCAATTGGTGGGTACAGAAATAGAACAGTTAGAGACGCTTGTGTTCAGCGGCGTGAAGAAGAGGTGAGGTGAGGATTCACAGAGTGCAGGCTCTCATGCCGATAACCAGCTCTTCATCAGCATCCTTTTGACACCAACATTCACCCACTGGAACATATCATTTTCAGAATGCATGATGTATGCTCTCCTACTATTACATTTTCAACTTGAGCTGCACTTGTTTATATAACAAACCCCTCCACTCAATTAGGGTGCCCTGGGGTGGGAGGAAGTGAGGCCGCATATCTATGATCTCTCTCACTTTTTCTTGCCTCTCAAACACTCTGATGTTTGCACTGTCACACACTCTGAATCTCTATCGACCTGCAGAACAGTTTTGGAAATGATTGGAGTAAAAACATCTTCCATCCATCAATCTATTATCTGAACATGCTTATTTTTTCAGGGTGATGAGGGGGGCTGGTGCCTCTATCCAGTCGTCATCAGGCAAGAGAATATGTGTAAAATAGTAAAAATGATTTAAAAGTAGAACTTTTAGACAAAGAAGATGAACATTTTTGCTTTATTAAAAGTCATACTTGCTTGGCAGGGCCTTTTTGCTTCAGCCTAAGTGTCCTTCTCTTTTCAAACTGTCCATAATGATGGTGTGATGCCACATCCCTTCTCTCTTCTACTAAGGTTTACAGCCTGGGTAGTTTTCCGTCTTACCAGGCCACATCAATCATAATCCCACAATACAAAAATGAAAAAGAAAAATAACTAGTCACCCAGGTTAAATTGTTCAAGAATAAAAGTATATATCCTATATTCTACACTGTCATTGTATATTACTCTTTTTCTGGTTCCTTTGGATTTAGCAGGGGACATACCAACAGGTTAATCAAATTATAGTTCCAATTTGACAATTTCCAGTCTTCCCAGGACTAAACATCCTAGCAGAATAAGACAGTATTTCCATCCATCTTGTAACCACCCTTCTCCCTAACGGGGTCGGGAGTTGCTGGTGCCTCTCCAGTTGCGTTCTGGGCGAGAGGCGGGGTCACCCTGGACAGGTCGCCAGCCTGTCGCAGGGCAACACAGAAACAAACAGGACAAACAACCACGCACACCTAAGGAGAATTTGGGAAGGCCAATTAACCTGACAGTCATGTTTTTGGACTGTGGGAGGAAGCCGGAGAGAACCCACGCACGCACCGGGAGAACATGCAAACTCTGTGCAGAAAGACCCCGGGCCGGAAATCAAACCCAGGACCTTCTTGCTGCAAGGCAACAGCGCTACCCACTGCGCCACTGTGCAGCCCTAAGACAGTATAGTGCTGCTCAAATACAAGTCCTGCAGCATACAGTTTTGTTCAAGGTGGAAGGAATGCTGAGCTTCTACTATCTTTGGATTATGGAATTGAGAATTTTTAGATATTTACAGATCAGAGACTTGCTTGGCAAAAAAGAAAAAAAAAAGTTTTTAGGGCCAAGAAAAAATTCTTGATATTTTTGAAAATAAATCTAAAGCTACACCATATCAGATAAATATCTCTCTAAACTATGTAAATCACTCCACTATTTACAAGCAGGAGCATAAAAGACTGATGGCAAATAGAGAGCAATCTGATGTTGGAATGGATGAATGGCAGGGCAGTTTGCTGCCCTCAATAGGGGACAAGAAGCGCCCCCTATTGGAGGGAATTCAGCTGGAAGAATATAATTCGTTATATTTGCATACGGTCCAAAAGACTGAGGCTCAGCCCTGATAATCGCTCTGCACCCGACGCCCCTGGGGACTCAATCAAAGTGAACAAGGTTTCACATGTTTTGGTTACAAGCATGCAAAAAATTGGGAACTGGGACAGCATGCCTCTGCATCTCAACTTCGACATCTAAAACGGCGGACCTGGTCAGGTATTTGTCCTGCTAAAGCAGGGGTGTCCAAAGTCGGTCCTCGAGGGCCAGCATCCTGCATGTTTTAGTTCTCTCCCTGGTGGTTGTAACGACCTTCTCAGCATGTCTTCTAAGCCCTCAAATGAGCCATCATTTGATCCAGGTGAGTTAAACCAGGGAGAGAACTTAAACATGCAGGATGCCGGCCTTCGAGGACCGACTTTGGAAACCCCTATGCTAAAGAGTACAACTACAACAAAGAAATTGATTTTAAATGTACTTTATGGGTATTTTTGCTTTCCAAAATCACTGCTGGAGATATTTGACTGTTCAAATGTGTTTTACTATGACTTGTTGAATAAAGACCAAAATGTATTCACATATGTTCAGTAGAGTAATACAAAAATAATTTCATTATTTTACATTTGAAAACTGAAAGAATTAAAATAAATTAAAAAAAAAAATTAATAAAAACAAAAAAATTCCACATTTTCACATTTATAATTCAAAATGTCACATGCACTAGTGAATTGTGGGCAATACACTTCACCAAAGTCTGCGGGCATAGACTTTGGTGAAATAGGACACAATAGGACAATGTGAGCAAGCATTTGAAGGACACAAGGGTGAAGCAAGGGTGGAGGTGAAATTATCACTGTTGATGATCAATTGAGTCCAGTTGCATGGCAGGAACCTGCTGGCAAAGGACCATTTAGTTTTTCACGCAGAACCTTATGGCCTTTTTTTTCTTTTTTAATTACAGTGTGGAAACTGTTGACGACCAATTCAAAAGTTAGAACATAAATGTCTATTTGATTCATTTTAGCTTCCAGTGATGGGAATACATTAAATGTGTCCAGTTCATCCTACACATAACTTCATCTAAGAAATGACACATAATGCATGCAATTAGTTTGATTTGACACAAACCAAACAAATGTAACCATTCTGCAAGAAAAAGCTGTCAACATAGGTGATTCCATTTAATATATAGCATGTTGTGAAAAAAGAAAAATAAGCTTGGGAGGTCGGCCACAGATATACTTATTGTTTGGGAAAAATATGTCTACAATAATAATACTAATATTAAAAATAATACAGATGAAAAGTTGTGGAAATCAAAAAATACAATAGGTGTTCAGTTTTTTGTAATTAACTGATTTCATCAGGTCCAGTTCGGAGCATCACAGATCTGGCAGCTTGACCTCTTTGACGATCCAGCAGCATTCACCTCACATTACAACACACTGCAATCATTTGCTCTGCTTGGAGGTAATGTACTATATTAGTACGAGCATTGGGTATCAAGCTGTGCAAACACAGCCGACAGGATGTGGAGGGATTGATCTGAGGCTAAAGGTGAGGAAGTGGTGCCAACAGGTCTGGACCCCACAGAGTGGAACCAGTCAAATTGACTAATATTTGAGTTTAAACTAAGCAAAGATTAGCACAGTTTGTGACCTTGGGAATGTTACTTTATTGTTGATTTTTTTTTTTATGAAATAGAGACATTTACTGATGGAAAAACATGAGTTGTGAAGCTTTCTCCATGTTCAGAAGGAGACATTTGAAGGTTTCTTCCTACTTTTGCTTCACATATGCACTCACACTTTTCAGCTATCATCTGCAGGCAGATGTTAAAAGACTATATAATATCTATATAATATAAATATATAGTTTTTGTTCTGTTCTAATTGTCTTCACATTTAAAATTTGTTCATATCCAAAACCAATGCCATATCTCAGAGGAAATACCAAAATGTGTTCAAAATAATCTTTATTGTTTGCTGAAGAGTTTTCAGGATGTAAATGATACAACAAAGGCCTAACTGCGCAAAAGTATTCAGCAAACATAATGCTGGAATCAAAAATAGTATACTGTCAATGTTCAAATGTTTACTTTTTATATTTTCTCCTGATTTAGTCTGAAAAGACATAAAGTACATCAACTAGAAGAAAAGTGAAGTTTGTTTTTTTTGTGTACATTTTCTAATATTAGAAACCTGTTAACTCTGAGTGGGTGAATTTGATAGGTACTATTAAAGTATCTGAAGAGTCCAGCATGAGTAAAAATGTGTTACATAGCTTCGGTTTGTTCACTTCCTTCCACTGCAGTGCTGGTTGCAAGTCTATTGGGGGTCTTTTAGGATCCCTGTTATTCAATATATGCATGCTCCCTCTCGCTCAGGGTAGAACAAAAAATATGATTATCTACCATAAATACACAAATGATACACAGCTCTACATTACGATGTCCCCAGTGAATTCCCATTTGTGCACTGAACAGATGCTTAGAGCAAATAAATGTGTGGATGTGCCATAATTTTCTCCAGCTGAACAAAATCAAAACTGAAGTTATCATCTTTGGACCTAAAGTGGAATGATCTAGAACAGGATTCTGCAACATGTGGCTCTGCGTACTGTCTGACACACAGACAGTACGCAGTCCAAATTATTATAATTTTTTATTTTTTTTTTAAGAAAGACCAATTTTCCAGAAGAAATGTATCAAGACAACATAACATTTGTGACTTTAAGTGAAAATATTATCCAGACTGAGGTCAAGAATGGGTCTCTGTGCTGCAAAGGCTGAAGACGCACAGCTTAATTTATGACAGCTGGAAACTAGAGATCAGCCAGAAATGCGGGTGTAGTGAAGACTCTGACCTCAACCTTCATGTTCACATAAAAATAGTTCAGTGATTCTTGGGAAGAGGGACAAAACAAGTCCTAAGGATAAAGCACACAATTTCAATAAAATATACACAAAATGCAATTTTTTCTAATATCTAACCTGGGCCATGTGAGCACAACAATGTGTTTTGCCCGTGTTTGCTGAATTTTTTAAATTTTAAACATTGCAGTAGATGGACGGTGTCTTTAAAATCCTTTCAAAGTCCTGGAGCAGAACTCAATCCATTATAATAGTTTAAAACATTTAAAGGAATACTAAGTTGACATATTATGATAATTAAGTATAAGTATTCAAATGAATAATAATAAAAAATATCAATAAATTTGAAATGAAAATTATTTTTATATATTTTCCAACTCCATTGAAATTTGTCCCATGTTTTTGTCAACTCCATCAGATGGGCTTTTTTTTTGTTTGTTTTAAATATTTCTTTTGTTCCTGGAAAAGCATTTGTCTGTAAAACAATAAAAATATCACTAATTGGGTCATTAAGAATAATTTTATATTTATTTTTGTCAGATGATGTTGACAAAGTTCTAAGTCAGGTCCATTAAAATTGTAATTTTCAAAAAAATGTTGCAACTTGGAGCCTGTGCCTTAGCATCTTTACATTTCCAAAACATTTGTCATGTTTGTATACATGCACTCGAGGAATGATTAGAAAATTTGGGGGGAGAATTTAAACCCATTTTGTCCCACTTCTCAAGAACTAAATGTTGTCACATTATAACCACAAACATCTTCTGGAATGAAAGGCTAACATAAAGTAGAGCAACATGTGAAGCGCTAAATAAAATCCAGGGCAGTCAGTTGCCTTCAGAAGTCGACCAAACACAGTCTACCTGTGTGTAATTTATTCCCATCTGCTCTGTGAAGGCCTCAAAGGTTTGTCAGAGAACATTACTGAAAAAAACATCATGAAGACCAAGAAACACCACAGACAGATCAGGGAGAAAGCTTTGGAGAATGTAAGTGAATATTCAGAGCAGAAAAGTAATAACCTTAGTTAGAAATCAGCAGTCTTCCTCTGAGCCGCCACAGCGGCAAACCTACTTAACATTGCTTGTAAACTTCTTCCACTTTTCCAATAATTCATTCTTTCCTATCTAAGGAATTATTTATCTACACTCCTGAGTCAGAGTTTACTTATAATAAAGCCTTTAGGGGATGGCTTAAGTGTTATTATTTACAGCTGTAGGTAGAAGCAGAACAAGTTGCATGTTATGAGTTCATCCTTGGTGGTCTCTGTGGTTAGCAGAGGCCTGAGGCTGAGCCAAGTGCTTCCAGGGAGGTGTTCTCCTGCTGCCTCTACCAGCATCAAACCCAACCAGATGGGTTGAATTATGGATAATTAGCAGTGTGATGTAAATGGGGCGCCACTCACACACCTCGCTGTGTTATTATTACAGCTTTATCTAAGCTGAACACAGACTTGATGCCTACCAAGTTGGGCTTTTTTAACACTTGTTTGACCACAGATGCATGAACAAATTGTAAAACTAGATCTGAGAGCTGTAACAAAGACTGAACTGGATAAATTGTTCAAACTCTGTGGCTCAGGTTGGGAAACAAGACTAAGGTTTAGTCACCAGTAACAGATGTGAGAAGGCTCTTTACCTCTAACTGGATAAAGACAACATGCAGAGACAAGCGTGTCCTGTAGCTGAAAAGTGGGATCAAGTCCTGCACAGGAATGTTTCTCTTGCCCTCCCACCTTCATTTACTCTCCAACTTTCTCCCATGTAATCGTTCTCTGCATTGCTTCCTTGGCCTTTTCTTGACTCCATCTGTGATGGTCCACTTCACCCTGCTCATAAACAATGCCCACAGTTCCTTCCACACCTTCATTCTTCCTGCCTAACTATCAGTGCCGACCTTACAGTGCCGTGGAAAACTATTTGTCTTTTGTTTTGGTTCAGCTTTTTTTCGGCACACATATTTCAAACTAAATATATTTTAATACCAAATAAAAATCCAACTATCAGACAATGACTTTTGTATTTCTTCAAGGACCTCATGAATTAACCATGAAAGATCACTTCCACTATAGGCCATCCACCGAAAAGTCCACCAAATCCAGAGCAAATGATCATTTCTTCTGGCCTAAAAGATCTCCAGAAAGAAAGAAAAAAATAAATTTCTTTATTTCCTTCTATAAAGAAATCAGTTATTTTTTGCAATGAGGCCTAGTTACTTTAGAATTAAGAAATGACTTTAGCAAAACCTGGAGAAAATTTCCTCTGTGATCATTCAGAGGAGTGGCCAGCCTCACAAAATTAGCACATCATCTGGAGATCACCAATGAACCTAGAACAACACCTTAAGCATTGCATGTGCAATGTGTCTTAGTTAAGGTCAGTATCTTTCAATAAGAAGAAAGAGACTGAGCAAACATTGCTGCCATGGGAGAGCTCCAAGGCCTGAGCGTCCAGGTCTTGGGTTCTTTAAGTTGTTTTGGGGTTTTCTTATTGTTCTATGTTCCTTCATTCCTTTCTTTGACTAAATAAAGACTGTTTCTATTTGACCTTGGCTCAGTTCTTAGTTATACTATCTTATTATTATTATGTTTATTTATTCTTTCTTTATTACTCTTGGATTCATTTTCTTAATTTCCTTATTTGCTCTTCCTCACCCTTGCTGCCACTCTCTCTCCTCAGTCTGCCTTCTGCGCTCTCCCTTCACACCTGCAAGCTGTTAGCAGTCCAGATATATTTGTCCAGCATTCACCCCAACATGATTTAAACACATCTCCTGTTCTCACTCTTTGCTGGTTCTTCCTGTTATTTCCCTTTACATTCCCACTGTTTTTTGTTGTTGTTCTGCTCTGGTTCCCTGTGCTCCTCGTCTTTTCATTTCAGAAAATGTTCATGACAGAAGGAACCCATCAACAGGACTCAGCTGGTTGGCACAATTCCCAGGCAGGATCTTGTAACTGTCAGACACAGTGAAAAAGACCCTGCAGTGCCTACGATGTGTGTGATAACAGTGTAGGACTGGCCTCCTCTTCTCCTTTCCCTGGGCTTGATGGAGTTGATGGAGGAGGTAGAATTGGACCATCAAGCTGCTCTGGCAGAAATGGCTGGTCAACGACCTTCACCTAAGCCAGCGGGTAAGAAGCGCTCCCAGCCTCTTACCCTTCACCCTCCTCCACAACTCCTGCAGCTCCTTCCTGGCCTCTGCCTCCAGTGTTTGCATTTTCAACCTCTGCTTTTCCGATTCCGTCATCCTCCCAATGCAGACGTGGAGGCATGCTGAAGAAGCATGCCTCCACAGCTTCTTCAGTGAGGCTGCCAGCTGCCCCCACAGCCTCTCGTTGTGTCTCTCACTGTGGAGCAAGGTTTTAAAGGTTTTAGCTAGCCCCAAAGCTAAAACCTTTAAAACCTGTTTCTTGCTGGTTTCTGAGGAAAGAAACCAGCAACATATCCAGCAGCTCCAGTCACTGACTCTCAGCCTGCTGCTGCAAAACCAACAGCAGCTTCTCCGTTGCACGTAGTCACAACCGAAGCTGCAGATTCCTCTTTGTGGGTCGTTCCATCAGTGCTGGCACCCTCCGGAGTTCAGGATCCTCCTTCGCCAGCGTTCTCCACAGTTCCTGCTCCGGCACATTAATATAAAATTGACTGGCATTTGTCCCAAACACTTGATTTGTTGCAAGCAGTTGTTATGTTTAGAGGGTAATTACTTTTCAGAGGATCAAGTTGGACATTTTTTTCCATTAAGAAAAATGTCATCTGAAAACTGTCTTTTGTATTTATTTAGGGTGTTACTCTGAAAAAAAAATGCTAGATAATCTCAACCATCTGTGTGACAAAGCATAGCAAAAAACATTAAATGTTAAAAATGTTAACCTTTGCCACCTTTAATAAAAAGAAGCACAAAACAAACTTTTCAACAGTTTTCAGTCAGGACACATCAATCTATAGCAATCTCTGGAAGATGGAAAAGGTCAAGGTAAAGCTGCAGTTCTTAGGCCATGCTGAGATAATGAGAGATCATCATCCAGTTTTAAACAAAGCTCAGGCTGGGTTGCAAAAATAATCACTGGTGCAACCAAAATTGCACCAGAACTGAATAGAAACAGAAAAGGCAGCAGCTGTTTTACCAGTCAATTGTCTGAGTAGAAACTGATGGGGAATTATGTTTAGATCAATGCAATTATAAGTATGAAAAGAAGGTTTCCCTGCAAGGTTGTTGCTACACCCAGGCCATGCACTATTTTTCTGTGTTTTCACACTGCAGAGGGAATCGTTTTCAGCTCACTGCTCCGTCCCAGAGGGCACCAGCCGCCAACAACACTTCAACAACGTTCAAAAGCCTCTCATCGAGAACTCCTTCCCCTAATTGTCCCTGCAATGCTTATCAATGCTGCCAATCCCAACTTGAGCGGAAAGAGAGAGCAATTTCCCCATTACGACGGGAGCAGAAAATGGAGGGGAGACAGGGGAGCCCGGTGTCTCCAGAGAGCAGCACAGATGGCTTCATCTCCAAGTTCAAAAACAGACAGGAGGGAAGGGGCCGAGGGACGCCACACACACTCACTTTTAATGTCCTTGTGTGCAGATATGCTGCAAAGGCAGAGCTGGAATTTATGCACTCTGATAACATGAAATCAATTAGAGTCTAACCTTCTTTTTGCATCCGGTTTCTTTAACGGCTGTAGCAAATGCAGAAGTAAAGGGTTCACTGACAACGCTGCTGTGAGCTGATTGACCTTCTGCCTCAGCAGCACTGTCTGTCTGAGTTCTATCTGCTCCATTCCAGCGGTGCTTCTGAAATGTTCAGAGCTCCTCTCACTAGAAATCTGAAATTAATTTGACTCAGGAACTCCACTTCTTCTGTAGGCAGAAGTCTGTCCAGGAATCTAGTGTCACTGTGGAGGCCTAGTTGGAGCAACAAATGATGTCCGGAAAACATTATAGTATCAGGATTCAATGATCTGCAGCAGCTCTGACCAGATTCAGGTTTAACGGCTCAGACAGACAGAAATTATGGGACCTGATGCTTAACAGGTCCTGGAGCTTAACGAGGGGTAATGACCTGAGGACTTATGCTAAGTTAGATTCATTCTTTGAACGACTTAATGTTTTGGTGTTATTAAAAATTAAAAATTTTTGGTTAATTTTGGTGTTGTTTGTGTAAATAATCTGTGTTTATTACTATTAATACCCCTTTTCTTGTTTGGTCAAGCTTGCTTTTGACCAGGGTATAAAAGCCAGCTACTTGCTGTCATTGTGTAATGATGTTGGTGGAAATGTGACGTGCAGTTCTTAAATAACTGCACGTTATTTAAGATCATCTCAAGTTCTTTTTGTAATGCCTCCTCTTAAACATTGAGCCTCAACGTGACACCAAGCTTTTGAGGTTTTGGTGGCAAAAGACGAGGATATCGGTAAACTGAAGCAAAATAGTTATGAGTTTCTCTCTGCTTGACTTGATGGACAACTTTGCATTTGGATGTTTCTGGTTTTGATGTGGTGCAGAAATAAATCAGTTAGTGTAAAACAGTTACAAAAATCTAGACTAGATTGCCCTGTTTAGTTAATTCCCCTCTCAGTGTTTGTGTGTCTTTGGAGGAGGAGAGGCAGCCAACACTGAACCCTCCCTTTATTATCAATGCAGTCATCTTTAAGAGTCTGCCGTCTGGCTCCACAAGGCTTATCATATCCTCATTGGCTTACACAATTACAGAAGACACACAAACATGCCAAGCCCCACATATAACCAATCTTATGGCTCTGCACTTGCAGGCACATAGGTATAAGGAGGCATTAAGAACTCCAGAGACCAACTGAACCTTCTTGAAGCAGCAGAGTGGTTTCCCAGGCCACTATAGCACAAGCATGCAGGCCTCTCAGACAAATACTTGACAAAAAAAAAAGCATCAACTGCTGACACAAACGGGATTAACCTTCTACTCTCTCTCTTTTCTGAGGTCAGGGCCAAAGATGTAACCCCAGATGGGCTGTTGGCCTGATTTTTTAATTTTGCTTTTATCTGAATGTAACTTTGCATAAATTCAACTGTACAAAGAAAGCTCCATGGTCAGAAGTGATCAATGTTAAAACTTTCAGAGCTGCTGTATTTGTTGATATTATTTATCAAAGACATCCTTCAACTGGAACAGCTTCACCGCATTGTCTGCTAGGCCTGCCTTTCCACCAACCACACACACAGAGAACACACACATCCTGCAGGTGTTTGGTTGCAGATAAGAGTCAAAACTGCCCCATGGTTCATGGAGGTGAGGCCGTGTTCTGCTGAGCTCTGCCCTCACCTCCTTTCTGGCATTTCCAAGTTGAGACCGTTCCACTGAGGACGGCAGAAGTGACAGCGCTTATCTGTGCGGTAGCTGAAGACCAGTCACAAAGCAGAGCCAGGGGGACTTGAACTTCTGGCCTGCATCCCAGTGACTTGGCTGCCTCGTCTGGAAGCAGGGTCACATATAAGCCAGTGGAACCACAAGTCTATCACTTCAATAGTAAGACTGAACACCCACCCCTGCTCTGAAACCATGCTCTGTCCTCTAAACCCTGCTCAGCTATGATATCTCTGTCTGAAATGCCAAACCTCACACCTCTCACTCCCCACCCCCAACACGCACACTCACAATCACATGAACAACACACTGACATTTCAGACTCTCTTCCTGCCATCAACACAACTGTTCTAGCAGTTGGTTCTTCCCAATAACAAACTGCAGAGTAGCTAGAGGGTGTGGATGAGGTAATGCTAAGGTAAGACTATAATAATGTAATAGTAATAATGTTGTCTCAACAACCAGAGGAATGGTCAAAATAAATGAATGAGTATGTTAAACTCTTCAAGCTTCGAAATCACTGGCAAACAGTGATTATAATATGTTTCAGTGGAGAAGTAAGATGCCTCGACAGAATCTTTCATACTTATTTGTCTCTGATGCACACAGCCAAAATGATACAAACATGTTCAAATAAATACATCCATAAAGAGTTATCAAGTGTCCAGAGAAGTTCTTAGTACTCACTTATTTACCAAGAGTATAACATACAAAGCTGTCACATTCGCTGAAACACCATTGGCACCAATCACAGACGTAAGTATTTTTAATATTTCCCCCTTTTGCTCTTCAGATCCTGGTGGAGTGTTGGTGGGCAGCCTATTGTTGATTCTTCTCTGAAGGTTGAATGATGATGAAACAAAGTTTATTGAAGAGTCTCCATCTGGCTGCTGTCATCTTATGTCCTGCCACAAAAGATCATCCCATACCATGATAGTGCCACCACTTTGTTTTACATTAGGGAAGGTTGTTAGCCAGTTGTATGCAGTGTCTTTTTTTCTCTCTCTGACAAGATACTTGGAATTAAGGCTTTTAAAATGTTCAAATATTAAGGCAATGGCAAGAGACCTTCCAAACTCAACGACATGCAGCTTATAACCAAAGATCAATGACCAAAACACCAGTAGAAACATGTTGACACTCAGGCTGGTTCATGTAATGCCATGAAATACTTCATCACTTTAGAAATAACTGCTGAAATCTTTCAATAAATATAATCTCTGTTTAAAATTGATACTCCCTTTACCTTTAGTTTGTCATATTTGTCAAATGCATGTTTCGTTTAACAGACTTAATGTTCCAAGAAAATTTATTTTAAATCTTAAAAATTTGGCTTGACTGTTTGAGTAGTCATGGTTCTTCCTGTTATAGAAAGACCTTGGATGTATTGAAACTATACATCTTAAGCCCTGAGAGACAAGCTGTCTTGTGATTATTGATATGTGGGGAAACATGTCAACCTAAGCAAATTTCCTGCAACTAATTGTGTTTGAATGAAGCTTATTTGTATTTAGAGATACGGCTGTAGCTAACAGGTGAACTTGGCACCTCCAGGCATCTGGAAATGTGACCCAGTGATGAACCAGACTTATGGAGGTACCACAATTCCTGGTGTTTTGAATCTTGTCTATGGATTTTAGTCTCACTAAATATCAGACAGATAACACTGTGTCTTTTTAAAAAGCATTCAATAAACTGTTTTGTAATATTCTGGCCAGTCCACTGGCCTGAATATAAATAGACATAAACACGAACTTTTCTGAGACATGAATTTGCTTTAAAGCATGTGACTATTTTTTTCCTAAAGCACAGTGTATAAAAGCAGGGGAGTCAGAGGCACATTTTTTTTTTTTTTTTTTTGCATCTGCTTCTCATTAAAGCTTGCTAATAAACAGACCTGTGGTTCCACCTGGTCTGGTGGGGTGAGAAGGGGAGAACATTAGGAGGGTTTGGCCTTTTCTAGTTCACCTATCATACCAACTGTCTCTAGACAAATCCCCAGACATTAATATGACACAATTTTTCCTGATCTTCATCAAGGTTTTGCATCGAGTCTGGCTGTTGATGACTGTGACTTTAGAATACAGAAGAAGATTTCACCTGCAGATGAGGATATAAATACATCGAGAAATGTTGATGTATTGCTTAAGTGTGCTAAGTTTATCAATGAAACAGTAATTTAAGACAAAAGTTAGTAGATGATGCATTTGTTTGGACTGAGGTTTTGCAGCAGGAAAGTCCTTTTATTGAATCCTGGCTGAAGGTCTTTCTGAGTGGAGATTGCACATTCTTCCAGTTGATCCAGGTTTGTGTCTCTACAAAGGAGAGCGACTGAGATTGCAACAGACTACAATCTCTCCACACTAAAAGAAGTGTGATGTACGCTGCATGGAAAACAGAAGCTCAAATGGAGGCAGACATAAGACATGTCCAGGTGGACATGTGCAGCCCAGAAAGTTGAAAGTGCTTTGCATCCACATGGTCTCCAACAGATCTAGTAAAGCAAGTACCTTATTTTCCGGACTAAAAGTCGCAATTTTTTTTTCATAGTTTGGCCGGGGGTGCGACTTATACTCCGGAGCGACTTGTTTGTGCAAATGAACACATCATTATGTCATATCATATGTTATTTTAACATTAAACCGCAAGAGGGCGCTCTAGGCCGGTGTTATTCTACTTTCGGAGTTAGCAGAGTTGTTTACAAGCGACACCAAGGACGAAGATTTCATTGCGTTTAGAGATTTGGTTTGGTAAACTTAGCATGTTATTTATGCTATAGTTATCTGAATAACTCTTAATATGTTATGCTAACATACCAGACACATGTTTGTCATGTAACGTTAGCATACCATACAATTATTCAGCCTGTTGTTGCCTCTGTTCTATTTTTATTGCCTTTCAAGATGACATGTCTGTTCTTGGTGTTGGATTTCATCAAATAAATTTCCCTCAAAAATGCGACTTATACTCCGGTGCGACTTATAGTCCGGTAAGTACGGTACAAGCGTCACACCGTACAGACAGAACACACTGTCTCTCTATCCAGACGTCTTTGTTAATATCAGACTTTAGCTCTGGTTTTGACTCCATGTGAGTGACGTTGTGCACTCAAACTAAGGTGAGTGTGTTATTGGGAGGGTGGGGAGGTGGGTAGCAGGCGGTGTTAAGTCAAGCAGGAACCCTCAATGTTGCTAATTTATTTACAGATTTAATTAGATGGATAGAGCCCTCACTGATATGAGAAAGAGGAGAGATGTTGCCAGCGTTACAGCACTTTAATTATGGTAGCAGGCTCCTGATCCCTGCGCTCTGCTGTCTGGGGAGCCAGTTAATTAAAATCCTCATTATTTTACTTTTAATTAGTTCCCCCCTCTTTTGTTTCCTTTCACCATATGGCCATGTTCCGTGGTCAAATTAACGTAATTGAGCTAATTAAGCCGATCACTTTAATTATTCAAAGCGTTCCGATTGGCCAGGAGAACTTTTCTCTCTCCCCTCACTGACATTCCTGAATGAGGCTTTGAGTTGAAAAGTCGCCCTCTTTGTCATCTGCTGTGAATTATTGCTGCAATAGCTCAGTTCCTCCATGTTCCTGGACTGTCTCATGTTTCACTACCACACAATAAGGGGTATGCAATGCAGCTTTGCGGCTCTCAGGGTGTTCAAAGAAGATTCTGAAATATCTGGAACATTTAACACATTACAGTGTTTGCTTCAGCAGTCATCTGGCACTTTAGAATTTTAAGTTTCAAATAGCTGCAGCAGCTTAAGAAGCTTTTTGAAGGGTTGTCAACACAGTAAAGATCTTTCAGCAGCATGCTACCAGCCGGATGATGTTTTGAGAGGATGTTGGGGAGAGTGCAGTGCCTGAGGATGGATGATGCCTGTCTGTCAGCATTCTTCTAGGGCTAAAAAAAAAAAACACTTGTGAAGTGTTCTTTGATTTCATCATTTCTTCTTTGTTTTAAGGGATGTATCTGACTGCAGGGCCCATTAGCTCTTCATTCATTCTTTTCTCTCTTTTCCCAGTACCTAAACCTAATTTTAAACTTGACACCTACTTCTAATAATAACAGTTAAATTCTATATTTCTTATTAAGCTCCATACAGCTATGAACTGCAACAGATAATGGATAGGAAGGAATGCCATGTTTGAGCCAGAAGAGACTGTGAAGCCTCTGGTAAGAAAGCATTCACTGCAGACTCTGCATTCAGTCTCAGACTATATTTCCCAAAAGAAGGGATATGATCCAGTTTAGGGATGATATCTGTGATTTGCTCCAGTGCAATTACGCAATGTATTTACCACCAAAATATTCATGAGGGAGATCCTCAGACAACAAGCTTTGGACTTCTCTGGATTGTTCACAGGATGAAGCTGGAAAAAATCGTCGTACATCATCAAATATATCTTGTTGATTTAACTCTGCTGAATTTGCTGTGCAACATAACTGCTATGTGGACATTCAGAGGGTCAGTCTATCTAAATCTGATTAAAGGTTCCCCAAATCTAGTCATGTTTTTTCTTAAAGCGGTAGTATCATGTAAAATTGACTTTTGTGAGCTTTATGTTATGTTCTTCCCTCATCCTTTAATCTCCCAGCAGCCATGTGGGGCACCTAAGTGCTTGCTCTCACCAAGCATTGCTTTTTCCACACCGCTCCTTCTCAGAGCTGCTACCGCAAGCCGAGTTTCCGCTCTACAAAGGTTTCCCCACATAGCTCCTTCAGAATAGCCAGCAGCAATTGGTAACACCTGGTGGAGCTGCTGAGCTCATAACATAAACTACTTCTAAAAAATGTTGTCTTCAAGAGCTACAAGGAAAATAAGTCATTTTCACCTGCTCAACAATAAACTTAGGATGCAATATTTTAATAAATCAAAATAGTCCCAATTTTTGGGTTGGTAATCTCGGACCAAAATCTGAAAATGAAATTTGCATGTTTGTCTCATTAAAAGAAACAGATTCATCTTGAAATTTTTTTAGGATTTCTGTATAAAAAAACATTTGTGAATTCTCATCACAACAAGATTTGGATAAAAATGTCTGCTGTATTTGGTCAAGTTTAGTAAAATAATTGAACACAGATTTGGGTGAATTAAAGTCTGATTAAGAGTAAAAATCAATGGTTAAATGTGGACAGATTTACTATGAACAGATGAATATTGTATTGTACCTAATTGTTATTTGTCTCTTGTAATTTTGTCCTAACAAAATAATTACTACCTCTATCAACCATCAATTTATCCCATTCTTAAATTGCACTCAGGGCCCATACAAAATCAGCCCTGGGGCCACACTGTGGACACCCCTGATGTAGACTAACCAAACTGGCTGCCCTCTAACAGTTTGTTCTTGACCTCTGAATCTTTAGTGTTTCCCAAGAGAAGAATAATAATGTAAAACAAATCTGGAAGGAATTTGTTTACTTGCAGTAACATTTCTCAGTCTCTGCTACTGTAGGGGACCTCAGTGGTGACCTCAGTGGTGACCTGTGAGTCTTACATTTAGAAGTTGGCATTCCTGCAAGCTTACCTTTTATACAAGATAGCACAATAAAACTTACAGACCACTGATTTTAATTATATAAACACAACAAACGTTCAGATTAAAGACCTTATGTTGAAAATTTCACTTTGGGATTTTTTTTTCTTGGGACATTTGTTAATCAAAGTTTCTTTTTTACAATTTAATTTACGCTTAGTGACAAACCAATCACAGAGGTGCTGTCATCTCACACAAAGGAAGGCAGAGATGTTGGCTCTTCGTCTCAGGAAGGTCTAGCATAAAAAAGGAAGCTTTGCTGGTCTTCTTCTTCTTCATCATAAGCACATAAAAATACCCCGGCATCTTCTCAAGTCTTCACACGGTGTGAGGTGAAGGAGCTTCGGCAATTACACTCGTGCATGTGTTAATATGATTAATTAGCATGAATAAACACTTTCCTATGACACAGGCTACATGGTGAACCACACACCTGCAGAAGCTCTGATAAAAGACAACGCCTCATGGCAGAGAGCTTTTTCTTGAGACCTGCTAATTGGCATGTGAAAACGGTCGGGCTAATTAGGAGAAGGCAGATGATGCTTGATTAGTTTGAATGCAAAGTGTAACTTGTGGTGCGTTGGGACTCAGGAGTGTGCCGAGGTTGTATTTTTTTCACCATCGCGATACAAAGATAATTGTAATTGTGATAATTTGCATACGTTAATGAATTTGCGTGACGCTTCTTGATCAGACGTGGAATAAATAATTGATGCAGCATCAGCCTAGACCATGACAAGTGGGACGGTTTGAAATAGCTAAGCGCATTAAAAGGGAAGTTTGATGGCAAGCAGCACACCCAGGCAAGGTGTGAAAGTAGAGCAGATGCTATCGCGTGGTTTCCTGCACGCAGCGTGCTCTACCGCCGCTATCACAAAGATTAAGGCGCCACCTCGGATGGTATGCTGGGCCTTTAACGTTTGCACGCAGCATTAGAAAGGCACGAAGCTGAATTAGGTGCAGCTCTTGGAAATCATTTTCAGAAGCCATGCAGAGTGGCACAAACCAAAAGGCGCTGTGCGACCAACCAAGCCGGGCTGTGTGGGAGCTCTAATTGAAACAAGATAAAAAGTAAATACATCAGATTGTTTCAAATGCCCTGGCTGTTGGGGAGGGGGGCAGGGTTGGGGGCCCTCCTCTTTAATTAGCCCCTTTCAGATTAGGCTTTATTAGAGGCAGCCAGCCAGTCAGCCACACAGCATATGCCCCAAGATCAAGCTCCCAGGAGCTCCAGTAGCACAGATACAGGGCTCATGCTTAATTGTTTCTGTAAATGGTCAGAGCTCAAGACCCCTAAATCCATTCCTCAGGGTAATCAGGCATGTTTTCACCATACAGGGCTAAAGAGGGCGAGAGAGAGAGAGGGAAAGAAACATCCACCATGCCAGGTACCAAGCAACACAATGGGGCACTAATGCCCCAATGACCTCAGGTCGCTTTGTGACATGTTACAGGAAAATTGTTTTAATAGGATTTTTGTTTTCATACCCACAGAGCCCACCCCACCACCCATAAACACATTACACAGGCATCTGATAGAGAAACTGTACAGAAGGAAAACAGTAAAACCATCGCAGGAATATTGCACATCTTTGTGCAGTCTGAGGCATGGATGAGCCGTTTATGGCGAGTACAGCCCTGGATTACATCATTTTATCGCTCCCTACAACTGATCACTGTCAGTTACACAAATCATTCTCAGTGCTTGGATCTCATGACCAGCTAGAAAGATTAAAAAAACAAAATAAAAATAAACGAACAAAGGAGGAATAATATGACATGGCAAATGTAGTTCCGTCACTTTCTGTAAGTTCACAGCAGTCCATCACACTTCTACAGTGATGTCTTTTGTTCCCTCTGCAGTTTTATACAGCTTTTCTGAGTCACCATTTTCCTCCAGCTTTGTTCAGTCTTGAAGGAGACTTTTTGCCACTGCAGCCCCCACATAGTCTCAAGTCTTTACACAGACCACTTTGCCATTGAGTGTTAACAGAATGGAGATGCTGTTCTATAGAAAACCTCTGAAATAGCGAGGGAGAAGACCTCTTACAGGAGAAAGTGGAGCCTTGCTGGGAAAAGTGAGACTGGAGGAGGAGAGTAATGAGGCTCCCCAACAACAAGTACAACAGCAACAGTAGCAGTGGACGAAGGAATACATGGAGGGAAGGAGAAAGCTGAGAAGGGAAGGAGATGAGGTCGCTCTGGATTCTTCCCACTTAGCATACCTGGAGATGGGACAGGACAAGGAGGAATGGGTCACAAAAGGCATCAGCTCTCTGATTGGATACAGTCATCTTTACTTAAGCAAGACGAATTCAATCACACATAACAGAAAAAGTAAAAATGTGATCCAAAACTATTTAAAGCTTAAGATGGCAGAAAACAAACATTTTTTTTCCCACCAAAAGAAGCTTCCAAGAACATCCATACAAAAGGGTTTCATAACAAACTAATGGTATTAACTGAATATTACTTCTGTCTTTAAAGGTCAAGTAGTCGCTTCACCAGTTTGGACTCTCAGAAACAATTTCATCCCTCCATTCTTTGACTTGATAAACAAACCATTTGGTGCCCATGTGTTTAAACAAAAATGGTTCACTGTATTTTCCAGGTCATTGGACTTAATGAAATATGGCCGCTGATTAAAACCAAATGAGGGGCACATGATTGATACAAAAGTCATGTGGTAGGTTTTAATACAAGAAAGAGGCCAGTGCTCCATAACCAAACCTGCAAAGGAGCAAAATGGCAACGAGGACAAAATGCAGCCCAGTGGTCCACATAAACACTTTGCTTTAGATAAATGGCTCCTGCCAGAATGCCGCAACATTGTGAGATCAGTACTGGAACCAGTTAGCAGAACAACACTGCATCAGGTCAGGATGGAGCACCATCTTTCGTTGTGTTAACATATTTTATTTGAACTAGTGTTAGAGGTTAGGGATGATGTTTCTTTGTAAAATATAAAGAATGAATGTGTGAAAAAACTATTCATTCAGTGCCAAACTATGTTCCTTGATGTATTTTCCAAACTCAAGTAAAAGTTAGTTTTTCTTTCATGGTCAGTGTTAAAACTTGCATCTGACAGACTTCTTTCCCACTGGCGTTAACTTTATGTTGGTTAGTTTTCTCTTGCTGCCTGGCTCTGAAGAATCATCTCAGTAACCCTTTTATTTACCTTCTGGTCCGTCAGCACTGAGCTGCTCTGAAGTGGGGCCAGGTGGCTGTTTTGCAAAGCAGCACTGGGCCTGTCATGTTCGCAGAAGATTGTACCGTTGATGTAATGGAAGCGATCCCCGGGAATTAGTCTGTTTCTACAGGTGGCACAGCTGAAACACTGCAAGGGTGTATGGGGGGAAAGGAACAGAGTCTGAATGAATAATAATAAAGTCAATAAATGAATCAGAAAAAAACAAAAAAACAAAAAAAAGGAAACAGCTGGTCTGCAAAGTCAGCCAAGGTGAAGCAGAATAAACCAGAAGGCTCAACGTCACGTAAAATACAACAATAAGTCTGACCGCTGGAAGGACTAAGGGAAGGAAAAAAGAAATACCGTTCCTTCTGTGTTCACACTAAACATGTCTTCCACGTAACAGGAATCAGAGTGAGATGCAGATTAGGGATTTACCTTGATGTGATAAACATTCCCCTGTGCCCTCATCACCATCTCGTTTGCTGGGATGGACTGACCACAGGCGCTGCACGCCCCAAACAGCCTGGAACACACAAACACACCACTTTGCTTCACTGTACGACTACTGAAACAAACAGGCAGCACCGTCTCCTCTGCCTCCTGCTCCTTCTTCTCACTTGATGTAGTCAGTGCGACACAGAATCATGCCCCCTTTGCTGTAGCAGGTGGTGCCGATGTCCCCCAGCTGGGCCTGGCAGCAGGAACATTTAAGGCAGCGTGTGTGCCAGTAGCGCTCCATGGAGAAAAGCAGGAAGCGGTCTGCGATTTTCCCCCCGCATCCAGCACACGACCTGGGAGCTGGTGGGACACTTGGCGCCTGGCTGTTCACCATCTTGACGGGGCCCTTGGGCTCCTGGAAGAGTTCAGACACGTTGATGACTCTATTAGGTTTACTTTAAGATTAAACTGAAAATACATACAGTAAGCTCATCTTCCTGTGAGAACTGTTTTATTACAAGTTATCATAACTTGCAAGGATGACTGGTAGGGATTTCTTAAGATTAATGGCAGCAAGGATTTAACCTTTAACCTTAAAAGCATTCCAAATGACTGATGTTGCTCCAGTGCGAGACTGATTTAAACTTCACAAACTGATTCAGCTTTTAATACTTAACATAATGCCAATCAGTAAATGGACAAATGCAACACAAGAAATAGCTATGAACCAAAATGTATTATTAACAAACCAAACCGGAGAAGCGGGTTTTGCCCGTGTTTATGACCAGATAATGGAGGGTTTTTTGTTCCCAACAGTATGTAGCTTTGAAATGTGTGGAAATGTCAAAGTTTAAAAGGAGCGCGAGCTCGTAGAAGAAGCTGCACGCTGGAATGCGCGCGAGGACTGAAAACAAGAAAGAGCCGCGTTACCTTATTAGGACAAAGCGTTTCCTTCTTCCGTCACAACTTTACAGAAACTGGAAAAGTGTTGAGAGAACCTTTGGCACGGTCACTGGTTTGTTGCTTTAAGATTCCACGTCCACAACTGTACCCACAGACTTCCATATAAAAAATGAATAAAAGGACAAAATATATCAACGAAAACCACGACAGCTTTGAGAACAGGATGACGCGGTGATGGTTCTGCTGCTTCTCTCCGTGGCATCCAGCTCTGCGGATTCAGAAGTGGATGGAACGAGGCGGAGGAGCCATGCCGCGGCTGCTCTCCTCTCTTCTTCTCTTGCAGCTGCCTGTCTTCAACAAGCCGTCCTCTTTCCACGCATCTGACAGCTACTCTATTCATCAAATTGCGCAAGGGGCCTTTAAATGACCAGATAGGAGAGGACAGCCTACAGAATGAAAGCTGCAGCCAATCAGAAAGCAAGAGGCGTGTCTCCAATCAAGATGATTTGTAGGTTTATAGTAGACGTTTAATATGAACTTTATATCTCTTAAACTTGGCTACATGACTTTAGTGAGACTCAGTAAACATCTATTAAATATTATCTAAAGGAGAGGATAATATTCAAAAACACGATGGAAAGTTGTTTGAATCGTTCCAGTTTAAAACAACTATTACATCAGTGAAACATTTAGGTCTAATTTTATTGCAGTTGTTTTAACAGGAGAAGGAAATGTTATTTTTCCACCACACTCAGCAGTACTTATCTGACCTTTATCCTCTGTTTGACTACAAAGCTAATATAAAGAGAACAATCACTAGTTACTTGCAAAGCATTATTTACAAATAGCATTTCTTTCTTTTCTTTGACTTGCTGGGTTTTGTGAGGCACCCAGTGCAATGCATCTGAAACATAACAAATTGTCTTTTCATGAAACATGTGAATTGTTATGGCATTTATGGGGCTTAATGCCATTTTAATAGATAAGCGTTTTTAAGTGTCTTCTTCTTGAGGTCTAACTATGCTTTTGGTTTTCATTTCCTCAGCTCTGGAATCAACTCCCTGAAAACACGATACATGCAAACTGTTCATTCCTTAGCAGCAGAACTGAAAACATCGCTTTCCAGTAAATATCAAATATAATTTTATCAGTTTATTTTTATCATATTGTAGGTTTTAATTTCAAAGCAACACTGAACACTGATTGCTTTGAAAAACTGTATATCACTTTTCATAAAAATTAGCTGCAAAACAACCAAATTTGGCTGGCTTATTATTATAAAAACTTGTGCATTTGTCTTAAATGAGTATGTGGAACAGATTTTAACACTTTTATCTCCTAATTTTTAAAAGTTTCTTGAATGCGTGGGCATATTCAGAAATAGGGATGGGGCAGAACTCCACTTTAATAAGTGATCAGTGCTGGTCACTTACTAAAATGGACCAAGCTGGTCCACACAGTTTGGCTGTCAGAAGGGGCCAAAAACCACACAACTAGCAATAGATCATGCAAAGCAAAGTATAGAATCACTAAACAAGCTACCATCCATTTTTGTGATACAGAGAAAATCCACAGATGTAATTGCAGCTTCGTTACAGCAGTGTTAACTAATAAACATTTTTATTTCAATAATTTCTTCTATAATATGTATGAAAGCGTATTAAGGCCAGGTTGTGGGAATTTTTGTTTAATTATGAGAACATAGTCTATTAGCAAAATAAAGAAAATTTTACCTAATATAATGATCTTATTCTCATGTTTTTCACAGCAGTAACAACCTAGCCTGGCCCTAATATTTTGTCATAGAGTAAACCTGAATTCAGAGTCCAAAGAAACAGAAGTAAAACATGCTTGTCAAACCAGATGATGCCCTGGTTTGACAATAGAAGGTGCTGAAGTGTTACAGTTCCCCATTGTTGCCTCTACATGGGAGTGAACATTCCCAATAAAACAATCCCACATCCAGAGTATCATAATGACAAAGGCATGCTGAGTTAAAGAAAAACTCCCTGTTAATACCTAGAAACCTCCAACAGAACCAGAACAATGGCGTGTGCTCATCTGTGTCAACCTGGTGCACTGCATCAGTGTTTTATGTATGATATGGAGGCCAAAGTGCCAAATTACAATAAAAATAAATACCTTTTATTTGTGTATTTACTGTAATTCAGCACTTTTCACACTCTTTACTATGATTCCACCTGAATTAGTGGTTTATGTGTCAGCTTAATGAGGCCCCTGTCTGTGTGGCTGCTTATAGTACCGGCTAGTCATCACTGCCAGTCTGCATTTCTGTTTTTCTCTACCATTAACGAACAATATGAGTTCAAATGTTAGTTTAAATGTACTCAACTAAAATGTGAATATGATTTTGATCTTAATTGTGCTATTTATTAAACTCATGGTGAGATTTGTGAACATGTATTGGACTTTGTGGCTTTTGGACTTACTCTCAATGTTGATTGTCATCCAAACATGTTATCTTAACAGACAATATAATGTTTGGGCTGGATCAAATAAGTAAAGATGAAGAGTAGGCTACATAATAAATAAATAGCCTTAAAATGGAAAATGTTCAAGAAAAGCCCATTGCTATTCAATATGGAAACTGGATAAAAAAGAAGTTACTTTACTGTAATAATGCATAGTCGTTTGATTTTCATGCAGATATGTTTGTTATGTGGTTAGTTGACTGTTCACTGGGTGAGAAGTTCACACAACCTGCTCAAACAATTCTAACATGTTTGTTTGGCTTAGGCTGAGGCCAAACACAGTAAACTCCTGTCTCACTTGCTGACTTCAGTCTTCATCCACTTTCAGTCTACCAGATTGTATCCAGGAAAAACTTTCCACAGAGTGTCCCTATAAATTCCAGCCATGTTTTATTGAGCTGTGAGAGGAACTCGTATAGAAAGACCCCAATCCTAACGCCTAGTCAAAGTCAGGACCTTTCTGCCACAGGTCAACTGGTGCACTGCCTCCACATTTCTCCCTACTTAAAGGGGCAGAACTTTGTGTCTTCCAAGCACACAGAGACATTTAATAGCACATTCAAGTAACTATGTTACATTCATTCTGAGGAGAAGCTAGGTCCATCCTGTTGTTTTAAGTTGAATGGTTGCCATGGGGATTAAAATACTTCAGATTTGCATGAAAGAATCAAGGCAACACTCCAGGCTTATTTTTTTTTTATGGGGGAATAACATGAAGTGATGTAAAGGTAAAAAAAAAAAAAAAGTTGATTTTACATAACATTGGCCCTTAAAATGGCTAAAATCACACACAAGGGTTACATCAATGAGAAACAAATCTTCTATTTGCTTGTTGCTAGACTGCAAAATTATCTTCCTTTTGTTTACATCAGACATGCAGTCTAAATATTTTTCCTAGCATCTGCTGTTTCTGTCCTCAGGAGACAATGACTTGGTCTTCCTATCATCATGCCCAGAGTATCAGTAAAATTCACTTAGTCATGGTCTCTGATGACTACTTCTCTTTGATTTTTCCTTCCATGTGTTGCTATGTGAACCTTATAGACATCACCCTGTAGCAGAGATGCTGTAGAGTAACAGCTTTAGATTTGGCAAAGTTAGTTTAGTAAGACCAAATTGTAGTATTGTGACTTAAGAGTTCAGGATTGATTGTTGTGAAATTATTGGGGAAAAAGAAAAAGGATGATACAAGTCACAGCTCTCTGGCTGAGATGAGGCTTTACTTCACTGAAACCAACATGGCATCAGCTTAGTCTCTACTTCAGAAATTAGGGCTACAGAAAAACACAAAAACAACAACAACAAAAAAAAACACACCCTTGAATTCACCAAACTCCTGGAGAACTAGTCTCAACCAAGAAGTTTCACAATTTAGCTGTTTTGGTCAGGCACAGAGAAATTAATAATTTAACAAAAATTAATAACTACTTTAGATCCCAAAATACAAGTCATGAGAAGCAACTACAGTAATAAACAGAGCAGATTGTTTTGGTATTTTCTCCCAACAGAACCTAAAAGTCTTAGAAACCTTCAAAGATTTCTAAGACAGAATCCATCTATGGATGGTATGCAAACACATCCATGGATATAATGAAGATAGAAAGAAAAACAGCTGGTTTTGACTCTAGTCATACAAGAACTGTGTTTTGTGTTTTTACTATGGTCTTCTTAGATATAGGCTACTTAAGAATTGAGCTGAGATGGAGAAACTCTACAGAAACCTTTCGTTCTTCACTGGTCAGAGCTTTATGGGATAGAGGCAATGAGAAAAGCTGTTGAAGAAAACTAAGATCAAGGGTGGACTAGAGATTCCCTTCAAGCCATCTGGGAGACTCCAAAGTCAAGTGGAACAGATTTAATGATGAGGATAGGAGAGCCAGTAATTTAAAAAAAATAGTACTGTACACTCAGCCGCATTTGACTAAATGTTATTTTGAACTCATAACATTCCACAAAAGCTGTTGGGAAAAAAATATTAAAAACTTGTATTGTAGGAATCATTTAATGACATTTTGGAAAGACAGGCTTACCAAATGATCAGAAGGGTGACATCCAGTAGTTAAATTCCTGAAGTCTCCATTAAGAAAATGCTCACAAGGAAAAGCTTAACATTCAAAAACAATCCAAGATCGGGGCGATTACTTCTGACATGAAACCGTTGTTAGTAAAACTGTAAAAGTTCTGTTCTTAAAAATTGTATTGTCACTGTTGTTTAAAACCCTGGGAAGGTCAATGACGCGGATTAAAAAACTAATCTGATCTGCTAAGTGCTATGTAAAAAAGAAGATATTCAACAATTTCTGTAAGAATTAAATAAAGGGATTCGATTGTTTTCTGAAGTGTTTTGTGGACCAGAACCAGGGCTTCTGAGGCAGCAGCTGAACCACGGAGACGCACCGCCTGCTCTGCTCAGTCTATCGGTACAGCGTCTCATCACATCTACAATCACGGCTGATTCTGGCTTTGGGAACAAGGACAGGACTGTGAAGTCAGCTCAGCCAGTCCAGATCATCATCTTCATCATCTTCACCGAACAGAGGTGCCGGCGGCGGACGGCCCTTTAAGCTCTGGACAAAATAAAGAAGGAAACACTCCTGTGAGCCTTAGAAACATTAAAGACAAAAGGTTGAGAAGATCTGTCCTTCCCGACCATGTCATCCTCCTCTTCCTCTGCAGAAGCAGGAGGCTTGGCAGGAGGCGTGCTCTGGAAAAAGGATTCTTCTCCATTTTTTTGTCCTGATCCTCCAGTCAGACTGAGAGAACAGCAGAGAGAGGGTGAGACAGAACACTTCACCTGGATAAAAGGAACTTGGAGAACAATTAGCTCTGTGAGAGTCAGTTAACAACAGGAGGAAAGACAGAACCAGCTGAAGTCAGAGGATTTCCTCAAACTGGGGATGAAGAAATCTGGGCTTTTAATGGGCCCAGATTTAAATGATTTGTGTGGAAAATTCTTCTTCCAAATTTGAATGATTAGAGAAAACAAGAGTTGCAATGAATTTTAGAATCACAAAAATGAATAGACAAAGACATTTATATCCAGAAATAATCAATTTTCTTTTGTTCCAGCTTTATTGCAAATTGTTTTAGCTCTTCCCTCAAATTTCTCCATACATTTACCCTGCTAAGACAACCTGGTTATGGCAGAATTTGTAGTTTTTGGCAAGTTTATTAAAAATAGAAAGCCAAGACGTCCCATTTGTAGAGGTAATTTAGTCATTTCCACTGATCATCCTTGTGATGTCTCTGTAGCTTAAATGGACTCCACCTCTGGTCAATTTGGAATGACTCAGACAAGTCCATATGAAGTCCCACAGTTAACAGTGCAGATCAGAGGTCAAACACCTAGCATAAAGTCAGAGGAACTGTCTCTAGATCTCAGGGACAGGATGATCTTGAGGCACAAATCTCAAGATCTAGAAACATTTCTGCTGCTCTGGACATTGCGTCCAGAGCAGCAGATGGCTCAGCGGCCTCCACCATTGGTCAGCAGAAGATGTTTGGAAGCAGCAGGAGTCTTGGAGCTGACCGAACTGAATGATCGGGAGGTAGGGCTTTAGTAAGGGAGGAGACCAAGACCTGATGGTGTTGGTCTCCATCAGCTATTAAAGCTGCAGGGATCCTCTGTGGAGAGAGGAGAACCTTCCAGAAGGAAAACCAGGTGAATTAAAGTACTAAGGTTAATAAGTGATCATAGACGGCTTTTATCAGAGGCCTCAGGTAAGGTAAGGGTATGTATGACCCTTGACCTATAGGTTACTTCAGGATAAGTAATCTAACTTTGCTGTTTATTCAGGAAGTCACTGGATTGTAAATGAGCACATGCCATGATCTTTTGGGCATTATGGGTGATGAAGGTTTTCGGAGAAGACCCAAACAAACACATTCCCTCTAGTTTAGTAGAGAGGTTTTCTGATTTCACTTTCACTACAGCATTGTAAATCTGGACCTAGAAGGATTATAGCTTTACTATACGTCTCAGCTACATAGTGTCTGTGTGTGTATTTATTACCTCCATCTCTATCTTAGTGAGACCCAGCATCCTCTAACTAGTCCATGGTTTTCCATAAATTACTTAGACTAGGCCCTTGGTAATGTAGGACTTCTGGCCGTAGAGATCAGACAATGCCACCAGAACTCACCTTGTGTTGTTTGCAGAGCTGTTCTGTTCAACAGCTGGAGGTGGAGGTGGGTTAGTTGGGGGTCCAAATGCTTTCGGAGAAGCAGCAGGTGTTTCTCTGACCTGATCTCTGTCTTCCACCTCACTGCTCACTGCAGCCTCCTCATCTTCCTCAAGTAGAGGGCTCTCACCTGGTCTAGTATCAGCACCCACACACTGGTTCACCTCTGATTCTTTAGTACATGACTCAGAGGTAGCCAGCTGCTCCTGGTGCTGCTGGGTTGCAGGTTCAGCTGGTTCTGGACACTGGGACGCAGGCTCAGTACTGGAAGCTAATTGGAGGTCAGGAATGTCCGGAGTCTCTGAGTCCTCCGCCTCGCTGGACATCTCAGATGTAAATACTGGCTCTGGTTTCACCTTCTGAACCAACTGGGCCTCGTTGACTTGGTCATGAGCTGCATTGGCCACATGTTCCTCCTCTACAGTCTCTGCCTCTTTCACTTCCTGTTCCCCGTTCACATGGACATGAGATAAGTGCTCCAGTGGCTTTCCATCCTCCCCTTCACCGCCTTTATCGTCCTCTTCCTTGTTATCTAGTTTCAGAGAGGAGCGATCCGCGCCACTGAGCAGCTGCAGCGTTACATTCTGAAAAAACCATTATGAAGGAAAGGTTTCACTCATACAATAAGTACAATTGGTTATCCCTCGAGTCTTTATGAGTTGACAGATTAGGTCAACATGACAACATGTTTGGAAACTACTGCTTTAGGCAGTTTGCTCTGAAATATGAGACATCTGTATGGATCTTTTTGTTCTTAAATTTGTTAAGCGGTCATAGCTTGACCCTGTTAGGTCTGACGCTGTGATTCGTTCTTCTTCTACTTCTTGTTTAATGGCGGTTGGCAAACAACTTAATAGAGTATTACTGCCACCAAGTGGTAAGGATTGTGAACTGGGGTTGGGGATTTTTCACATTATTTATCGTTTGTTGTGAAAATATTTATAACAATTTAGATTTCACTTTCAATAATTTTTCATTAATGCTGCAGTATGTAACATTTATAAAAAAATATTTAATGTTACATATTAGCTGAACCTTTCACTATGTTATGATAGTATAGCATGAAACAGTCAATCCAACAACATTCTGTCATGACATGGTGACCATTTTAACAAATATGTAAAAGAAACCTTTATAAAAGTAACATTCTGCAGTTTTAATGTTAAAAAAAAACATAGACATCAAAAATGTTTTTTTACTTTTTTTTCCACTGTTTGTTCCACAAGAGCATCAGTAAATAGTGAATCTGAAAATATGATTCAATGTAGTTTAGTGATATAAATGACACTTCTTTAACTGGCTTTGTGAAGAAGCCAGTTTAAAATGGGAATGTTTCATTCCACCATCACTTTACACCAACAGAAAATCTTTGTTAGTAGATAAAGGTTTACCTTAATAGTGGTGACGATGATCCCCAGCACAACCTGGCCACTGTAGGACTCACTGAGGTCAAACTCTGCTCTGAGGGAGTGAAACACTCCATTCATCACTCGCTTTACCTGCAGCAACACAAACTTCATGCTCAGGTCCATAACCTGACAATTCAAAATACTTCAACTCACAGACCTTCTTCTAAATAAATAAAGTATCCTGTATATGGCTGTGTTCCCGCTGACCACACAATTGCACAAACTGGAATTACGGAACTGAGTTTGCTTAATAGGAAACATGCCAATTTCAAGAAAACTCAAATTTTAATTCCATATTTTTGCGCCAATAAAGGAGTGGTTTCTCCAGCTTGTGTGCTTCACAAAACTGCAATTAGAGCATTTGTTTTTTTCTATCCAGCAGCAATGCACTTATTTACAGGAACTTACCTACATGGCTCCACAAGAGAGCTCACTACAGAAGTGCTTAACTGACACAACTTGGAAATAAATTTCAGAGCAGCATCTCCCTATAATCAGGCAGGTTTTACATCACTTTCCAACACGAAGTGAAATGTAGATATATATCTCATGAGAGTTTACATCCGTCTGATTCATAATTTTTAATGACGCATCACATGAACAGACTTATTCACATGTGATTTTAATTGCATTTCATGTGTAATGGAAATGCTACATTTCTATTACACATGAAATGGAAAATAAAAAAGCAAAATTGTGTTTTTTCAACACACATTTTTAATGGAATCAGCTAGTAGTGATCTGCAGCAGCAATAGTCAGTGAATCCTCTGAATCCAGTAGGATTTTCATTAGTGGACGGTCCTCCAGAGAACTGGTTGTGATGAACTTTATCACATCAGGACAGAAGTTAGAGCTGTTGTAAACCGACAGGAAACTCTGGTTTGCTTAGTTTGTTCTGTCGTTTAGGACTCCTTACCTCTGCTGCTGTGTCCTTTGAACTCTGCTGTTCTTCCACATTCCTCTCCAGGTCAGCCACTTGTCTTTCCAGCTGTTCTTTCACAGCGCCTCCATGTCGTTCCAAGGCTGAGAACTTCATGAGAACACAGAGATGAAAGATAATCAGGAACTGCCAAGTTTCAGAGATTTAAAAGCAAAGCCAACCATCTGTTAACAGCATTGCTGCATCAAAGATATGAAGTGCACCTTTTCTTGGAGTCGAGTTAGCTGATCCTGAAGCACTTCCCTGCTCTCTGCCAACTCAGACAGCTCTCTGTGGTGCTGCTCTTTAGCTACGGCCAACATCTGCTCACTCGTCTTCCTCCATTCTTCCTCCAGCTCTGCCTGCAGCTGTGACAGCTGTGATATAAATCAGGACATCTTAGTGGAACAATGTAGTGGAAGCATTTTGGTCACCTGAAAGCATTGGTCCCGCCAACAGTTCCTTTCAGGCTCAATATTCGTTGAGATCCCTCCTCCAGGATGTACCTGCTCAGAGGCTGCTGAGTTGCTGCAGGTCCTGGCTTTACGCAGCTGAACTCGCAGGCTGTCCAGCTCCTGCTGGCTGCTCCTCCGGAGCTCCTCCACCTCCTCATCCTGATGTTGACGCTCCGCCTGCCACTTCTTCTTCCTCTCAGCTAGAGCCTGAACATGGAGGAAGCAAAGCACTTACCAGAATGGCCCATCTCCAAAGCAAGTTGGTATTACAGGGCTGGGAGATGAGTCCATGCTTTTGAATCTTTTGGGAAAAATCTGGATTTATTTTTACCAATGCACAATTTTATTGTAATATAAGAAGAAAAAAGAAACTTTATGATAACTCCAAAACAAATTAGGATGAGGAATGTGGAGAATTTTGTGAAGGTATACTTTGGTATAAGTTTTACAGATGATACTTATTCTTTAAATTGTTGTAAGTAGCAGAACTTTGAGACGATCATGCAAAGAAAGAACTTCATAAACTGAGCTGCTCACATCGATCCTGGAAACTATCCAAGCTTTGTCCCTAAGTACATTTTTTTCCTCATAATTTTAAGACATTTTGTCTGGTAAAATTGCATCCTTATTCTGCTAATACGACAGAAATTCCCAAAATTCAAGTCAAATACTAATAGACCCAGCACTCCACCGTACAACTCACAGAAGGGATGATTGAAATAAAAGCCACTTGTTGACAATATTTTCAGTCACTTCTAAAAAAATGTTTCAGGAAAAGAAAGTAAAGGGAAAAAACATTAAAATCACATCTGGTATGAAAAATAATCTGAAATATTATTTTGAAGACATATTGCCTAGCCAAAGTACTAACTTTTACTTGGGAAGATATTGACTGTACATTAGGACAATTACTCGAAGCTTATGGCATTAATTGAAGGATCGTTATTCATGTCTGCTTTCACTGACATAAATATGAGCTGCACATACTCTTCCTAGGTTCTCTTTATCAGACTTCAGGTCCTGTAGTTCCTCTTCCACAGCACTGACTCTCAGCTCCATCTCTTTGCGTCGTTGCTTCTCTGAGCGGTACTGGCTCTGAACTTGCTCTGCCGCCTCCTTCAGTTCTGAAAGTCCACAACACAAAGAGAGTCCATTGGATCTGGAACATGTAGTAGTGTTTGATCTGCAGTCATCAGCAGAACACACTCAGAAGTCCTGAATAAAAGCAGGACTCCCAAGTCAGCTGTGTGTGACTTTTACTCAAACTGCACATGACATTTCCCATGCTCATGAACTCATTTCATACTTTCTTCCAGATTCTGATTGAATCCTCTCAGCATGGTTTAACCCTCCTCCAACTGTGAAATTATTCAAGTCTGGCAAGAAAAGTAAAAGAATGTTTAAAAAAAAAATAAAATAAAATAAAAAACACACATACACACACACAATGTTGTCCTTTTAAGTTCTGCGGATTGGAATCTGTGGTGCTGTCCGACCACTCTGCCTGGTTTTCGTGGCTGTTTCTGCCCTGATCTCATGATGCAGCTTTTTTTAAGCTTAATTCAATTTTAATGGAATTTTTGAGACTGTTTGGAATCAGCACATTGGGGAAAAAAGTGAATATGTAAAAATGATGAGCAGAATTTAAGCAGATATTTTCTGGTTTAAGATAAACATTGGCACTATAGTTAATGTTTTGTTCAGGTATTATGTTCCTAAACACAACACCTATTTTAAAAGTGCATTTAATTTATTCTTTCCTCTGAATAAATTGTGCAAAACAATGAAATGATTTGATTCTCTTGCAGGTATTTTTCTTAGCTTTGTGTACCATCTGATATTGTATCTGACTGCTCCCACCACTAGAACTAGCAACACTGAGTGCAACTAATCAACAGAAAAGCCTTAATAGATGCAATGAACACTAAAAATGAGGCTTGAAATGCCATTCTTTCCAGTTTTCCATGCCTTCCAGCTGGGCTTCCAGGGCAGCGATGTGCTGGCAGCGGCTCTCTCTGTCCTCCAGTGCTGAGCTGAGTTCACCCTGCAGCTTTGAAGCCTTCTGCTGGTGAGCCGAAGCTTCCAGCTGCAGCTGGGAGACCCGAGCTGTGGAGGAAGCCAGCTCCTCTGTCAGTCGGACCTAGTTCAGATGGAGAAAGTGGAGGAGGAAGGTAAGCTGATTGAATGGGGGGAAACTTCCAGAGACAACAGACTGCTGTGAAACCTGGGTGAGTGGCAACTGGCGATCATTCCTGTGAGAGGAAAATGGCCAATGGCTGAACTGATTGAAAATGAGAAACCAGAAGAAAAATGTGTTAAAATGACGATGAGGATGATGTGAGGAGAATGATCCAGTGGCAGCAAAAAGACTGGGGTCAAATAGTCTGAACCACCAATTAGATTGTTCTTTACAGCTGGAGTCAAGATATATAACTCACCAAAGCAAATGATGGTGTCTCTAAATCTCTGAAATGATTTTAGAGAACATGCATTATGCATTTTCCAGGCACATACCACAAATAATGTTACTTTCAGTTGCTATAAAAATGCTATGTACATCAAATGACTTACTACATCCACCCAGATGTTTTGTATAGCTGTATGGTTTCCATGGAGATTACATAATTTCTCAAACATGCATGAAAGAATGAAGGAAACACTCCTTGTATTCTTTAATGAGGGAATAACATAAAATGAAGTAAAGCTGAAAAAGGAAATTTTTCATAATACTGCCCCTTTAGTAGAAACTTATATTCAGAGTTAAACTGTCACATTTGGTTTTTCTTTTTGTTTATTTTCTAAGTGCTAGTTGACCCCAGTCTGGTGGCAGAACACTGAGAAGCGGGCTCACCTGGCTGGAGCCACAGTCCAGTGGCCGAGCACGCTGCTGGGAAGAGAGAGCAGTCAATGCTAGACAGTAGCATCAGCATGGCTAGCACTTTGCTAAAGGTTTCACACCCCTTAAAACTTCAGATTTTATCAGATTTTATCACATTATACCAACAAACTTCTATGAATTTTTTGATTTTTTTGTGACAGATCAACAAAGTAGTGCCAATTGTCAAGTAGAAGGAAAAGACATGGTTTTCCCATTTGTCTTGTGAGTTCTGCATGCATCAGTTTTCAACCAATTCAACAGATGGCAGATAATCATATGTATGAAGCATTTCCCCTGTTAGAAGTCTTTCCACAACTAGAAAGGAAAATGTAATACCCCACGAAACATTTTTTTAAAAACTTGCAATTGAAAAACTTTATGGCATCAAAACTGAAACAAATAGTTGACTTTCCACCCTTAACAAAAATAGAAGAGGTGTGTGTTGGAGACTCAAAAGGGAAAGGTTTTCTTTCTGTGTTCTATAATTTGTTAATGCTTTCCTCTAGGGACTCAGCAATAGATAAGTTGGACGCTTGGGGAAGAGATACTTTCGAAGATATAGATGAGGAAGGCAATCAGGCCTGTTTAAAAGCACAAAAACAAACGATAAACACAAGATTTAAACTTTTGCAATATAAATGACTTATGAGAACCTATATAACACCAGTTAAGCTTCATCATATGTCCAGTGATATTCCACTGTTTGTTTGAAAACCTGAAATGTTTGTTTGAAAAAGGAACTCTTCTCCATCGTTTGTGAGAATGTCTTAAAATTCGGAAGTTTTGGAGGGATGTTATTGGGTGTCTATCTGAATTGTTTAAGGTAAAAGTCCCATTCGAGGTTAAAATCTGTGTGCTAGGAATAAACCCAGTGGAATTTAAACAACCACAGATGAAAACTAAATTGATAGACTATGGACTTCTTCAAGCTAGAAGATCTATAGCATTATGCTGGAGGAGCATGGACGGCCCCTCCCTGGGACTCTGGAAGAAGGAAATTGCAAATTCGCTCAGACTGGAAAAACTAACATACATCGCCAAGGGTAAACAACGTGATTTTGAGAATCTCTGGGACCCATATATGAAGACTACAGGGACTGAAGGTGGAACTTATTAATGGATGTCTTGTCTACAGTTTCTATTCATATATTGTTCTGTTATTTTTCTTTGTCTTTTTTCTCTAAGTTAGTCTAAAAGGTTTTTGATATTTTTGGAACCAAACAAATGCAGGTTTGAAGGGTGAGTGTGAATGCAAGAGTGTATAAGTACATGTTATAATGTTAAGTTTTTTGTGTGTAAATTTGTTGTTTCAAAAAAAGAGAAAATTCAATAAAATATATTGGGGGCGGAAAAAAAAAAAAAAGGAAAATTTGACCCACGGTTCATTGCTCTCCAACAAAGACTGACTGGACAGAGTGTGTCAGTGACTATTAAACTGCAAGTCTTTCAATATAATTTCAATTGTATCAGTCTGGACTTTGACTTGGCCATTATCAATGTGTTTCCATCTAAACTATTTTATCGTAGTTCTGCTTGGATGTTTTAGCTTGTTTTCCAGGTAGGCACAGTCACAAGTTGTTTTAGCAGCTTGTCTTGGCCCACATTCTTAATGGTGGAGTTGGCATGTCATGGCAGTGGTCCTCAAAGTGTGGGGCGCAAACCATGACTGGGTAAGCGGGTTGCAAGGACCTTCTAATACATTTAAATAAAGTGGCTTTATAAAATTACACTTTTCAGATTTCACAGTTCTGCCCTACTTTGTGTTGATGAATCACATAAAACCCCAATAAAAAACACGGACGTTTGTGGCTGTAACATGACAAATGTGAAAAGGTTCAAACATTATGAATATTTTTGTAAGGCACTGTAAATACTGTAGATGTAAAAATACTAAAGGATGTCAGCACAGTTCCCTCTGAGAGTGGCAGACTAAGTATGCACAGGATTTGAATATTTTTAGAAGCACAGACAGAGAAAGATTGAGCTGCTGTTAAAACTGCTGTTCTGAAATGTCAGCTTCTTTTGAGCGAAGCCGGGCTTTCAGCTTTTTATCAGAAAAACTTCAACAATTCCATAATCCCAGTTTATTTAGAGCTAGTCCATTCCTGGTTGGCAATAGACACTGTTCAAATTTTCATGAAGTCTTTGGAGCTGTGTAAGATTCCGTCCAGCTCCAAACACTCTACCATCGTCCTGCTCCCCAACAGATGCTTCATTATGGGCTTAGAAAACTACAGACCTGTTGCCATGACGTCTGTGGTAATGAAATTCTCTGAGCAACTGGTGTTCTGCATCTGAATTAGAAATGGGTTTACAGACGATGCAGTCAACTCCCGGGGACATACTCCAAGATGGTGTTTGTGGAATTCAGTTTGGCCTTCACTCCCATCAAACCCATTAACCCAGAATCATCAGCAATGGCACACCCTGGTGGTGTATCCTTGCCCTCTCCCTTTTCTCTGTGTACAAAAGATTGCACCTCAGCAGACTCTGCTGTGAAATCCTGTTTCAGAGAACACCACCTCCAATGGAGGACAACAACAAGTGTAACTGCTAACATGATGTGGATCTGAGGCTGGTGTGGTCAGAACCTTGACTATCCTTAAATCGTTTTTTGGCAGCATTTTGGGGTTGATGAATGGCAACAGAGTGACAAAGACATGAACGACATGCAAGAACTACAAATTCTTCTGGTGCTGAAAGCATCGCACTAACAACCAATGGATAGACATATGTTGGGCTACATCACAATAACATTTGTACACCATGTCAGCAGCAACAAGGAAATGGTAAATGTATGGCAGGCCATGCAAAAAGAGAAACATCACTTTGTGACAAATGTAAAACAAAAATAGAAAAAAAAAATTGCAGAATAAATTTGATTTTAAAATGTTCTTCAAAGTAATATTGAAATCTTGTCTGTGTGAACTCTTTATTCACATGAACAAGATTATACATATCATAACACGTCCCTTTACATACACAGAACATGTACAGTTTGAGCTGCTGCAGAGAAGGTTTGTTCCTCAGGCTGTCTGTAAACACCAATGACTCCCACAGATATTAGCGATATTTGCATCAATAATACGGGAGGAGCACCGACTCTCACCTTGTCCTGCTCAGCCTGCAGTAGCCGGGCCTGGTTATGTTCACTGGAGGACTTGAGGGAGTCGTTCCTCTGCTCCAGCAGCTGGTGGCTTTGCTCCATGTATCTGGCAAACCAAACATCAGGCACTACATTATACTGATCACACAAACCGTAATCTTTCCAGGAAATTCTTTGAGCAACATAACGCCGACCCCCGCCCCCATCCCATACTTGACTCTATTTCACCCTCCGAGACTCACTTCTGGCTCTGGTTGATGAGATCCCCGATCTTACGGTTCTGCTCTTCAATACGAGAGCTCTTCTCAAACATTTCCTTTTTCAAAGATTCATTTTCCTAAAACCAAAATGTGAGCTATCAGAGCAAGTCAAGATAATATGAAACGCACTCAAATAAAATCAAAAGACCTCTGCACGTGTGTACCTGAACAATTCGGCTAATATTGTGCACAATCATAGAGGTTTCCATCGTCATACCAGAAACACCAACAGACTGAGTTCCCTGCTTTTCGAGATTACTAATCTGTTAGAGTGAGAAAAAAAAGTCAAATATTAAATTGATAAAAAATCAAAATCAAACAGATATTTACTATAATTAGAACCAGTTCATACCTTGGAGGCTAGTTGATCCACCTTATCTGCCACTTTTCCTATGGATAACCTGATCTCGGTGTTGTTCTGGCGAGCCTCCGTCATCAAGAAATTAGTCAACTCCCCAGAACCTGGAAATCAAGCTAATCAGTCGCATCAAAGTGGTTTGATGCGACTGACTTACTGAAATTATAACCTCAATAAACCTCAGAGATCTACTTTTTCCTTCATGAAACACAAACCTGCTCCCTAAATGTTAAGATCCTTTAAAGCCAGACAGTTAGCTACAAGCAACACTTTGTTCCAGTCTGAATCAGTTCAGATAAACATGGTGAGCTCTCTTACCCATGTATGGGACAGTCTGAGGCGCATAGACCTGGCCGATGGCCTGCATCTGAGATGGAGCTGCAGAGGTCTGTGAGTGGGAGGTTTTTAAACATTGTTATCAGACTAGTTTCTGTTTAGTTATAGGATTTTGTTGATAGATGTGAGCAAGCATCACCTGGAAAGCATGGCTGCTAGCTGGCAGCCCAGGATACGGGCCGACTGAAGGAATTACGGGAAGTAAGGCAGATGACGAAGCTGTATGAGGAAGAGGATGGGCTGCAGGAGAAATGCTACTGTTAGATGACTCTGATATGCAGGAAGATGAAACTGGGCCACCCGGAAAGAAAACACGAAGGAAGCTCACCGTGGGCAGAAGCTGGAGCGGCAGAAGCTGGAGCGGCAGAAGCTGGAGCGGCAGAAGCTGGAGCAGCAGCGATGGGCCCCAGAGGCGGAGCTGTAGGACCATCCTTCACTCTGATGCTGGTATCCTGAAGATGAAGAAACGAAGAAAAACACAGCTGAGACTGAAACTATCAATCTGATTTATTGTTCTGAATTGATTAATCGTCAGCTACTTCAATAAACCACTAATTATTGAGTGCTGAAGTCCATTGATCATTTCAGCAAATTACCTTTTAAAAAGGGACATTTGTTGAAAGAAAAACACACTCAGAGCAAATAAATGAATTTTTTCTCCAAAAATACACATTTTGTACATAAGGTAATAAAAAAAAACATTTTTTTCTATAAATAAGTTCTACTCAGAACTCTTCAAGTGGCATAGTGTTAATTTAATTGTAAATTATTAATTATAATTTATATTATAATCCAAAAATAGTAAACAGATTAGCTCTCTGCCTATCTGATGTTAAGTCAACCAATAAGGGCTTTTTACACTGATGTTAGAAATGTTTTTAGCTGCAGATGCAGCCTATGCTAAAAATTATTAATCATTTACTAAAGGAATGCTGTTAGTGTATTTTAGGCAATAAAATGCTTATTTTATTAATTAAAAGAATTGAATTGTTTATTTACATTTTTAATACATATGAAAAAGGCTTACGTGATGTTCAGATGAAAAATCTGCAGAATGTGCCAATTTCTTGATCCAATTAATCAATTATTTTGATGATGAAACAGTAGAATAATTGATTAATAAAATAGTTGTTGGTTGCAGCCCTAAACATCACAGAACATTACAATGAATTTGATGATCCAGTGAGATCAGAGTTGGGGTGTTGTCATAGCTCAGCTGAGGTGATGGTGGGTTCCCCTCATGTCTGTCTGAGCCCTGTGTAGTCTAAAAGCATGTCATGGTGTAAACAGAAAGAGCTGCTGCTCACCATCCTCAGGGTGTTACCTGCATCACATTCTGCTTACCAATGCAGTTCTCACATTAGAATGTTGAGGATCAGAAAGCTGTGCTGCTCTCTAAGAACACAGAGAACATGATGCTGCTACTGTCCCAACTTTACATCACTTGATTCCATCCCACTGGGTAAAGTGTCTGAAGTGCATGTTCCCCACAGACAATGTTTAACCACTTCTTCTGATACACCAAATCTCTATGACCACAGCGCTTTAGTAACAATAAACTCTGACAGCTTTGTTGGAGGTTCAGTTCCTGCAGGTAAACAGCATTTGTTTCAGTACAAATTGTGACTGCTGATTGGTCACCTGCTGATAAACCCACTGGATTGATTGACAGGTGGCGTCATGCTAGCCTATTGTCCAGTAAAGGTTGCTGCGGTGACAGGTGTAACCACCACCAGGATGGCTATAAGTACCAACCTCCAGCTCAGAGTCACTAGATTCAGGCTGGCCTGCAGCTCCAGTCAGAAAGGGCAGCATGGGCTGCCCCATCTTTGCCATGCGGGAAATCAGCTTGGCTTTAGTGGCGTCTGGGTTCTGCTGTTCAAACAGAACAATTTTTATCCAGCAAACCTCCACAGTAATTAAAGATTCTAAAAGTTGAATGCAGTGAGATTTTTACCCCCAGCTGCTCGGTCAGAGAGTTCGACTTGGTTCTCAGTGGTGGCTCCCTTGGGAGAAAACAAACCAAGGATAAAATCAGTTACAACAGAGTAATATAAAAGTTGATGTTGACACCTTGTTCTCTGCAGCCAAGTCTCACCCTGGTTTCCCCGAAGCTGGTGAAGATTCTGAGATCAGACTTTCTACACTGAGGGCTGGAGACGGTGCTGGGGAGGGAGCAGCAGATTCTCTGGAGCTGGCACTGGCCTGATCAGAACCACTATCTTTGGAAAACTTCACCTGCAAGATGAGCTTGATAAGCTTCTTCAGAGTTCAACATGAGGGATCAACCAGAGAGGCTGTGGAGCTACTGAAACAAATGAGGCATAACGCAATACCCGCCGCAGCTCCACTTCAAAGATTAGCGTGCTGTTAGCTGGAACTCGGTTGGGAACACCCTTGGCTCCATAAGCCAGGCTTGGTGGGATGATGATGAGACGACGGCCGGCTTTCTTCATCCCCAGCATTCCTTCCTCCCATCCCTGTTCACACATTCACCACAGAAAGAGAACTAATCAGCTGGAAAAACATGACATGTTGATGAACACTTAGGCTGGTTGGGGCAGATCTCCAGTGATCAACCTACATGCACTGAGGAATCCTTCATGACTTCATTTTATATAGATTTTAATGATTTCTCTCTTCAGTTTTTAGGATTCTAGATTTGTAACCTTAAATTCAGCATTAGGACTATTCACCATCAAAGCCACCTGAACTACAGAGATGGCGTCTTCCAGTCATTAAAAGTGGCCTCACTGGAATCAGAACCCTGTAAATGATGATGTTAAAAGTCAGATGACAGAACTGCTGCTTTATGTGGTCTTTAAGCAGCTCCTGCCTTCATGAGTCGGTCAGGAGCTGCAGCTCCCTTTGCTACAAGGGAGTTGTCTTTAGTGTGGGAGTTTTACTAAGTGAGGAAGGCTTAATGTTAGCCACTTGAAATACTTGCAAGGTATTAAAAGTCAGAGAAAGGCCAACAGGCAACCAAGTAGGAATGGAATAGGATTATTTATCCATCTGGCTGTAACAAACACAGGATTTATTTTAGTGCATCGGATAGTAATTAGTAAGATGCCTGAGGTCTTTCAAAAGAAAAATAAAGTTATGGCTATTAAGATGAGAAGTCCTTTCTGTTCAGTTGGATGTTATTTACATGAATGCATGTGTTCAGTAAACTGGATTCTTTGATACAGATGCAGGAGGAGATGATCCATCAGAGAAAGGAAGAACTAAATTTGTTCTGTGAGCTAGAACATCACAATGGTTGGAATATTTACTGAAAACTGGAATTATTGGATGTTAACCATTAGATAATGGTTATTGAGAATACCTTGTAGGGGTCAGCATTTATTGTATATTGTTTATCTATGGTGTGTCTATTTTTGTAAAGTTTCTTGACTGACAAGAAAGCCATCTCACTTTACTGCAACCAAATCTACCTCATACTAAAAGCTGATTGATTGATTTGATGTTTTCAAGAGCAGTATTTGTGTTTGTGGTGCAATGATTCATACAGTTGACCAAAAATATAGTTCTTATAATCACTTTAATTGTTATCACAATAGTACTATACATTATAGTCCTAAAACTTTGTTCCATATCACAAACACCTAATTCCTCACATTGCATGGTTTATTACAACTATTATTACTATTTCACTTGACTTTGCATCGACTCACCCTGATTACTTTCCCAGCTCCAATTTTTAGTCGCAGCAGCTTGTCTTTGTTCTGGTTTGAATCAAACATCTGAAAGAAGACACCAATGCCGGTCAGTTCCATCAAGCCACTGCACCGGAGCGTGCTGAAAAGATTTTAGAGCGCCACCTGTCCGATGGCGTGGTTCTGCAGCAGCCAGCCCGTGTATACCACCTCCATGGAGTCTCCAGTCTCCACTGCTTGACCCTCACCGACAATCACATCCTGAGTCACCACAGACTCTAGAGAGGATGAACTGTTTGCTTTGGCCAGACACACCTAGGAATCAAAAAACAAACACTGAATCATTTTATACAGTGAAGACTATAAAAGTGAAACAAGACAACCTTGAGCTGCCAGTATAAACAGCTAGCTTACTTGTTGTGTTGATCAAAGCAGTGGCAGATTGTACTGTTTATGATTTGTAATATTTTACACAAACCATCATGTCCTATAATCCATAGTGAAAATAGCTTTAGAACAGATATGCTCACGTCCCTCTTCAGCAAAGCTTGTACACAATGGCAGCTTTCTGATAGTGGCCGAAAAACATCGCAAGGCTACAGAAAAACCATTTATCAATGGCCAGGTGACTAGGCTAACTAGCCTGAGCATACACAGCAGACTCTGATGTGAATAAAGGAGCCATAATGGAGTAGAAAGCAAGGGGCAGGGTGTCAGCATGAGATTGATTGACAGAGCCAAGACCCTCCTCCTGGCTCTGATTGGTTGTTTCTGACAGAGCTGAGTATTTCTACAGATTTCTGTAGGGCCACAAGAAGGAGGTAGAGGAGTTGGATTTTGTTCACAGATTATTTGTTGCGTATTAAACCGTCAGAACCTGGTGACAGTTTTAACAAACATGTAAAACAAAAAAAACAAACAAACAAACAAAAAAAACAGAAAAGAAACATTTTCATAAAATGTACTTCTTGCAGGTTTAAGCTCAGTGAGAACCTGAGATACTGTGGGCTCGTCTCTCTTGGAAAAACCACGAGACTTGAAATAACAGTTTAGTACAGTAATCATCCCCGGTGCTCAAGACACACTGCCCTGCATGTTTCATAAGTTTCCCTGCTGTAACATACCTGATACAGATAATTACAGTTTGGCAAAGCCTGTTATCAGTCACCAACTGAAATCAGGTGAACTGAAGCAGGAAAACGTCTAAAACATGGGAGGTGGTGTGTCTGAAGGATCGGTGTTGGGAAACACTGCTCTACAGGAACTGAAGATGGGCGCTCTCTCTGTGTTGCTCACCTCTTTGCAGAAGGCTGATGCATTTTTCTCTGAATCGAACATCAGTGACCAGTTCTGCCTCTGGTCATCATAAAAAGTGCAGTAGTTGTTTAGCTGTACCTACAAGTCAAGAACAACATTTGAAACCAAGTTTCCGTCTTTCTGAAAGAAAACCACAGAAGTTTGTAACAGATTCTATGCTTGTTTGTCTTTCATGATGACCAACCGTAAAAATAAAGCCCACGTGAATCCTGGCAGCAGTCACTTGTTTCTGTTGGCTCAAATACAGCAGAAGCTTGTACTACAAAAAAAGAGAAAACCATTAAAACAAGAAGTCCCATCAATAATCTCAAAGGAGTGACTGAGATCAAGGCCAACCTCTTTTGTAGCGTGGTTGCCCAGCACGGCTGCCCCCAGCTTGCCCTGCTTCATGTATTGTCCATTAATACTGGATGAGACAGAAGCAGCAGAAAAGAACTTAGAGGATTTGGTGAGCTGTCACTTTAATTTGAGAATGAAACATTTCTACTATTTCAAAGCAGACTTAAGAAGAAAGAATGAGCTACTTAGAGATGATTAAACTGACTATTTAAAGGCCTGAACTGCCGAGGCCAGTAGGACTGCAGGACCTGCAGGCTGCTTCTGGCTCTCTGCTGCAAGGATGAAAAGGACCGTGTCAGTGCAGCCTCCACATCACACTGAGGTATTTGTTCCTCTGGTCTTACCCTGAGCAGTGGTCTTCCTGGGCTGTTTGGGGGCTGTGTACTGGAAGGATTCACTTCCTTGACTGGATTCCTGGTCTAGTCCAAAAAGGGAAGCCAGCTTGGCTCTATGGAAACAAAAATGTGAGAAATTTCTAAATATGCATACTTTTATTAAGAAATGCATAAACTGCACTGGGCTGTTCTTTCTGTTCTTCACTGTAATGGTCAGAGGATGAAAACCCAACCTCTGACACAAATAAAGTAAAAACATGGTCTTGTAGTTTTTCTGTTCAATAGAAAGGAAATCCACTTCTTCTTATTACAGACCTAAAGCAGGAAGCAGGTACCACTAATTGCGACCAGTTCATTTTTGTTCCAGCATCCTATTTTTTGTTGGGATTATTGCTGTGTTCAAGTTATGCTAAAAGGAGTTAGCCTGTCAGTAAATCTATTCCAGCCTAAAACAGCATCTCAATGCTAAACATACAGCACAGACATCAGCATCCACAGTCCACATTTCTGAAGAGGTTCCATGAATGATCAGGATTTCCTGAAATACTGGAAAGCCGAATGTCTAGAACAGATTAAAAAGTACAAATATCTTTGTTGTTGAACTGGTATGTTTATTTATTCAATAATTTAACAGCAAAATGGGTTTTTGAATTGAAAATCTTGCTTATTTTGCTAATATATAGTTTGATGAAATTGCAATTAATTGAACATACACACAATTAATTTGATTTCAAAAAATTTATTGAGCCCCACCAATAAAACTAGCTTTCATCTGTGTCTTTGCTCTTCTGCCTGATTACCCAAGCAAATCGGGAACGCCTCATACTAACCCCTGGAACTCCTTCCAATGGTAGTCATTGGTGTCTCCCAGAACAGACATGTTGAATGTCCTGAGGGCCTCATCCCCGGTAGTAAAGAAGAGGAGGGGTGAGGAGGGACAACCCGTTTGCATGTGTGAGCCAGAATCTTCGGGCTGTTCTGTTCCAGCGCTTTGGTCCAGGGCTGCCACTGCAGTGGGAGATTCAACAGCATCGCAGGAAAGGAGTGGATCGCTGCAGCTCTAGAGCCTGGACTAAGCTGAGCAGACTTGGGCTACAGCACAGGCTTTCTCCTTTATTCTACTAACAAGTTGCATGTGAAAGGAATTAGTTTGGGAAAAAACACTCCCCCTTCTTCAGAGCTGAAAATCCACTGGCTGACAGTGGTCATGCTCAAAGCACTATGCATGTCTGAGAATGTTGCAAAGTTGTAACAACGTGTCTCATGGCTGACAGGGGAGGTGTATTTATAGCAAGTTGACCTGTCTCAGAACAAAAGGATTGTAGAACTTATTATCTGTGACCTGAGGGCCACAGCAAGGCTGAAAGGCCCTCAGTCATGATCACTACATGGCAGATGACAGACACTGAGGCCATGTGATCACTCATCTACCACAGAGGATGCTCACTTTTGCATTCAATTCCATTCACTTTCTCGCTTTGCACTTGAGTAAAGGGCTGTTTCACAGCAGCGTGGACCACCTCTGATCAGCTCTAGTGGTGAATCTAATTTACTTAAAATAGTTTAATCTGAACTGGAATAACTACAGAAACTTTAAAACTGGTTGTGATCAAGGAAACCTTTACTCCATTTGCAAAAACAAAGACACAAAAGGCATATTTTAATGTTTTTATGGGGCAGTAGTTAAACGACTCAAATCGGCACTGATTGCATATTCTATAAACCCAGTTTTTCATAAACCTATACATTACGCATGTAAGACAATTTTAGCATTCAAGATTCCTAAATTAATCTAAAACCACTATGATCTGACCTATAATTTCTATGCAGAAATGTCTGCATAGAAATTTCTGAAAATATTTCATAACTTTCTCAGGCAAAAAAAAATTCAATGTTTTGCTTTTTTTAATTTGCTTCACAAATTTAAATAAAGTCCATCTTCATCATTACTTGAAATCTTTTAGCTATCTCGGTGTGAGGCAGTTAAGGTGTCACAAAAAACCAGAACTTTAAAGATTAATAAACCTGTCTAAGACCTGCGGTTTAAATTAGCTTTGTCTCTGTACAACAGCAAGTCACCAAGTGATGCTAAGCTAACTAGCGCACAGGCTACAGAGAGACAGCAGGATTCAATGGAACAAACTCACCCTCCTGTGGGGGACAGAAAGTCTTCGTCTTCATCTTCCCCGCCGAACATATTTTAACTTTGAACTTTTCTCTTATCAAGAAAAACAAACGACTTCGCTATATTACCATGACTGGTTGGTCACTTCCCCTTCCTGTTTGGGGTGAAGTCAGCTGACTTTCCACCTGACCCCTCTTCAAATACCGCCTAACAGGGGCTGTCGCAAGAGGGCGCCATAGACCTTCAAGCTCCCGAGGCTGTGCTTTTCAGAACGATTTAGTCAACAAAGAAAAGACTAAATAAGGTCACTTTGTGTGAATCTACATACTTTGATGCTGCTGTTGTACCAGAATTTTGCCTCTGTGGGACAGTAAAGGATATTTCTTTTCTATTGACTCAGACATTGGGCATGGTAAATACAATGAATTAACCTTAGTAAATAATCTGGTTCCATACACCAGTGTCAAGCTAAAAATAACAGAATTGTCAAATCATTATAAAGTCTCCTAAACAGTATAGAAATTCTGTCTATGATTTAAACTTCATTCAAGCAAAACAATATCTCAGCCATCCTCAGTGGCCAACATCCATAAATATATTTCATTAGCTTTATTCTCTGTCAATATTTACACAATCATTTTACAGAATTATTATTTTACTTTTATGACATTTAAGTCACAAATATCAAAAATATACAAAAATAAAACTGCATCTGTTTGTTCCTTTCTCACAGCTTAAGCCAGTCCATTGCTTTAGCTGATTGTTACTCAGAGGTACGTGATTTCTGGTTCCGCTTTGCTCGACCTGTGGGCTGAAATCGGATGAACTCAAATTTGCTTTGGTCCGTGTTGGGGAAGTGAGGCGGGCCCATGTGGAGCCTCTTGATGAAATGGACCTCTCTCTGGTTCTCCCTCGTCCTGCAGGCTTTGATGGGTCTTCCCTTCCTGGTAAAAGCCACGTACCAGCCTTCGTACTTTGCATTCTGCAAGGCCGTGTAATTGTTCTCCAGGACAATCTCAGTGAAGATACAATCTCTGCTGCGGCCGTTGGGCTGTGTGTGAGAGATAAGAGAATATTTTTGTGACTATCGTTGTTAGAATGATCTCTTAAAAACATCTTCCGGTAAATAAACATCAAAGGACACTTTAGGAATTTCCCAGAGCTACAAGCAGCTTGGTCACCAATGCAAAACAGAAATTGATGATTAGATGAGGATCAACGTTCTTTGTGTCTTATGTGATAGAACAATAAAAAGTAGAACAAAATTGTAAAAGAAAACTAACACGGTTCATTTATGGTGGCAAAAGGCTCTAATCAAAATCTAAAAATTATGGCTTTCACTGCAAATACAGCTGCAGGTCATCTGGTGTGTCTCTACCAACTTCCCACATCAAGAAAACAGGCTTCTTTGTTTGTCATTTTTCTTTTCTTTGTTTTGTCTGCTAACAGGTATTTCTGGGCTTTGACTGGGCCAATCCAACATGGCATGCTTTGGTCATCCCATCATGTCTGTATAGCTAAATGATTAGCTCTGTTGTGGTGTTGGAAGGTGAACCTCTCTCCCAGTCTAAAGACTCTTGCCGTCTTTAAAAAGTTTTCCAGAATTTCCATCCCTTTAGTTCCATCTATCATACCATCAACTCTGGTCTTGATAAAGATAAGCACCACACAGCATCACACCACCACCGTGTTACATTGAAGATGATGTGTCCAAGGCCCGTGACAGACTGGCGACCTGTCCAGGGTGACCCCGCCTCTCGCCTGGAACATTAGCGGGAGATAGGCAACAGCACCTCCTGATCCCACTGGGGACAAGGGTGTTAGAAAATGGATGGATGGAAGGATGGATGGACGGACGGACGGACGGACGGATGGATGTCCAAGGCCTCGCCTGGCATCCACATTCCCTTCTTTCAGATGTTTGCTGTGTGAGCTACCAAGTTTGTGGCGAACTGCACAACGAACTGCTTTCTTTCTATGACGGTCAAGTCACAGTCAAGTCAAAGTGTATTTATATAGCATATTTACAACAACCTCAGCTGACCAAAGTGCTCAGGTAGAGAAATGATAAAACAGAAAATAAAATTATGTTTGGTAAGAATAGAAGGACAGATATAAATTTGGCAGAAAATACCAAAATCTAAAGGTATTATTCTTGTCATAATACCATATCAACTAGACTTAAAAAAATAGATTAGTTATGCAATAGATAGCATAACTAATAGCTGTCCTGTCCACAGGCATTAAGGTACATTTCAGTGCTCTTCCATAATAACACAATAAGTTATGATTGTTGTTGTAACATCGGATTCATCTTAACTGTGTTCCGACTGCATGTTAGAAAACCAGTGAGGTTTAAAATGGATGTACTCATAGTCCATATTGACTTATGGACTATAAGTACAGTAACCATTCTCAATGAAGAAGAGCTGTCCTTATAACTCACAATTATGACATTGAAAGTGTTAGAGGTTTCCAACTAAACCTCTAACACCTAAACCGCCATATATAACCACTAGTGATAAGTGTCTCATAGAAGTGTTTTTTTTTTTATTATTATATTTCAGGTGGAACCTCATAAAATCAGTGGCCACATGTACACACAATAACAACATGTGTACATGTTGTTATTGTGTCTAAATGCTTAAAATGAGATGCATTGTTATAGATTTATCCTATTCACAATCAGAACCATTTGCATCTTCCACCAGATGGGCCATTGCCTTCCTACAAAGTTCCATTTAACTGACATCTCCCCTCAGTGCTCTGTCTGGGCTTTCTCCCACTGAGAAACAAGCCAATCAGTGAACAAAATAAATGCAAATAAAATGCTTTTTTTTTGGTATTGTTTCAGAATTACAGTCTGCCTGTCGTTTTAGCAATGGCAGTGGAGAAAGTGAATGAAGCTGTTTAGTCTTTATTGGGCATGCTTCAAAATATTCAGTTATTTTGAAGCATGCCCAAAATAACTGAATATACACTGTAAAAACTGTAAAAAAATGTCTCTATAAATTAGAGACAGTAAAATACCAGCAACCACAGCTGCTGGTATTTTATCATCAACCACAGTGGTAAACTGTTCAGTGGCAAATTTGTCAATGAACATAAATGATTCAGTGGCTAATGTGTCTAATTTACAGTAAAATTCTGGCAACCATAGTTGCTAGCAACTACCAAAGTATTTATACGGTAAAATTCTGTGCTTTCCAGAATTTTACCGCGTAAATACCGATTTTACTGTATTAATATGGTAAAATCCATTTAAATATATGATAAAATTCCAGCAACCACACCTGTCGGTATTTTAATATAAATTAGAGCCTTTTTTTAAGTGTAACAGTGCTGTCATTCAGCTTGGCTGCGTGGGTCTCTATGTGTGAGTTCAGTTCTTACCTGCAAACAGGCAGCAGACACAGTCCCATTTCACCACAGTGATCCAAAACAAATTTATGACCCGTCACATAAGAAAATATGAGTCCATCTTTTCCATTTCCACTGAAGGAAAGGCAGAGCTGACTCATGTCCAAACATCCATGGGCAGATCATAGCACTTTCCCCTCAGTTATCAGCATTGGCCAGTAAGCCCAAACTATTGGAGATGTTTTTCTTTAAAAAGCACAATAGTACAACATGGAGCTGTGCATCTGTTGCCATGACAACAGATGCACAGCAGTGTGAAGTCGGATCAGTTTTGATTTTAGGACAGTGTGATGTGTGAAATTGCACACTGGAAGGTTGTATTTCTACCAGTTTCAGATGAATTGTTGTTTGCTTAGTGTGATAAATATAAAAAAATACAGAAACGATGACTAATTTAATATTGTAAGGCAATAAATGGAAGCATCGTTCTACATTATTTGATGTTTCCATCAAAATCAGCTTTAGTAAAATAATTTATGTTCAGAAAAAGCCAGAGACCAGAAACTTGTTCTGTACCTTTCCAACAAGTTTTCCCTTCCGGTTCATGCAGAGGTATAGCCCACTCTCTGCACCTCGTATCCTCACTCGACTGCCAAAGGTGTCAGTCTCCACAAACAGGCGAGCTGCAAGGAAAGATGGACAGAGCTGACGAGCTGAAGAAACGACATAAAAGTTTTATTATTCTCTGCGTGATTAATGTACAAAGTCCCTGTCAAATGAGCTATTTATTTGTCCTATGGTATTGTTTTTCCTATAGTATTGTGTCTTCTTGCACTCTTAAAAAATGCATGTTGACTGAGGTTTTAGGGTTCAGATATATATATAAAAAAAAGGAGTACTGAAAAATATTGTTACATGTTCCAACTGTTCATCCAGTTTGTGTTTTCCTGTTTTATCTAGGATAACTATGTTGGCAGTGTCTAGTGCTAGATAAGTCACTGAATGGGAAGGTACTTCCATGTCTTTCCCTGTCATGATTCTGACCATCCCAGTCAAAGACAATGAGCAGACAAACAGAAAAAAGTCATCCCACCAGTTGATTAAACAAATGTTATCTCTCCCCATTAACCTGGAAGCAGAATATACACTCTCAATTGACTTTATCCTGCTGTTAATTATGCCTTTTGAGCATTACAACAGACTTGTGTATTGGGACAATGGAAACAAAGGAGTTTTTCTTATCAGCTGCTAATTTACCAGACGATGGCCTTATGGATACAGCAGGGAAGCTACATTAACATACAGTCCTGAAAAGCTTCCTCTATCGAGAGGGATGGGCAAGGCTGGGAGTGAAACTGCTAGTTTGGTCAGAGGACATTAGTCTCCAGTACAGTCTTCAGAGGACATTCCCTGATATTATTATGGTTCAGTGTCAGCTATAAAACTAGAAAGCTGAGTTGCTGCCACTGTGCTGTCTCAGATGTTTTATCCTCATCCTAAACTAAATAACAGGTGAGTTCTGCATACATCAGTGTTTAGATGATGTATACTAAACACTGATGTATGCAGAACAGCCAATAAATTGCTTTTATCTGTTTCTAAGTGCTGTTTGTTGTCCTTTCTTATTTTTACAGCATAATTACACCAGTATATTTATTATTATTTCATTTCTTTTCTACAGACCGACCCTTGATGATTTGGTTCCCCTCAGTTGGTTCCCTTAGATGATGTTGGATGTTATAAATATTCATACTGACCGTGAATCAAACTGGGATCTTTGACATATTCTGGACGCTGTTTCCTCTGATTTGGGCCATTCACATGATTTCACATGATTTCACATGATTTCACATGATTTCATACAGATGTCATCAGTATTTAAAATAATAATAAACAGTTTAATCTTTATAAAAAGAGAACATTCCTAACTCTATGGCAAAAAAAGAAAAAAGGAAAAAGAAAATGTAGAATTCAGTCTGAGATCCGGGCCTGCGGTGTGTTAGGAGTGTGAGGACATCAGCAGGTCCCGGCTCACTTCTTACCGTACAGGTTCCCGTCCTCTGCAGTGGCGCTGACTCTCTTCCCCTGGATCTGGACGTGTTTCCCGCTGGTTCGGCTGTAGAGCTGGTAAACCCGGACCTGCCTGCGGCTGAGCTGGTCCGTCGTTGCGCCCTGCGTCCTCACATACTGGTTAAAATTAGGAGACGAGTGATTCTCCCCCTTTTTTATGCAAAGGGAAAAATAAAATCCATAATTGTGTCTGTCTCTAATCTGGGATGTATCAGTGCACTGTTCATTTCAAGAACCAATTTATGGCCGTTGACTTTTTTAATTAAACATCAAACTACTGACATCTGTCCAGCTGTTATTACTCTGACGACTTTGTATTCATTTTTCAAACGTTTGAAGCTTTCTCACCTGAGCGTGACACCACAGAACAAAAAAATTAAATGATCTGCAAAAAAGGTATACGATATAAGTAAGAGACAAAACGACCCTGCGGCATCAAATTACATTTAGAAAGCCAGGAGACTTACATGTAAAAATAGCGCTGGTTTATTCCATACATCCTCAATTCTTATTTCATCCGATTAATCGAGAGATTCCTGAGGCCGATAAAAGCCACAAGGATGAAGTAAATAAATCCAATGGCTTCCCAAAAGTGGCATGTGCACTTTTGATGTCCATCCACATCAACAAAGTATTCCCAAGGCAAGAAAACAGCATGGACTACCCGCAGGAATTACCCAAAAACTTGACCCAGCACAAGTCCATCGATAGTTCCAAACAGCGCATCAAAATGTGTCAATTCCATGATGTGAAGCCTGATGGAGCTGTGTCTGCATCTGGAGAGGGATGTTCAGCTGCAAGCAGCGGTGCGTCTGCCTGGACCGGGTCCAGCTTCTGCTTCCCCGGGATCCTGCTGCCCACTGGTGGAATGGTGCAGAAGTCCCTCCCTGAAATCTCTCTGCTGAAGGTGGGCACACCACAGGGACCCCAATGATCATTTATTGCAACTGCAAACACGTCCACAAAACAAATCAAAGTGACACAAGTTATCAGCGTTTCAACCATAAGGGTCAATGCTATCTATCCAGTCCAGTCCACCCCCCTCTATCTGATCTGAGCTCTGAGTGATGAATTCTATGTAAAAGTGAAGAAGCTAATGGGTGTGGCAGCTGGGTGCAAGCCCAAAACAAATTCTCTCTTATCTCTCAACTCTTGTAAAATTCATCAAAAGAAATCATCATCAAAAAAATGACAAAAAGAGCATGACACCGTCATTCCCTGTCTCAGATTGGAGTCATTATGCATAGAAGAGAAGAAGAGATTAGAGCTGGTTCACTTTTTAAAAAGAAACCAGGTGAGGCAAAGTTTGCAATATGGAGCTTCAAATGCCTTCATCAGGACACTGGGTCTGGTTTAATACCAAACAAAGTGTTATAAAGATCAGTGCATAACGGCTAGACAAGGAATAACCACAATAGACAAGTAGTATTTGTGTTAAAACTGATTATTTCTATCCATCCATCCATCCATCCATCCATCCATCCATCCATCCATCCATCCATCCATCCATCTTCTGTGTATGCTTTATTGTATTAGTCCTCAATCACTAACATTCCTCTTTTTGGTTTGTGGAAGGAAGAGTTGATATCAGGAAATACCCACCTATGCTTGTAGAGAACAGGAGGAATTCAGTTTATTTACATAATGCCAATTCACAACAAATGTCGCCAGGCATTTTTTACAAAAGCTATTTCAGTTCAGTCACCAATTGATCCAAGTTATCAAACAGTACAGTACGCTCAGTTTATTATTCAAATTAGCTTAAATTGTTTCTGACTAAAGGAACCCAGCAGATAGCATTTAGTCATTGACTTGGAGCTTTCACGCCTCCTAGACAAGCATGTACCGACAACCACCTGCATTATATTGTCGACTATACAACAATCACTCATACAGAGCATGAATGTAGCAATAGTGGAGAGGAAAAACTTCCCTGTAACAAGAGGAAACTTCCAGCAGATCCAGAACCTGGCTCACTGCAAGTTTGCATCTATCTTTGAGAAGACAGAGCAGAATGCATTAGAAACAAATGAACTGATTTAGGATTATTTTATATGTTCACAAAAAGTAAATGGTGAATATATAAGCAAGAATGATTAGTTGATGTCCTTCCACAGGAAGCCATAGCAGCCAAATGAAATGTCCAACAACATGTAGCCTTGATCACCTGAGCGAAAAACACACTGAGAGAAAACATAAAGTTCATAGTTGAAACAACAGCAAAAATGCTACATAGCAAACTACCCAGCTGCATTCCCTTTAATTTCCCTTTCTTTCTTTCTTTTTCTTTTTTTAAATTTTTGTTTAATATTTTTTGTAGTTATTTTGACAGAAAATGGCATAAAATCTCTGTGTGATTTGGGTGGATTCTATTTCTCATAATTTTTTCATTCTTCCTACTAAAACAAACAAAGTTGTTTGTCCCAATGAGATTCATTTGTTTGAACAGAGTAAAATGTCGCTCATTAGTCTGGAGTTCAGTAAACAGACTTTCTCTTTGTAATTTGAACTGACCTAAAACAGGAAATGTTGATGTGCTGTTTCACACTGTGGCAACAGCTAGTGTTTGAGAATTCTAAGTTTCTGTGTTTAATTTAAGATGTTTTCAGAAACATGGTCACAATCAATGTGTTTCAGTTGCAAGTTGCTAAAACCATTGAGACTCCCAGTAATCATTTGCAGGAGTGCAAATCCCTAAGATTGCAGTGGTGTGATGGTGTCTGGGTCGTGTGGAACAGCAGGGCCCAGGGCCTGGTCAGGCTCTGGTCAGGCTGGAGCTGAAGCTGATCAGGGAGCTGAGTCAGAGCTGTAAGGGCTGTGGTGTGTGAACGAGGCTGGCTTCAAGTTGAGCCAGGGCAGTGGTGGTTGCTTTAAAGCAAAGGTTTAATGACAACTTTAAAACATGTGTTTTTAAAAAGTCTTCTAGAATCACTGAATATTGATGACTCTGGTCTGGATAAGGCCATAAGTTTAAGTTCATGGTTAATTCATATAGCCTGGTTTTAATATTTTTCTAAAATGTTAAAAACAAAGTGGTTTTAATGGAAGCCGTGACACATTTTTTCTTTAAAATAATTTTTTTAAAGACATTATGACACTCTTTCTATATAAGCAAGAAAAATGTATATAGAGACAAATGATCTCAGTCCATGCTATAACCTTTCATACATGTTTTATATATTACAAGACTGTACCACCTCTTCTCCTAAATTCACATAATTGACATAAAAAGTTAAACGTGATAAATGAGCAACTGGTTGAAAAGGGCCAGTGATAGTTCTATTAATGTTGATGATACCATGTGCTTAAATTGCGGCTCAAGGTCCCAGTCTATTACTGTTCTATTAAGTAGAACAGTGAAGCAGCAAAATGATTTAAAATGAAAAAAGAAGCTTCTTTGCATGTTTAATCCTGAATGGGACTGCAGACAGTTGTTCTTTTTAAAAGGATAAGTAAGTCTGACCTGATCAGAATGATGTTCATGATTTAATTCATTGATGAAACCAAAAAATAATCTAAAGTAATTAAAATATGTGCAATTATTGATTTTGTAGAATAAGTGCAGATCTCATGCTGCAGCAGAACTCCGTCTTTCTCCAGGTGTGTCTTCTTTAAGTCATTCTTTCATCTGAATCAGTCTGACAGGAATCGGTTTGATGTCTGGCCTAGATGCCAAGTTGATGGCAGCATGATCGCTGCTGATGTCTTTCAACAGGAGACAAACCAAGCTGGAGTTTGTCTTGGTTTGTTTTGGTTTGTCTTCTTGTTTGGTTGGTGGTATAAAATAATCTTAAAGCGAGACAAGCAGACTTACATTGTTCTAAGTCTAAATAATCTGCCTAATAGGTTGCCTACAAATGAAATGTTCAGTCTGTGGCTGTAGAAGCCAACTGGGATCATTCTTTTAACCTGATGCTGTGGCGCACTGTTGGAAAATCTTTGCATAACCTGCTGTCATCACTGTGGGTGCCTCTGAGCTGCAGTTATGCAGTGTTGTCAGCAAGATGTTTAGGTAACATGATCCAAAGGGAGGAAAAGGACAGCATAGTTAGAGTTCATGCCATGCTGCCTACTTAACTCCACTATGTCACCAGCTTCTCACATGTCTTACATACCAACACTATCAGACAGCTTGACATGAGCAATACACTGAGCAGTTGACGCTTCATACCTTTACATTTTAATGAGATAAGAACACAGACAAGAACATAATTTGCAGTTTGAAAATGACTCCTGTGTGCAGAAACACAGAAACTCTTCAGACTTCAGTCTTATTAGACAAGATGATCAGTTTGCCAGGAACAGCCTGTAAAGGTTCAGCTGTTTAATCATCCATCCATCCATCCATCCATCCATCCATCCATCCATCCATCCATCCATCCATCCATCCATCCATCCATCCATCCATCCATCCATCCATCCATCCTTACAAATTGGGCTTCTGAGAAATACTTTCGGAAAAACATAGAAACCCAAGACATCATCATCATAGAAAGCTTAATAAACTGACCATAGGTAACCAGAGAAATAACGCTGGTGAAATTCTATTTATTTTTTATACTTTAAGATGTCACTTTGATAAAGAGCTCTTTATTTTACATTATGGGCATATCTATGAGTTTATATAAACAGTGTATTTCATATAACAAATTGCAAAAAAAGGTGTATGTGTCTTTCTTTAGTGTACGCAAGCTTCTGGTTTCAATGGTATTCACAATAAAATCTTCTTGGGGAATACGCCAACCAAACAACAAGAACTGGGACACATCTTTAAAATATTTTTTAGTTGACCAAAGTTGGGTCTATATTCAGTACAGTTATTCTGTCTTCAACTGACTCTACTTATTAGCTAAAATCTATCAGTAATAGTAAAGGAATAACAAAATTGTGATGGACACAAACAAATGCAACTTGTTAATATTAGAAGGACAATTCCACTATATTTACTCATGAGCAGACTTCAAAGGAGTAAAGTTGACTTCTGATGTCCCCGGGACTACAGTAGCTGTGACAAGTGAAAGGAGAACTGGTGGTCTCCAAACAGCTTTGACCACATCGTAAAAATCTCTGCCATAAAGACCAACTGGCCCCTCACACTGACCCTCCAAAAATAAAGCAAAGGTTCAGAAGCTGGGTGGTCCCTTTTATGGACAATCAAAAGACAAGAATAGTTTTTTACAAAGGGAAATAAAAAGAAGAGTCTCTTAAAAAACCACACTGTTCTTCAGCAGCTGGGCTATTCATCTGCTTCCACCTCCATGAATGTGCTGCCATGTTCATCATTTCAGCTTTCAGATTGCTGATGGGGCAGTGTCTGTGGACAGGAAGTCATTCCTGACTGTATGTTGGTCCTTTTAGTCCTAGAAACTTTCCATTTTATACAAAGAGATGTGAAAATATACAACTTTTTGTTACAAAGGCTGCTGACCCTGAGGTATTGCCCTGCCATTTGCAGCCTGACCATTTGAGCTTGCCAAATTTGACACAGCTGACTCAGGCAATAAATTTGAACTAGTTTCTCCACCCCCTTTATCCATGATGGGATGGGAACTGCTCTTCCAAGCTTCTGAACACAAACACACACACACACACGCATGCCCACACACACATGTTTATGGGAGAACATCAGCAATTTTAGCTTAAGAATCATCTGATGTGGTTGTTTTCCACAGAAGACCAAGGGAATCAGGAAAATAACAAATCTGAACATGAGTTAAACAGTGTAATTGAATCTCAACATGGAGCAATAGGTTAGATTTATGTAAGATAAATTATTGGCTATGCAAAGTGCTAATGAATGATGTCCAACTTTACAAGGGTAACCAAACAAATCAATGTCTGGCAGGTGAAACTCAATCTGCTAATTCATGATCAACACTGAAGAGCTGCAGACGACTGCTTCATTTCAGGGAAAAGACGTAGCAACATATGTGAGACTTAGTGAGTCCCCTGGTTGTGATTCTTACTGTAATAAACACTGGTTGTGTTTGGGTGGTGGTGCCTGTGGAGTGGGGAAACAGTCCCAGCATTTGTGTTATGTTTAAGGAGTAAAATGTCAATGAGCAAAGAGCATGCTCAAGGCACAGCATCCTCTTTGCAATGGAAGGTCGTGCCACTGTCACTTTGGAACACCAAACAGCCATTGTTGTTTTGTGGATGAAAGCTTTGGATTTTTTTTCCAAGTTCTTTTTTTTGGATGTAAACTAAACAAAAACTCACTCAAAGGATGACAGTCATATAAAAAATAAATAAATTTTTTTGTTGATGAATAGAAATGAAAATCTTAGTGGGATAATGAATCCAATCATATATAATAATATAAAAGACGGGACTAAATCGGAAAAAATAGTTAATGAGACTCAATCTTGGGTTGTAGAAGTTAATGTTATGGTTATTGAGGTAGTGGTAAATGTTGAGGTTTTCTGGTTAAATAATGCTAGACAGATGCAAAAACTGACTGAATAAATTCTGAAAATAGCAAGAACGTAAAATGATAAATATAAAACAAGAGTTACATGATCATGTTGTTTGAACGTGTTAATAACCCAGCCTCAGAATTTTGTTAGAACAAGTTGAATAGGAAATCCACATCTCTGAAACATCTAGAAACTGGCAAAAGTCATAATATTAAATCATTGAGCAGTAAACACTGTTACTATGCATCAAGTTCTGGGTTTGAATCCTAGCCCAGTGTATTTCTGCTTGGAGTTTGCATCTTCTCCTTTTACATACATGGTTTTTCTCCGGGTACTCCGGCTTCCTCCAACAGAGACTTATTGGTATCTCTGTATGGTTCTCTGTGTGTGTGTATGTATTGTTGCTTGTCCTGTGTGTCTCTGTGTTGTCCTATTATGGGCTGAAAAGATCTGCCCTGCCTCTAACCCAATCACTGCAGGATACATGAGTTTAGATGAAAACTAACCAATGAAAATCAGACAATGCTTTTGATTTATGTTTCAAAGAATCATTTAAAAAAGAATTATGAAACAGGCCAGGACATAAATGATGGTACCTGTAACTTAATATATTGTGTCTCAACCTTTTGAGGCAATCACTACCACCAAACAAATTCTAGTCAGAGAGACTTTTTCACCTGTCCACAGGTGCTCTGGTCCTCTCCTCATGGACAAACTGCTCCAGGTGTCTCCAGTTGAAGGATGCCTTCTCCAGATGTTTCAGCTTCTTCCACAGATGTTCAACAGGATTTAGATCAGGACTGATAGCAGGCCTAATCCAATGTTTTTCTCTTAGCCATTCTTTGGTGTTTTCTGTTGTGTTCTGGGTTGAGACCCATGACCTGCAACTGATACCAAGCTTTCTGACTGTAGGCAGCACATTTTTTTGCAGAATGCTTGTCTTGAGTCTTGAGATTTTATTGCCTGCTCCACACTTTCAAGGCACCAAAGCTTCAGAGCATAACTGAGCCTCCTCCATGCTTCACAGTGGGCACAGTGTTCTTTTAAAGCTATGCTTCGTTCAGCTGATGTGCCTCGTCAAAAAACTTCAGTTATGTCATAACTGTCCAAAGGACATTCTCCAACAATGCTTTGTGGCTCGTCACTACTCATTGTGTCAAACTCTCACTTATTTCAGCCTTATTCTCTTGAAGTCTAATTTAGCTCAAACAAACTGGACTTTGAGCAAAACTAACAGATGACAGCAGATATCAGACTATATGAAGATTCTGTCAACTTTGCTGTCCTCTAAATCTATTTCTTTTATATATTAAGGTTGGAACCATCCATCCATCCATCCATCCATCCATCCATCCATCCATCCATCCATCCATCCATCCATCCATCCATCCATCCATCCATCCATCCATCCATCATTTGTTCACCCTTGTCCCTAGTAGGGTCGAGAGTTGCTGGTGCCTATCTCCAGCTGCGTGCCGGGCGAGAGGCGGGGTCATCCTGGACAGGTCGCCAGTCTGTAGGTTGGAACCAGTCTTTTAAAGATTAAGGATTTGTACTTGATTTCAGTAAATGGGTCTTGAGAAAGTGGTTAGGAGATACTAACTGGATGCACAAGGTGGGTTCTAGAACATCAGGTGGAGAACAATACCAGGATTGAAGTATTGGAGTGAGAGGAAAAAAAGCTGCCTTGTTAGCCCAATTTGGAACATTCTCCGAAAAAAAGTACACTACGACTCCAGGTAATTGAAACGGTTCTCTGTCTCAGGTTTCCATTGTCTTACTGTGAGGAGACTTCAGTTCCCAATCATGTACAGAAGAGTGTGTCTGAAAGGACCAACTTCCCACATGTAAACTGAAGTGGTGTTCTGTTGTAGGATTTCTGTACCGAATAGTGTTTGCCAGTAACAAACACAATGCATAATTTCAGGGATGTTCAGAAGTGCAAGAAGCAAAATGGCACCTTTGGTTACAAGAAAATAGTTAGTCTGGTAATTGTCATCACATTTGTGACTGTAAGTCTGAAAGAATGTGGGTAAAAAGAGTTTACTTTTGATTGTCAGCTCCATTTCTTGTTGAGAAGAACGATGGCAAGAGCAGTTCTGAACTTGTTCATTTTTGTTTAATGAGACAGACTTCACCCACACCTGGATAACTACTTCTGGGTTTAGTCTTCACTCACCATGTACCTTACCCCAGCACAGCAAACATTCCCAGTTTTAGGAAAACAAAGAGGAAGCCAGTGTTTCCTCTATGCCAATCTGAGCAAAGGTAAGGACGAAGCTCTCCTGTCTGTCTATTTCTAAAATTATGTTTAAAAATTTAGTTTAAACATGTTTCTTAGTAATGACTGGCTGACATTAAATTAACAGAACAAATGTACAAAATCAGTTTGAGCAACTCTCAGAAATGCCAAAATGTGTGGCAAGGGGCAAAAAAAAGAAAAAAAGCATGCAAACAATTTGACCTCTGAACACCAGCAATGGGAAAGGGCTCATTTATTAGAAATTAGTTATGGTTTGAAAAAAACATTTGACCTTCTCCTCCCCAGGGACACATCAGACCATTATATCTGACTGGCTTGGGAATTCAGTGACTTATTGGTAGCCATTTTCAAGATTAATTCACTAATCAGATGAAAGCTCACCAGTGAAGACACACTGACCCTCAGCAATCCCCCAGGAATTCCTCAGGGAAATGCTTCCAAAACAAAATATGTCTGGGACAGAGCCTAAGGAAGATGCTTTGTTTTCTCCTCAGAACAGATTACAAACTTTGCTAATTGTCTTGTACCAAATAGACATTCAACCAGATAGTGATATGTCCAGTCACTTTTGGTCATCAAAGCATAAGCTTTGCATCTTCCCTTATACAAACAGTCTCTTAAGGTGCTATGTGCTTGGGACCAATCAGTCCCAAACTGGAAAAGGTTCAAATGAAAATCTAAGAATACCCCATTGTGGCTAATAAAATGGATAAAGGGCATACGTGACCACTGCTGTAAAAACAGTAGTTTTGGCAGATTACTGGTATGGAGCATATAGGTGTGTACTGTCCAGTTTATTTGTTAACATGTTTGTTTTCTTTAGATGCAAAATGCACCGATTAAAATCCAAGCAATAACATGACTTACCAATTACTTGTTTCTGTTACATTATCTTTTTAGTTAAGCAGAACAAAGAGTTTGTTCTGCTTTTAGAATTGATTTAATTTCTTTCAGCTCTAAGTATTTAATATATCTTTGTTTTTATGGGAATGTAATTCTTTCCGATCAATTTGATTAGCAATTTTGATCATATTTCACATTTTATCATGTAGCACAGGGTGCTACATGACACAATGCACAAGGTGGGTTCTAGAACATCAATCAGGTGGAGAACAATTCCAGGGTTGAAGTATTGGAGTGAGAGGAAAAAAGCTGCCTTGTTAGCCCAATTTGGAGCTTTCTCAGAAAAAAAGTACATTAAGACTTGGTCTGGGTCTTGTCTCTGTCTAATCGAGGTATTTTATTACCTCGATGAGTAATAAAATACTCATCATTTCCATCTGTATACCAGCTGTTAAAGTATTTTACAATAAAGTGTACCTTTCTATTATTATTCTTTAAAAATCAGAAGCGTTTTGTACTGTAGCTTGGCATTTTGAAACAACAACGACGAAAAAAAAAAAATCCTACTGGATATTTTTTTTTGTTTGTTTGCTCTTGGTCTTGATAGAACAATAGATGTTCTATTGTTCAGGAATAGAAGGAAGACTAGAACAAGTTACACTCAGAATGGGACGGAGATGAACAAGAAATCACAAATGAAATGTTAATAAACCCTAAGAAAAAACGTTTTGAACTGAAGTTTTTTAACTTGGTTTTGACTGATAAAACCAAAGTGTCACAAATCAGAAGTTTTAGTTTAATAATTCAAATTATTTAAAGTCTATCACTCTATAGAGAGGGAGATTATTTATGAACAGAAAACATCTATTATTATTATTTTTGCTGTAATAATACCGAAGTGTGGCTATGGACTCTTGTTATGTTTATTTTTAATTAATTTATTTATTTTTTAATTAAAGTTGAGAAAACTCTGTAAACACTGCAAACTTTCCAGAGGTGTTCAACAAGATTATACAGACATCTTTAAATGGTCGCTGAAAGATGGAGGAAAATGTATCTCTTCCAACCCATCCTACAGGACTTCAAAGTTTCTATTGGCACTAAATGTTCATTGCTCTCATGTCTCCTCTCTCCACAGGTCCTTAGTTGAGGCCTCTATGAGTGATTATCCTCCTGCTTTTTTAGTGAGGGGACAGTGTGCCCAGTGTTGTAGCTGACACAGAAAACTCAGACAGCAGGCTAATGCTAGGAAGTTAATAACCGACTTAATGAAATCATTACAGTAAGACAGTAAATGTTGTAATTATTAAATACCTCACTTTTTCTGTTTGTTGATTTAACTATATTATTTATACTTTAGGCAGTTTTGCACTGTCTAAAATGTTGTCTGACATACTGGTGCCAACAAAAATAAAAGATGAAAGAAATGCAGAAATATAAACAAATTATAACTTCTTTTTGTGCCAAATTTCCTTTGATAACTGGTGCAAAAATGATGAAGCAGGTTTTGGTGGTAAGAGTGTGGGCTACCCATTACCAGCCTTGGGCCCCAGTCTCAGTTGGGGTGCCACAGTGGAAGCGCTTCAGCTGCACCAGCAGCTGCTTTGCACTTCACACCTGGTCAACTACGACGACTGCACTTCAAACAGGAATTTTCCATTTTCTATTTTCTGTCACACAGCATGCCTCACTTCCTCCCCCACCTCTACCTCACAAGAGCTACCAGACCAATATACAAGTGGTACTTTACAAATGAGTGAATGGTGTCAACAACACCCACAACAGACAGAGATACAACAGCATGCCTGGTATTTCAGGACTGCTGTCAATTCAGCTGCTTTTGCTGCTCTCTTCTTTTGCTAATGTAAGAGAAACTGCAAAGCTGGGATGAGGAGTCAGTGTAGGAACACCATGCAAATCTGAGAACTATCAAATATATGTGGGAAATTATGACAGTATGCTACTTCAAGAAGTAGGCATTATAATTCAGATATAAAGAACTTTTTGAGCCCACATTCAAAAGTTGAAAACGTTTTCTTTAGTTTATTAATGTTGCTTTTACCTCAGACTTCCTGTGGCCCTTGTGTAATTGCTATTCTATTTACTTGATTCTTTGCCTTTCTTAAAGGCGTTTGATAACTGCAATTATCTGAATCAGGTGTGTTGAAACATAGAAACTTCTACAAAATGGAGGGCAGTGATCGTTGAGGACCATGGTTGCGAAACACCAGTCAGAAGAATGGCAGCAGATTGCATGGATTTGCCATTGAAGTTGGATCTTGGGTCTGCTAGGAATATCACAGCCATAATTTATTTTTTGCTAGGATGAAGTGTTCTTTTTTGGGAGGGGGGTTTAATCATAATTTGTGTATTCTGCAAAAGTCCAATGTAAACACTTGTTTTCAAATGATCATATGATTAATTTGATCAACAACTGCATTTTACTACTGGTGAAAAAGATGACAGGAAGTAGCTGGAGGAGAATGACTCAGCAGGTTTTTCAGTGACTTAAGGTATGATTAAACTTATTACCAAGTGACATGTAACATGTTTAATTAGGCTGCTTATGTAATGAAAACACCACAATTATGAAATTGCGTTTTTTCAACACTGGAATATTGACAAAGTTTTGAGCACATTTGTAACTGTCAAATCCAAATTGAATAAGAGAAGCTTCTCAGTAAGGAGGGTGTGGTGTGTGTCTAATCTCCAGCTTTCTTGCTCTTTCTGTGGCTCCTTCCCTGCAAAATAAAGTCCCAGACTCAGTTACCTTGTTAGCTATTGAGAATCACCCAGTCAGCCATCAGCCATCAACTCATCAGTCACGAGTTTCTCACACACTGACAAAAACAAACATGGCCTGGTGTTGCTTCAAGTGAGAGGAAGGAAAACTGCCAGTGTGTGGTGATAGCAGTGACATGGAGATCAATACATGCAAATGCCTTGTTATTCTCATTGGCATCATTAGACACTGATGAGTGGAGCCTAGGCTATTTTTTAAAATGTCCAAAATCCCATACCTGAACACAATCTGCAAATAATGTTTAATCTACAAATAAACAATAAAAAGTTACCTTTTTCCGATAAAAAAGATTATACATGATGACTGAAAAGTAAAAAAAAACAACAAAAAAACAAAACTAAATTCTTAGTTTTAGTTTGCCAAATGATTACATGATCAATAATGTTTTTCTTCGCTTTCACTTTAAATTTGAATTCATAACACAGTAAAAAAAAAGTTATCCATTGTTGTCTGAATTAAGTTTTGTTGTAATTCACCCATTTTTCCCTCAAAGTACCACCCGGATCTGTCTACCAGTTTCAGGACCTGACCAAAACCCCTCAGTGTCATTATTTTGAGAAATAATGAGATTTGGTCAAATATAAAAACCCATAAAAATGATGAAATGTTACAAGCATGGACGTCATATAAATTGAACATATAGAGCAGGGGTTGGCAACATATGGCTTGCGAGCCAGGTGTGACTCTTTTGATGACTGCATCTGGATCTGGCTTGCAGATAAAACATAAAATATTTAATTTGGATTTTCTACTGCTCATGTCCTGTTCAGGGTTGCTAATGGCTGCAGGAGTAGTCCATTATTTTAATTGGATGATAATAGCCTACGTTGACTGTTGCATAAATAGGTAAATGCCCCCTTTTGAATCAGTCTGCTCGGGCATTAGCAGACGAAGAAGATGGCGAAAAGAAAAAAAGACGAGTATCGTACATTTCAGGACGAAAGGACCAAAGAATTTGCCTTTGTTGAGAGAGCAGGTTCTGCAGTGTGTCTAATTTGCAATGACAAAATTGCGTTGAAGAAACAGTCAAATGTAAAGTGGCATTTCAACACATCCCATGCCACCTTTGCGTCAAAATATCCATCGGGAGACAGCAGAAAGAAAGCGTGCCAAGGGCTACTGAGCAGCGTGCAAGCCAGCCAGCAGCAAGTCCATGTATGGACCCAACAAGGTCACTATAATTCTGCTACTTTGCTGGATCTTTGGCAATAGTGAGGAACGGAAAACCATTCACAGATGGCAAGTATGCTAAAACGTTCATGCTGGATGTAGCCAATGAACTTTTTGAAGATCTTCCAAACAAAGACAAGATAATCAAACGGATAAAAGACATGCCTCTGTCAGCAAGAACTGTTCATGATCGCACCATCATGATGGCAAACCAAGAGGAGGAAAAGCAGGTGAAGGACATAAATGCAGCGCCGTTCTTTTCCCTGGCTTTGGATGAGTCAACAGACGCAAGCCATTTGTCACAGTTCAGTGTGATTGCAAGATATCCTGTTGCTGACCCACTGCGTGAAGAAAGTCTTGCTGTTCTGCCAATAAAAGGGTCCACAAGAGGTGAGGATTTATTCAAGTCTTTCATGGAGTTCGCTCAAGAAAAAAATCTACCTATGGATAAACTTCCCTCAGTGTGTACTGATGGTGCTCCGTGTATGGTGGGAAAAAACAAAGGATTTGTGGCGCTTCTCCATGAATATAAAAATAGACCCATCCTAAGTTTCCATTGCATGTGATGTGTGACGGGCATCTTGGTGAAGTGATGTCGCTGGTCATTCGTGTGATTAACTTTATTGTTGCCCGAGCACTGGGCTTCACTCAGCTCACCAGACGGGTGACACCAAGTGAAGCAAAGATTGTAGCGGCTTCAAGATACAGTTGCATACAAATCTAAATATATTTTCACTGAGCTAAGCTCTGAGTGTTTGATAATTCTGAAATGACTTAACATATCAGCGAAACAGAATCTTCACTGACTTTTGGAAACCCAAGAAGCAGTTGGGATGGGATGGGGTCAGGTGGTCAAAAAGGGAGCAATGGAAGGACACTTCTACAGATCGCACTTAAACACTCAATCCTCTGACTGCACCCCGACATTAATGCTCTTCTTTCTGCTCAGTCAAGCTGTAAACACCTTGCTTGAAGTGTTTGCAGCTTCTTTACTGAATCTCATCAATGAAGAAAGGACTTTGCCAATCCACAATTTTTGATAGTTAATGGGGGACAAGTCATCACTAATAGATTTTAACAGGCTTTCTGATCTCTCTGTTTGAAATACGTGTGGTGAAGAGGCCTTGTGTAAGCCTGCTCTGATGACAGCATTTGGTTGAGGGTAAAGCAAACTCCTGGCTGTGGGGTGCGGGGTGGCTGGGTTGAATGCATTTGGAGTACTAACACCTTTGTTATTAATGTGGAGATTTCAGAGGGGCCTCAACCAGGCATTTGCATATAAATATTAAGCAGATAACTGACTGGATTATAACTTGCTGTATAATTAAGCTGCTGTTCTGATGATTGGGTTGGCATAGCTAAATTATAGAATAATTCTTGTTTAAAATTATAGAAGAATAACATTAATTTCCTGAACCATGCATGGTAGGAAAACAGAGTGAGACACCACAGAGGAATAACAAAAGGCAAGGTTCCTACATGAGGAAGGCAGGAAGGAACAAAGGATAAAATGAAGGGAAAAAGTGAGGACATATGTATTCTTTCATTTTTGCTAATACTATCCAGAAGTGGAAAATACAGAAATTAAATTCTAAACTTCTCCAGAGTAGAAGGGACAAGGACAAGTAGAGAGAGTGAATAAATTGGGTTTAAAAGGATGATGTCCTCATTTACAATATTGCTTATTTAACAATCAGAAAAACTCACAGGAGAACACAGAGAGCACAAGTTGGATGTGCAAAAGGAGGAAACTGGCTTGAATAGAGGAGAGAATGAAGTGAAGTGACAACTTCTCCATGGTCAGGTCTTGCTGTCCGGTTTGCTTCTGGCCAAATTGGTGTGTCTCCATTGACAGTGTGTTCCTCACTAAGTGGTCATGAATATGAACAGGAATGTGTGTGAAAGTGAATGGACGCTCCAATGATGTCATTTGAACTCTTGAGGCGACCATTTTATCTGAAATCTCTGCGGTTTGGGCTGTATGGTGGATTCACACATACACCGCTCTTACACCACAACTGATAGAAAGGTTTGGGCATCAACATTTGACACAAATGTGAGGCCAAAATGGCCCACACTCTGTCTTTAGTACAAGGGGAAGCAAACAACTCAAAAACCCAAACAGCAGAGCAGTCAGATGCAAGGTATTTTATTACAAAAGTCACTAATAGTGGCACAATAAAACCGTCCTCTTTTTCTGAATAAAATCCAGTGTTCAATAATTGTCTTTAAATAAAAGTCACAAATCAAAGGCCACAGGTTGGGCTCCTCTTATTATCCTGTTTCTGGTGGAGGTAATCTGTCTGCAGCATACTCTCTTGTCGATCCACAGCCAACTGCACGACGCTCCAGCATCGCTCCGCTCCTCGGCGTGCCACCCCCTCTTCAGCCCGGTCCAGGTAAAATAAAGAGCAGGAAAGCGCCAGCATCCCCGCACCAGAACTCCATCGGAAGACGTATTTCCTGCCAAAACTCTATGATGGGAATGGAGCACTACTTACACGCCTTCTCTGCCCTCTTCCCATCCAGGCTCTTTTAGTTTTGGCTTTAATCAGCCTCTGTTGACACCTGTATGGGTGGCCATTTGCTGCGCTCCGCCTCCCTAGACAATCACCTTCAGTCTAGTGAGTTTGGACTGTTAAAGGGGAAAAAAAGGAAAAAGAAAAGCAAGGAACCCAAAAACAATCTATGCATGCAAAGCAAAAAAAAAAAAAAAAAAAATTAACCAAAAAAGAAAAGGAATCATATTTTCCCCTGTACAACCTGAGCGTTGACTTCAGTCAAGTTGAAAACAACAACATAGAAAACTGGGGCTAGGAAAGGTGAGCAAAGAAATGATGCTGTCCATGTATAAAAAAACATGTTACACTTTAACAGGTGGGGTCCGCTCTCACAGCAAAACTACAAATGTAGAAATATATAAAATGTGTAGTATTTTTTTTATCATTTCCAGTTTGTGTGGCTAACACCTATTTACATTTTCAGGAAACTATCCAAAAAGTCAGATCCAAACAGTAAAGTTCTGTAAGTTAATCATTTAAAATGCTAATTTGAAAAATATGTACCAAAGGAAATTAAGTTATAATGAATTAAAAAAATAACTAATACTTTAGACAATTAACCAGTTTATTTTTTTTATTTTTATACTTGTTCATATGACGATTGTCTTTTTGCTTCCGACAAATGTTTATTCATCCATGTGTTCAACATGTTCCTGAGGGTTGTAGGGAGGAGCATCAGCTTCCAGCCGGGCTCTTAGGCTCAGACAGGAGACATCAGCAGGAACATTCAACAGCAGAGCTGAGATAAAGCCAGAGATCTGACAGCGGATATGGTTACATGTCACTTCTGATAGCTCCAAGCGTTCCTGAGAAAATCTCAACCTGTATCTCACTTCAGCTCTTGCAGGTCTACACACTGAGCAGGGATGCACAGTTTGTGTGTGTGAGTGAGTGGTGGTGGAGAGGTGGAGGTTTGGTTCGGGTGGTGGACGAACATGAAACCACTCCCTATCAGGCTTCAATTAAAACAGGAGCAAATCCTCAATATTAAATCAAATAAAAAAATAATAAAAACAAACATAGGTTAATTAATTTTCCATTTTATCTGGGTTTATGTATGTCTAAGTATATACATCCATACATTCATACCACACACTCATTTTAGTTAGCCTCAATTTACATATGCACATTTGTGCTAACTCGCCCATATTTCTATATCGTGTGAAAATTCCTCCTTAAATTTCCATTTAAAATGTATTAAATTTTGACTTTGTTTTAATGTGTTACATAATTTTACTCCATAAATTGAAATACAAAAGCTCTTTCTTGTTGTGTGTAAACTACGAATCCTTAAGTTTGAGTAACCCCTTAAATTATATCTTCCTTCTCTTTCAAAAAACATGCTCTGTATGAGCTCAGGTAACAGATTATTTGAAGTTTTAACATAATTTGAACAATTTTAAATTCCACCAGATCTTCAAATTTAAGAATTCTAGAACAAATGAATTCCCTCATGTATTGGGAGACTGGCAAAGCCTCTGTCCTGTTTGAGGGTCAGTCTAGTCAATGTCAGTGTCCATGATTATTCCTGAGGACTTTTGGTATGATTACTATCAGCATTTTAGAAGGTTAGCTCTCTCAAAAAAACCTTCTCTTCACTGCTTTTTAAAAGTTATAACAAAAGCACAAAATTAAAATTGTCTTGTGTAACTATTTTAATGTTACACAATCATAAGTATCATAACTGTTTGGATAGTTATGCTATCCAAACATAACTATCCAAACATAACTGTTTGGATAGAGATAAATTTTTCAAATAGTTACTGATATCACACTGCTTTATTAAAATACGCACTGTTCATACGTCCAACTGTTTTTCACTTGTGGAAGAGGCTTTATCTCCTTATGTAAAAGATGCACAAATATCTACTACAAGACAAATTTGAACTTAATTTAGAATGAATGTACATGAATTATTTGGAATCAGTTTGTACGACTGATTTATTTTGTGAAGTGTATTAAGATGGCAGTTGTTTTGAATTGGTGCTAAATCAAGAAAATTAATTAAACTGAACTGAATTGCAAGTGTTGAATTTTTATGTAACCAACAATTTGCAATCTGCGAACTGAGATTGCAAATCTCAGTTTTTCAAAATTGTTTGAAAACAAAAAGGTTGTGTTTTTTCCTGCAAACACCACAGAGGTAGGGTGGAAGCCTGCTAACCCTTCAATTCCAGGCTGACATTCTTTTACTGTTGAGTTTTTACAGGTGCTAAAATAACCAAGAACTTTGTCCAGACTTAAGTATGGGAGAGTGATTAGCGACTGACAAAAATAACAGAAGACCATGCATGCAAAACAATGACACAGCAGTTTCTCCAACTGGGCTGTTAGAGCCTCACTTTCCTTTGTTCAATTGTACTTTCACCACTCACATACCGACTCACCTCTTCTCCCTTAACCCCCAAATATCACCTTCACTCTGCTCCTTTAATCACCTCTCTCTACATTCCTTTTGTAGCTAACAGCAGTTTTTCATGCGCAGCAAAAAAGGGGAAACATCTTTCAAAACAAAAGTGAAGCAATCCATGCAAGCTGTAACTGCATCCACATGCAAGGAACGCAGAGTGGGTGAAAACCAGAGGCACTTTTAAAAGCAGATATCAAATGACAAAAATGAAACTTTTTTTTCCTGTTAACTTTCATGCTGTTTCCAGCATGAAAAAGCTAATTGGAATTAAATGCTATACAGTGTTGAGAATGCGCTTATCCCACTGCTCTTTTCTCTCTTTTTTGCTTGCCCGTTACACTCTGTCAAACTCAACAGGATGTCTAAGGCCAGATGTTACCAGGTTGACTGGTAGAATGCTTCACATCGCTGATCACAAACTGATGGTCTTATGTTCCCCTAGAAGAGCATTCTATTCTTGCTCAGTAAAGGCAGATACTTTCTTTTCTCTTCTCCCTTCTTTCCCACTGTTAGCCTTCTTTTTGCTCTATGTCCTTTGCTCTTGTTTTTGGAGCTTCTCTTTAATATTTTTCAAACTACAAAGCATGGCTCTCGTCAGTTGATCTCTCAGCACAATTGATTAAGTTTTCTAGACAAGAAGACTGGGCACAAGAGAGAGAGAGAGAATCATAGTGGTACATGGGACTAGGAACTAAATCTAACACCAAAGAATGAGGAGAGATGGTTAAACAAAAGTACGAGAAATAACTAGACACAATAAATAAACAAAATAGAATCACCAACTAATGACATGAACGGGTCCTACACTGAAATAAAGTAAAAGAGAAACAATGTTGATCTAAAGAAATAGACTAAGGAGCTCAGAATGAATAAATCAAGTCCAAAACAACTAACAACCCAGGATCCTAATTTTGCTCATTTTGTTGATTAAGGATATTGAAGATTTGTACATATTTGGATTTTTATAATGTCATTTCTACTGTTCGGAGTTGGCGGTTACCTGGTATTTCAGGGAATTTGGAAGGTGTTGGCAGCTGTTTTGGCCCTTATCAAGTTTCCTGGCCAGTGTGAGGGATTAGGAAGGGGTGAACACTCAGTCTATGTGACCAGAGCGGCAATATTTTTTCTAATATGAGATGGGCCCCTGTGTTCTTTTGGGTCAACAGCAGTTTTGCATTTAGAACTTCATGTAATCTTAGCATTTCATGAGATTAATATATTATCTCCCACCACCCATAAGGTATTAATTTTAATACTCATGATACTAAAGTTAATATTATAAATACTCACTCTAATTTTAGAGAGAGGTAATATGTATTTTCCAGGCTCATTGAGGAATTTTGTAGCACAATCAAGTGACTTGTTTGCTTGAGCTGTTAAAAATATACTGTAAATATAAAACACAACTTAATAGAAATTTGACTTTGCAAATTTGATGGGTGGAAATGGACCTCTGTCTCTTTAAGAACCTCCTGGCTTTTCTGACACTCTACCTTCAGCACTTCATCACACTGATACTCCTCCATTATGGCACTGAAAATCCTTCATAAGAGTGCTGATAGGATGAGCTCAGGAGATGTACAATTTTACTAGGTGTTTGCTCATTGCTGCTGCTGCTAGTCTGGAGGAGCTGAATGGAGGAGGCATGGGTAGGGAGGGGCGCTCTGTGAGGTGGAAGCTCAGCTGTGGCCTGAAGCTCCAAGGAGGAGCTTTGTGGAGAAAGGCAGTGCTGTGTAAGAGCAGGTGTTTAGGCTCGACTAAATGGTTGGTGCCTAAACCTGGACTTCAGAGTCAGGGGTTCCTCAGACATTCATGAAAGAATCAAAGCAACAATCCGGGTATGTTTTTGATGAGAAAATAACATTGTATCATAATATAAGGTTATAAAACAGTCTAAATTTTACAATCCTCCCCCATCCCAAAAAAAGAAAAACACCTTCCATTTCCACAGAGGTTTATATAATGTTTTTGTGTACGTGCAGGTAGATATGCTTAATTCACCTTTATCAGAGAAAACCCTAAATGTTTTCTAATACCTCAGTTGATAGGGAAGGTCACTTCAAAGGGGAAGAAAAAAGAGACGGGACTGGGGCCGACAAATGCATGTTGTTAAACTTGTCAAGGTGTGAACACCCTGTTTGTGCCCTGGGTCGGCAGGACAGCTTGGAGAATTTTCAATGCCATGAAGAACACTGCAAAAAGTGCATGTTGTGTTTGGCCTAATCTGCACCGCACCAATCAGGACTCAAAGTGTGTTTAAGAGTCAGATTTCAGCTAATCTGCATGCAGATGGCCAGTTTCCATCAGTGAGTCAAGGCTGGTTTCAACATAATGTAAGAGATTATGCCTGAAATGGAACTTTTCTTAATTTTAATATTGTTATTATTCTCTTTTTAAAAAAAATAAACTTGCTAAATTGCTCTCTAATGTGTTGTATTTATATTGCTTGCATCGGGAGGGACTACAGATGAAAACTAACCTTTGCATTGCTCCTTTTTAAATTAAAAAACAACAATCATTATTTATACTTTCATTCATGAAAGAATGCAGTTACAATGCAACAATACCAATACCTTGGCAACATTGCAAAAATGTAAATGTAAATGTAAATGCAACTTTAACAAACAGGAGCAATATCTGCTCTAGCTTTTACAATGCTCTGAGCCAGAAATATGGGTTGCACAATAAATAAGATTACAGAAATACCTTTGCACATCACTTATTCCTGAAACTGAAAATGGAACATTAATCACCTTTGAATTGCATCAGCTGCTCATCTTAGGATGTGTTCTCTTTGATTCTGTCCAGTGCTGTAATGAAAGACCATGTTCAGATTTAAAGAATATTGTGTCCATATTTTTGGGTTTTGCGCTGACTCCAGCCTCAGTTCCTGGAGAGGTTGTGTGTTTGAGTCTCTGAATCTGAAAAGTGAGAGGACGGAGCGAGGAGAGTGGGCAGGCAGGTGCAGTCCTGAGGATGCTGTGGACAATAGGGAGGTTGCTGGATGTGATGCGCTTCTTTCCTGCCAGGTTTCTAGATGGAAGATCTTGGCTGGAGTACAGAGAAACAGAGACAAGTTCAACTCAAGAAAAGAATTCACTAAAAGGATGAAACCAGGATGCTAGAGGCTCTATGAAGGCTACCAGGATGTTAGCTGGAAGTGAGACTCACTCTCAAATCAAAACTCATTCACACACTATAAGATTCAATAAGGTTGTTATAATGTTCCAATTTTCTGAGACACTGAATTTTGGAGTTTCATTATCTGTAATCCATAACCATCAAACTACAGGATATAAAGGATATTTTTCAATATCTAATTAATTTATATAATTTTCTATATGAGTTTTGCTTTTACACTCAGTAAAAAATTGAACTCAAATTATTCAAGCTGTTTTTGAGTCATTTTCAAGTTTCAGCTAGAAAACAAATAGGATGTCCACTTCTATTAGAATCAGTTTTTTGGTGTTTGGGTTCAGGTGTTCACAGATTTACTATCTTGGTCTGCTGGTGCCAATGGAAATATCTTATAATATCTGGCTGCTTTTCAGTCATGTTGTTATTATATATGCAACAACCTTGTGATTTCTTGGTTCCCTGTTTTGCTGAGAATACAAAGTCTTGTTACTTTGTATTCTTTTTTCCTACAGGCGGAAGTGTAGGGTGTCATCTTGGATTTTCTTGGCCTCCTTTATGTCCAACAGGTGAGATGTACTGCCATCTTCAGGTACAGTAGGATTTTAGTTGTAGATACATGTGTTGAATTAGAAGAGATGAATGACATGCTGACGTTCTTAGATTTTTTTTTTACAGTGTGGAACCGTTTAGGGGGAGGAGCCAGCATTTGGAAAACAAACATCAGGCAGTCAGTTGGGCAGCTTCAACCTGGACACTTCTGATTAATCTTTGTAGAATTATGTTGCTGACCTCTTAACCACTCTGCCATTTGTGTATTAACCCCTCCGGCTCCCCTCACCCAACCAACATTCTGTTCAGGCAATCACCACTGCCACCTCGACACTCCCAGGCACACAGGCTGCAGTGTTGGATGCTGTGTGATCTGAGAGCAATTTAAACAAAGAGTGAAAGTTGACTGAAAAAATTATAAAGTATAGTGAAAAATGTATTGTACTGGCCTCCAATACATTTTAGCTTGTGGGGATGAAAGTTGCAATTCACTCAGTTAATCAGGCCTCAGAGTTTTTCTTGGACATTAATTTTAAGGAGATTTTAAAAGACTGTAAACTCTTAATAGTCTCAGCTCTCCCTGTTTGTCAGACAGGCTTCAGTCCGACAGCTCAGCTCCCCTCAGTCTCCTGTTGGCTCCTAGACTAAGAACTAACACATACAGTGAAACCAAAAAGTATTCATAGTACTTCACTATTTGCGTATTGTGTTACAGTCGTATTCTATACACCACAATACGACAATGCGGAAAAAAGTATTTACAATTTTTGTAAATTTATTAAAAATAACAAAACAAGTGATCGCATTGAGTTAAGCATCTTTCTTATTTTGCTCCTCAGGTATTGAGCAGCTTTCATAAAAACATGAAAATTTGCCTAAACTTTAGGCCAAATGAAAGCATGTAATTACATAATTACAGTCATTCAGCTGTAACACAACCACAGATTTTTTTCAATGGTCTAGTTGCCAAGTCGAAGCAGCATGGCCTGGTTTTCAGTCAAGACTGGACTGTTAATTACTGAACAACTAAACAGACTTAAACAGACTTGGTTTGGTGTACCTCAAACAGCACCATGTTGGACGTCAAAACAAAATCCTGCCCTAAACTGTTTCAGAAAGCAGGCCTCCCTCACGGTGCCCACAGCTTTTCTTAACATCTAGCCGTTTCTTCTGAAAATAAATGTTTTTGGTCTTTCCAGGAGAGCTTTGATGACTAGTCAATAGCATGCATACAACCCAATTGTGAGAGCAGGTTGTGGGTGGAAAGAGGAAGCACAATGTTTCACAGTGCAAAGAACGCATGAAAAAGCCACAGAAATGAATGTGCACAGTTAGTTTTTCTTGCAGAGCCTTGAGCCACACAGAGCCTGCAGCAGCATTCAGCTATGAGTCGCTATCGCGCCCAAATCATCGGCGCTGCTGTGCTGTTGATTCTGGCAATAATTGGGATTTTACTGGTGGTCCTTCCAGCTAAAGAGGTGACGATGCCTCCAGATAACATGGTGGGGTTTCTTTCAATATTATTGATTAATCTCTATTGCAACTGTTATTTTAAATTTTTGTAAATTTATTATTTACAAAAATATATAAATTGTTTTGGGTTAAATAAGTGAAGTTTTCTATCTAGGTGTCACTTTACAACAGCAAACTTGATTTTAAAATCTGCAGGTGTTTGGATTTTAATTTGTCTTTCTGCTTTCATCATTTTTTTATTGTTTATTTGCTTAGATCTTGACATTTTAGTTTTTTCTTTATTTTTGTCAATTTATCATCATCATTGGAATTCTGGCTTTGTTTCTTTAGATTAGTGTTGCTTTCTGTTTATCATTTCTGTTAGTTTCAGCTTTTTTCATTTCCTATGTGGCCTCTGTGTGTCAACTGTGTTTCCTTCTTCCTTTCTTGGAACTCAACTTTGTTGTTTTCTCTCCTCGCTTTCTCCTCTTCCCACGTGTTTTCCATTGCCTCATTTCCTCAGCCGTCCCCACTCACCTGTGATTAGGCTCTTTGAATTGTGTTAATCTTCGTTGGCTCCTTGTTATTGAGGCCTGCCCCTAGCAATGCATAGGGAGAGCAGTAACTGACTTGCGAAGCATTAACATTAGCACAGACATTAGCATTTCACTGCCCCCATTAGTGAACCGCCGTAGGCAGTGCAATGACATTAGCCTGCATTATCTTTTTGTCTCGGGTTAGGGCTCTGCTTTGCGCAGCGAGGCAGAGCATTAGGATTAGCCTTCTCCCTAAAATAAGCTTTTAGCTATTTTTCTTGCTTATTAGCCATGCTTAGGACACTGAATGTAGCAAGTCAATCGAAGATAACATTCTAATGATACCCCACATGCTGCTGATAGCATTTGAGCTGACATTAACATATCAGCTAATCTGAGTTTATACACTAATTTTAACATACTGAATGATTCAAGTCCACGTTAGTGAACATGCTTGTGATTCTCCACAGGCTATTGACTACATTTTAGCTAAGCTTAGCATTGATGCTAATTTTTAGCATCAGAACGCTGGGTCCAAACCAACAGGCACACTTTGGCAGGTCCCGGTTAAATTTCTTCAAGAATTTTCTAGTTTTCTTCTGCTGTTTCTTTGCCAAGCCCGATGTAACAGACACCATGTGTCTGTTTGCCTATATTACACTATTAACTACTTTTTGCGCTGATTTATTCATTAAAATGTCTACAAATAAACATTTACATTTGTTGCTGTTATATGAAAAAGTATGAAAATGATGAAAGTGTAAATATCTTTGCAAGATGCTGTAGATCAAGGGTGTCAAAGTCATTTTTGTTTTGAACCAAATCAAGCTCATGAATGCCCTCAAAGGGCCAGTGGTGGCAGATTATATTAATAAAACTAATTACCAAAATGTTAACATGTTATAGCTTTCTCTCCATTCGATGAGTTTTTCTGAAAATTAAGAACATTTTAACATTGAAGTAATGTTAAACTACTCTGATGTACTTCCAAAGGTGATTTAGCACTACGATATTAGACAAAAACTGATGTGATTTCACTGGTAAAATAGTTTGAAAGCACACAACTGTTATCTTGAAATAGTCCTGGGAGGCTGAACTGGGCCCACGGGTCTTGAGTTTGACACTATAGATGCTTTACATCTTTTAAAAGTAAAAAGTCTTCTGCAAGGAAGTTAAAGAGAGTTGACAAGGAGCAAAGACAAACTGAAGCAAAACACCAAACAGTTGCTAAACTTTTGCTCTCCATTGCTTGGGTAATCAGATCTATATTCTTTTTTTCCATCTCAGAGACAACTTGTACAAATTTGTTGCAGAGAATCAAATTTATACATTTGTCCCATTTTTACATTGTTAACCCTGGTAATTAGCTGAACCCCGACTAAAAATAACTGGTTGACATTGCAAAATAAGTAAATGAGACATTTGGCTTTTTTTTTATTTTCATGAGGTTCACAATTTTTACCTGCAAGGTCAATTGAAAGTTAACTGAAACAGCACAACTAACCCACATCCTGCATTACCCCAGCTAGGTGTCGAAAGCTGAGGAGCAGTTACAGAGCATGGGTACAATCTTGTGCTGCAAATCAGATGTTATCTCACTTACATTTGTTGCCCTTTTATCAAATGCTTTTTTCTCTGACTTGTATGGCTAATTTTTTTACATTCTAACATTGGTGTAAAATAAACTAATGCTACTATTACTCAAGTACATATTTTGGTTACTCACGTTGGCCAGTAATTCAAATTAAATGTGGACGTGGAACATTTAACATTCTACCATAAATTAAAGTGCACTTAAAAGGCCTTCATGAACAAGATGCTTCACAGAGCAAGATATATATTTAAAATGAACTCAATGTTTATGAACGTAAAATAACATTTTAAAATAAATTAAATGAAATTATAGCTGACAAAAGACCTCATTCAGTCTTTGTTTGACCTCTTACTAAATGCTTCTGACACTAAATGCTTTGCCTCTTTCAGTATGGGATTGTACTGGATGCCGGCTCATCCCACACCTCCATGTTCATCTACAAATGGCCAGCTGACAAGCAAAATGGCACTGGTATTGTTACCCAGCACAGTGAATGTGATGCAAAAGGTGAGCACATCATGCTGAAACAACTAACCAAAACAGACTGACTGAAAGTTTGTGTTTGGACATAATCTTTGACCACTGCCACTTTTTGTTCAATATCAACTGTACTTTGTCACGTCCTCTCAGTGAGTGCTTGGTAGGGTTTTCTCAGGGTCAATGCTGCCTGCAGACAAAAGCTGGTACTCACTGTGAATGTCTTGCATCAACATCATAAAGTGGGAGAACTCGCGTCAAAGCACAACTGATGTATGGAGAGAGGCCTTAGTCCTTGTCACAGGTTCAAGTCCCAGCCTGATGACCTTTGTCTCATGTCTTCCACTTCTATCATGGGGAAGGAAGAACTGCTTTCACTTCCATGGTGTCATCAGATCACAATGATCAAGTCAGTATATGTATATATAGTGATGCAATGTCTTGTGAAAGACTTGACTTCCTAAAGGTCCACTTCAGCTATGGGCACTTTAGTCACTCTCAGTTCTTCTCCTTCTCGTTCAAGTTTATTTCTGATTTCCTTGGAAACCACATGTTATCCTTTAGAATACAGAAGTGCAAACTTTCACTCTGAGTTTGTCTCTAACTGCTGTCTTGATCTTGCCCAGGTGGCGGGATATCTAGCTATGCAGGAAAACCAGGTGATGCTGCCAAGAGTTTGGAGGAGTGTTTGATTCACGCCCTGAAGGAAATTCCCAAATCTAGACATCATCAGACTCCCCTGTGCCTGGGTGCCACAGCAGGGATGAGGCTCCTCAAGTTAGTCTGTTGTTCCTTAAAAACAACATATAATTTCTTTCTGCTGTTTGAATTACTCCATTGGTTACACATTCAAGTGTACATCAAAAAGCATCTTTAAAGATTTCTTATTCTTTGCTTATTGCTCTCCATTTTTTATAGAGAGATCAATCAGACAGAGTCTGAGCAGGTCCTGAAAGAAGTCAAAGACAAACTGAGCTCCTACCCTTTTCAGTTTAAGGAGGCCAAAATTCTGAGTGGGCAAGAAGAGGGCGCCTATGGCTGGGTCACCGTCAACTACTTACTTGAAAACTTCATTAAGGTAACCAGGATGAATTAAGAGAGTGTCAAACTGGAAAATTCTAATGCAAAATCAAAAAATATATCTACTGTACTAACTTGCATTATGCTGTCGTAATTGTTTCAGCTTATTTTTAGTCAATTAAAGGAAAAGGAAAGAAATAATTCAATTCAGAATCATTTTTCTTGCAGCAATATTTTCTTAACATGATCTTTTCTTTGTACTTATTTATTTGTAATACTTATGACAGAAACTGACTGTCATCAATTTCTGTACTAAGGATTTTTAATACAATGCTTTCTGTCTTTTTAGTATGGTTTTGTAGGACATTGGCTGAATCCAGGAAGAAGCACAATTGGAGCAATGGATTTAGGTGGAGCTTCCACTCAGATTACATTTGAGACCTCGCAAAACTTGGAGGACCTAAAGAATCAAATGAAGCTGACCCTTTATGGAAATACCTACACTTTGTACACACACAGCTTCCTGTGCTATGGTCAAGACCAGTTTCTCAAGAGACTCTTGGCTCATCTTATCCAGGTATCACTGTTGTAAAGTTAAATTTTCCGCACTTACAGTCCTGATGAATAGACAGAACACTCTTATTCTAATTGTGTCCATTTATACGTATAAAGACAATGATCTGGTTTTCAAAAGGTTCTAAAAGGATTTTAAACTGACTTTAATTGTACAAAATCACAAAACACTCCACCATGTAAGGAGGTCTAAAACAAAGATATGGTGTGTGACACGCAGAGTACACCTAGAAATGTGCTAGTTTGGAGAGCTACTTTTAGCAGTTTATGAACTAATGGTTTTCTGTGTAGTCTCATAATACTAACATTGTTTTAAAAGGAAAGGCCCACTTTTTCAGGCAACATTGCTTCATTGCCTGCAGAAAATACAGTCAAGACTCAGCTGTCAGACAGATGGTCTCACATGGTCTCAAGAATATTAGAGAGAAAAAATACAGTGGCTCCTTTCATATCATGCTTTTGTTCCATGTTGCACATGGGTTCTTTAAGTGTAACATAGTATTGGAGTTTGAAGTCCCCAATCCACTATGGGAGTCAGTAACAAACCCATAACTATAAAAGGGAGAATTTTAGCACAACTGCTACATTGTGCAGAACAGGAACTGTACAGGCTGTGCAGATTGTGCTGCAGCTTCAGAGAGCAGAGAAAACCAGTTATCTTCCAGGATCTGCCTGGTCTAAGAAATTAGTGCTTTAAAGATAACAGTTGAGTGCTTTTGCATGTTCTGTATGAGGATCTTGCTTTGAATCAAAGACCATGCCCCTACTATAAATTCTGCATGGTCTGAAAGCACACTTGTCAAGGGCAAAGTGATGTTTATGGAGGGTTCATGGATGCATGTTTAATGCAGAACTGTGATCTGATAGGACATGCAGGTCTGGTGCCTGAAAAACCAGCTGAGATCATTGTCCCTCCATTAAAGGAGGTCTAATGTGACGTGCTTAGTATTCAAGGAACTGAGTGCTGTGCATTAAAGCCAAACATTTCCACTTCGGTTTCATCTGTCTGAAAGACATTTGTTTTGGTCCAAGTGTCATGAAGTTCCTTCAGATGCACCTTCAAAGCTAAGCTAGCATATTGTTAATTTGTTTCTCTTCTTTTTTCTTGGCAGACCTTCAAAATATGCTACAGATATTTGGTTTTTCTAATTTAACACTTATAAACTTTAACAATGATGTGTTAAGTGAGACATGTAGAGTCTGTTGAATCTGCATTTCCCACAAGGCTTTGCTATTCCCAGTTTCTTCACTATTTCATAAGACTACTGTAGCCGAGAAAACAGCTGTAAAAAGAGTTGTTTAAAAAAACTAACCATTTTTGTTTGGTCATTCATATTTTATTATGTTGATCTTTCAGACTCAAGGTGTGCCGGATCAAGTAATCAACCCCTGCTACCCACCAAAATTTAATATTTCTATAAATCTTGGGAAAGATGTCTTTGATTCTGTTTGCACAAAGAAATACAAACCAGCCAATTTGGATGCTAAGAGGAATGTAACAGTGGTGGGCTCAGGAAATTATCAGCAGTGTGTCAACAACGCAACGGAGATCTTCACGTTTAGCAACTGCTCCTACTCGATGTGTTCCTTTGACGGAGTGTTTCAGCCCAGAATGACTGGAAGCTTCATGGTGAGATATGCTAAAGCAAATATGTCAGTGTTCATCAACAATTTGATGAACAAAAATGTGTTGAGAAAAAAGTGTTGCTTTTTTATCTTTACTGCACCTTCAAAAATGAAAACCTGGATACAGTTTGGTGATTGATGCTTTAAAGTCTCTGCTCTCATTAATCATTTGAACCCTGACAGACAGACAGCAGAATAATGCCATTAGAGTAGTTCTAACTTGACAAGTTGCTTGAACATTGGTAGCAACATTTACAGATTGATTCAAACAAATGTTTCAGTTCGAACAACATTAACATTAATGGAAAAATAAACTGTTAAGTTTGTGTTAACAGCCACTTCCTGTTGACTTATCTGATGATACTTTTAGAAAGCGTCCCCTTCTTGAGATCAAAACTAGAACTCGCTATGGCTACAAAGTTGTTGTTATTACAAGTTTATCCTAACTTCACCTGTGGCAAAATTAAACCACTGAATAAAGAATAAACCTGCAACATCTTTCATTTATGTGTGTATAAACTAATTTCTTAATTGGTTCTTAGAAATTTATCATTTGAGCACATGTTTTGAGCACATGACATATCTATGTCATGTGGCAAAAAAACATGTATAACCAGAATATGACTGACTAACCAAATCATCAGCATTAATTAAATGATTAACAAGAACATCAACCACCACAACCAGTCTAACAGTATTTGAGTTTGACATAAAGGTCACTGTGAGTGACTCCATTAGACACAGAAAAGAGTTCAGATCCCTCACTTCCACTCTATCTGAAGTCTGTTCCTTTTACTGCTTAAGTTCTGTTGCTCATGGTTATTTTTATTGTTCTTATTTTCTGTTTTTCTCTTTTCCCTTGTTATTTTGCACAGCCTTTTTGTCCATGTGGGCCTTCTTAAGCAGGCTTTAGAAGATAAATGGTTTGATTAGATGAAGTTCTGATTGTCACACTGCATTGTTTCTCCACAGGCTTTCTCAGCTTTCTACCACACACAGAAATACATCAAAGATATCACCAACATAGACCTCACATCTCCCAAACATGCAGTGGAAGCAGCCAAGCTCATCTGCAATATGACCGTCACTGAGGTACTGATCTTCAGCCATGAGCTAAATCATGTTAAAAAATAAAAAAAAAAGTTACATCCTAGGCTTCAACTAAGTTACAGACCACTCAGGTCCTCTGGTTTATGACTTTTTATTTTTGTGTTTTTATGATGTCAAGTACTTTGAACTGCCTTGTTGCTGAAATGTGCTATACAAATAAACGTGATTGATTGATTGATTGATTGATTGATTGATTGATTGATTGATTGATTGATTGATTGAAACTAAAAACTCTGGTATTTTTATTTACAGCTTCTTCATAAGGCAAATTTAACAGCGAAATACACGAGATACATGAGGAATCTTTGCTCCATGTCTAATTTTGTCCAAGTCCTCTTAACCAATGGGTACCATTTTGATGAAGCTTCATTTCCTCGCATCTCTTTTGAGCAAAATGTAAGACGTAAACAGAATAAACAGCATGATATTTTTTATTTGCTGTAACTCTCAGCTCTGATTTCACTGAGACTGCAATGTTGTGTCTCTACAGGCAGCAGGAGCTTCAGTAGGCTGGGCTTTGGGATATATGCTGAATGTGAGCAATGAAGTGCCTGCAGAGAGTCTTAATGTGATGAAGGCCCTCCCCCCAGGGCCATGGAGGGGCGTCATTGTCGTCATTATTGCAATTTTTTTTCTGTCACTAGGATATTGCTTGATTGTCTGCAGAAATGCAAATGACTAGAACAGTTGTGGGGGGTCATCAAGATGTTGTTTTAGAATTAAGAGACAGGTATTTTTGTTTTTTGTGTGTGTTTTGTGTGGGGGGGCTTGACAACACACTAAAATGTATTTTCTGGTTGAGTCTTTAAAATGAATGACATCCTACCTTATCTTAAATCCACACCCCACTTTATGCCAAGTTCCATTTAAAGTCCATCCAAATCAATCTGTGCAATGCGGTTTTAGATTTGATTAAAATCAGGATCCGATTTGATTATACACTGCTCAAAAAAGTGAAATATTCTAATTGAATACTTTGTCCTGTACAAAGTTGAATGTGATGACAACAAAATCATTGTTGATTGTCAATCAGTGTTGCTTCCTAAGTGGACAGTTTGATTTCACAGAAGTTTGATGTACTTGGAGTTATATTGTGTTGTTTGAGTGTTCCCTTTATTTTTTTGAGCAGTATATTCGTTTTCTTTTTTTTTTTGTTTCCTCCTTTCTCTCTTTCTTTCTTTCTCTGTTTGTTTCTTTCTTTGTTTCTTTCTTTCTTTCTTTCTTTCTTTCTTCCTTTCTTTCTTTCTTTCTTTCTTTCTTTCTTTCTTTTATGGTAATGGATGCTTTGCAAACCTAGAATATGTTTACATGAATACAACGATTAATGTAATTGTATTTTTACAAATGATACACAGCATTTCATTAAAATCTGAAATAAAAAGAAGATATAGAGAAAAACACGTCTTTGCTGTTTCCTTTCATGCTTTAGGGGCCCAGAATGAGCTCTGTATGGTGCTCTAGTGTGCCTCTAGCGGACTAAACAGGTAGTGAACTTAGACCCAAACAGAAAAAAAAATACCGGAACCTTTGCTTAGCAAGTGTTTTCGACGGAGTGTTTTCGTGTTACCATAAGGGACGTTATGTCTGTTAGTGGAGCTCAATACTGTTTTGTGCAGTTTTTAGGGATCGTTTAGCCGTTTTGCTCCAGGAATTCTGCCCGGAAAGCTCGTTGCTGCATCAGCTCCAGCCTGAGAGATCCAAGCGGAGCCAGGATGTTCGCGGGCCTGCCGGAGCTCGGGATAGCCAACGGCGAGGACTTAAAGGAAACTCTAACCAACTGCACAGAGCCTCTCAAAGCCATTGATCAGTTCCAGGTGACCACAACAGCTCAGCGGGTCTTATGTTGTGTATCTGGTGCATTTCAGAGAAAATTCTAGAAAGTTATGAATTTTCAAAATCCACAAATTTTTCTGAGCAGATTCTGTGGTAACCGCTGGTGTTTGAAGTTTGCTGGTTTAGATGACTTCCTGAGATAGAAAGGATCAGTTTTTATTAAACAAGAGAAGTATTAATACTATTAATATTAGTAATTAGTCCAACGTCTAATATGCAGCTGTACAACTGTATTGTAATGTTTATTTTTTTTTTTCAAAGCAAGTAGATCCCATGTGTATACTTGGAATCAAACAGTTAAAACAAGATTTTGTTGTTTATGTCCCAAGTTTTACATTGGGACATAACTTTTTTGAAAAATCTTATAATGTTGAGTAGTTTCACATTTCACAGTGTGCAAAATTATTATTGTTATTATTATTTTGTTGTTTGCCAATATTCTGGCCCAGAAAGGTTTGGAGATATGCTGTAATTAATTTTAGATTTGATATTTGATGGTCAAATTTCTTTTGACCAAAGTACAAATAAGTTCTATTTGTAGATTTCCAGGCATTGGCAGAGAAAGCTCTCATTTGAAGAAAAGATAGAAAACAACATTAAAACAACAAAGCTAGTGTGGAAAGAAGAATAATTTTCACCTTCAACATAAACTGTAGATTTTTGTCTGGTGTGTGTTTGCTTGAAACAAGCTTGTATTTCATGCACTGGAGTTATTCCAGTTGCGTAGAGTGGTCAGAGTAGCGATAGCTCATAATATTACTCACTTAAAAGTGAAAAATGTTCCAGAAAGAAGGTGATTGCGTTCAACTTTCTCATACAGTTCAGATATATGAGTTCTTGTTGCCTTTCTTGACTGCAGATGGAGAATGGCATCCTGCTGCCGACGCTGCAGTCCGCTCTGCCCTTCCTCGACCTTCATGGGACCCCGCGGCTGGAGTTCCACCAGTCTGTCTTTGACGAGCTTCGAGAGAAGCTGATGGAGCAAGTCGCTGTCATTGCAGAGGGCAAAGATGAAGACCGGTGAGCGCTGTGAGAGCTAACAGAAAGCTTGAGTCAATGATTGTATTGTGTTCTTCCATTTTTTTCCAGATATGGAAAGCTTGAAGAGCTGCTGGAGAAGAGCTTTCCTCTGGTGAAAATGCCTTCCATACAGCCAGTCGTGATGCAGGTGCTGAAGCATCTACCCAAAGTAAGCTCTTGTAGGAAAGTGCTGCTTAGAGACATCCAAGCTAACATCCTTCCACCAGGTAACAGTGAGGTTGCCCTAACACTTTGTTCCCTTCAGTCAGGTGAAGAAAACAGACATCAACTTCCTGCTGATGCTGGCAATGCAAAACTGTCTAACAGATGTTCCTTAAAATCCACTCAGCTTTAGGCTTTTAGTTTATATTAGATTGTACAATAAACCATTTGCAATGGCGCAGTATACCATCAGTTTTTAACTGGATATCAAAGTCTGTCAATATTCAGTTTTAGGCTGATACTAATTGTTTTGTCTTTAATGATGCTGGGTGGTTTTTATTGTTAAATGTCAATGTGCAGGCATGCCCTGGTGTGTCAGTCAGACTCTCACAGCAGAGAAGAGGACAGTGGCTGATCTTTAGACCTGTGCTGAGATAGAAAAGATCAGGGAATAAAATTGGCGTTATATGTAAGTATAAAGCCATCTCCCCAAATTCTGGGCCAATTTATTTTATGGATCCACCCCCAATTTATTGGAATGCAACAATAAATTGGTCCTGAAGTCTGCCACTGTCCAATTTTGCTCTGCCATGAGAGAAGGCCAGGAACTGGAGGGTGGGTTGCTGGTGGTGTGACCTCCTCAGTTCTGAGAAACGACTTCTATTCACTCCTTACTGTTTGCTCCAGGTCTCCATAAATTAAATGGAGGTCTTGAATCTCTCTGATAAATATATGTCTACTAGCAACATGCAGCTTTTGCAACAGCAAGCTGACAAGAAAAGATCAAGACCCAATCTTTATCCTCATCCCACTCTGCAGGTACCAGAGAAGAAGCTGAAGATGGTCATGGCTGATAAAGAGCTGTACAAGGTGTGTGCTGTGGAGGTGAAGAGGCAAATCTGGCAGGACAACCAGGCTCTGTTCGGGGACGAGGTGTCCCCCCTTCTGAAGCAGTACATCGTGGAGAAGGAAGCAGCCCTGTTCAGCAGTGACCTTTCCATCCTTCACAACTTCTTCAGTCCCACGCCCAAAACCCGGCGCCAGGGCGAGGTGAGTTGGCCAGACCTGCCTTCAGGCTGCACTCTGCTCCCTGCATTAAGCTGTCAAATGTTAAGTTTATAATAAATAATTGATATCAATAATCTAACCAAAGGAATTACCAGGAACAGTGCTTCTAAATAAAAAACTAAACATAGAAGAAAAAGTGTCCCACTGATCCACAGAGAGGAAATTCAAGATCCAACGAGGTTTTCAGCAGTTCTATGAGCCGCTTCTCTTTGGCCTACAGGTGGTGCTAAAGCTGACCCAGATGATCGGGAAGAATGTGAAGCTGTATGACATGGTGCTGCAGTTCCTCCGGACGCTCTTCCTGCGGACGCGGAACGTCCACTACTGCACGCTGAGGGCTGAGCTGTTGATGTCTCTGCACGACCTGGACATCAGTGAGATCTGCTCCGTGGACCCCTGCCACAAGGCGAGCTCCCACCCATGAACCCCCATGCCCAAATAGTGCCAGGCCTGCCCTTGCTGCTAAATCCATTGATGTTTGTTGTCACAGTTCACCTGGTGTCTAGACGCCTGCATCCGAGAGAAGTTTGTGGACAGCAAACGAGCCAGAGAGCTTCAGGGTTTCCTGGACGGTGTGAAGAAGGGCCAGGAGCAGGTCCTCGGGTAGCCAAGGGCTTCAGCACACAAGTAGGGTCTGCTCTGGGATGTTTCTGTCACTAAAGAGTTTCTGTCTGTTCCAGAGATCTGTCCATGATCCTGTGTGACCCGTTTGCATGCAACACCCTGGTCCTGAGTATAATCAGGAACGTACAGGAGCTGCTGAGTCAGGACGCTTTGCCCAGGGTGAGGGGATCTGAAAGTCAACGGCGTCTTTATGTAGGATGACTAACAAATAACAACAGGCTGTACAACTTCTTAAAACTTTTCCATGAGGTTGCATCTAAAGCATGCAAGAACAGCTCAAAAAATCTAAATATTTTTCAATGCTTCCTGATATTTGGATTATACTCGTACATATAGTGAAATATGTCAAGATTTTATTCCTTGTAATTTTGATGGTAATAATTTCTAGATAATAAAAACCCAAAGTTCAGTGTCTCAGAAGATGAGAATACTTAAATTAAAACAAAAAGAAAAAACTAAAATATCAACTGATGAACTCCAAACAGCTGCAGAGGGGCTGAATTTATTTCCCAGCAGGATGTGGTGCCGACCCACTCTCCCAAAGGCACCAAAAGCTGTAAATATACAGCTTCACTGAAATGATTGTGATTTCCTATTTGGTTTTCTATTTTTAGAAAAAAGTACCCCAATATGACAATGTGGAAAAATACTTTTAACAGTTTTGGCTCTTAAAAACCGAAACTCTTGGTCATAATGGTGTATTTTTTGATGATTCAGAGAAAATTAATTCACTTAATACAATTTGGAACAGCCCAGAATGTGAAATGTGGATAAGTGTGTAAATACTTCCCAGATACTCAATATCTGGAGATTTTTCCTCCAAAAGACAGAAACTGTAAAAACTGAGGCAATTCAGTGACATTAAGGCTAGTCACCACAGGCAAGAGGCTCAACCAAAGTAAAAAATAATTCAATTCATTTAGATAATGGAAAGGATTATTTTCTAAACTGTGGAACAAAATGAGTTGAGGAATATTTCAGGTGGTCAAATCATCACTACACCGGCTGGTTGTTAAGAGTGTGTGTGTATAGAGTGTGAATGGATGTCATTAGTTGTGCTTTTAGGCAACACACTGTTTAGATATTTTACAGTTTCTAACTTTATTGTTTTTCTTCAATGTGGGTGTGGGTGTGGGTGTGCGTGCGTGCGTGTCTTGTAAACAGGACAGCCCAGACCTGCTGCTGCTCCTCAGGATGCTGTCTCTGGGTCAGGGAGCGTGGGACATGATCGACAGCCAGGTCTTTAAGGAGCCTCGCTTGGTGCGTATTCCCAAGAATGTTTACAAAAACATCCAACATGTCAGAATATGTTTAGAGGAAAGGTCCAATGTTGGTCCAGTTCCTGTAGCCTGAGTTCTCTATATATTTAATTGTGAATTTTTGTATATATACTAGACAAAAACTTGTGTTTGGGAAAAGTATGGAGTTCTGACAGGAAAAATCTTTTGGAAACCTGCAGATGACAAGGTTTGACAGATACTGCATGGGATGAGTACAGTTGATCCTCTGCTGGCTGATAATAATAGAATAAACAGCCTATAATTGTTCATGTGGTTGTATCATAACATAGAGATACTACTGTCTTACAAACATAGAAAGGAAAGACACAATTATTTATTACTGCTGAATTTCATGCAGGTTTTAAACCTCTTAGTTAGTTAGTTGTTAGTTAGCTTTTGATCAGGAGAACATGCAGCATGCTCAAAAAAATGACCAAATGGAGGCCCACTCCTTGACAGTTTTGTTTTCTAACCATTAGGACCTTTTAGAAAACATTAAAATGTCTGACCTCAGCAGTGATGGCACAATGCAGGCATGCAGCGCAACAATCCAGCCGCATTAAGATGAAGATAACATCTTTCTGTGTTTGCCTTCGGGCAGTATGGATGCCTGCATGAATCATGAAAGATTCACTTTTCAGTTTTAAAGGTTAATTATGTTAACCAGCCTGTTGGAGTTAAAATACCTGCTTTGCTTGTCTGCTTACAGTCTGGTTCTGATCATCTTTCAGGACTCTGACATTAAATAAGGACTAAATCATATAAGAAAGAAAAAAATGTTAATCATGTCTTAGCAGGTTTTCCTTTCACTCAACTATTTGTTCATGTTTTTGTATGTTGTTTTGATCAGGATTTAGAGGTGGTGACCCGCTTCCTGCCTGCTATGATGTCTGTGGTTGTTGATGATCACACCTTCATAGTGGAGCAAAAGCTTCCCAGTGAGGAGAAAAGCTCCCTGACGTACCCCACCAACCTGCCAGATGCATTCATCAGGTAAAGCCCGGAGGCAGAGGGGTGATGAAACCTCATCTATGGAAGTTATTTTTCTATTTCAGCCTTTGCTGAAATGTGCATCGAGCCAACACATGGAATCTTTAGTTTTTGTGATGTTGGACAGAAACATAAAGCAGAGTAAGGAGGGTGTGTGTATGTCCTGCCTCAGATACCTGCAGGACAACAGAGTGGCCTGTGAAATGGGGCTCTATTATGTTCTACATATCGCCAAGCTGAGGAACAGGAACGCCCTGCAGCGGTTGCTGCCTGCTTTGGGTGAGCGTCACTCATTCCCTAAAGCTTGTAGATGGTGAATAACCATCCCAATCAGTTCTCTGTTTAATTCATGATTAGAGACCAGGACGGTGCATGGGTCTGCCCATATCTGAGGGTATATGTGTGTGTGTTTGGCCTGTAGTGGAGACCTATAATGACATGGCTTTCGGTGACATCTTCCTGCACCTGCTGACTGCTCACCTCACCCTGCTCTCTGATGAGTTTGGATCTGAGGAGTTCTGCTCCGTTGTCTTCGACAGCTTCCTCCTCACTTCCTTCTCCAGGTTGGTTCCCTCTCGCTGCTGCCATGACCACTTCTACTCCTTAAAGCAATAATTTTGAAACTGGATTCAGAAGGATACTTTTATTTCATTTTCTTATTCAGCACATGGTCAGAGTCGTAGATACATACTCAAATATCCAGTCATGTTCTCATTAGTTGTGGGACGTGATTAAAATGTTTTCTCAAGGTAATTGCAGGGTCTGTGACATCAGCAGCAATCGTCATGAAGTCTACTCTACACTGTATTTGAATGCACTGAAGCGAGGGACCAACGATATAAACCATACCTGACTTCCTTAAATTTAAATATGTGTATTGTACAATACAATACAAGCACAATAAAGTAACTATGTAATGACTTATGACAAATTTTGCTCTTAATTTAATTTCTTGAAATTGGACCTCTGTCTCTTGAAAAACTTCTGCTCGTTCTGGAACTCTGCCGTTAGGAAGTTATCACAACATCACACCTCTATTAACCCTTTAACGCTTTTACCGACATTTCAGGAGAAATAGCTCCTATAATAAGCTCTGCAGATGTGTACGTCCACTACACATCAGCTAATTGCTGCTGGCTAGTCTGAAGGAGCAGAGTTGGGATGGGTGAACTGTGAGGCGAAAGCTAGAAACTGCAACTCCGAGGAGGAGCTGCAGTTTTAAGGCAGGTTTAAAGGAGTGCTAGGTCCAACTAGGTGTTATGCACAACAGAGTGGTTGCCGTAGAAAATAAAGGATTTCTCAGGCATGCATGGAAGAATCAAGGCAACACTCTAGGTATGCTTTTGATGAGATTAACATTATTAAAGATGAATAGTTCAAAAAAGTGGATTTTGCATAATAATGCCCCTTTATAATGTGAGCCAAATACAAACCACTTAGTGAGTTATTAGGTTAATTATTTTTGCTTAAGTTTTGAAAAGTCTTTAATGTAACTGATCATTTTAGGAGATTAACTCTGTTTCATGCCAGACATCCCTTCCTCTGCTGATGGGTATGATGTTAGCATGAGGTTGCTAATGAACATTAGCACAGGAACAGGGAGGAGGGGGTGACTTGTGGGTCCTGATTGATGCCCCAACCCACCCGCAGAGCATTCCTGGATTTGCAGTGTTATTATAGTAGGTGTTTAGAATGATCTCACAAGCCAAAATTTAATTACACTGTTGGCCATTTTTGGCACTCCAGCCAGACTTTGACACGCGTGCTTTCAGGGCTTCCATACAGCAGGGTCTTCATTGTCTGCGTGTGCTTGGGTTCACTTTAAGGCCACCTGTTTAGTTTTCTATCAGCTGGTGTTGAGCAAATTCATGATGATTTTAGTCTTGATGTATCAGTTGGTCTGTTCCTCCTGCAGCTCCTCCTCACACTGTAGAAACACTGACTTACCAACAGGAAACATGAGGCGTGTCTTTCACCTCAAGTTCCATATAGATATGGTTCTTCCTCTTCATCATTTCCTGTTTTCAGTACAGAGTTTACTATCCTGAAGAGTGATTAGTTTTTCCATTATTAATGTTGTTAAAAGTTGGTCATGAGCTGGTTATGCTGTGTATTTTGAGGTAATTTTCAACTAATATTGTTATAATGGCCTAATAATGCAAGCACTGCCTCATTCAACCTTCAACTGAAGGAAAGAGGGGGCGGGACATTTTGTCATCCAGGCTGGAAGAAAGAGAGACAGGAGGAAAAAAAACAAATAATCACTCAAAGGGAAATTATTGAGCTAATTTTAATGTTATCTTATTGTGACAGGCTTATTTATAAGGTCACCGATGAGTGAGAAATATTTCCATCTATCTGTAAACTTTCCAGACATTTTTTACCTCACTTTCAGGTTTGCCATTTTCTTTTAAAGAAATTTAAGTTTAATGCACATGTTAATAAAACAACGATTGTATTCTATAATTGAGAGGTTACACATGCTTTAGTCATTACTATTTAAGACTGCTTTCACTAAAAGATTCAGAAGGATCGGGGCGGTTTAGTAGGAAATTAAATGATTTTGGTTGTTCGATACGGGAAGAAGGCTTCGTTCTCACTCATGGCTTTCTACCTGGGAGCGCATGAGACCATTTCTGTGTGTGTGTGTTTATTTCACAGTAAAGAAAACGTCCACAGACACATTCTGCGCATGTTGCTGCATCTCCACCACAAAGTGCTGCCTTCATATTTGGAAACGCTGATGCAAACACTGGAGCCCCCAAAACAGGTAGGCATGGTTCCAATGGTTTCCACTTCCAGCTCATTTGGGGTAAACAGGAGTCTCAGCTTGCTTAGGGCTTGACAGGAAGGTAGGGCTGATCAGGCGTAGCTGCTGCAGACACACTGAGAAAGTTGTGTATTGTCACCTTGTTAGATCTATAATGGCTAACACTTTTTCTTTTTACAACTTTAATGAAAATCCTCCGTCACATTTGTCCTGAGTTCTTCTCATCCCAGAGATGTGCAGTAGCTCCGACTCAGACTGTCTCAGGCCTTCAGTAACACCTACATGATCTTATGAACCTGTGCAAAGTTCCTATTCTGAGCATTCACACCAGCAGCCCCAGACTCACAGCTCCACCTCTTTTCTCACAGTCTTAATGTCACACTTACTTTTCTCTCCTTTGCTGAGTGACTGCAGATTGTCTCCTAGAATCATGTCTTGCTCTTGATCAGGTTAAAGTTAAATGATGGAAAAATGTGGGCCATGATATAATGAGGAATGGGTCAGAGTCCTGGTCAGTGCTGATCTGATGATGAGACAGCTTAGATCCTGGCTGATGAGAGAGGACAGGTAATTCTGTCTATCTTTGTGTCAGAGTTGCTTTGCAGCTCAAACATGCTATCAGGTCTTGTTTCCATAGTTCAGCCTTTGTACCATAAATCTAAATGTAAATGACTGATTAGAGCCACAGAAATGGTAATGACCTATACCACTTTATCAAGTCCAAAGGACCCCAAAGCGCTTCACATTCCATTCAGTCATTCACCCGTCCACACACACATTCACACACTGATGGTGGAAAGCTACTAGATAGTAGCAACAGCTGTCTTGAGGCAGTCTGGCAGAGGAGAAGCTGCCATGCACCAGTGCCACTGGCAAGAAAAAGTGGAAATGTGACGTTAGTTGTATAGGAACCAATGGTTCCAATGGCCTGATTACAAATGTGTGCACATCTGTGTCTACAGTCTGCTAATGTAAAAAAACACAAATTAGCAATTTGGATGTTCCCAATAAATAAGAAATCAAATTAAAACCACATTTGAATAGTTTATTCACATAATAAACCTTATTTTACATAAGGTTTAATATGCAAGAATGCCGCACAACTTTGGATAAACTGTGTTTGGTGGAGCCAGCTGCACATTGTCCAAAAACAAATCATCATCCTCCTGCTACTTTCTGTCGTCGTCTTTGTGGGTTTCACCTGTTGATCACGTGACTTGTGATGCAAAAAAAGAGTTTCCTTTCCAGTCTTGTGAAGTACATCTATTTTGATACGGCTGAAAAACCGTAGCGCCAAAACCTTTTGTAGTAAAATGTGAGATTTTCTAAAATTGCAAAGTTTCCATTAAACAAATATATTTTCGTAATTTCAGTTCACACAATTGTATGGTTAATGGAAACGCAGCGTCTGTCAGATGGTCAGCCTTCTGTCAGGTTCCTTTAAAATCTGTCACTTCAGAAAGTTCTGATTGGTTCTAAAAGGTTTCTTAATATAAACCCTAAGAACTCCCTGTATCATAAAGTAATGGAGATATTTAATGATTAGGGTGCTTGTAACTCATGCGTTCCCCTGCATGCTGACTCATTCTGCTATGCTGTGTGACAGTGCAGTGAGCCGCTGAAGGAGCTGCACAGTCAGCTGACGGAGAAGCTAGAGGCCCAGAAGAAGAGTCCGACGCCCCCAGACGAGCCTACGTCTCTGGACCTGGGGCTGCATCCTGTGACGGTGCCCACCACCTCCTCCTCTGCCCCAACCACCCTGGTCTGAGGGCGGCCGCCAGCCGAGGCGGCTATGGAGGAAGTACTGTTACTGGCTGCTGGCCAGATGGACGTTGTGCGTTTCTGTGCTGGATGACTTTTTCTTTCTGTCACCCTCGATAGGTGTTAGATGTTTCTCTCTTGCATTGCATTCAGCATCTGAGTATTTTCCTTTTGGATGTTCTTTTTTTCTACAATTGTTTCATTTTTGTGTAGAAATATAGTATTTTCATACATGACTCAGTTATCTGTGTGAAATATTTGATCTGTGGTGTAAATAAAGTTATTTACAAAATAAGTTGTTAATATTCTTTCCTATGATTCTGGTTAAGCTCTTGAGCAGCGCTGCATCACATTATTTTGCAAACCACTAGCGCTTACACACAATATGAAGAAAAAAAAGAACACTCATTTTGGTAACTTCCCATGCAGCTACTGACACGTGTAATAGATGAGATGGTTTTCACCCTGACAACAGGTCCTGGTAAGCTCTCTCTAAACTACTATTTATAAAGAACCAGCTGCAGTTAGAAGTTAAACAATGTTCAAATGTTCTGTAAAACATTTCAGCTCAAAAGATGTTTAATGAACTGAATTAAATCGGGATGGAGTGAAATACATGTGGGGACTTTTAGTGTTTTCTGGGAGTCTCCCAGAATACTGACATGAGTTTTATTTGATACTGAGAAATGGATGGTATTTTTCTAATAAGAAACTTCTATACCATTTACATATGCTAAATACATTTAAAAAATGAGTGAAAATGAAAACCTCATTAAATGCAATTGCTGCTGTTGCAGAACTCTTTCCTCTCAGCCGGTGTTTCAGCATTTTATAGAATATTCAAATTTGTCAGTTCAAATTTGAATTGACTTTGTTCTGGTCAACTTTTTATACTATAACTTTAAATCCTTGTTTACAGTTGAAATCATACACTAAAATAAAAAGACATTTTCTTCTCACTTAAGTTAAATCAGAGCAAACATCTATTGTTTTACATCAGTTACTATTACAAAAAATATTTCTCTTGGTCAAACGCCAGAAAACTAAGTGAAAATATTTTTTAGACATTTATTTTCGAGCTTTCTTCAAACTTATTAGTTGACATGCATTTAGTCAGTATCTAAACTGTGTAACTGGGTGTATTTTGAGGCCACACTTGGAACACCCTGCTTTCTAGTTTGACATGTTTAAAATTTCAACAAATATCAGGAGAATTGTGCAGCAACACAAGTCTGGTTCATCCTGGGATCAATTTCCAAATGCTTGAGCATCATATTCATCTGTCCAAACTGCTATGCACAAATATGAACAATTTCTCATGCAATAACTCAGTCATGAAATTTTAGATAATTTTCCTTAAGAAGATAAGTAACCACCAACAAAATCCTTTGTCTTATGTGTTTAACTGGTTGTATGCCAAACAATTCAATATTGATAGAAGTCTTTCTTGTTGTTTGAAAACCTGGATTTACTGAAGTGAACCGCCTGAGTGGCCACATGATTCCACCACAGTGAAATGTCAGAACTTTGCTTTGAGGAAGTGTGATGGGATCAGCTGGGTTTAGGTGTAAATGTATTGTTTCTCAGTTCTGTAAGAATACTAAAATCAGGAAAAAATGTGGTGCTTAATTCATGGTGTTTTTTGACTCAGTTCAATAAATAAAACAAAAGAAAGAATGAAAAATGTACAACATTACGCCCTACTCACCAGTTGTGCTTTAGTTGAGATGACCAGAGGAAATGATGGAGGCTCATGAAAAAATAAAGTTATATCCAAATGCTTGAGGATCGCATTCATCTGTTGAAAAATAGTTTATGTATTTTTGAAAAATATATATGTAATTATAACATTCAAACATGTCTTCTTTCTAGAAAGGAGAAAAATATACAATTTCTGTGCTGCCACAGATCGTATTCAAGAATTGAAAGATTTTAAATATTCTTTTTGATTAGGATTTTTAAATAATGCAATAATGTATTGATCTCAGAGATCAATACATTTTACAGCACTTTACTCTGGAATGGGAGGATACTTTAAATATTTAGAGAAAGGAAACAAAACTACCAAAAACAATCAATAAAACCTCACACAACCAAAACCATAAATAAGCCAATAGTTATGAAGTCTCTGTAAACAAAAAATCTTAATAATCAAAATGAAAATTACTGAGCTCCTGTTAATTCATCATGCAATTAAGTAATTTATTGCTTATTGCAATAGGCTTACACGTACATAAAATTTTATTGATAAATAGTAAAGTATTATAGTTTTAAATGTGGTTTCAGTTCTCCTATTTTATAAGGATCTTCTGAGACTCTGTTCATTGATATTTGAGTGTTGTCACATGTAATTAGTTCTTTAATTCCAAAAATATCAAACTATAAAGAGAGATAAGAAACTGCTATTCAGAGGTTAAGTACATGGAAAAACCTGCATTTAAACTCAAATTTCCTGTGCATCAACTGATCAAAAGTTTCAAACTATTGGCTTAAAAAAATCAAAATCTGCACATAAATCTGACTTTCATGCATTGTTTGAACATAGCAGGATTGTTGAGCTGCACAAGCAAAGCCTCTCACAATCTTAAATCACAGCAGTGAGGCAGTCATTGAGAATTTCTGTGAAAATTCTCAAATGCATTGAAAAAAAAATGGATGCACAATTTATGGTTTAAATTTTACTGAATGGGACATTATGTCTCCACCAGCCTACTGCAAAGCATGCAGAATTGGTACCCACATTTTGCACGCCTCAATGAATATTAAGATAATCAACACTGCAAACCACTTTTTGACACTTTCATTTCTATTTTTACAGTATAAAAAGAAAATGGTCCTCAACTTTTGTAACCAGCCTATTTGAGTTTAAAAGCAGGTTTCAATGTTCTGTCTCCTCTGCATATTTTCTGTCTGCCTTAGTTTGTTTTTGTATTTTGAGCATGGCCTACAACCTTATTATGATCCAGATATTAAGATTTTAATCAGGAGAGTACATAATACTAAAGCACTAACCTGCTTTTTGCTCACAGGTGTTGCAACAAAAAACATGGTGGAAGTGACCAATGCTGGGGATTTCACAACACCACTAATCACCAACAACTCCTCATCTGATTGCCAGGGAGAGAACCAGCATTTTGCTCTCACCTTCTTCCTGTGTCTGGTCTTCTTCTTTGGATTCCTCTTAAATATGTTCAGCTTGTGGGTGTTCTGTTGTCGTTTTCCATGCTGGACGTCTGGAACCACCCTTCAGTTCCACCTGGCCCTGAGTGACGCCATCGCCACGCCGGTGACCCCCATGATGGCTGTGTACTTTGCCATGGGTAACGACTGGCCCTTTGGCCCTTTCCTCTGCCAGCTCAAGATTGCCCTACTGAGCTCACATTTTTACGGCAGCACTATATTTCTTACTCTCATTAGCATCCATCGCTACATTACTGTGGTGCACTTCAACAAAAGCTGCCGCTTCAAACGGAAGGATTTTGTTCGAAAACTCTGTGCATGTGTGTGGTGTTTGATGGCGATCCAGGCTGTGATTTATGCAATCCTGCTCCCTCCCAGCAAAGAGAAAGGGAGCAGTCAATGTCTCTCTATCCATCAGAGACATCTGACCAATTTCTACTTCATCATTAACTTCTTCCTGTTTATCTTTGGATTCCTGCTTCCTTTCTCTGTCTCTGCTATCTGCTATGGCCGCTTGGCAAACACATTGACTAACCTTAACAGCAGCACAGCCAAAGGTCTGAAAGTCAAGCTGAAATCTCAGAGGATGATAGGTGTGTGCCTGCTTATATTCGGCGTATGCTTCCTGCCTTTGAATATTGTACGAACTCTGGGAGTCGTGTTGAAGAAATTCTATCCAGGAGAGTGCAGTGTTCTCCAGCAGATTGAGACGGCCTACTACACCACCTGGATCTTAGCCGGTGTGAACAGTTGTCTGGACCCCGTGCTGTATTGTTTTGGTTCTCAGAATTTTCGAGATGCATTTCAGTCTCTCCGGGCTGGGAAGGTGGATGTTCCAAACAGACCGAACAGAAGTGAGTCAGAAATGACTGCAAATCAGAGAGAGATGGATTAACTGAAGCCCAAAGCATTGCTTGAATAATTTTTCACTTGTTGGAAATTGAAAAATAATGAAGATTTAAACATATACATTAAATTTAACATAAGCTAATGTGTGTAATAAAATAAATTGTAAAATGTGTTTAAAAGAAGCCTGGCCTATGTTCTGTCCTGAGGAGTGACTTATGGGTTCCTTCGCAGGGTTCTTTTATAGCCAAAAGGTGGCGCTAGTAAGTCAACACCATCATCTTCCTTCACGAGAGACGAAGGAAGTAGAAAAAAATGGAAGAAGTACAGTTTCTGCATGATCAAATGAATGAAGCCTTGTGGCAGATGGAAAGAGAACCTCGACGCGTTGAACCAGAAACACGGGAAGCCTGGATTTGAGGATGAGGACAGTGAAGCTACAGTAGATCAAAAAGATAAAAATTCATGTGTGACCATACTGAGAAATGCAACATCAAATCAGTCCAGTTTTTAAAGTTCAGTTTCTTTTGCTCCTTATTCTGCCAGATTTTTTAAAACTATTATTCTTCATTAAGATGCTATAATTGCTTAAATTAGTTATTTAAGAATCTCAATATAAAACTTGGCATATTTCTTATCTTAATAGTTGTATTTTCAAACTTGGGATTTCAGTTAGGAAATACTTGAAGCATTTGTTGACTTGGGGGAGGACAACTTGATCCCATCCATCCATCCATCCATCCATCCATCCATCCATCCATCCATCCATCCATCCATCCATCCATCCATCCATCCATCCATCCATCCATCCATCCATCCATCCATCCATCCATCCATCCATCCATTTCCCGTCACCCTTCTCCCTAACCTGGTCGGGAGTTGCTGGTGCCTATCTCCAGCTGCGTTCCGGGCGAGAGGCGGGGTACACCCTGGACAGGTTGCCAGTCTGTCGCAGGGCAACACAGAGACAAACAGGACAAACAACCATGCACACACACACTCACACCTAAGGAGAATTTGGAAAGACCAATTAACCTGACAGTCATGTTTTTGGACTGTGGGAGGAAGCCGGAGAACCCGGAGAGAACCCACGCACGCACCAGGAGAACATTCAAACTCCGTGCAGAAAGACCCAGGGCCGGGAATTGAACCCAGACCTTCTTGCTGCAAGGCAACAGCGCTACCCACTGCGCCACTGTGCAGCCACAACTTGATTCCCCCCTTGCAAAAAGAAAAATTGATAATTATAAGGGTATGATGTCTAGTCCTGGAGACAAAAGTTACCCAAAATTACCTTGGAGAGGGAGGAGCCGGCAAGATGGCAGCGTGAGTGGTTGTTCTTTACAGCTCTCGGAGATTGTCTGAATAGGTAGCTGTTATTGCTTCTTTAATAATAGAATAAATACTGCCAGCCACGACGGGTCAGGGGATTTATTATCACTTCTATCACGGATGCATCAGTACAAAATCAAAGTTCCAAAAGTCTTTCCCCAGAATCTCCCTGTATTCTTGACCATAACCTCTTTTATACTTCCCGGTATCCCATTAGTGTGTGTTGGGAAGTCTTGACCAACCATGTATTGCTTTTAGTTTTTACGTCAAAACTAAAAGCAATAGTTTTGACCTCGTGATTTTAAATCACAAGGTCAATTTTAGGCCAATCAACCTTGTGAACTTGAAGACATCCGGTCCATTTCAGATTTGCAAAACAAGTCATTAATCACAAATTGTTGTTCTTATCTATCTCAACAGCTTACTTGCCAAATCATATTTTGGTCCAACTTTGTGCTTCGCATGCAAGGGAGGAAAGTTATAAGGTCATTATGACCCAGCTAGGAATCCAGAATCTTTCTGCAAAAACAAGTCTATAAAAAGTATTTCCACTCTTATACTACATCGGTCCCAGAGCCTTTGTTATCGACAGAGGAAGAAAGAGGAAAGAACTTGAACCTGCTAATGAGTAGAAGACATCTTGAGAATCAGAACTAATCAGTTCTGTCATTACTTAGTTCTAATCAGAACTAAGTAATGACATTTAAATATTGTAAAAGCCCTGTTTATTATATAATTTCTTTGTTGGGAGAGTTTGTTCTATTTTTCTGTAACTCAATTTTCAGGGTAAGAAGCTGCAACTCTTAGTAGCATTTTTCTGTTTAAAGTTATTTCACTCAATGCTTGAGGGTTAAGGAATAACACCAAAAGAAAGGCAACTTTTTATATATTAAAAATTTTAAAGCTGATTTCTGTTTTATCCAAGAAACTCATTCAACTGCAAATGATACTAAATTCTGGAAAAATCAGTGGGGGTACACACTATGGCTGGCACATGGCACTACTCAATCAGCAGGAGTGGCAACATTACGAAACAACTTCAGTGGAGATGTATTATGTTCACTCTTAGATACATATGGGCATTTCATTTTATTAGTTGTATCAATAAATGAAGAAATTCTTTTGTTGGGTTCTATATATTGGTAAAATACCAAAGCAGAAAATATGCAACTTTATGATAGATTAAGTAACGGGGTGACTTACTTATGTGGAAAATATCACAATATGAATATTATTATTGGTGGGGACTTCAAGTCGACTCTTAATGATACATTAGATTTCCTCCAAAGGCTAATACAAATTCAAACACAGTTCTAGAAAACTTTACATCAACCTTTGGCCTGACTAATGTATGGAGACAAAATAATAGCTCCAAAGTTAAATTTACATGGCAAAACAAAACAGGCTCCTTTAAATCAAGAATTGATTTCTGGCTGGTATCTGATTTAATAACTGATGAAATTAAGTCGAATATTCTTCCAGCTCCATTATCAGATCAGAAGCTTATTTTAATTGAAAAAACTAAATTAAACTAGAATGGAAAAAATAAATTACAGCTTACTGGAAACTCAACTCTTCACTGTTAGAAAATAAGAAAGTAGAAGGAAACATTAAACAAATAATTATAAAGTATTGGAATATAGCTTGCAGTCAGAAGGAATTTAGTAAAAATTGGGAACTCCTAAAATATGAACTTCGAAAAATGTTTATGAAAACTGGAGCTGAAATTGCTAAAAGAAAAAGGAAAATGGAATCAGAAGTAATAAAAGAAATTATTTAATTTAAAAATGTTCTCCCAGAAAATATATCTGAAGAACAAAAGGTTAGATTAAACCATTTACAACTGAATCTGGATAATATTTACATTTCTAAAGCTAAAGGAGCGTACATCAGATCCAGACAGAAATGGTTAGAAGAAGGAGAAAAAAACTCTTCTTATTTTTTTAATTAGAAAAAAAAACACCAAAAATCTAATAGTATTATGAAACTTTAAATCAATAATAATATCTGTGAAGACCCTATTCAAATCTCTTCTTACTGTGAAACGTTTTTCCAAGAACTTTATCAGTCAAGATGTTCTGATGAAGCTATTACACAATTTATTAACTCTCTGAATAAAATGCTACAAATTAGTGAAAATAATAAAGAACTATGTGATTCCTCGATTACACTGGAAGACAACCAAAAGTCCATCAATAAATTAAAACAAAATAAATCACCGGGAACTGATGGCCTCAATGCAGAATTTTATGAAAAATGTTCAGAACAGCTATCGCCATTTTTACATCAAGTATATCTTGAAAGTTTGGATTTTGGATCACTTCCACAATGACCTAAGGTCTGATTGCATTGATCCCTAAACCACAAAAAGACAAGCTTCTTCTGGATAATTGGCGACCAATTACATTTCTACAAAATGACTGTAAAGTTATTGCAGGTTGTATTGCTACAAAATTTAGGAATACTCTTGAAGAAGTGGTTGATGAAACTCAGTCTGGATTTATATCAGGTAGACATATAACTAATAATATTAGGCTTATATTGGATTTGCTATATTACTCAGTTTTAATAGAGGGGGATTTTTTTAAAGTCTTTGACACAGTTGAACATACATTTTTGTTTAAAGCATTAGAAGTATTCGGATACAACTTAATTAAAAGTTGCCAAATCTAATGCATCTGTAAAATTGTCACATGGCTGCTCTAAAAGATTTTATTTGAAAAAAGGTCTCAGACAAGGGTGTCCAGTCTCCCCATATTTATTTATTCTGGCCATGTGAATTCTTTCAGTTAAAATCAAGAAAAAAATAATAGGGATTAATGTTGCAAACAGAAATATTGTAATTTCCCAACTCGATGATGACACTGCTCTTTTTTCAAAGAATACATGTGAAATAAAAAAACTCTCTTGAAATCATCAACACCTTCTCCAAAGCTTCTGGTTTGACTCTAAATCTAAACAAATGTGAAATACTTTCCATTAAATCTCATTTAAAAGGTACATTCCTCAACATTCCTACAAAGGACAAAGTTAAATATCTTGGAATCACAATAATTAAAGATCAAAATATAAGATCAATAGAAAATTTTAAGCCTATAATTAAAATAGTTGACCAAAGATTTAATCTATAGCTCCACCGAGATCTCTCTCTTTTAGGACGTTCATTATTAGTCAAAACTGAAGGCTTATCTAGACTCGTTTATCCGGCTCTTGCTCCCAAACAAATCAGTACAGACATTAATAAAATAAACGTTAATTTTATATGGAAAAAGAAATGGGTAGCGCTGTTGCCTTGTAGCAAGAAGGTCCTGGGTTCGATTCCCGGCCCGGGGTCTTTCTGCACGGAGTTTGCATGTTCTCCCTGTGCATGCGTGGGTTTCTCCTTAGGTGTGAGTGTGTGTGTGTATGGTTGTTTGTCCTGTTTGTCTCTGTGTTGCCCTGCGACAGACTGGCGACCTGTCCAGGGTGTACCCCGCCTCTCGCCCGGAACGCAGCTGGAGATAGGCACCAGCAACTCCCGACCCCGTTAGGGAGAAGGGTGCTCAGAAAATGGATGGATGGAAAAAGAAATGCCATCTCATCAAGAAAAATATTCTAATCAATAAATCAAAAAGGTGGAATTTAAGCCCTTGACTTCACATCTTTAAACAATTCATTCAAAATTAAATGTTAAAAAAATCTAAAAAAATACCCAAACTCTATATGGAACAACTTTGACAAAATTGGAGGATTACCCTTTCTTCTTAGATGCAATTACAGTATACCCAAAATACCCTTAAAATTACCAGACATTTCATAAACAAATGCTGTTAAGCTGGTCACTTTTGTAAATATTATATCTGGAATAATGAAGACATTAAATACAAAAATAAGACAATCTTTTGTAGAAAATGGTTTGATAGAGGGGGCTGCACAGTGGCGCAGTGGGTAGCGCTGTTGCCTTGCAGCAAGAAGGTCCTGGGTTCGATTCCCGGCCCGGGGTCTTTCTGCACGGAGTTTGCATGTTCTCCCTGTGCATGAGTGGGTTCTCTCCGGGTTCTCCGGCTTCCTCCCACAGTCCAAAAACATGACTGTCAGGTTAATTGGCCTTCCCAAATTCTCCCTAGGTGTGAGTGAGTGTGTGGTTGTTTGTCCTGTTTGTCTTTGTGTTGCCCTGCGACAGACTGGCGACCTGTCCAGGGTGACCCCTGCCTCTCGCCCGGAACGCAGCTGGAGAGGCACCAGCAACTCCCGACCCCGTTAGGGAGAAGGGTGACGGAAAATGGATGGATGGATGGATGGGTGGTTTGATAGAGGAATATTACTTGTAAGCCAGTTACTAAATCCAAATAGTCATTTATTGTCTTATTCTGACTTTATGTTACTTTTTCAATTTCCTGTTACTCCTAAAGACTATGCTGTTGTGTTTGACGCAATCCCCAGTGGGTCATTAAAGCTTTTATCATCTTTACCTCCAGGTCAAATTCACTCAATGCCAAATTTTGATCCAAATTCCATTCGTATTGATTATGAATGTGATTACAGTCAGAAAACAAACAACAAAATGTTAAGAAATATTCTATTAAGAGATGTTTTTTCACCAGCTTGTATATTTTATTTGTCCAACATTTTTGAAAATATAAATTGGAAGTGGTTGTTACAAAAAAATACTTAATAAACAATAAAGTAAGAGAAGTTTCTTATCAAATTGTCCATAATGTTCATCCTGTTAAAACATTTTTGATAAAAAGATATGAATGGGACTTGGACCCTATGTGTACGTTCTGTAAAAATAATGAAGAAAAGCTTGTTCATCTCTTTTGGAATTGTAATTACATCAAAATATTCTGGAGAGATATGTCAAATTATTTTCATCAAAGAAATTTCAATATCACTTTAACATTTAAGGATGTTTTGTTTGGAATGGAGAAATGTAAACTTGTCAAAACAGAATTTTTATATGTTGTTAATTGTTTTATTAGTTATGGTAAATACCATATTCACAATTTTTTTTTTTTTTACAACAAAAACCAAATTTTCAGATTTTATTAAAAATAGCTCAAATACTATTTGAGCTATTTTTTATAGGGCAGTTATGATTCAAATCATAACTGACCTCACAAAACTGCAACCCTCGAGCACTGATTTGATTTTGACATTGTAAAATAATTGTTCTATGTTATGTAAAGCTCTTTGTTGTTGTATTTGTTTGTAATTATTAGTGTTTTATGTTCTTGTATGCTCTTTTGCAAAAAGATTACCTTGGAGCCGCTGTGACGTCAAAAAGGGGCGGAGGTAGAGAGCCAGGTACTGAGCCCAGCTCTCGTGCGCTGCTCAGGTGATTGTTGGTTTCGGTGCAGATAACATGGGAAAACTGGAGGCCTTCGAGGTCGAGTTTAACGAGAACAAAGTTGTGTACACTCCAGGAGAGTTCATTTCTGGGAAGGTGACAGTCAAACTGAACCAGCCGATTCAATGCAAAGGTAGGAAACCTCGGCTGAACGTCCTGGTGGGAAATGCTCGTGTCGCTGAACAAGGAAGTGGGGAAATTATTCAGGATCAAGGAGAGTCACGCAGTTCCGTTTCACTTCGAGACCTGCTGGATTTAGGAAAACGCCTTGTAGTATGTGGGACGTTTTGGATCACCTGTATGAACCTGGGCGGTTCGGGGAGGATGAAGGGGTAAAGTGGAGGTTGAAATGTTTTTAGAAGCCAAAATATCGAAGAATAACTGTTGTTTAAAGTCAAAGTTGCATCTGTTATATTTGTAATTAACTTCTGATAATATGTTTTATACTGTTTATTTATTTATGCAGTCAGGTTGAGCTGCATCATTTATCATATGAGGCACTGGAAAGGCCTCAAACAACAAGGAAAAACATGAACAGACTTGATTGGCAGCGTTTCAGTGAATTAGTTAAGCTTTTATAGTTTTCTTGACTGAGCATTAAATACCAAATAGAAAAAAAATTAATTGTGTAACTTTTGGTGATTGCACTGGGAATTCTTCTTATAAAAGCGTAAAACCTTTGGATGATGAGAATTCACTCTTTTAAACTCTTGTGTCATCAGAAGAAGGGAAAAGGGTCACACAGATACTTTTAAATCTTTGGTTTTTCTACAGCCCACAGACCTCTTCACTGAGACCGGACCAAAACCTTCAGACAGTCATGTTTCTGAGCTGATTCTCAGAAGCTGGCTGAAATTCTGCTACCCTCCCACTGAGAGCTGGTTCCCATGTTGGGAGTGGTGCCGTGTTTATGGCCCTTCCAGTTAGTTGACATTCCTGTTCAGGCAGACCATGCCATTCTGTTTGTCCTCTAACCTGCTGCAGGCTCAATCATTTGGACGTTCTCATACAGGATTTGAGACCAACGGATTTGGTCCGTAGGTGTTCAATTTTCACTCGGTGGATCTTCTCAGGTCATTGAAGAATTGTTTAGCCCCTTAACTGTCACTCTCAAAATACTTTTAGATAAGTCGGTGGATCTATCGGTCACCGATGTCATCAGGACAGTTAAGAATTTACAGAATTTTTCAAAGCTATTTTTTTTAACTTGTCAGGAATAATTGTAGAAATATGAGCATCATTTTCTAAACTTTTTGGAAGTTATTTCTGCATTTGTTATCCTGCCACCCCTGAGGCATTCTGCTGCACACTGACACCACACCAGAACCTGGGATGATTCTATTGGACCATATCAGGTTTCTATAGAAGATTCTGCAACTATTAGAAGACTTGTATTAAATTGATATGCCAGTATATGAGTACAATGACTGACTCTATTTTTCTTGCATTTAATTTTGTTGTAGTCATTTAATCATTTTCTCTGCAGATGCACTGATGAGGCTGATCAGGCACATACCGAGGTTTGGCCATGCCAAATTCAGATTTTTTTAAATTTCTTTGGCTCTAGTGGCTTTTATTGAACTTTATTGGGTGGAGAGAGAAGGGGGTGAAGGAATGCAGCTAATGAGCCAAGACTGGATATCAAACCCAGATCTCTGCCAGGACTGCAGCCTGTGCACATGGTGCACTGCTCTATCCAGGGTTTTCTTCTATAACTACAGAACATACAACTAGATAAATAGAAATGTAGAAATCATTGACCATAAAATGAAAAAAAATGCAATAGTTTCTGAAACTGTAAAAGTAATTTTGAATCTCTTACAAGATCACTAGTATTCATGTATCATATTCATGTATCTACATACCTCACCTTTCTTTTATTATCACTAAAATAAAATAAGTTTTATTTTAGTAATAAAATAAAATTTAATCACTAAAAAGAAATTAGTGATAAATTTTTTTAGTGATAATGAAGGACAGGAGTCATATTAAAAACTCCTGTTAGTGATTTTAGTCTTTGGTCTCTGAAATGAACTGATATCCAGACTGGTGAGCCAACAGGAAACTCCAATTTCCAAAATTCTCATGAAAAATTAAAAGTAACATGCTGTGGCATCTTTACTGACTACAAAGAGAATGAGAGTTTCTGTTGTAATAGACTTTATATTAAAACTAGCATTTTTTTTTTTCAGTAATGAAAAACTTTCCTGATTTTTTTTTTTTTGGTGCATCACTAATTTATCTCCACAGGTATTTGTACTGCAGAGAGTGAGTCTATTGTCAGTTATAGAAGGAATGATAAGAACTGCGGTTTCAGTATGAAACATGTATTGTGTAATGCAATCAACCGATGTGAAAACATTAATCAGCAGTTCTGTAAGCACTGGTAGTTGCTGCAAAAAGGTTCCAGGCTCAAAAAATGGTCTTGAGTATATTATAATGGAGTTTACATATTCTCCTCATACATGTGTGGATTGTATCCAGGTGCTCCAGCATGTACTTTAACAGTATTTTCATAACTGCGATCAACAGTTCTGCCACATTGACATTTCTCCCTGTCTGTACTCATCACTGCGCTTCAGTCTGACGCATGACGCTTCAGTCTGACAAACTGAGGATCCATGTATAAATATTTATTATTCTTAACACAGTTGTTGTTGTTGCTACCATTACAGAAGTGGTTATACAGTATAAAGCTGTATATGTCTTGCTGTAAACATCCTGTCTCCTGTTACATCAGTGTGATGGAGTGTGCAGAATAAGTTAACATCAAACACTTCTCATAGAGTAAAAATGATAGCAAATGATACTTTGTAAATAGTCATTGTTCAGTAACATAGTTTTGCTTTATTGTACAACATCTAAATGAATAAATATAGGCTTTAAGGCCCAGCAAAGCAATTAAGTGGAACACAGTTCTGATTTTTATTTTATTTTTTTTCTAGATTCACAGATGCTTATGCACATGGTTTTCATTTCAACAGTAGAGATTCCAGAGTATTTTTTTTCTTTGATAACTTAACATTTACTGAAAGCTGCTTAAGCTATTAGCACTCAGACCCTGCTTAATTTTTAAATCTATTTCCTGTCTGTGTTTTTTATTTCATCCCCAGCCATCAAAGTGATCTGCAATGGTTTCTGTGGCATCACCAGTAAGATAAATGACACTGCCTGGACAACAGAGGAGCAGTACTTTAACAACACCATCTCTGTTGCCGACAAAGGTACAGTCCAGCAATGATGGCACTGTTCCCTTTAGCAAGTGGGCTTGACAGGATTATTTTTGACATGTTTCATAAGTAAATATTGGTGTGACTTCTTTATCATCCAAATGATAGTAAGGTGTGTGTAACTGAAGTGTAAAGGCTGCACAAATGAAAGCTGCATATGCCCACCACTGCAGCCCTGGGTGAAAAACGGGAGGCTGATTGTTTCTGTGCTCTCTTTGTGTCCCATTCAGGAACCCTGAAGCAGGGCGACCACCAGTTTCCCTTCAAGTTTCTCATACCAGGTAGGATTGATGAGTGACGGGATGAACACATGCCGCTTTGCATTCTTTCCCATGATAGTGGGTTTTTCCCCTCGCAATTTCAGTCAGGCTGCAATGTTTTGCATGTGAATTTATGCTGTCATTGTAGCCTGGACTGGCAACAGTTACCTGAGACTCAGGACACTGATTTTTCTTTTTAGTGAGAGAAATTTTTCCTAGATTTTCATTTTGGACCATAGAACAATCAAGACTTCTTTTAGGAATTCTTCTAAAAAGCGTATCCTTGAGCCACGGTCCTCGGGCTGTTATGGCAGCTGGAGAACTCTTTCCTAGCTTTTTTTCTTCTTGGTATCACAATGTGGATTAATGAATTCTTATGGTGTTCAAGCAGATGGTTCTATTAGTCAGATATAACCTTGAATTTGGAGCCTTCTGGGTATTTTTAATTTCTTAAGATGGACTAATTATGCTCCTACATTACTATGAATAATCTTACATAAAGCTTGACTCATCCTGGAATAAGTTACATGTTAGCTGTTTCAATATCACTTGTAATGTTCTAAATGTCGGTTGGCTTGGTTCTAGTGCAAAATTCATAATCCAACAAAAGGAGGATAAAACATTTTCCAAGGAGGGCCAGATGATTCTTTTCCATGTTAAATTTGGGACTCTAGAGTTTTGTTTCAAATCACTTGCCGTAGAAATGTATTGAAAACACTCATTTACAAGTAAGGAGTTACAACTAACTCCTTAATTAAATGTAAAAACTTTAACAGAATTTTTAACATAAAGATTATGTTAAAAATAACTATTTTTATGTTATTTCTGCATAAAATTCGCCTTTTTATTCAGAATTTGGTAAAAAATAAGTGTTTGTTTTTATGCCTTTCAGCAGCTGTCAGACTGCTAAGACTCATTGGGAAATATTTATCTTGCTATGAGAAGATTTGCTGGTTGCATGGGTATGTGGTTAGCATGGCTAAAAAGGTCTCATGTAAATTCAGTCCACTTACAGATCAATATGATACAGCAAATAATGGGGATTTACACATAGATTTAATGTTATACTAAATACAACATTCAAAATATACTTATTAGTTTCATTAATTTTTTGAATGACACAATAACCCAAAAAGACAAGGGCCAACTGTTCCTTCCTAAAGGACCATATCTGAGAAAATAACAGTAGAAATTCATAGCTGTCTCCCTGTAAAGTGGTCAAACATGCAGATACAGAATTGGAATTGAATTAATCGGGCAGAAAAGTAAAGCCGGATTGTTGGATTTGGTTGCCTGGTATCCTGGACTGTCTTTATGTATGCCATTATACAGTATTTTCTTATTGAGAGATATGAATAATTTTTGCATTCCATTTTGAATTCCAAATGATGTGGTTGGCAAGTTACTGTTGTTTTTCACTCCACACTCATTTTCAGAGTGTTATTGTCTATAGTCATTTGACAGCGATGCCTGTAAACTGTTTGCATATTAGCCAGAACAGGTTCAAACAAAACATTCTTCTGCTGAGAAAGTATATTAGTAGTGTTGATTACTTATCTGATTTCAAAGACTGTAATTAAGTGAAACTCGCTGACTCCTAAACTTTGGTTTAATTTAGTTTGATAACACAGCCTGTTATGATGTTGTAGTGCGACCCATGTAAACAATAAAAACAGGTCATAAAAGGCTTATAAAAGGCATTTGGATGATCTCAACACTGGAACAGTCAGTCAAGTATTTCGTCAAGTGAAATCAATAGGTCTCCTTCCTATAGAAATGTTTGACTCTCAGTACTTGGTACCAGTTTTCTGGTGCCAGAGTCGGGCATTAACTCTGTTCTGACAGAGTCCCTTCCTTAAAGAACATTTAGAGGACCAGGCAAAGTTTCTCAGATGGACAACTTAGATTATCAAAAGTCTGAAGTCAAGCTAAAGGCAAGCAATATTAAAGGAGTGAAGTGAACTTTTACATTTGTGAAACAAACATCTATCGCTTTGTTTTCAAGTTGTTGAGCTTTATGTCCTCAGTTCCCATTGATGACATAAAGTTCCTACAGAGCACTTGTGCCTGTGATGACGAGCCTTCTCACCTTCATTCTGAGTCATCAGCAAAGAAATGTCTCCAGGAAATTGTTACAAACAAATCTTGAATTATCAAAGAATGTTTAGTTTAACTCCAAAGAGAATGACCAAATGGAACATTTATCTCAGATGACATGTTCAGTCCTGGTCAGAGGTATTCAGACTCAAGGTGTGTTTTTATGTGGGTTCTGATGCAGTAAGCAGTTTCTCCTTTTAAACTGGGTCGCTCCACGGTGACACATGGCAGTTTCTGACATGAGACTGAACGGAGAATATGAAGATATTTCTGGATAAACATCTTGACTGAGATGGCTTATTTGTTGACGTGGACTTTGTAGTCATTTACTTCCTGCCACGCTTTGACTTCATAGACTCTGACGCAACATAGCGCTATATCTTTGTTTTTTAGTCTTGGATAAACCGCTCTCCTTTTTGAGATTATTGTTCTTTCTAGGTAAAGCTGCCACTGCATTGCAAGATGTAAAAACAATAAACCAGCCCAACCAGTCTTTTACATTGTTACACAACACTGTGTGTGGTTTGAAGTGTGGGTGTGTGTGTGCCTGTTTATCTATTTAAGACCCTTTTTGGTAAAAGGGCCACATTAGGGCCAGTAAAAACCTAACCCTAAGGTGACAGACTGCCGAGGTCAGGGGTAGACACAGAGTTATTAAAATAAATCCTAATATAACTGGATAAGAAAAATGTGTGCTTGTTCTTATCTTTTTCACTTTGTTTTCAGGTTGTTGATGTGATCTGATAATGTTTCAAGATTCGGAAGTAAAAAAAACTCTTTTTCTATTATGTTTAATAAATGATCAAATTGAATCTGAATTTTAAAGTAAAAACCATGTCACGATGAACTGTGTTTTAGAGTGAAATTGATCAGATTTTGAGCATTTCATAAAAGAAGACATGATGGTTCTGTTATGCTCATCTCCCACAGCCTCTTCCCCAACCTCTTTTGAAGGCAGTTATGGCAAAATCATTTACAGAGTGAGGGCTTTTATCGAAACTCCTCGATTTGCCAAGGACTACAGCACAGAGAAGCCTTTCTACCTGCTGAGTTTTCTGAACCTGAATGAACTGCCAGACATATGGGTGAGCTGTTCTGGATTTTTCTACAGATTAGTCCTGGCACATCCGGCTGGTGGTGGATGCGAGTGTTTAAAGATCCAGGTGGTAAAATGGAACAGGTTCAGATATTCTTTCGTAGGGAAGAAAATAAACTGGATATGCATAAATGTAGAACAGAGATGGGCAAGCTAAGCCGTTTGGAGGTCGCTGTGTAGAGAGGATGTTGAATTTATTGAACAAGGGATCTTTACACTCCAGAGTGCCAGATTAGAGTATAAGTGATGAGACTTGTGTATCTCCCAAACACTTTCAGGCCTGGTTTTGACATTCATCTTGATTTAGTCACACTGGAAGAATGCTAAATACCAGCAAAAACACACAGGAAACGTATTGAAGAGAAGACTTTCACTGGCATTAGCAGCACATTAATGCTACTCTCTGAAGTAGTTCAGAAAAACATATTCGGATACATTTTTTCAATTCATCAATCAAGAGAGGTTTTAGCCAAAGTCTTTAGTAGATCACAAAATACGGAAATAAGAGAAAAAAGACACAATGTGAATGTTTAATTGTGGTTTTTTTTTTTTTTTTTCCTTTGTCAGACTTTAAGAGAAAAGAAAAGACCAATGAAAGATTCAATGGAACTTATTTACAAACCAACTGATCATTTTGCCCTTGTTATTCTTTACAGGGACCATCCACTTCTGAAGTAACTCAACAGTTCACCTATATGCTTCTAAAAACGGGGACAATTGTTCTGAAGGCCGAAACAGATATGAAGGGCTACACACCAGGCCAGATCATCAAGGTGTCGGCCTACATCCATAACCAGTCCTCAAAGCCCACAGGCCACATAGCTGCCAGCCTCATGCAGGTAAAAGCTTTTCAATACACTAAAAATATGTCTTAAAGAAAGTTTCATGTCACCTATTGCTATATACATAGTTAGAGGCCTTACCTTGAGAAGGCATTCACTGCAGTTCTTTCTTTGTGAGGTGCATCAGGATTGATTTGAGAATACAGCAGGAGGGGTGACATGCAGATTGAATTGCTTTAAAAAAAAAAAAAGTCTGTTATAAAGAAGCAGGAGCACTGTATGGTATCTCTGTACTACTGTCTCTACAACCCCTGTTCCCAAAAAGAATAAAAAAGAAACAAAACAGTGACTCTGGCTCCCAAGCAGGAATTTCTTCACTCCAGAAACCAGCTTCACTGATGCATCCCTTCAAGATGTCAAAGATCAAGCTTTGACATCTTGATCTTAGACAGTATCCACCAATGCCTTCAGCTATGCTCCACCACGGCTCCTGACAATGGATTGTTCTCAGGAGGTTTATTATTTATTTAAAAGCAATAATATCTGAGGGAACAAAACTTTATTTAAAATGGGCTCATTTCCAGCTTCTATAGTCCACATTTCTATAGATATATGGACTGTAGATATTGTCCACACAGATTTGGACGATATAGATATATGGATCAGTTATCTCTATCCTAATGATCAGGTCTTCCCAAGGCACTTATAAGGTGAATGGGTATAATAGCATTTCTACAAATTTGATGGTTGAGTAATAGACTATAAACATTTCATATCTTTGTTGGTGAGGTAGCACCAAAAATAATTTTTGAGTTGAAAATTAGTATTTTGCTTATATATGGTTTGCTATTTGAACTCAATTAATTTCAATTAGTGAATTATAGACCCTGAAATTAACTATTACAATTGGTGCAGGCTAACCACTACAACAAAGAGAATGCCCTTCATCCAAAGCAATATTGTAAGGTTTTTACGGTGGCCCTGAGGTGCAAACCACTTCAACAAATTGAAAGCACAATTACAATAATCATAATGTTCAGCATTTGACCCTGTTTTGGACCCACATTTGAAATTCATAGAAAAATGACCAAAGCTAAATAATGCTCAGAGAAACAAAAAGATAGGGATCTTAAAGTCAAAATGGGTGATGAATAGGCAAAATTCTAAATCAACTGCTCTTCTTTGTGAGGTGCATCATTATGAAACAGTTTCCTGTTAATTTCCTTTAAATGAAAGTGTTTCTTTTTTATTATTATTGTTGAAAACAACAATAATAATAATGACAATACAGACCTTTGGGCACTTAAATAACTTAGAAACAACATTTTAAATATTTAATAATTCACAACACCTAGCTTTGCCCTTGTGTTTTTTTGTTCTTTGTGCTTTTCTTTGAAAACCTACCTTTTAACACCACGTCACATTCAGCTTTGCTTTAGTAATTCCCGTATCGTTACTGTTTTCAGAGGGTGACCTATGAGACGAAGAAGCCCACCCTTGATCTGAAGTCCATAGTTGAGGCAGAAGGCGGTGGGGTAAAGAGTGGTAGAGAGATGAAGTGGGAGGAGCAGATCATTGTTCCTGCCCTCCCTCAGTCCTCACTGAATGGCTGTGAACTTATAAAGATTGAGTATTATGTCAAGGTAATATAAGACACTCCATGTCTTTTAAAGTTTATTATGTTGTTATTAGAGAATGATTGGCTTAGTGAATCAGTTTATTCTGTTTTCAGGTTAGCCTGAAGTCTCCCGATGTCTCGCTGACATTACCGATCCATATTGGAAATGTCTCACTTGACAAAAAACGCTGTCATTCCAAAAAAGAAAGTCCTCCTTCCAAGAAAGAGCTAATAGCCCCTGAATTGGAAGCAGAGCCCCCGACATCTTCCTCCATGAACACACCACCAGCTAAACCTGGTCCTAGACCTGCTCCCCGTCCCACACCCCGCTCCAGGATGTCCTCCCACAGCTCCCCCAGTGCCCCTCCTGCTGAGTACCACCATGGAGCAGAAGATGGGAACTTGATGACTGGCGACTTTCCCAACAAGCGCCAGTCTCAGGCAGTATCCCCCAATGCCTTCAGCTATGCTCCAGGCCTCTTCTTTCCCCAGAACCAACTACCCAATGTGTCTGCCCCTGCTCCAAGTGGACCTTCATCTAGAGGGTCGACAGGGACCACGGCTCCTTACCCCTCTGGTATTGGTGCCCACCCAATAACAGCACCACTCAGTCACCCTCTTCCAGACTATGGCACCTCAGCCTACCCACAAGGTGAGTTTTTATGTATGCCAGCTTTATGGGAGAATTCTACTGCCATAAGGGGTGAAGCTTACATTTTCAGTTTGAATGCAGGATGTCATCTCTACGTTCACAAACCTTGCAATGCTTGCACTCAAAACTTATATCTTTCAAATATTTTTTCAAATCTTTATGTTCCTGCTCAGATTTTGTCCTCTTGCACAGATTATATACAGTATCTGGCTCTGGTACCCTAGTGGCAGCTGCTGGAACCTGCCACTACTAACCTGAGTCAGCTTAGTAGTGGCAGTAACGGCACATCAAGTGTCGTTACTACTTGCCACTGTGACGATTTGAACTTGCTGTTGCTCTTCTTTTGAAAGAATGTCATGACTCTGAAAGTTGTAGCAAGGAGCAAAAAGCTGAAGTTGCTTTTTCCTACATCCAGTGGGCAGCGTAGAATGACCAGGTGTTTCAATTGATTGTAGCAACAGAGGAACACCCAGTAGAAGGAAAGAAACGCACCCTAGAGGAGGCTCCCACTGCCCACGATTGAACCTTTGCAACTACCATAAGTTACTTAATCATTCAAGGTGCCATGATGTTTGTTGGAAGTGAGGGACGGAAGTATTAAACACAGCAACTGAAATAATTTTCCAAAGTTGTTTTTGTCAGTTTATTCATGGTTTCTACTTTTCGAGTCAAGCTAATTTGTCTGTGAACGTTACACACCTGGTTGGGGCTTGTAGTCGGTGGATTTTCAAAAGTTGGAAATGGCTAGCTTAGACACCCACCCATTCCTCATTCCTTCTGATGCGGACCTTTTCAATAAAGCAATATTTGATATCTTTCAAATTATACTTGCACTCATAAAGTATTTGAACGTTAATTTTCTTGCCTTTTAAAAAGTGTTCACTGCAAATCAGCAATTACACCGAGGGCTGACAGATACGATGAATGACAGCTGCTGTCCATCACCGCCAAATCTTTCATTAAAAGTTACATTAAAATGACAAGTTTGGTTTGAATCCTTGTCTGTTTCTGCAGCCAACCGTGCAGCACCCTATGACCATTTTTAAAGTGAAATAAACTAAATAAAAGCAATATTAGGTTACAGATGTCTGTTTTGCGACAGATGTGGAAGCGCATTGGTTGTTTTGACCCTATCATGGCAGAGTGGGTGGAGTTCTGGAGAGTGTGACATCACCTGCAAAGGCTCAATAAAACTTTATTTATAGCCTGGCTAGACTGGTTGCCAGGCAATGGTTCTGCTTGTTCCATGACAGAGCAGAAAACTATTTGCAAGCGAGCAGAAAGGTTTGTTAGTGAAGATTTAATCCGTGCAGAGAGAAGTTTTCGAGTGAGGAGCAAATCTGACCAGATGTGAGAGAGCACAAAGAATATTTGAAAGAGAGCAGAGGTTTTGAGTGAAGCATTACAAGTTTTGAGAACAAATGGATGAATTCCTGCATTCAAACTGAAAATGTAAGCACAAATATTACAAGTTTAGAGAACAGACGTGGAACAGCTTTCAAACTGAAAATGTTTGATGTATATCAGTAAGATCCCCACATATAACATCTGTCACTGCAATGCAAAGATTCACTGACTTTATTCATGAGTTGGCACTTAATCATATCCATTAGTAATTACTTTTGGTCAAGAGCTTTTAAAAAAGCTTTTTTTCATTTGTGTTCAATTTTTTTAAAGGGCCAGAACATTTGAAAGCTTTTGGCATTTTTTCAGAAACTAATATTCTAACTTGCAGCAGTTAGTCATTGCTGTTTGTAGTTTCTTCTTCAGATGGTGATGTTTTCTGAGACAACAGGTGGACATGAATGTCTGAGCAGGTATGATGGGTCCACCTATTACCCATCATAGCTGGACAAAGTTGTGTTTAAAAACATTGATTCCATCTAATTATGTCAGAATATTGTTCAGTCATTAGAAATTCAATATAAGTTTTGTTAAAATTATTTCATAATATACTTCAGCACAGGAACATGAAACAAATTATTATATAATTTAAAAAAGTTACATCTAGTTTTTAAAATAAAACCGATAAATCTGATTGAGGTACATATCATTAACTCTATATTAATTTTTTTTTTTCCAGTTTTAAAAAATGGACACATTTCCTAAGTTATTTATTTGATGCAATTTGGCACTCTTCACTCTTCATAATACAATAACATTGTGTTCTTGTGTGATGGTGTTTGTGTTTTCCAGAAGCTCCTCCTTCCTACAGTGAGAGTTGGAACACATGAAGTTCATCAAAAAAACAATACCAGGACAGAAACAATGTGGGAATTATTAAACGTGGACAATGTGGGCATATTTCCAGGATTACTTTTTTTTTTTTTTAATAAACCCAGAATACAGAGAGCAGGCCAGGAGGAAACCTGGAGCAAATTGGGTTCCATTTGGACTCTATACCTGGATTTTCTGCAGTTTTGAAACTCTTTTAAAAGTCTGTTTAATGTCTTGCATTTGATTAATACAAATGGAAAATAATTTTATTTTCATGTGTTTGAAATAGATTTTTTGTAGTTGGTGGTTTTATTTCCTTTTCCAGCCTCATTAACGTACTAAATAGTTTAATACATAAACTGAATCAGCAAGATTCATTTTGACTGTTTTGACAGCTGTAAGGATGTAAGTGATCAATGCTAGTTTTTGCGCCTTTGCTCTTTTCATGTCCAATTTCGTTCTCATTGAAATCTTCACATCAGTGATGTGTACTGATTTTGCTTGTACCTCTTGTGTTGCTGTTAAAATTCAATATCACTGTGATTTGAGCTTTTATTTGGCCATTTGTTATGTGTTTAATATTCAGTCATGTAGAGTAGTGGAGATATATAGCCTAGCCTGTAAAATCAAGCAGGATTTTATGTTTATTTATTGTGTTGAATGTCTTCTTGCTGCTGTTTTTAATAAATTGATTAAAACAAGAGGGATGTTGCTTATGTATTAATCAGCTGCTGATCCTCAGCAAGCTCTGCTCTGGAGGCACTGTCATTCGCCTTGGTTTAAACCATTTTGACTTGAAGCATTAAGGCTACTTCAGGTGTAACAATGAAGACTACATTCTAACTCCAATCCATTACATTGTCTTTAAGTAGAATGCAGCTCATATTGGTGTAGATGTCAAGTTAAAAATTATGTTATTGATCCCAAAAGGAAATTAAATGTTAATATTCTTCAGTTATTGTAGATAGGGATTTTGTTGGCAGGGAAAACCTTTTGTAGCTGTCTGTATTACAGAAAATTTGAAGAAGATTCAGACTGAAGATACACTGTTTTCCCAAAACAGTCCCATGAAGAGGATGGTCAGGATTGTCCAATCATCTTCTTTATTTTTATGACGAATCCTTCTTTGTTTAATAATCTCCAGAGGTTCCACAGTTGTCCCCAGAACAGATCCAGCCTTCTTTATAAGGCTGTTGAGCCTTTTTAGGTCCCTGGTTCTGATGCTGCTTCCCCAACAAATGAGAGCAGAAGAGCTCTTAACAGACTTACAGATATTCTACAGCATTTTGCTGCAAACCTTAAAAAAGCTTCAGCTTCCTCAAGAAGTACATTCTGCTTATGTGCTTCTAATAAACACAGTTGCATCTGCAGTCCAGTTTGTTGACCACACGAACACTGGTATTTATATTCCTCAACCACCTCCACTTCTTCTCCTGTGTTGGAAATAAGGTTTGATCTAACCCTGTTTCTCCTGAAATCAACAAACATCTTTTTTGTTTTGTTTACATTCAAAATGAAATGACTATTTCCACAACATGCCACAAAGCGGTCCACCAGCTCTCCATACTCAGCCTCTTGTCCATTTCTGATACACCTGACAACTACGGAGTCATCTGAGTATTTCTGTAGATGACAGAAGTCGGATATGTGCTGGACGTTTGAAGTGCAGAACGTGAAAACAAATGGTGAGAGTACAGTTCCCTGTGTAGCTCATGTGTTGTTGACCACCTGGTTAGACACACAGTTCTTCAGTCTCACAAAATATGGCATGTTTGTGAAGTAGTCACAGGTCCAGGCGATTGTTGAGGCCTTCTTCTGTAATTTTTGGTGTAAAAGATGACACAAACTGTTATAAACTTTGAAGTTTTTGCATTGGTACAGCACTATAAAGAAGACAAATACAAAGTTGCATGGTCAAGAAAGCAATAAACCTGGGTTCTAGCTTGGAAAATTTATAGCTGTGGGTAAGCAATTTGGCTATTGGTAATAAAATCTTCGACAAAGACTGTTGGAACACTTACTTGGAGTTTTCCAACCAAAAAAACAAAATAAAAAAAAAAAACACCCATAATATGGTTTTAGAGTTAAACCATATGCCAATTTCAAGTTTTCTTTTTACAAAGAAAAAGCATGTGTAAACATTCTGTCCAAGATTTTCTGGGGAAATTGCGCGAATTATGACCCTTCAGGCATTCCATACCTGGTGTGGGCCCAGCGCTGCTTCTCTCTTCGCACTGTAAGTTGGAACTTTTGCTGCTTGAACTTTTCATGTCAAAACAGCTGCTGATATGTTTTATGTACTTTTTTTTTTTTTTTTGTAGTTTTCTACCGGGGACTTCTGCTTAACGTAGAGCCCCTTCAGCGAGAGTTTCGCCTGGTTCCTCTGCATGCCTTTACGGAGCGAAGCGCACATTATTTAGTGTTTTAGAACGAAGCGGTTTAAAAACACAGAGTTTTCAAAGTATCAACGGAGACCGTTCTCATCCTCTCGCTGTACGGATGGAAAACCAACTCGTTCAATATAACAAGGTTATTTGTTAACTGCTTCCCGAAGTTTCTCCCCTGCTTCCTACTGAATCAAAACAAAGATGGCAGCCATTGTTTGGTTGCCTCTTTCAAACTTGTGACCGCTGCATCTCATCCTTTGCATTAACTAGTCTTTTGTGAAACAGGGGTCGCAGTAATATGTGGGACTGGTTAAGTTAACGCGGGGTTGAATGGGAATAATGTGCAACTAACAAGGCGAGTGTTTGTACAGTTTATCAGGTACAAACATGATAAACTGGTGAAAACAGGGTCTGTACTGGTACCGCTAGAATTTCCCGAGCGATACCGGCCTCCCTCAAAAAGAGCAATAATTTAAATTTTAATATCAATAAAGTTTCTCTTTATTGATATTAAAAAATTACGTTGTAATTTTCGATCCCACAGAAAATGATTCCGATCAGATTACTGTGACTCCCAAAGAAATTAATAAAGTTAATTCTGTGCTTTAAACATCCTGCAGGTTCTTGAAGTTGGTTTATTTAATGGTCTTATTTTACAGTGCTGAGCCACTAATTAAAATGTAAAATCCGCGAATGTATGTTTGCTGTAAATCTAAGAAAGAATAAAATGATCATCTAAATGTGATCATTTTTATGTGGATTGATTCATTTCTTTCTCCTTGAAATAGATTATTGTCTGTGACCTGTCATGTCTGACACCAACTACACTGTTGAATAGAATAACTGTGTTTTGTCTTCACAGCAATGGAGCTAGACAGAAAACATGTGTCCCCTGGACCAGCGGGATCCTCTAGTCCTGCTTCCAGAACAACCAAAGCTACTAAAGTACAAGAAGCTAGAAGCAATCAAAGGACTGGTTTCACAGTGACTCCTTTCCACATGTCACCCATAATCAGTAATGATGCTGCTTTGCAGAGAAAACCTGTGGGCTCAGCAGTGGGGAAAGCGCCTCCACCTTGTAGCAGCCTGTTTCTGGCCACAGCTGGACGACTGACTGCTGAAACTGTTGGAGAAGGGTTTCCTCCAGCTGCTACTGCTGAAAACTCAGAGCAACTGATTCCATCTGCATGTTCAGCACAGGCTCAGGAAGTGGAAAAGGCACAGCAGTCAGGTTCTCTTAGCAAGGCAAGACATTGTTACTGCGATGTTCAAAAGTATGCAACTGTGAATTAGTGTGTGTGTGTCTCTTCGTGTATATGTATGTATCTATATAAATATATACACCACTTCACAGTGGTATTATAGAAAATGACTGTAAGTCCATTTGTTCTTGCGTTATTTATCTCCTGTTAATGGAAAGTCATGCCTGTTTTCTCTTAGCCTCCAAAGACTTCTGGCCAAAAGACACCAAAGCCTGTTGCTAAGGACTCCATGTCATCTCAACCAGCATCTACTGCTGAGCAAAACCACACAGCCAAAGGGAGGGGTGTGTCCACCGCGGTCAAAGCTCAGATGGGTTAGTTGATCTGTTTGTCTGTGACTTAGAAAATTTGCAGGTTTTTTTTTAATTTTTTCACAAGAATCTTAATTGATTTCAGACTGCTGCATTCAGAGTATGTTCTTAGGTAGCTCTGGATAAAAATAAATAGGGACTGCTGATTGAAATTTTGCTTCAGAATGCACTTCATAGTGAGAGGTGGTGAGCAGCAAGGGGTAAATGAATTCCTACAGTCCACAAACGCACACTTTGATTTCAGTATTTTTTTAATCTTTCAATAAGTTTAGGGAAAAATCATCTTACAGTGATCATCGAGTGAAAAGAAATTAGCATCGGTACAAACATGATACCGATGCTATGGATCCATCCACCCGTGGATGGATGGATGGATGTATGAATGAATGAATGAATGAATGAATGAATTAATGATTGCTATAGTGTCCGTCCATCCAGGGTAAGAGGCAGGGTCACCATGGACAGGTCACCAGTTCTTTTAGTGATAAATAGATTATATTTATGAAGTGCTTTTCAAGACACTGAACAATAAAAAGATCTAAAACAACAAGGGTTATAACAACAATCAATTGTGGAAATATTAAAAAAAGATAGGTCTCTTTATGAATTGAATATTTTGGTTCTGTATCCCAACCAAAAAGTGCTGGAAACTGCTGCAGTGTGTTACACATTTTGATCTCATTACAAACAGAATTTGCTCTGTAATGTTTTGAGTACATACATATAGACAGTATCCAAACATTATGTCGTTTGATTTTTGTTTGAATTTTTAAAAACATAAAACTTCTGGTCTGTAGTGAAGCTTGTTTGTAGAATTTCTCCTGCAGTGAAAAAGTTCAGTGACTTTTTACTGATTCAAACGATGAAAACACATTTTACATTGCAAACTTTTCTTCATACATTAAGTTCACCAGAAGCTATCCAAAATATATTTGACATAATACCAAACTATAATTATTCTATGAACTATAAACTACAATTCCATTATGAAGATAATTTATTATTCAAAGGGGAGCTGGGTGCACACCGTTTATAATGAGCAGCTGTTCACATCCTCTCTGTGCCATTTCTGTTTGGACTTTGAAAATTTATATGAATAGCTTTTTGTCTGTGATGAACTGATTTTCTTATTACTGCGGTCATAATGCATGACATTAGTAAGACCTGCAAACTAGTAATTTGTAAAGCTGTCATCTCATCTTTGTTACAAAATAAAATGAAACTGTTGCAGTTGTAGTTTAATAATAATGCCAGACCTTATATTTGTTCTTCTAGCTGTGAAGAAGAAGAAGAGGAGGATGGGAACATACAGCCTTGTCCCAAAGAAGAAAGCGAAGGCAGTTAAACGTTTGGAGAAGGCAGGTTCACTTGTTGCTAACTTAGGGGACATATGCAGCACCCCTGTGTCGATTAACACGCCTTACTTGCCTCCTTTAACATGCTGAGGCCCCTGAGAGCTCTGGACTCCCAGGCTTGCGCAGCTTTATCTGAAGTGTTAATGCTTCTGAATAGAACTGCATTTTACCTTAAAACACATACAACTCAACAGACTGGGCCAGAGAGAGCTGTTGGATAGAAAATAACATGGGTGTGTTTATCTAACATAGTCGGATGGATGCTGCTGATGTGTGCTGGAGCCCATAGAATCAAAACTATATAGTATTTGATGTCCTGACATCTGAAGGAATATAGTGGCTCATTTAGACAGGAGAAAATTATTTTGTTTCATTATTGATGGGGATGTTGCATAATAATCATTGGTGGACAGTTAATTGGGCCTAAATTAAATGTTAGAAATCAGAGTTAAATGTCTAAATATGTGGAGAGTTGCTTGTGTGTTGATATAAAGTGGATGCAGGTCTTCGTATTTCAAGATGCAGTGTTTTATTATTTAATGTTTGATCGGACGGTGATTAGATGAATGAGTTTCATTTCTGTTTTTTCATAGAAAGAAAAACCAAAAGCAGGTGTGAAGAAGTATTTGCCTGCAACAGGTGACAAGTCAGTAACACAGCCCAAGACTGTAAATGCTGGAGAACAGACAGCTACAGAGAAGAGGAAAATATCTTTAGAAGACGGCCATGTTGAATACACAGAGCTGGCTCTGGACTGCCTGGACCTGAAAGCTCAGGAAGAGCTACTCTCCCCTTTTCTTTCAGGTAGATACTGAATGATTTTCTGGAATGAGCCTCACGCCCTGAGTTGATAATGTCCTGTGGTGCTGTAGGAGAGACTGAGGAGAAGGAAACAGACCTGGCAGAGGAGCTACCACTGTGCTGTTGTCGTATGGAGACGCCCAGCAGCGGTGGGAGCTTTTCTACACGCAGTCAGACCTGCATGGCCATGGAGAGCTCAGATGGAATGGTAACAATAAAATACCTAAACTAAAATCCTATAATTCTAAATGGCCATTCGTTGTTTGTTTCACTAAAATTCCATCTGTTGCTGTAAAGTCCAATCTTGGGCTCATGGGAATCAAACATATGGTTCCATCTGTTTACATTTGTGATGGTGGGATTCATATAGATAGCTCTCAAACTAACAGTTAGATAATCTAATGCAGGGATGCTCAATACGTCGATTGCAATCTACCAGTTGATCGCAAAGGTGGTGTGGGTACATTGCATGACATTAAAGAAAAATAGACATCATCCTGTCACTTGATTGATATTCAGAGAACCCTTACTAGTTGGTGGTGGTAATGTTTCCTTTAGTTGTTTGCTTACTGTGATTATAATTAAAAAGAAGGAACTTGTTCTGACACCTTGGTCCCCATGAATGCACAAATAACAGTTTTAAGTGGAGCAAACTGTCCAGAGCAAACTGAGTTACCTACAGTTTTTAGCCTTCAGTTTTTCTCTTACACTTTAGAAAGAGAATAAAAACAAGTGGGGGACCTGTACCAAATAAGAAGGCATAAACATATCACTTTCATATATAATAAAATATATAAAGAAGTCTCATATATATTTATGAATAAATATCCATCCATCCATTTTCTGTCACCCTTGTCCCTAACGGGGTCGGGAGTTGCTGGTGCCTCTCCAGCTGCGTTCCGGGCGAGAGGCGGGGTACACCCTGGACAGGTCGCCAGTCTGTCGCAGGGCAACACAGAGAGACAAACAGGACAAACAACCACACACACACTCACACCTAGGGAGAATTTGGGAAGGCCAATCAACCTGACAGTCATGTTTTTGGACTGTGGGAGGAAGCCGGAGAACCCGGAGAGAACCCACGCACGCACAGGGAGAACATGCAAACTCCGTGCAGAAAGACCCCGGGCCGGGAATCGAACCCAGGACCTTCTTGCTGCAAGGCAACAGCGCTACCCACTGCGCCACTGTGCAGCCCTTATGAATAAATATATGTTTTGCATTTTTGTAATAGGTAAGTCATTTTGACTTGGGTGTTTTTATAAGTAACTTGCATCCAGAAAAAGTCCCTGATTTAATGTTTTTTATGGAGACTTGGTGACCCTAAAAAGCCACTTTATGCTGCGGGCCTCAGTTTTATTTTTCATATGAGTTCGGGTCCTAGTCAAAGCTGGTTGCCAGTGCTTTAAAGAAACTTGTCATGTATATACAATACTTCTGGGAAATGGATGGCTACAGATGGGTTAAATTAAATCTTTTATCAACTTATAAAGCTCAGAACAATTTCACTTTAATATAGCAAGAGCTTTTTTAATCTATACTTTGCTTTTCTAGCTGGTATTTCTTCATCAAAAACATACCTGGAGTATGGCTTTGATCCTTTCATACATTTTTTGAGGAATCTTTTAATCTTCCGTGGCAACCATTTAGGTGCGCCTGAGCACCTGCTGTCACAGAGCACCGCTCCTCCCCAGAGCTCCAGGCTCCAAGCTAAGCTTCTGCCCACAGGTCACCATTACCCTGCAACTCTCCCTCTCAGCACCTTCAGACTAGCAGTAACAGCAGTTAGCAAACACCTGGTGGAACTCTGAGTCTGCTAAACTCATAAGAGCTTCTTCTCTGTCCAACATTCCCAAGAACAGTTGTAAACTTCTTAATAGAGAAACATTGTGATGCAGAAAGTGGGAATGTTGGAAAGAGCAGAATCCCAATTTCAAATGGTTAAAATCCAATGTTGTTTAAGTCATGTTGAATATGTGCAGCATTTAACAACTGAAGGTAACATAGTTACTGGACTGAGCCATGAAATGGCCTGGAAAACACATAATACTGCTCCTTTAAATTCGGACGGCTGGCTGACAGACGGAGGGTTTTACATATCATGTTCTAAGTGTTTCTCACTGATCCTCTGTGGCTCAGGGAGTTTAGATTTTTTGCTGCAAAGAACTTTCATTTGGTTTAAATTTGCAGATCAGTTGTCATCAGTGTGTGAGAGAACTCTATGTTTCTTTGCAGTTGATTTGATTTAAGTGAGTAATATAGGATCAACTGAAGTCAGAATGTTTAATTAAAAGCTATAGTGAGTCGTTTCATGGAGGAAAATGTGGCAAATGTAGAATATTTGTCATATTTACAGAATTGAACCCTGCAGGTAAAAATATGTAGTAGAATTCTCAAACAGAAAAGTCAGCTTTGTGAATTAATTGTTTCTTTACAAAAATACCACATCCCAGAATCGGCAGAGAACCTGTTCATCTGAATACCTTGAACTAGTCATTCCTCTCCTCACAGGTGCAATCCTGGTAATGGCACTTGTGAGGTGCCATGTAAAGGTTACGGCTTGCTGGAAGTCACATGACGCTATTGTCTTTGGGGTGCTGCAGACCTGTTGTTTAATTGTTTCTTCCCAGGTGAGTCGCTGCCAGAGGCCGGTGGTGAAGCCAGAGTTAATGCGACCCTCCAACACCGTCCACCTGCTGGTTTTGTGCGAGGACCACCGAGCCGGAATGGTCAAGCATCAGTGCTGCCCTGGCTGTGGGCTGTTCTGCAGGCTGGTAGGAAGAAATAAAACTTGCTAGTTTATAAATAAATGTTTCTCATTATTTTATGAAAGTAGCAGACCACATTACAAATAAATCTTCTGATAGTAAGCTGCTGACCTGAAGACCTGCTATAATTTTTCTCTGCCATCAAAGCCTCAGTAGCGTACATTCCTATCAGACATGTTCATGAAGTAGACACAACTAACCCATAATTAGAAGTTAATGAAATGTCTAAAATGTGGCATAAGTATGAAAACCTGAAGTAATTAGAGATTAAAACTTGACCACATTTCCATGGTTTCTGCTCACTTTTCAGGGCTCCTTCATGGAGTGCCGTCCGTACAGCAGCATTTCCCACCGCTTCCACCGGGACTGTGCCTCCATCCTGAACGAGCGTAGGTTTTGCCCCCACTGCGGAGAAGACGCCAGTGGGGCGACAGAGGTCATGTTCCCAAAGCCAGATTTGTCACCCTCCATACCCAGATCAAACCCTGGACCTTTACTTCCTGCTGTCGCTACTCTGCCTTCTGTCCCAACTTCCCCTGCTGTCCCTCAGATCCTCAGGGCGAAGAAGAGCAGCCAGCCACAGAAGAGTAGGGAGGAGAGCCAGATGAGGTAACGCTGTCCTTATGTGTCTGTGATATACAGAATGAGTCAGTTAAAGGGCTGTTCGACTCTTTTACAACACAGACCCAGAGCTAATGTTTGTTGTTCAAGGTTCAAGGGAGAAGCTGTACATTGTAAAGAGTCACTGGAGACCATCCTCATGTCACTGGATGACGAGAAGTAAGATTGCAAAGAAATGCTAAAATGAAGACCTTACAGGTTCTGCCTTTGCATGAATGACTGTTCAAGACTTTGTTTTTCTTTTAGCTTAAAACGGAAGAAAGCAAAGGGTCCTGCCAGGCAGCTGTATGTCTCTGCAAAGCAAGGAGACCTACAGATGGTCATTCAGCTTCTCGGTAACTCCAGTTTGCTACACATCCACTTTGGCACCTTACATTTCCTGAATCTTTAGAAATATTAGGATGCAGGAGTGGAACAGTTCTTTTATGGAACAGTTCAACTTCCTGCTTGGCTTAGGATATTTTTTGATAACTTATGAACAAGTGGTATTATAAGTTTACATTCACACTTGCCCAATACGCCAGGCTGTCTGCACAGATCCTAGGTGTTACTTTGTACAAGTGGTTTCTGGCTTTAGTACTTACATGGACTTTAGGCTTACATGGATGAACGTTCATGGAAGCCTAAAGATAGTTTTCTGTAGTTGATGGAAAGGACCCGAACTTCTTGATGGAGGGACACCATAAGCGCACCGCTCTTCATGCAGCAGCTGCTGAGGGTCACCAGGAGATCTGCCACATGCTGGTCCAGGTAAAATAAAACAGGCCTCAATGCAGAACCAAACTGTTGGAACTCTAAAGGAAGAAATTTGGGAAGTCTTAAAATTATGTCTTACCAATCAGGACAACTCCTCTGTTGTATTTTGACACTGGTTTTTCAGTAATCCAGATTTAGTAAGTTCTGTTTACAGATCTAGTTTAACACTTCACAACAGAGCTACTGTGGCTTAAAGTTAATTTAATTAGATACTGGAGAAAGTTCAGAGTTTTCTCCAGGCTTTCCGACTGAGGTCAAAGTGACCCACTTTGTCTCATTATTCCCTCACTGATGATGTTACAGCAGATCCTACCGTCAAAAAGTGATGTTGAGCAGCAGGTTTCCAAATACAGAGAATCTTGTATTCTGAAAACTATTTATTTTAGATCCTTTATTACTTTATGGCTGACATAAAACTGGTATTTCTATTCAAATTTATCATAGAATCTCTTTCCTAACCACTGCCTAATTATATCGCAAAATGCTTAGAATCATATCTTGTAAAGTTTTTAATGCTTTTTAAACTATTCCCAGATCATGTTGGGAGTTTTATGTCGCATAAAACTTTCCTGAGTCCATAGCTGTTGAGGGCTGAGAACCCAGAGCTGTTGCCTCTTGGGGAGAGATGATGATTGATTCCATGTTCCTGTCTGGTTAAAGGCTGGGGCCAACCTGGAGATGTTTGATGAGGAGCACAGAACAGCTCTCATGGCGGCCTGCGAAAACAACCATCTGGACACAGTGAAGTACCTGGTCAGAGCCGGAGCTACAGTTGGCCACAAGGTGGGACATTGGGCACCCACTTACTGCCTGCCTGCAATCTTCATCTGTTGTGTTGTGTTTCTAATTTTCATTTTTGTTGTTTCCCAATATTCCCAGAAAAAGATACTAAGAGGCTAAAAGCTCTTTTTACAATTTAACTCAGTAAAGCAAAAGGGTGTTTAGTTTTTCAGAAATATTCTTTTTTAACTCAAAGCTAAAGTCAGAAAGTGCCAACCACTGGGGACAGTTAAGATGAGTTTCTTTTAAAGCATCATCATCTAGAGCTGCAGACTGCCTATCAAAGGCCTCACTGAAGGTGTTCTGACCACTAAACTCTGATTACTACATCTTTATGTGCCATGAGAACCCCAGTGTTCACAGTCCTCTTCCATAATTCACATTTCTTGCTCCATCTATGTTTTAGCTTAGTGTTCTTAATATGTCTGCTCCAGTTTCCATGCTTCTTCTCTTAACTCCAGCAACTCCTGCAGAAGAACTGACTTAGGTTCTAATATTAGTGTTCTTGTATTTTTTGCTTTGTTTGAGCAAAGGTGCAGTTAAACTGAGGTAAGCATGCAAAGGGTATATAGAAAAGCTGTGTGTGCATGTGTGTTTATCAGTGATTAAACACACTATAAATTAGTTTTCCAAATCTGGCTCAAAACTGATACTTTTAAATGAGTAAAAGTATTTAATATTTTAGTGAGTTGATAATGAGGGCGACTGTGGCTGTATGGTAGCGATCGGAGGGTTGTAGGTGTGATTCCAGCATCCTCCTGCCACATGTCAACGTGCCTCTGGGCAAGGCAATTAACCCCAAATTGCTTACCGATCTGCGTATCAGTGTATGAATGTGTGTGCGTTTGTGAGTGCGAATGGGTGAATGTGACTCTAGTGTAAAGCGCTTTGAGTGGTCAAAATGACTGGAAAAGCGCTATATAAGTTCAGTCCATTTACCATTTTTTGAAATGCCATTTGTAAAAGACAAGATTAGACAGCAAACATTTTCAAACAGATGATTATATTTCATTAGGTCCCATCTGACGTAACATAGTTTTAAGTGAGGAAGGGTAGAAACAAATACAACAGAGTCTTTCACACCATGATAGTGTCCATGTTGTTTTGTTCAATGTGAATCATAATGTTATCTCAGGATATCAGGGGTTTCACCTGCCTGCATCTGGCTGCTAAACTGGGACATTATGATGTTGTTGATCATCTGCTTAACAAGGCATCCAAATACATCAACTGTCAGGTAAAAACGCATATAATTTTCATATGCTTAGCACTGGGATCACATACACACGTGTGTGTGTGTGTGTGAAAAATCTTGGCATGGGTTTATTAGATTCTGTCTGTTCAGGATAATGGGGGGTGGACGGCCATTACCTGGGCAATCGAACACAAGCACAAAGAACTGGTGCATCTGTTTCTGAGGAAAGGAGCTGATGTGAACATCAGAGACAAGGTGAGTCACTAAAACTTAACACTACTGTGTTAGTGTTAGCAGAGTCCCTTGCAACATCTCTCTGCAGGGGTCCTTGTAGAGAGATGTTACAAACTGGCATTTAATGTTGAAATTAGGTACTACAACACTGGTACACAGGTGTTTTGGAGTAAATGTAATTTAACTACATTTAATTAATGTAAATGTAATTACTTATTGTGTATTATGCATTTAGGTCAGTTAATGATAACATAAAGCAATGCACAAGTACTGCTAATGATGACCTGAGTATGCTAGGGGGCCAGGGGTCAGCAACCTTTACCATCCAAAGTAATGCTGAAATCTTTTTTTTTTTTCATAAGCTGAAATTATTTCTTTACTCAATGCCATATAATGCAAATAAATGCACATAATTTACTATTTCTACAATTGTCCCTTAATTATATGTATTACTAATTAATGATATAAAGCCTGCCCATTCCTTAGTTGAATAATGTTGCTGAAAACTTTAGACCCCAAATCAGAACAAATTGCTTAGAATTATAATCACACATCGTCTATTCTTATATATCAGTTGTGGAAGACATTAGTAAGTCTTTATATATTTCAACAATTGCACGACAAAGCTAAGAATCAGAGAATTTACTGAGTTTTTCAGCTAGTTTTAATGAAGTCAACTTGGTGTACGATTGCGCTTACGTGAAACAGGTGGTGTTCACAGTGTGACCACTAGATGGTATCAAAGCGCTTGTAGTACAGCAGTTGTGGTACAAACCTTGACTGTATTCATCTTGGAACAGATAGAAGGTTAATCAGTGTCACCTGCCATAAGAACAGCAGTGACACTTACTGTCTCTGTGGGACACATGGAGTCATTTAAAACCAGTTTTGGTTGAGAGTGAAAGTTTGTCTGCAGAGTTCAGCTGGTGCAGTGGTTCTCAAATCCAAGCCTCGAGGGCCAGTGTCCTGCAACTTTTAGATGTGTCCTTGCTTACACACACTTCAATCAAATATCTGAATTATTTTCTCAGTGCAGTCAAGCTCTCCAGAGTCCTGCTAATGACCACCTTATTTGACTCAGATGTGTTGAAGCAGAGATACATCTTAAACCTTTTTGGACAAGGCCTGGATTTGAGGATCCCTGGTCTAGTGTACTGGTTAGTGGCAGTGTTACATTTATGAACTTTGCTATGCTGACGTCTAGCTTGGGCTTTGTGCAGGAGGAAAACGTCTGTCTGCACTGGGCAGCTCTGTCGGGCTGCGACGATGTCGCCCAGGCACTGCTGGAGGCTGGCTGCGACCTGAATGCCACGAGCATTCACGGTGACACACCACTTCACATCGCTGCCAGAGAGAATCACCTACAGTGTGTTATGTAAGTGCGTAGCCTACAGTGAAATGTCTGCTAGATTCTGTAGTTCTTCATAGGGTGAAAGGATCAGTAATGAGGTTGTTATGGACACAGTCTGTGTCTGGACCATGTCTGAGGAGCTCTCTCTCACTTTGAAGGAAATTATATAATTAGGTAAATACAGAAATGCTCCTGTGGTTACCAAACGTCACATAAAATATCAAATTATCTTGCATTTGAAACACAAAAAGGTATTTTGTATTAAATTGATATGCTTTACTTATATTTTACTTATTTTATAATACTGGAGAAGCCTAAATTCAGTTTTAGTTCATTCAGACCTTTAGAATAAATTTGGTTTATATCTCTTATGATAATTTAAGTTTATTCGGATCAAATGATTATTTACCAGTAAAAAAGACTCTCATGCATAAGAATTTGTTAAAAGGAGTTTAGGGTGTGGCTAGACCTTGAGTGAATTGGAGTGTATTATAAGACTGGCAGGCCACCAGGCTTTACTTGTGTCCCCACCAGGCTTAGCATTGTTTATTTATTTACATTTTTTTAATCGTTCCCTTTTTTAAGACCTTATAGTTGTTGTTTAGGCATTGATCTTCCAGTTGTCCAATAATGCATCACTATCAAGTGATCATTTCAAATTTTCTGTCAACTTTAAACATTTTTTAAATCAAAAACATTGCGGCTGGCTGGATGACTGCCCTAGCACCCCAGGCACTGGGCTTAGAAAGTTTTTTGGGGGAAACCCTGGACAGTTGGAGTGGAGTCACAGTTTTTACTCGTTTGCTCTTTATTGTATTGGTGGACAAGTTACATCTATCGTTTTTATCTTTGAAGTAAACAATTTAACTTCATCAAGAGGATCTAGTCTAGTTTTTTAGTTTGTTTTGTGGACTGAAGGGGGAAATGCTGAGAACGTCAAGTTTATGGCTTCTTTAATTGGGAAGTCTCCTGTAAGCTTTATGTTGCATTTCTTAAAGGGTCAGTATGATGTAAAATCGACTATTTAGAGTTTTACATCATATTATGACGTTATTCCCTCCTCAGAAACATGCCTTGATTCTTTCACACATGTTTTAGAAATCCTGTAATCTCTATAAAAACCATTCAGCTGTGGAGAACGCCTCAGTAGACCTAGCTTCGAGATACAACTCTTTCTTGGAGCCGCCAAGCTTTTGCTTCACAGAGCATCCTTCCCTACTCAGCTCCTTCAGACTAGCCAGCAGCAATTAGCAAAACCTGGTGGAATTGCAGATCTGCTGAGCTCATTATACGAGCTACTTCTCAGTGAAACCTCAGTGAAAAAGGCTGAAGGGTTAAGGAGTGATGTTCTGATCACATCAAGAAGGCTCTTAGGATTATCATGTCCATTTTATAATCATAATTATAAAATGTGCACACAACTTCATGTGTGTATATGTGTATAACAGAGACATAGAACGCTTCATTTTGTTCTTGAAAAGAAAATAAAGTAAGTGCTGCAACATTTACAGTCTATATTGTTAGAAGAGCCACCAGAGTTACAACATGACTTTTATTATACGGACTGCAGGTTGTTTTTGTGTCATGGGGCGGATGTTTCTCAGAAGAACAAGGAAGGTGACACAGCGTTGGCCCTGAGTGTGAGCGGCTCTAAGGTGTGGACGGCTCTCAACACCAGCAAAAGACTTACTGATGCCAGGAGAGAACGGGACTGTCAAGGAGAGAGGCAGCTCAGCAGGTAGACACCAAAACTGAATCCATAACAAGACCTAAATTGGCTTGTATTTCTAAGCCTGGAAAGTCTGACAATGAGGTTAATATATTTCCCAACATTGAAGATTTCCAAGCCTTATTCTTTTGTTTTTTATTTAGTAGTTTTTCTTCAGCATATTATTTGAGCTTGAAAGATGATAGTAGAACTTCCTTTTTGCACACTTCCTTCCTTTTTGCTGAGCTAGGTTACCAGCATGAGAGCGCTATTGACTGTTTATTGATTTGTCCCTACTTAGCTAATTAGATATCTCTTTATGCTGTGTGCCCTAGCTGTCCATGCAGCTTAGGAGAATGTCTGTAGTTTTTGAGAATAAGGAACCTTTGTGAATCTGTTTCCTCTGATGTCAACAAGGTCCAACATTTCTTCTTGTAGGGACATATCCCGGGGATATGAGGCAGTCCCTATCAGCTGTGTTAATGGTGTTGACAGTGAACCATGTCCTGATAACTTTAAATATATACCAGACAGCTGCCTCAGCTCATCACTGAACATAGACAAGGACATCACCCATCTCCAGGTGAGTCTAGATCTCTACCTGTGAAGTCTAAGCTTATGGCTGACTGCTTGTGGAGGTCCTCATGGCTATGAATGTATTTTGTCACTAAGCACTGCAGCTGCACAGATGACTGCTCATCCAGCTCCTGCATGTGTGGCCAGCTCAGTGTGCGATGTTGGTATGACAGTGTAAGTCCAAACACACACACCAGATATCCCATATCAAAAGTGTTGCTGTTTTCTACCATTTGCAAATGAGGAAAAAAAAATTCTGTATTTTCTTTTTGTTTTAACATGTTAGCTGATGGAATTTGTGAGGGCAGTTTGTCTCACTACATCTATTCTCAGCCTACAATGTAGAAAGACCACAAAAAGAATATTTTATCTATAAATGTTAAATATTTATATAATCCTAGGAAAAAAAAGATTTGTTTAATTTTCCCTTCAAAAGTAATTTTCATTTTAATGCAGTTCAGAACTTGACAAACTTGTTCTATTTCTGCAAACAGAATAATAATAATGAAGTGTTTTTAAAAGTTTCATCATGTAATAAAGATTCAGAAAAAACATTAGGATACTCATGGAAACGTTATAAGTGAAAATCATCCTTCCATCCATTTTCTGTATACCCTTGTCCCTAGTGGATGACGAGGAGTGCTCGTCTCCAACAAACTGTCGCAGGGCAACACAGAGACAGACAGGACACACAACCATACACACACACACACACACGCACACACACACACACACACACACACACACACACACACACACACACACACACACACTCTCACACCTAGGGAGAAATTAGAAAAACCAATTAACCTGACAGTCATGTTTTTGAAGTGAAAATCATATAAAATCTATTATATAAAGATAATTTTCCATTGAAATGTGTTCAGTGAGTTAATTTGTCTGATGTGTCCTTGTTTTCCAATTTATAAGAATTGTTTTTTTAATGGTTACTGCTATAAAGCATGAAAATATTTATCTGGATAAATATAAACTGAATTCAAAGTAAATTCAGTTTAGTCTGAATTTCCACATAATTCAGACTAAACTAGACCCATTTTATGCATTCTTTGAGCTACGTAGTGAATTCAGTGGAATATTTTGTATTCAATTGAATAACCTGAAAATGATCGTTTCTCATATGAGATATTATTGCAAGTTTTTTATCCAGAAGTCATAATCCAGGTTTATAAATCAATTGGATGTGATCTGTGGCTTTACTGTGAAAATGCACATATTTATTTAGCTTTCTTTCAGTCACTTGTAGTAAATATTGTGTGTTTTTACAGGAGGGTCGGCTGCCTCTGGACTTCTGTCAGTGGGAGCCTCCTGTGCTGTTTGAGTGTAACCATGCCTGCTCCTGCTGGAGGACGTGTCGGAACCGTGTGGTGCAGAATGGACTCAGGTGGGACTGTCCTCTCAGAAAATCTGCTCCATCTAGATTTTCCTAACAGCTCAGTGTAGTTTGCCTCCATCCTGGTGTTTCAAATGCATGTTGACTGAGTTCTTCAGAAATGTTTGAAATGTTTCTAAGGAGCAGAAAAAACTTCCAGAAGGTTTTTGGGTTTTTTTCAGTCACATAATCCAGTGAGCGACTCCTGCTTGTTCAATCAGGTGCAAAATATCTTCAATCAGCTTCCTGCAGATCCTCCATAACTGGTGCCACCGTCCTCTCTGTTCAGAACAGAGGATCAGGCTCAGTCTCAGCTCCTCCCACTGACAGATTTAATCTATTTATTATGTGCTGCAGCATAGCAACATGAAGTTAATCATCAGATTGTGAAATAATTTATTTTATTGTGAAATTAAATGAAATTACTATTTTATTTGTGACACATAAATAATTACGTTGTGTAACATTTTTTTCTATTATATTGTTTTCAACTTTATTAATCACACATTCAAATAATTATTTATTTTAACACTTTTCACCCTCTTCAAATTTGCAAACCACAAAATGAACAAGTCAGGACAACAAAGGGCTTTTGTGGGAAGTTTTTGTAATTAAGACAAAAATTCTTGTTTCATTTAGATAAAACTTTTAATAACAGAAAACTTAGTTCACAATCAGGTGTGTGCAGGAACAGCTGTATTTTTGTGCTGTGGTATTTTTGTATGATTTACAAAGATCAGGTATGTTACTTTAAAAAAATAACCAGATTGAAAGCTTTGACCAAGTGAGGAGGCAGATTAGAATCCTGATATCCGCCTCCTTCCACCAATATGATGACATGAAATGTGTTGATATTATTTGTTCCAGAGTCCGCCTGAAGCTCTACAAGACAGAGAAGATGGGCTGGGGAGTGAGGACCGTTCAAGATGTCCCACAAGGAACATTCATTTGCGAGTGAGGAGATGCTGACAGAAGAGACATAATTAAATCCATTGCTATAGTGCTAACACACAAGAGCTGTAGCATGCTAAGCTCTGCTTCTTAACAGGTACGTTGGCGAGGTCATCAGTAATTCCGAGGCTGACAAGAGAGAGAACGACTCTTTCCTCTTCACCTTGGACAATAAGGTGAACTACATGCAAACATGTTGTTAGGAAGTCCACACATTGGGGATGCTGAGCCCTGGAACCATTTCCTGTTTCCATGCGTCTTTTGTCTAGAGCAGGGGTTTTCAAAGTATGAATGGGTGAGCGCCCCTCCAAGGAGCACAATGCCTGCTGCGACTCCCCCCCCCCCAGTAATAAACCCACACAAAAACAAATGCCACTACAAAACACCTTCTAATTGCTTTTATTTTAGAACCATCTCATTTTTTAAAATGACACTTTATCTCAATGAAATTTAACACATGAACATTTTAAAACATTTCCTCCCATTTTAATTATTTTATCAGGGCCTTTGTATGGAAAATACGACCTTTTTTTCATTTTTCTAATGATAAGAACAACCCCAAACTCATTTTTCAACCGTTTTCTGAAACAAACATCTGAGCTTCTGAGTTTAATGTTTGATACCAACAGTGTTTTCACTTCTTAACAAAAACATTTTGATTAGATCTTTGGAACAGATCTGGAAATGTTGCACATTTCCTTGAAATTAAAAAATAAATCAAAAGCCTAAACAGTTGCAAAATTGTGGAGCTCTTTTTGTGGCTCATCTAAACAATTTATCTCGAGCTAAAAGAGCGAGCTGTATGCAAGAACTGAGGCATACAAAAGAAAAAACATTGACGCACGCTATGCGCACCCTTTCTTTTTCTATCACGGTCCTGAATCATGTGTAACTGATTTTATTTATGATTTTAACTAAATTGGCAACATGGCAACACATTGGCAACATTACTGTTCAGCTCACCTTAGTTTTAGTGGGAACAATGTGCTTGTGCTTTTGATGCGCAAATCCGGTTAATGCAGAGTTGCACTGTGGAGCGGTTTAACCGCAGATCATCTTCAACCAGCAGCTTCGATCGGTATTTGCTTTTTATCATTGCGAGTGCGGAAAACCCACATTCGCAGAGATAGGTTGAAGTGAAGGGGATGAGCACGTTTACTAAAAATTTGTCCATTTTTTTCTCTCACTTTAGTAGACAGCAAGCGGATAGCTTCTTCTTCGGTTTATTTTTTCCCTCGCACCGCGCCTCCCCTAAAGTGTGCTGGCGCCCCCCAGGGGAGGCGCGCCTCACAGTTTGAAAACCGCCGGTCTACAGCATATTTTCTAGTGGAACCATGCTCCTTCCACTATAATGGGTTAGAGTGAAAGAACAAAGGTGCATGCTCTAATATAAGTTTTTATAATTCAGAACATAAAAGAATAATCTGTTTCTAACCAAAGGAGAACTGAGGTGTGTGTAACTTTTTTTCTGAAGTAAAAACATTAGATAACACGCGTTGCTTTCGTAGCTTAACCAAGTAACTATGCTGAATGGTTGCCCTGGAGATTATGATTTCTCAGACATATATGACATATATCCGTAGGGTGGCTGGGCTCTCCCTTAGAGATAGGGTGAGAAGCTCGGTCATCCGGGAGGGACTCGGAGTAGAGCCCCTGCTCCTCCACATCGAGAGGAGCCAGTTGAGGCTCGGGCATCTGGTCAGGATGCCTCCTGGACGCCTCCCTGGTGAGGTGTTTAGGGCACGTCCCACTGGGAGGAGGCCCCGGGGAAGACCCAGGACACGCTGGAGGGACTACGTCTCTCGGCTGGCTTGGGAACGCCTCGGGATTCCCCCGAAGGAGTTGGAGGAAGTGGCTGGGGAGAGGGAAGTCTGGGCCTCCCTTCTTAAGCTGCTACCCCCGCGACCCGACCCCGGATAAGCGGCAGAAGATGGATGGATGGATGGATATATGAAAGAATCAAGGCCACACTCCAGGAATGTTTTGATGAGGGAATAACATCATAACATGATATAAAGCTCAAAAAAGTTTAACCAGATCCATTGATTGATTGATCATCAAAGTGTGATTGAACATTTCCTATTAATGCAAAGGAGGAATTACAACAGGTAATTCCTGCCCTACCCTAGTTTTCCAGAAAGAGTAGTTCTGGACAGCTACCCTTTCCAGAACTGAGACTGGAAAGTGGTTGAAGTAGAGAAACATGTAGCAAAGCTGCCTATCCTCCTCAGACCATCAATATGGTCACAAGGTCAGCATGTTTTATGACCATAACAGCTATAGACCTGACCTTTGGACAGATAAGACCAACATAATGTTTGTCCATTGTTTGCAATTTTTTGTCTAGAGAACACCACTCTCCTCAATGATTCTCCATTTAGAACAAGGAAAATCATGTGACTGTGATGCTGTTGGGTCATGGTCTTATTTAGGTAGGGGAGCCACACTGCATCGATGCCAGGCTGTACGGCAACATCGGCCGCTTCATCAACCACATGTGTGAGCCCAACCTGATAGCTGTGAGGGTTTTCACTGTGCACCAAGACCAGCGCTTCCCAAGAATAGCCTTCTTCTCATGTAGACCCATCAAAGCTGGAGAACAGATCGGGTGAGTTTCTGCTAAAATCCTTTCCTCGGCTCTCTCCGTCATTCTTGGATAATAATGATTTTGTCTGTAGGATTGACTATGGCGACAACTACTGGAGGGTGAAAAGCAAGTTCTTCAGCTGCCTGTGTGGTTCTCCCCAATGCCATCACTCAGCTGCGGGCAGATAGAGGCTGATCTATTTCACCTCCATCAGCAAATGATGGAGCAGTCAGAACTACAGAATCATGGACCATCCTTGGTTCGGCTTGGAAAATGACTTGATGTTGTTTTAGGATTCGTCTTAGTTCCCTGTCGATACATCCATCTCAGCACAAATCACTCAATTGTGCTGAGTGTGTGCTCTTCCTATAGTGATTGTATTCTGGTTTGCACTAAAGTTCTGTGCTGTTGCTTTTTCCTTTTACATTTATCTTATTGATAAATGTGCTTTATTGCGCTTTGTGCTTCATTTAAATTGCAGTGAAACATAATTTTTTCAGTTTTCGTACAACACAATTTATTGTTTTTTTTGTCTTGACACATCAATGTTAAAACGATGAAATTGTCACCTCCCATCCACTGTAAAAGTCTCTGAGCAGGAGTTATCAAATCTTGGTCCTTGGTGTCTGCTGTCTTAACATTTTTAGATGTGCATGTGCTTCAGAACTTTTGATTTGGATGCACAGGCTAAGTGCGCCAATGTCGAATGAGTCATCAGTATGTAAGAAAGTACCAGAAAAATTTTAACTTGTTGTAGGTCTTTCTGTTGTGAAGTTTTTAAAAATATTTGTCATGCTAACTTTCCAAAACTACTGTCTGTAATTTATTTTGTTTATAACTACATCCTTATTGTGGGAGATTTCAGCATTTAATAATTAATGTTCAAGTTAGAATTGCAAAAGGACTGAAACATTGCAGACCAACTTCTAACAAGGAGATATTCTGAGTCTGGTCATTTCCAAAGGTCTGGATGTTACTCATGTGATTTTGTTCTGTTTAACATCAATAATGGTGAAAAATGTAGCAGAAGTCTGAGGTGAAAGCGTCATGTAGGTGAACTCAAGCCAGGGAGAGAAGAGCTAAATCAATTTCATTTTCATGTTTATAAATAGTTGTAATATTGTTACTTTGAGGAAAAAAATCAGATATTTCTTATTTTCTGACTACAATAAAAACAATCCTGATGATCCCACTGTGTTTATTGTTTACTGATCCCAATGACTTGCCTTTTTTTTTATTTTCATAAAATTCAGAGAATAAGAGAAGCAGTAGTTATTTCCAGCACTGGTAAACAGATGATGTCTCCTGCCCCAAACAGTTTTGGGGCTTTTTAGATTTCTTTAATCCAATGAATTCTGAATAAGATATTAAACACTGGATGTTTTGTTGTTTGTTTTTTTTACCCTTTATGACTTTTACAAATCGATTGTGATTAATTTTTTTGGGTCAAATTTCAAACTGATTTCTATATATAAAAAAGACATATGTGACATGAAATATGTGATTGCATAAATATTCACCCCTTTAAGTCCATATGCACCTTTGGCTGCAATCAAACATGGCGTCTGTGTGGTCTCTCTCCACTGGACAGTTCCTTGTAAAACTGTCCAGTCTGTGAGGAGGGCTTTTCAAGTCGGTCGCTCCAGAACATGCAGCTTGTTGGTTTTAAACAATTGAGACTGATCTGTTGGTTTCGTCCCTTTAAAGCCCAATCCTAAACTGACACTACAGGTTGGTGCTCTGCTCAAATGAATAATTTGCAATGCAGTTTTTTGTACAACTGGATATGAATTGAGGCATTAAGGGGTTAACTACTTTTTTTAGTTGATTTGCTCATTTATGTAATTCATTGTTGCTAAGGAAACAGGATGGCCACATGTGCTATAAGAGGTTTTAAAATGTAGTTTGTCCACAGGAACCAGATGTGTCCAAAAACAGAACCCCGAGTGACTTAAACCTTTTACAAACACATCAAGTCCTTGACCTTTCTGTTGCTTGGCTGTTTCTCCTGTGAACCAGCTGTTCTTACCTGCATCACTATATAATGTGGGATTATTTACCTAATGTGTTAATTTGTTGTTGGAAAATAAAGATGTAAACTTGACTCATTTATGACTCTGATTTATGAATGCATAAATCCAGTAGCCTATGTGTGACATTCTTTTTATTTAGATTCATTCTATTTATTTCATGAAACTCAAGTATGAAAATACACTGCCTGGCCAAAATAAAAGTCGCCACCTGGATTTAATTAAGCAAATAGGTACAAGCCTCCTATTGGATAATTACTGCATAGGTGATTATCTTTCAGCTGGCAACAAGGTTTTTAACCCCAGCTGATGCAATGAGTAACTCCTCATTTCTTAAACAACCATGGCAAAAGACACATCCTGTGGTCATGGAAAAGATGTTAGTCTGTTCAAGAAGGGTCAAATCATTGGCATGTTCAGTTTGCTGGGGAGCATAAAGATTGGAGTCTGGAGGAATGGAAGAGGGTCATGTGGTCTGATGAGTCCAGATTTACCCTGTTCCAGAGTGATGAGAGCATCAGGGTAAGAAGAGAGGCAGGGGAAGTGATGCACCCATCATGCCTAGTGCTTACTGTACAAGCCTGTGGGGGCAGTGTTATGATCTGGGGTTGCTGCAGTTGGTCAGGTCTCGGTTCAGCAACATTGTGTGCCCAAAGAATGAGGTCAGCTGAGTACCTGAATATACTGAATGACCAAGTTATTCCATCAATGGATTCTTTCTTCCCAAATGGATCGGGCATATTCCAAGATGGCAATGCCAGGATTCATCGGGCTCAAATTGTGAAAGAGTGGTTCAGGGAGCATGAGACATCTTTTTCACACATGGATTGGCCACCACAGAGTCCAGACCTTAACCCCATTGAGAATCTTTGGGATGTGCTGGAGAAGGCTGTGAGCAGTGGTCAGACTCTCCCATCATCAATACAAGATCTTGGTAAAAAATTAATGCAACACTGGATGGAAATAAATCTTGTGAGACTTCAGAAGCTTATTGAAACAATGCCACAGCGAATGCGGGCTGTAATCAAAGCTAAAGGCTGTCCAACAAAATACTAGAGAGTGTGACCATTTTTTGGTGGCGACTTTTATTTTGGCCAGTCAGTGTATAAGTAAACAAAAAGGAACAGCTCCTATTCTGATAGTTGATGATGGGTTAGGATTTTATACAATGTGGCTCTCTCCCTTCCGTGTTGCTATGGAAACAGGGCCGATTCAGGTGGAGCCACTGGCTGGCGTCTGTCAGCCACATGGGGGTATGGATGAGCGGCGCTGGGGAAAGTGGAGTCTATACTCTTCTTAAAGGAGGTTTCGTGGAATCGAGCGGCCGAGCCGTGATTTCTCTGCGGACGACGGATCGTCTGAAGGCGGCGTGTTTTTTCAGCTTCCGTGGGGAGCGGCAGCTCCGAGAAACACGCACTCCTCAGTCAACTCGGTGCGGACAGGAGCCTCCCGGAGGAGGAAATGCGGCTGTTTCTGGGGGTTCTTCTGAGGCTGAGGATCTCAGACTGACTGAAGCCCGTCTCTGCAGTCACAGTGGGGAAGTTGTTTCCACTGGATGGATGGATCTGTCGCCTCTGAGGAGCGGGGCGGGCAGCTGGAGGAGCAACACCCAGGAAAATGATGCATCGTGGAGGGGCAGCCGCTGAACTTTGAGTAACAAATTCACCTCGGAGCTGCCGGCGGCATGGGGAGCCGCGGAGACCAGGAGCTGTCGGAGCGACCCTGAGGAGCCACTCTCATTGTTTTTGCTGGATCTTCTTCCTGACTCTGTCAGTGAGGACCTTCCGGGGGACGGTGCAGCAGGCTCTGCTGTGATGCTTCATCTCCATTTCTGTTCTGTCAGTGTCGGTGTCTCCAGCAAGATTTTCGCAGTCTCAGAATGGCTCGTTTTGAAGACGATGCTTCCAGCCGCTTCAGAGGCAGCGGCCCCACGGGGCCAAGCAGAGGGGCCAACCGGCAGCCGGGGCCTCCGGGGGGCCAGAGGATGTACAAACAGACCATGGCTCAGAGAGCCAGGACCATGGCTATTTACAACCCCATTCCAGTCAAACAGAACTGCCTCACCGTCAACCGCTCCCTGTTTATCTTTAGCGAGGATAATATTATCCGGAAATATGCCAAAAAGATCACAGAATGGCCATATCCTTATTGTGTGCAGCGCGGATTACTGCGCAGACCTCAGTCAGAAACATACTTATTAGGAGTATTCATTTTACAGTGAGGTGTCATAATGTCTGCAGCCTTATTCAGTATAAATTATAAAGGAACAGGTAGCTGCTGCTGCTGTTGCTGCTGCTGGGGGTTAGTTGGCTTTCTACCACAGAAATACATCTGCTGTTAACATTTCTGCGCATATTATTCACATCATCTTTTAACGATAAAACAGCTTCAGTCCATCAATATGGGCAGTTCTGGAAACCAGACTGTGCTGCAGTGTTTTATTCTGTGAAGATGTGTTGTTTGTTTGACTGTGTTTGATGTTTCATGAGACATACATTTATGAACTGGATTTGGCTTCAGATCTGAGGCTATTGGTGGTGAGTTCCTTGGTGAGGCTGGAGAATCTCTGCCCATCTGGCCAGGTCCTGCTGGCTGCCTTCAAACAGCAGCTCTCCTCATGGGTGTGACCCAAACAAACAAGCTGCACTCACAGAATTCATTTGTCAGGCTGTCTCAACAAGATGCTGCTGACATGGAGTGGCTGCTATCTGCTGTGATCCAACACCCAGGCTTCAAATCTCACTGAAAAAACTGATTGATCATTTACAGTACTGTGAAGAAGTGCTTCCCCCCATGCCTCCTTTTTGGTTTGATTTTCCTCAGATAAATTCTGCTGTCAGACTCTGTCAATATAGGTCAATCCGAAAGAAAGTTTTCAGAAATTATTATTTAATCATTAATGATGGGGGGGAAGTGATCTAAACCAACCCCAGCCCGATCTGACATAATTCCCCTTTGTGAAATGAGGACGTGAACACAACGTAGTGGAAGGAATTCTGATTCATTTTTATTGAGGAAGTGGATCAGATATTTAGCACTAGGGGTTATATATATATATATATATATATATATGCGCTATGCGCTGTGGTCAGACTCTCCCATCATCAATACAAGATCTGGGTGAAAAATTAATGCAACACTGGATGGAAATAAATCTTGTGAGACTTCAGAAGCTTATTGAAACAATGCCACAGCGAATGCGGAGGCTGTCCGCTAAAGGCTGTCCAACAAAATACTAGAGAGTGTGACCATTTTTTGGTGGTGACTTTTATTTTGGCCAGTCAGTGTATAAGTACTTTACTTTAAATCTTATCTAATTACTCAAAATGTTTAGATTTCATCCTTTAAAACTTTTATGCTTTTAAATAAGGACTGGTCTCAGCTATTTTTATACAGCTGCAAGCTGGAAACTTGCTTCCTCTTTTTTCAGGAAACCTGTTCTTCCTGTCTCATCTCTCTCTCCGACTATGATTTCTTATGATTAGATAGAAAAAAATAAGTATAATTAAAGCAAAGTTTGCAGGAGACAAAAACAACACACAACCAGGTTTATTTTATTGCAGTCTGGGTCAACTGTTGGGTCTAGATGTGATTTGTGTGACTTATTTTAAAGGTAATTTATTTATTGTTACTGTTAAACTAAAATCTCCAGCATGGGGAAGTGGGATGATCTCAGATTTTCTTGACAATATATATATATAGTACAGACGAACAGTTTGGACACACCTTTTCATTCAATGAGTTTCCTTTACGTTTATGACTATTGACATTGTAGATTCACACTGAAGGCATCAAACTATGAATTAACACATGTGGAAATATGTACTAAACAAAAAAGTGTAAAACTGAAAATACGCCTTATATTGTAGTTTCTTCAAAGTAGCAACCTTTTGCTTTGCACACACTCTGCATTCTCTTGATGAGCTTCAAGAGGTCGTCACCTGAAATGGTTTTCACTTCACAGGTGTGCCCTGTCAGGTTAATAAGTGGCTTTCTTACCTTATAAATAGTCATGAAAATAAAGGAAACCCATTGAATGAGAAGGTTGTGTCCAAACTTTTGGTCTGTACTGTATATATATATAAATAGTGTCCTCAAATTTTTAACAATCATGTCCACAATTGCTTTGGGTTTGCATTGCATTCTGGTTCAGTGATGTAAAATGACCAGTGCAGAGGAGAGGTTTTCATATTGGCACAACTTTTACCAGACTGAGCAAAACATCTGCTTCCTTCAGAGTGGATTCCAGTCAAAAGGCATCAGGAGAAGCAATACAGTGACACGCAGTCAACACAGCTTACTAAAGTGACACAGGGAGCAACGGCATCTTCCTGACAGACACTGCTGTGCCTTCAAATATTCATATGATCCCTCTACAGTTGACTAATGCTGTCAGTAAAGAGTTTATTTGTTATTTTTATAGTTTTTTTAAATAGTTTTTATTTGTAGATTTTATATCTGTTTTTGGTTCACCTAGATTTTCATACTTACAGTTTCTGTGGCTGCTTCTACCTGAAGTACTGGCTACAAAAGGATGCAGTGCAGCATCTTGGTCAGCCTGCTCAATGAATATCAGGTTGGTGGCTAAGATTTCCTCTGGACTGATTCCCACTGAGCTTCCAGATCCTGTAACTCATTGCTCCTCTAATCTGTGTTCAGATGAAGAATCTTGGCACAGATTGTCAAGATTTTCTTGACAAACACGAGCATTACATGCACATAAATGAAAGAGTCTCATGAGCTTTTTGACTGAAGGTTGCTTGTGAAAAAACTGATTCTAAGACTGGATCTGTTTGCATAATTTTTTGTCATTATAATCTGAAAAGCTTTTTGTAGTCAAATATGTATGGGGCTATTGGAAATTGCTTAAAGTATTCAAAACCAATATCAATCTGATATGCCACAGAGGTTTGGAAGATGGTAATCTTCATACTGAAAAGGTACTAAAGTTCATTTAGTACCTTTCAGCCAAAGGCAACCCAAAGTGTTTGTAGATGGAAGTTAAAACCAACATACTTCCAGAGAAACACATCAAACATATAAGGGCTAACCCTTTATAAAATGAAAATAAAGTTTAAAAAAATTGCTTACATGTTGGCAACAGCAAATAAAAACATTTTACGTTCATGGTGGGAGCACTCCTATTTTGTTGCATAAAAAGTTTCTTCAGCATGTGTAGCTGTGACTCTTTGGTTTGATTCAGATTATCTTAAAGGTCTTGATGGTTCATTGTGTTGTAGAAGATCAGAGATGTAGTCTGGGATTTTACTAATAAGTGCTTCATAAACCATTAGTGAGGTTTTAAATTCTATTCTTTGAGTAACAGGTAGCCAGAGCAAGGACCTCAGAACTGGACTGATGCGGATTTCTCTTTGTTTTGGTCAGGAACCTTGCCACAGCATTCTGAAGAAGCAGAAGCTGTCTTATTGATTTTTTAAAATTTTATTTTGGTAGTCCAGTGAAAATATCGTTGCAATAATCGAGCATGCTAAAATCAAAGGCATAAATAAATTTTTCTGAATCTTGAATGAGGCGAGTCATCTAATTCTGGCAATGTTCTTTTAGAGGGCAATATGTTGTCTTTATGATAAATGTGATGTAGTTATCGAGCTTCAGTGCAGAATCCAAAGCAGAAATCCTCCCAGATTTCTGCTTTGTCAAAGGAATTTAAACCAACAGACTGAAGGTGGAAGCTGACTTATAAATGAAATGGAAAAGATAAATTAGATATTTGACACAATGATGTTAGTGGATTTACATCATAATGTCAAGATATAAATAGTTCCGCTGGTTATCCAGAAAGGATGCTGAATAACGCTCTTGCCATGTGATGCAGATGAACACATGTTGCTTCTTACTGCAGCCGTTTGCTCTGCTCTGTTGACTCATGCTGTTTTTACCTTCTAGTTTGATACTAGCTCATATTTCGTGGTAATGAGAAACTGAACCAAAAGCTCCCTTTTAGAAGCTAACTGAAAGTGATGTGCTAGTTGAATGTGTCGTAGCTTCAGCTGCAGAAAGATAATTTCCAGCTGTTTGATGTTAGTTCATTCTTTCACCAAATATCCTTAACACTGTCACTCCCTTTGAGTACATGATCCTGGCCACCATCATAGCAAACTGCATCGTTCTGGCCTTGGAGCAACACCTGCCAGCTTTGGACAAAACTCCGCTGTCAGAACGTTTGGTGAGTATTACTCTTCTCCCATTGCAGCACGTAAAACTTCTCTAAGTGGAACAGATCCTGACCAGAGCCCTGTTTTTGTTTTGTTAGCTTGGTGTCTGTCTGCAAGTTCTTTCACTGCCAGGGATCCTCGTTCCTAGTCTCACCAGCAGCGTCACACCACCTCCTTACACAGTATTCCAAATTATTATGCAAATTGGATAAAGATGACATGTAAATCATAGCACAACAAAATTTTTTTGTTATGCTATTAAATTTATCGATGGTATTGTGTGTCAGGGCTCTTTGAATCACTATAGTTACTTTAAGAGAGCTGGTTGACTAGTTTGTCTGGTGAGCTCAATTAAAGGAAATCTACTTAAGAAGGATGTTCCACATTATTAAGCAGGCCACAAGTTTCAAGCAATATGGAAAAGAGAAAGGATCTCTGCTAACAAAAATGATCAGATAGTGTAGTGCCACATGACAAGATATGAAAACATTAGATATTTAACCAAAACTGAAGCGTTATCATCATACTTTGAAGAGATTTGTGGCTGATTCAAAACAAAGATGGTTTGTACAGATAAAGGCACAATGAGGAAGGTTTCTGTTAGACAAATTCATTGGATTTAGAGAGCAGCTGTTAAAATGCCCTTACAAAGCAGCAAACAGTTATTTGAAACTGCTGGTGCCTCTGGAACCTCAAGGTGGAGAACGCTCCACCTTGAGGTTCCAGAGGCTTCCGGTGCATGAATCTACTATTGGGCCATCATAACCAGAAGCAGATCAAAGAAGGGGTCCAATGTTAACATGTAACTTAGTCTGTTAAAATGTTTTTTTTATTGAAATAGCTTTTGATTTTAGTACATTCAAATAATGACCGTTTGCAGTTCTTTACAATCCATAAAATGTTAGAAAATCTGCTGCGCAAATCTGCTGCGCATTATTTGGAACAGTGCATTTTGAGTTTTTATTTTTGAAGAAAATACTGTTCTCATGGGGAGCTTTGTTCAGTAACATTTGATTTGTACTGTAATAGTTCATGACTTGAAAATTATACTGACCATCATTTGTATTGACCATTTAAGAAAATCTGAGAATATATCACTTGCATAATAATTTGGAACACGGTGTCGTGCTGCAGGTAAAGCTGAACCCTGCAGAGCTACTTCTGATCTCCCCTGTGTGCTATTATGTCAGGCTACCCCTGCTGTACCCTAATCCCCCCAACAGCCCTCTGGTTAAAGCTTTCCAGTAAAGAGGCTAGTACTGTGAGCCCTCCTGTGCAGGCAAAGAGCTGCACAGGAGGGCGATGATCGAACCGACTGTCCCTCAGCAGGATGGGCCCAAGCCCTGATATTAGACTGTTTCTTTCCAGATCGGTTCTCATACAAAACAATTTAGACGAGCAAACATTGTGGAGACAAAAACAGAGGATGCTGTGTTTCTGCTTCTGTTTCACAAGTACATGTAAAAGGACAGTTTTAATGGGTATTCAAATTCAATATCTGGTACAAAATTTAAATGTTTCTTTTTTTGTCTTCCAAAGACTCATTTATTAAACTGCTGGAAGTTTAATAATTCTTATTTAAGGTATTATTTCTATTACTTCAAATGAGGACTTTGCTATTTTAAAGTTAAAATGGCACCACTGGTCTCAATTGCAATGAGAGTTACAAGAGATCCAGCGTGAGAGGTTTCCCCCAACCTGGTTCTGGTGCTAATCAGAACCAGTTCTTCCTGTTTCCTCCAGTGTAGAACCAGTTCCATGACAAAAAAAACTCTTCTCCCTTTGCACCAACTCTTGAGATTTTATTGAGGCCAGAACCTCTCAGACCACTAATTTGTTGTTTCAATTTGTACATTCCTGAGTGAGTTTTTCTTTTAGTCTGCTCAATATAAGACTAATAATAAAACCACTGAATTTCATTGTCAATAAAGAGTCAGGTTAGATTTGGAATAACAAATTCCCTGCCTGTTTTCTGTTATATGAGGCTTTGTGCAAGAGTTTAACTTCAGCATTAGTTTAACATATTTTTGTTAAACTAATGCTGCAAAATAGTAATTGCTTTTAAAAATGATCTGCTAGTGCTGTATCTATCTGATCTTAGAAAACAGAGTTATAAGAAAGATGATGCAGATGCTTTGTGCATTTCTGTGATCACTTTCTGCTCAAGGAACCACAACAGTAAAGATACTTGTTTTTGTCTCACTTTGTCATGATTCTGCTTTCATCAAACTTCAGGCATCTTGCTAAAAACTTGCTGACTAAGAGGAAACACATACTGTGTTCTTGAAAACATAGCCTAGCCTTCCTGTTGAACTCTGCTTGAAGAAAAATCTCACTTCCAGAGCAGTTTTGCCTTTCTCCCCTCGACATGGATTGGATCGTAAGATTTTCTACCGATCCAATCAGCAAGCAGAAGAAGCTGGGAAGATAATGTCAATTTTCTGTGCTGTTCTAGAATTGTAGTCGACTTGTAGTTTTGGCAGTGGCAGCAGAAGAAGTGACTGAAGTCGTTCAGTCCATGTTGGCCACATTTCCAAATATTGATCTAACATCAACAGATGGCCTCTTTCAGACCAGCTCTTCTCTCTTAGCAGTGGAGGGCTGTTGTTTACAACACAGGCAGTTTCTGATAAGCATCTAGCATCAGACTGGTGGATTTCACATATGATAGGCAAATGTTAGCAATTGGATAAGATTTAAAACCTCAACTGGAGGAAACAGGGGTTGGTTTTTAGCAGGCCATGGAAAACCCAAACTGAATGTTTTTGATCTTTAGTGCAGCACCCAAACATTGTGACAAGTTCTGAAATACTGGGACTATGTCAAAGCGCTATTTTTCTAACTATAGCACATGTTCTGATGAGTTTCGTGCTACTGAAAGTGGAAGATAAACAGATTCTAGAATGTGCTCTTGTTAAAGATAACATCTGTAGTTTACTAACTCCAATTCTCCTTGTTTCTATTCCAGGATGACACAGAGCCCTACTTTATTGGAATATTTTGCTTTGAGGCAGGCATCAAGATTATTGCTTTGGGTTTTGCTTTTCACAAAGGCTCCTACCTACGTAATGGCTGGAATGTAATGGATTTTGTGGTGGTCCTAACAGGGTAAGTAGCACTGGCCTAATGGCTTCCACAGCTGGTAACTGTCAGTGCTGATGGGCAGCAGTGATTAACAACGGGAGGGGCAGCTTCGCTCTGTGTATGGGTGTGTGTTGCCTTTGTAATGATTGGTAAAGCCAAGCTGTTCCAGATGAAAGGATGTTTTCTTCCGGTCTGAATAAGATGGTATTATCTGCATTAGATGTTCAGCCCTCCAGAGGAAACACTGTGCTCACATCGCAGAAATTATCATGATGCATATGTTTCCAAGTTTATGATGATTCCTGACATTTTTCAGAGGAAACAATGTTGTGTTATTGAGAATTCCTGTCAGTTATTAAGTAGCATTCAGGGTTCAAGTCAAAGGATCAGCTGCTTCCTGCAAATGTTGCAGGAAACACTAGAACTTTGTTTAGTCACTATCCTGCACCTTCTTGCCGAGAGACCCAGTGCAATCCACTGCAGCACGAGAATTAACAGTGTTATAATGATCACTGTGCATAGTAATATCTACATTATTGTCCATAATGGTTAATTTTATTTTTGTCATTGTTACACTGTTGCTGAAAGAATTACTGAGGCAGCAAAATATTATGAAAACATGATATCTCTCATATTATTTGTGAAGTTTGCAGTAATATTATTGATTTGGATAAAATCACATTTTCCTCATTTTTCTTCTGTCATCACCTTGTTGCATCTATGTGGGTTTTAGAATCTCAGCTGCCAGGAGCTCTGAGGTCATCCAACAGTCCCGATATGTTACCGACATGCCTACAGCTTCAACAACCTACCAAATATGGCTGCCTTTTTGATTTAGGAGTTGCAGACATTATTATTACAAGAAATAAATTAATAAGTAAATCAATAAATAAATACAGTTGGAGCTTAGATATCTTATTTTGTAAATTGTCATCTCTTTTTTCTTTCATTGTTTTTATGCAACTATTTGCCCACTCATTTTTACTTCTTTAAAGGCTATTATTATTATTATCAATTTTCTGTGGTGCTGGAGTACATTTTCTGCACATAATCACTGCTGTTCAACACCTTCTTGTGTGTCGCCTTGATGTGTCTCTTTGAAATGTATTGGATTAATTTCCTTGATTCTAAGTTTAAACTCTGCATACAGCTTCAAAAATATTTAAACCACATGTGCAGTTTCATGCTAACTTTTTGTTGCTTTGTTCGCTTCCCAATCAAGTAAGATAATAAATAGACTGTACTGGCTTTTATTCCATGTTGTAGACACTGACAAATATGTTTTACTCTTTCTTTATTTTTCTGGTAAGAAATCCTAGAAATAAATCATGCCATGTTCTATTTTTACTAACAATATTAAATCTTTAATCTTTAAGTAAGTCAAGCTTACTCGTGCTTTCAGTGTTGTAAACAAACTTCCTCCCCTGGGGCTGGATGAGAAAACTGCAGGAGTAGTGTTGTGTGTGTGTGTGTGTGTGTGTGTGTGTGCGCGTGTGTGTGTGTGTGTGTGTGTGTGTGTGTGTGTGTGTGTGAGGGGAGGGAGCAGTGACACAGGATACTGTTATGCTGTAAAAAGTCCCAGAGCGACTCAGCAGGGAACTGCTCAGTTTGTCTTACATGATGCTTTGGATTTATTTGGACAACCTAGGTTTGTACTAAGAGCCTTGCTGTAACAAGCAGAGCAGCAGGCCAATTCCCAAACACCTCATTACACCTTCTGCTCCTCCCACTGCAAGTCAACTGAGTTTTCATTTACACTAGCTGAACACAAAAGGAGGCACTTGCTGGAAAATGTTAGAAACATACAGGAGTCACAAAAATGTCTGCTTCTGCAGTCATGCAGAAGCAGTTATGTTTCTGTTTGAAGAAACTGTTTTTCACAGGTCTGGAGGTCTGATTGAAATGTTTGTGATATACTTTATTAATATAATGACGACAGGGAAGCAGCTTCTTTATGAATAAATAATGAAAGTAGCATACTGGCTTTTGAGCCTCTTGATTCAACTCTGCCCATCTGGCTCACCTTGTCTGTCTCGTGTGAGACATTCAGAACTCAGGAACCTTTGATCTGCATTATTACAATAAGAGAGAGCAAAATGCATTTGGCCTTTGAGCTCAAAGCAGCACACATTCACTTTTCCCTGCAGATCAACCACAAACAGCTGGCCATCATCCATTTGACAGAACCTTATAACACACTATATGTCCAAATGGATGGCTGTTAAAACACTGAACTGCAGACATAAATGCTTCTGTAGCCGATGGAATGGTTTGTTCCAAAATTATTCATATTTCAGGCTGACAAATATTTTCAGTCAACCAAGAAGGAAATACAGCATTTCCCAAAAGATAATCACAATGTTCAAGTTATGGTTGAAACACCTCAGAATATAAAATGAGGAAAAATGAATGAACATGCAAATCATCCATGTACATCACTTATGGACATGTGCACATATGAAGACTTTCATTTCTCTAACCAAAGATTAAACTTATTAACAACAACAAATAGCTGTTGAATGTTTTGTTTTTAACAACTGTACACACTACAGGAGCAAAGCAGGACCACTGTTTGTCCAGAAGCTTATTAGGATCCAACCTGTTTGAAAGCCTCAGTCTATCCTGATCGAGGGTGGTAGACTCCCTTGCTAATACAACCGTGTTTCATTGTAAATGAAATGCAGAGTAATGTCGGTGCTCTTTCCCAGTAGAACATTTAATCAAAGTAAAAGTGCAAATGAGAACAAAATTCTGTAACTAGACAGCCAGCAGATGGTCAGACTACAACATTATCAGTGGAATAATGATTGGCATTTTTGAGAGTTTTAAAATTTTTCAGATAATTCTCATCTGTGTTTATATTCAACTTTGCATCAACTAAATATTTTTTTAGAATATCATACTGCACATCCTGTTTTCTGACTTGTAGTATTTCAAATCTTGTAAAGGTCTGATCTAACAATACTCCTTAAATAATTATAAAAAGTAGATTTTTTTAAATATTTTTTGTTCAATCTTAAAATGTGTCTGACTGTACAACAAAATCCATGTAAGTTTATTAAGACCAACCAATCAAGCTTTTAGGACTGTGGCAAAAGTCACAGTCCCAGAGAGAACTAACACATGCAGGAGGAGAATATGTGAGCTGAGCTCCCTGCAGAAAGACCCCATACTGATCTAAACTCAGAACCTTCTCGTTGCCGGGCAACAATGCTACCAACTGCACCAATGTACAGCTCGTACAACAAAATGTTTAAGGTAAGACATAACTCAAAGTTGTAGCGCTGGGTAGAAAATATAACAGTGAGCCAAATCACAATATTTTCTCTTTCTTTATTAACCCATGATGTCTGCTGTGTGCAAACAGAAAAAAAAAACACTAATTTATTAAGATGTTTTAGCTACATCGTCTGTTCAGTTATTGTAAGTAGCCTTTACGGCAGGGCTGGGCACTCCTGGTCCTCGAGGGCCAGTATCCTGCAACTCTTGGTCTAACACACCTGAATCCAACAGCTGAATCACCTCCTAAATGCAATCAAGTTCTCCAGAGTCCTGCTAATAACCTCATTATTTGACTCAGGTGTGTTGAAGTAGAGATGCATCTAAAAGTTGCAGGAGACCTGCCCTCGAGGACCTGGAGTGCCCACCCCTGCTTTACGGCATGAATGATTAGTAATTGTTTACTTTATTTACTATCTCTTCACATGACTTCTACAGACATGTGGAACGGGAAGGCACAGGGAGCAGCAGCATCTTTTAATTTGGTCAAAGACAAGCATACAGAAGCAACATTTCCCAGTTGCAAATAACCTGGTTCTTGTTGCTGATTACCAAACTGAGAGTGGGTAGTCAACCTAACAAATGTCTAAAAATAAAAAAAGTATCATAAAAATTCTTCCAAATGCACAGAAAGAGGAATGAATCTTCAAGGGACAGTGTTATGTGATAAGAACTATTTTGAGCGTTATATCATTTTATGTTATTCCCTCATCAAAGTCATACCTGGAGTGTTTCCTTGGTTCTTTCATGTATCTTTTTGAAATCCTTTAATTGCCACTAGCAACAGAAACATTTAATCTCACCAAGCACCGCCTTTCCCACAAAGCTCCTCCTCAGAGCTGCAGTCTCCAGCTGAGCCTCCCTCCTCTGCCTCTTCCCCACAGAGCTCCTCAGACTAACATTAGCGTCAACTAGCAAACACCTGGTGGAACTGTCTGCTGAGCTCAGTTCAATGCTTATAAAAATGTTACAATGAAGGCAGACTGACAGAAAGAGCAGGAGCGTTTTAAGGAGACAGAGGCCCAATTTCAAAGCATCAATTACTAAGACAAATTTCTTTTAAGGCATGTTTGTTATTTACTTGATTTTGATATAAAATATTGCTATGTGACTGGAAAAAAACAGAATAACTCAGACTCAAGAATATACCAGAGTTTATATTTTGAAATGGCTTCAGAAGATTTTATTTTTCAGGGTTTTTTGAGTTTGGTTTCAGGTTTTCTGTGCTCCTTAGTTCATTTTCTTTTATTAAATCATAATTCTGTTTTAGGGTTTGTAATTTATTATTTTTCTTTCTTGAATCTAGTTCTCTCTTGTTTCACTAGTTTAATTATGTTTCTTAGTTCTTTAGTGTTAGATTTATTTTCTACTCCCCGGTTGTATACTCTCCCTCGCCCCCTGTGCCTCTTCCTCTCTCTCTTCAGCCTGCAACCCCTTAACTCATCATCCCAGGTCCATTATTCCATATTCACTGTCCCAGCACTTAAATACTTCTACTCTTCCTGAGTATAGTTTCTATCCTGGTCTTTATTTCCTTGATTCTTGTGTTTTGATACTCTGACTCGCTGTGTCTCTAGGGGGTTCTGTTACAAATTTTTGTTCTTCTTTTTCTTTTATTAAATCTTTCAACAACCAGTCTGCATTTCTACCTATAATCTCTCAATTCATGATAATATTAGCAATTAGCTTGACTAACTATAAGCAACTTTTATTTTCCTTGGCAGAAAGAACTGAATCTTTAAATGGGTGAAATGGAGCAACTTTGCTGTGATCAAGACTCCCTTCCTTAGTTAAAAGTAGCTGCCGACATGCTTCTGCAGAAACCTGTTTCCTCTTAAATGCAATTAACTTTTGCGTGGGAAATGCCTGGAAGTGATGGCTATATGAAATTGTTTAGGCAGGCTTGAGAAAACAATGGAATGGTTGGCTCCCATAGAACTGAGCTCCATTTTACTTAACCCTCCACAAAGCAGATTCTCATTTAGTTGTCCCGACCTAGTGCTCAGCTTACAGACAGTTGCTCTGTTCAGTTTTATCTTTAAAAGGTTGTTATTCCACAGCGTAAAAACATTTTATCTGGCTGCAAGTGCTTCCTCTTTATGGTCTACTCTGTTTTCTGTCCTTGTTGGGCATCACACCAGCAGACGGACCTCAACAACCTAATCAAGACAGTGTGCACCTTTCTAAGTCCTTTTAGTTTCTGAAACAGTCACTGGTCAGAGGTAGCCAAACGCGAAACCAACTGATTCTGGTTATTTTCGACACAGCTTCAGGTTATATCCAAATCTGTATCAGCTGAGATTCTAGGTTTCTTTCCTTCATAAACTCTGGCATTATGATTTTCCTTCATCTTACAAAGCCAAAAACAATCCTAAAACATAATCAGAAAGTTTGCCCAAGTCCTTACAAAGTTGCATTATGTTTTAGGATGAGTCTCTTCAGGCAGACAGAACCAAAGTCAGTGGCAGTTGTTAGATTAACAGCTGCTTTGTTTTTTTCAGATCTCAAACAATCCTGTTTTATGTAATAATTAAAAAGAATGCAAAAAATATCAATATTTATTATATGCAATCCTCAATACACAATGCAATATGAGAGTTCCAGGGAGATTTTCTCAACTGTAGTATTTATGAGCTTTGGGAGAAAATGTGTGGCTATATGCGTGCGTGCATGTGTGTGTGTGGGGGGGGTGTGTATGTGTGTGATGTTGGGAGCAGCCCAAGCAGGCCTTTATTGAATTGGTGTTCAGCAGACTCATATGATAACCATTATTGAAGGGTTGGGCTGTGGATGGAGGCCATTACAGCAGCGGTCTGGACATCTTATCAGGGCTGCGCTACACTGATAGCTTCTGCAGTGTGGTCAGGGGAGGGAGCTGATCCTCACGGAGACTGTAAAGAGCTCCACATTCATATACACTGAAACATGCATCAACATACCAACAATAACAAATCACTATTTCAAGCCTCACGGCAATTAGAGAACAACAATAACTCACTAAGTACTGAGTTCTTTAGAAGTGACCGTTAGACCTATTTGTGTTACAAGTTGCTAAGTTTCAAATTTAGCAACAAAGAACATCTACTTTACCATTAGTCCAACTCTGTGTGCAATATTATTAAAAATTAGCTTCAGATTATTACCCTGAGCTTCATACTGTTTTCAAATTAGAAACCAAAGGGTTGAAGACAACCATGTCAGTTAGTTATTGTTAATGTTAAGAATCTGCAACAATTGCCAGAAAATTGTGTGTGGAATTTTCTGAGTTATACTTGTTTTATATCTAGTACATATAATTTTCTGTATGAATGATTATGTATGATTAAATAAAGTTTACTCTGGGGTACAGCAACAATGCAAAGGAAAAGCACCACCTGCACATGGAGACTTTGTCCTCAACTCGGATGTCACAGGTTGGAGTTCTGGCCTTATGACCTTTGCTGCATGTCTTCCCTCTCTCTTTCATTATCTACTTTCCTGTCAATTCACTAACAAATTAAAAAATAAACATTCCTGACATCAGATGCTAATGGAGAATCTTTGTTTTACATCGTCAGATTTTTCTGGTTCAGTTCAATAGTCCTCACACTGTGAGTTTTAGTTGAAAATATTGGACCCTTTCAATATAACCTTGTAACTTGTCATATGACTCATGACAAGTTGTGTGACAAGTTACATGACTTGTCACTGAACCAGGTTCTGGTTCTGCTGGAGATTTCCTCCTGTTAAAGGGGAGTTTTTTTCTCTCTGTCACTGCATACTGTCACTGCATGCATGCTTGGTATAACGGACCGCTGAAAATCAACGACACAACCCATGCTGCGCTCCACGTAGAGTGGCTGATGGATTCCTTGTTTTGACTGATTCCTTGTTTTGACAGCTTGATAAAGAGGGAATCTTCTTTATTTTATAAGTCTCCTGTAACATTTATCACCTACAGTTAATTAGACTTACGAACTTTAAGTAACTTACAAATGTCCAACAATACATACCAGTCCAGATTCATACATAAACTTTATGTTAAGTACTGCATTGATCCTCGACAAATTCTAAGTTCATCTAATGGGTTAGAATAAAAGTACAGTGAACTTTAAATTTCATAAAACATCGGTCTATCACAGAAGGCACAACTAAGATATTATGTTGTACAGTTCAAATATCATCTGGATTATTTTGTTTGCGTTTTATATGTGAAGGTTTTGTTCAAGATATGTCCTTCATGGTCCAAAAATAAAATAATAAAAAAAAGCAAATCAACTAACTTACAAATAATTGTGTTTTTGATTGTGTTCTTATAGTATGTGTTTTACTGGTGACCAAAGTGAACCTGTTTCTGTCCCAAAGATCTTTTTCTATGACTATAACAGCAGTTCCTCCTTTATTAATTTGATCTTTGAAAGTTCACCATCTGTTAACTCTTATCTCTGCAGTCACAATTTTACTTTGGCACAGACATAATGGAATGACTGTGAGCCTTGGCAGCTTGCTCAACACCCACTGAACTCAAACCAGGAACAACTTTGCTTTTGGTGAAAACAATGTAATCTGCAAAACTAGGGGTAATTCAGACAGCAAAACCAGAAGGGTTGAAACCAAAGTAAAGAGCATACATTCTGTAAGAATCAATGTTGTGCTTTGTATTTAGTGTGAGAACTGTTTTGTGTTCCCTTCTTTAGTTTAAGTTCACTTTTAGCTATGCAATTCATGTCTGCTCTGTCGGACCTCAACAGCTAATTCTACACTTCATTATATTTGTTTCATAGTTCGGTTGCTTCATAAGCTTATTAAACAAAAGGTAAAATGACTGAAGAAATTTCCCAATCATTTATTGATCCCCTATTGAGGAGTTTATCACTTGCTCATTTAAATTGAAAATGGATTGAATTTATGTAGCACTTTTCTAGTCAGACTAACCACTTAAAGCACTATAGTTACACATTCACACGCACTCATGGGCACGCGTAGACCAATAGGTAGCTAAATTGGTGCTAAGTGCATTGTAGTGGGGCACATCAGAGGGAATCAAACCACAACCTTCTGGTGCATGACAACTACTCTACTCATTGAGCCACTGTGCTATTCCTGGTTCTGAAGCTGTACTTTGCAGAGAGGACACATGAAAAAGATCTTATTGTACAACAGTATAAGAAGAAATGTATGTGAAGGTGCTCTGTTGTACTGAGTTCAGTTCTAGTCCTGCTGGAGGTTTCTTCCTGTTAAAGGGGAGTTTTTTCTCTCCACTGTTGCTATATGCTACATGATTGCTGTAAAGTTAATGACATAACACAGACATTTTCACTACCTGTTTGTGCCAGAGCAGTGAATGATGGAAGTCAATGAGTCAATGCAATTGGTTGGGTTTCCTTAGAAACTTTAACTAATTTGGATACTTATTTGAGGATTCTGTGGTGTTTTATCACTAGGGTCAACTGGAATAAATTTTCTTTCTTTTCTTTCTTTTTTTTTTTGTAAAGTGCCTTGACATTTCTTGTGAATTAGCACTATACAAATAAACTGAACTGAATTGAGTTGCTCTGGAGGTGAGTTAGAGCCACAGTGAAACATTTTGCTTGGGCTGAAATGGTTGTTTTACAATTTTAATTGGGCTGCCGGCTGCTTCACCTCCAGAGGATTGAGGCAAAATCTGGGCTTTAAGGCTCTGGGGAGAGGAGGGTGCTGTGGAGACGACAGCCAGACTCCATATGACCACAGCAGTGCTGCAGGTGGCCTAGTCTGAGTCCTTCACTGAACCAGTTCAGCATGGGGTTTTGTGGTGAAGAGAACTGACGTTCTCCATTTCTTCTAGCAGCAGTGGACACAGAAGGATTTCTGCACCTTTCTACAAGAGAGCCTTCCTTTGGTCAGAGCATTTTGTTGAGGAAGAAGAGAACAGTAGGCTCATTTGATGATGAGTTATTGGATCCTTAACTCAAACAGGCTCACAAAGACATGAAAGGATCTGGACAATACAGGCAAGAATAAAACCATGCTGAAACTACGTGCAAGGTAACATAAGGACAGGGAGGATAGACAATCAGGTTGCAGGAAATAGGCATCAGAAGGATTTAATCAGAAGTAAAAAAAAAAAACTGATGAACTTCAAACTCCAGGGAACATGTATCGACTATGATTTCTTTGTAGATGTGGGTTACTTGGGTTGTTGGCAACACATGTCATACTTAATTTTGTCCTAATAAAATGCATAGAAAGGTAGAATAATGTAGGGAATTTGACTTTTGTGTAATGGGAAGTTTAGGCATCATTCATTGATCAGTCCCCACCTTGAGCAGAAAAGTCAAGAGCTCCAGAGTGAGACGAAGGCAAACGAAAGAGCTTTCTGTTCTTGAATTTATGTTCCTTGTATCTGAGTCTGCTGATTAATGACCTTAGTTCTAGATTCTTCTTCTCCTCTTACAGGAGTTAAATGACCTGTGAGCTGTGTTTTAGCTGGTGGTGGATGGGGGTGGGGGAATTGGACTTTGCAGGGCTTGAGGCAGTTGTGTTGCTTTCCGTTAATAATAATGAATACTTGCACGCTTCCTTGCTTAAACTTTATGGGGGGACTCAAAAGCTGGCATGTAGGAAGATGGAGCTTGTGACTGCAAAGCTGAGAGAGCTGTGTCTATGAACCAGCATTTCATATGCACTTATGCTGAACACTACACCCAGTTTATAAATGTTGGCAAGACTGTTTTTTTTCGGATTAATGTAGTATGTTAAGTGTGCTTATTTTAGTGTTGTTGTGGGTTTTTTTTCCGGACTTGCAGTCTATTGTAAGGCTCCATGTTTTCTTTATTTGTGAATAATGCTTTCCTGTGGAGTTCTGGAGTGCTGCTTTTGGAATTTCTTTTAACCTTTTAATCTTTTAGACAGTCACTATATAAGAGGAATTTTGCTTATAAATGTGAGGGAGTAATCAAGGATAAAACTGAGGGGTCAAATGATTTAAAGGGCCACAATTAGAAAAAAACAACCCCCCAAAAAACACACATCCATTTTTTGGAAACAAGTAAATGTTTTGAATGTGTTTATAAAACAGCCTGTTTCAAAATTTCAGTGGCAGTGAAGACAAGAGAAAAGGCTCCATTCCCTTAACTTTAGAAATAACAAACACAGAGGGCATGATTAATGTTGATTAATGTTGTTATTTTTTATTTATTTGTTTATTTTTTAAATTATTTTTCAACACAGAACATGATCAAAAGTTGACCCAGCTTGCCCTTTTATGCCTAAAGCACTAAGGTATTAATGCTCTGTTTTGCTTGCACAGCTTTTTCTTGGAAATCTTTTGGTGTAAAAACACCTTTGATTGTGTTGCTATATCAAAGAATCTGTTAGCTTTAGCATGACTTCCAGTACTTTGACTGTTTCTGCTGCACTTGCTTAGCTATTCTTCTGCCTTCTGTAGTGATAATTAGTCATGCAATAAGCTGAAACTTCCTGCAGCTTTGGAGGCAGGAATCTTGGAACTATGGCTGTTGAAAACAAACTAATTAATAGTCAAGTCTCATCAGATCCACCCATAATCTTTATCTTTACCAATCCCAGATGCTTGGACCTAAGTGAGTGCGTCATAGAAAGAATTGTTTCGTCCCGTCCTGTGTTTCTAACAGTTTCCGGAGGCTCAGGGATCTGAGAAGCACACATTGAGATTTAGCAGCTCCCTGGTTAGCAACATGAAACAGAGAACCTTAGTTTGTCTTCCTTTATCCAGGGCACACAACATTAAGTCACATCTGAAACCGTTATAATAGCTAAGTGTAAAAATGATTAAGATTCTGTTTTATTTATGATAAAACACCATCAACATTTCCAATTTCAATTACTTCAATGTATATTTTCTCATAAGTACAAAACAGTCATCCAGAAAGTAGATCAAGTTAGAGCAAAGGAAAATGTTAAAAGGATACTCAAGTACTGACTGACTGGTTGTTCTTAACAAGCGATTAAATTTGTGAAAATGATATACCGGTAACCACAAACCAAAATAATGTGCAAATTCTGGTGTTAAAAAAATGAATAAAATAGAATTGTTACAAAATAACTATTTAATTCAGAAGAACCATGTTAGACAATATTTAGTGTAAATCCACTGTGCCTGCATAAAGCACAGCAGGCTCAGCAAAATCATGTTAAAACAAACAAACAAGATTTGAAAATAAACTGTAGTCGTGTTTCTGTTTGCAGCATTTTTCATCAAAATGTGCTTGACCTTCATTTAGTGAATCCACTGGAGCTTCACTAAGCAGCCTGAAATTCTACCCAAGTAAGAGAAGCATTACATCCAAATAATATGACTGAAGTACAAGTACAAAGTATGGCTCAGAAAAACTACTCCTACCAGCCTTGTTCTCTTAAATTACTACCCACCTCTACTGAAGGAATATTTGTGAGAAAGTATTGTGTTCTCCCTCTTCTCCTGTGTTTCTCCTGTAGCTGTTAGTTTCTAATGAGATTAGCCTCCTCTGTTTCCATGGCAACACTCTAAATGGTCTCTGCCTTGGATTCCCCTCCCTAAGTATCTTTCTGTTTTGTTCCTTCTCTTGCTCCTTTTGCTGTCCGTCTGGTTTGGTCCAAACACGCATCGTTCTCTGCCCTGCTGCTCCAGCAGTCTGCCTGGTGTTGCACCAACACAATCACACTGTGCTACAAACTCCCATGGCCAGCAGTCTTTGTTATAGTGTTGAAGAAACGGCTGTATGGAGTAATATTATTATGAAACATCAGTCTGATGAGAAAACATTAATTATAAGTTCAAGGAGTATGTAAAAAGGGTTTTACTGCCACCTATTGAGTGAAACAAATATAACATGTTGGCTTTGTTGGTCCAAAACAATTTTTCAGCCTTTACTGCCACAAGCTGAAGAGCAGTCAAAGAACAGAACCATGGAATGGTCAAACGCCTTGGTGTGCAGAACCTGTGTGGTGGCATCATCTATGGATTAGCTGAAATAATAACCAAACTGAGAGGTGGGATGGTGGCTCTGCTTATCCCAAGATTCAATGTTCTAATTCTTTTTCTTCACTGAAAACGTCTCATTTACACCTGGCTGTGTAAACTAGAGGTGATCACATTCACACTTTCTTAATATAGTTTACAAAACTATGACCTCACTCACTGTCACAGCTTGCCACATCACATAACATTATTCATTGAAAACACATAAAAGCAAAGAGCAAATATTATGACTTATGATTGCTGGCACAGTTGCTCACAAGTGAATGTGTGAACAGTGTGGTGAGTTCTGATGTGTGTATTGTTTTGTTCAAAACAAACAAAAGATTTATAGGAAAAGAGGGGGTCCTGTGGTCTGAACAAAGGCATACCTCCAAATAAAGTCAAAATCTGAAAATATTAATGAAGGCCAAGAAATGGTTCATACACACAACCCTTTAAACGCTGGATTCCCAAGGTCTCCAATTAGACCTGGTTCTACAACTTCACCTTCTGTAAGTTGTAGCAACATTCTTTTACAGATCAGTGTAACTGCTCTTGTTTGGAGCAAATATCAGAAAATGTACAGTTTCCTGAGAATCTGTGGCAATCGGTGTTGTCAAGGAAATAAATAAGTCTTACCTAAGGTGAAACACTGAGTCAATCAAGAACAAATCAAAATGCATTTTGATTATTATTTTTTTTTTAAAGAAATTAAGCAAACAATATAGCAATGACTCCCCTGGCTAGTCCAGGGAAGTGAAGAAATGATTAAAGTACATCACTTTTAATATCCACCAGCCCTTTTACAAAGATGGGAGAAAACTTTCAGCTTACTTCACAACTCTGGTATTTGCACCTGCAGACTGTGACCCTGGATGATTCAAACCCAGTTCAGAAATAATCTTTATTATGTGTTTCCAGCAAGCTAGCTCCAACATAAGGGGTGGTTTATAGCTAAAATTGATGCCTTGATTGATTGATTGAAATAAAACAAAGTTTGACATAACAGTGTCCAGACATCAGGTCAGAGTGATCAGACCAGATGGTACATCTAATGACTGCATAAAAAAATTCTTAAAACTCTGCTTTGCAATTTCAGGTCTATCTACTAGGATTATCTCACCTTTTCAACGTTAGGAGGAAACTTTAACATCAGGTCACCGTGCCTGTAGTCCATGGCAGCAAGCTATGGAGCTATGTGAAATGCTTCTTGATGTCTGTTGTCTTTCAAAGTCTCCTGTAATTTAAATGCCCATTTTTGGTTTCGTAAATATTATAAAGAATGATTACGTGGTTGTGGTGATTATTTCTTCTCTTTCATTGTTATTTATGATGCAGTGGTGTAAATGTCAGCAGTAATTGCACAAGTATAACACAGTCTTTGTAATATTAATGTGTCAGTCATTTATTTTGGGAACCATAATGGAGTCAGGGGAATATGAAACATCTGGTTGTGAATATGACTGTTTGTTGTGTATGTAGGATCCTGGCCACTGTAGGCGCTGATTTTGATCTGAGAACACTGAGAGCAGTCAGAGTCCTGCGGCCCCTCAAACTCGTCTCTGGAATTCCAAGTAAGTTTTCAAATACTGAGGCTGATGATGACAACAACTAATAAAGATTTAAGCTTACCATTGTATGCAGAGATATTGGTGTAACCTTGTTTAGGAAATGTAACAATACATATTTATATATATATATATATAAGACCGGAAGTATATATATATATATATATATATATATATATATATATATATATAATGAATGATCTCTCTGAATTCTCCTTAGGTGTGAATGCGTGAGTGAGTGAGTGTGTGTGTGAATGGTTGTTTGTCCTGTCTGTCTCTGTGTTGCCGGGCATTGGTCTTGTCACCTGTCCAAGGTGACCCCATCTCTCGCCTGGAACTTTGGCTGGAGACCAGCACCCCTCCCAACCCACTAGGGACAAGGGTGTATAGAAAATGGATGGATGGATGGATGGATGGATGGATGGATGGATGGATGGATGGATGGATGGATGGATGGATGGATGGATGGATGGATGGATGGATAATGAATGTCAGTGAGGAGGATGTCAGTATTTTCCTGAGGAAGATAATTTCTAAGTTCTCCCACTTAGAAATCATGGAGGGGTCAGAAATTTCCACTGTGAAATTTCTGACAATAAGAATAAAATAAGAAAATAAGAATACAAATCCGGAAATCACAATGTATTATTTTTTAACAATCTATTTTAATTGGATTCATAAGCACTCATGAATGCAATTGGCAGAGTTTCAAACCATCCCCTCTGGGTGTAAGTGACAGGCTTAAAAATTAAATAATAAAAACACAAATCATTTTACACAGTTTAGTCTGGTGAGATGCCAGATGACAAGAGGTTTTGTCTAGTTGGATGGAATCTCTAAAGCACTTTCCTATATCCTACAAAAGGGCAACTCATTTCACAAAGTGTCTCATCCATTGCCTTGAAAATAGTTATTGCAGCTGAGCAAAAATCATTTACTTCTATTAAAAAAGATCACATATTACAGCTGTACCCATGAACCAACTTATAATCCTAACTCCTAAACTGAAAATTCTTGTTTATTTGCCAATTTCTAATAAGCTTTTGTCCATCACCTGGAATTGAAAGTGAAAGCCTCAGCCTGTAATATGAGCAGGAGAGATCCTTGCACAGAACTGGCATGTTTTATTCATGCTTCATTCATGTAGTTACCTCTTACACCTCCTGCTTTTCCTCTGATTTAAATTTTTAACACCTTATAGACATAAATGGCAATCTTCATCAAATAATAAAAATATCTACATGTAACTCATAATATTTCTAGTTTGTATTAGCCGGTTTCCTATTATGCATTCACCTTGAAAAAATTAATTAAGTCCGACCAACTTAAGAGGCAAAAACTGGTTAGCTTTTATCTCTCTAACATTAGAGCACAAAATATCCTAAATGTGTTTTTTAAGTTTTGAGGTGTTCTTTGCTTTAAGTTGTTTCTCACATTTGTTCTTAGGCCTTCAAGTGGTGTTGAAGTCCATTATGAAAGCTATGGTACCTCTGCTCCAGATTGGAATGCTGCTTTTCTTTGCCATTCTCATGTTTGCTATCATCGGGCTGGACTTCTATATTGGCAAATTTCATCGAACATGCTTCAAGAATGGAACAAGTAAGCAAGATCAAGACAAATAGGGTTTTGTCTAAATTCATGACTCATACATTTTAGAAGGAGAAATGTTTCAAGTGTTGCCAAAGTGATGGATTTTCTACTTGACATATTTTGATCTGTAGCTTTTCCAGCTATAATGCTTGTTTGTTTAAAGGCACCCCTTCACTTCTTATGCATATCAGTGAGTCACATTTAGTGGATTGTGGGACCTGCAGACAATATCCCAAATGATCTGTGGTTTTTGAATTTGACAGCTTTTTAGTCATCATGAGTTGATCTGCCTCAAAGCTGCATGATATTTGCAAATAATGTCTTTACTTCAGACCCAATGTAAAAATCAGGATTTTTTTTCTTTGGTGTTTTTAACTGTGTATAAATGTGTGTGTGTTTGTGGTTGTAGAAGAGCAGGTGGCAGATTTCCCTTGTGGACCTGAACCTCCAGCAAGGACTTGTGGCAAAGAGAATATCTGTGAAGAGTACTGGCTTGGACCTAACTTTGGGATCACAAACTTTGACAACATCCTGTTTGCCATTCTCACTGTTTTCCAGTGTATCACCATGGAAGGATGGGTGGACATCCTGTACAACGTGAGTTTTACTACAGAAAACATCTGTGTGGAGATAAATAGATCCAGATGTGTGGTTTGATGTCCTTGCATCTGGTCACATCAGGTTTTTTTATTTAGCGCTCAGGCTATGTTGTCTTTAACAGTGTTATCTGCATGTTGTTTTTGGCAAATCAGTTTGGATGACATGCAAGGATACTACTTTTTTAAATTCAAGAGATGTAAATATTTACAGTGAAACTGGAGTAATTATCAAAGATTTATCTTAATAATACCGATGTGCGGATAATGAGTCCCAGTCTAATACATTATTGAGAGCATGAGAGCATGCATGTCCTGAAATCTCTCTCAAAAAAAGCTTGAGTGTTTCATGTTCTACATTACTAAGTGATTGTTTCTTGCTTAACTCGCTTATAAATGATGTTCAGGTCCTGCAGTATC